>OX422213.1:190734713-191984713 GCA_949130495.1 Sambucus nigra
ATTGAAATTCAGTACCCTGTGTGTTGGGAGGCCCAACTCGACAGGTATAACAGCTTCACTTCCAAACGCCAGCATATATGGTGATTCTCCAGTTGCTACTCGGGGAGTAGTTTGGTAAGCCCATAGTACTGACTGTAACTCGTTGATCCAGTTTGCTTTCGCATCACCCAGTCTTTTCTTCAAGCCATTCAGCAGCGTTCTGTTTGTCACTTCAGTTTGTCCATTGCTTTGAGGATGGCCTGGTGTTGAGTGGACCTTCAAAATATTTGATTGATGACAATAGGCAGCGAACTCCTCGTTATGAAATTGTGTTCCATGGTCTGTGATGAAAGCATGAGGAAGACCATATCGACAAATGATGTTCTTCCAAACAAATTTGTACACCTTGTCGTACGTCATATCAATGAGAGGCTCAGCTTCTACCCACTTAGTAAAATAATCTACTGCGACGACGAGGTATTTGAACCTTCCTCTGGTCGTTGGCAGTGGCCTAACCAAATCTATTCCCCACATGGAAAATGTCCAAGGGGAAGTTATGGGTGTTAACAATGCTTGTGGAGTTCTTCGGATGGAGGAAAAGCACTGGCACTTATCACATTTCTTGGCATAGGCTATACAATCAGCCCTCATCGTCGGCCAGTAGTATCCCTGCGTCATCACCCTTTGCAAAAGCGTCTGACCTGCTACATGGGCTCCATAGGACGCTTCATGGATCTCTTCAATCAATTCTTTCACCTCGGAGGGATGCACACATCTCTGCAAACCTGCCATAATTCCTCGTTTATAAAGAATACCGTTAGTTAATACATACCGAGCAACTTTAAACTTCAATTTCTTGGCTGCGAGCTAGTTAATTGGTAATTCTCCCTCCTCAATATACGCCCTGATGGGATCCATCCAAGATAGTCCTAAGTCAAGGGTGATAAAGTTCATCGTCAGATCTTCATCTATACTCCGAACAGCTAAAACTTCAATTGGGATTGCTCGTCGTAGCTCGGTATGAGTAGCTGATGCTAGTCGAGCTAGGGCGTCTGCTCTCGCATTCTTCATTCTCGATATTCTGACCAGCTGAATAGCAGCAAATTTCGACACCAGCTCCTTTGCCTTTGCATGATATTTGATCATTAATTCTGCTCTAACTTCATATACTCCCAACATTTGATTTACAATCAATTGAGAATCACTGAAAACAATAACCTGCTGCGCCTCCATAATTTTTGCCAAATTAAGACCTGCAATCATGACCTCATACTCAGCCTCATTATTGGAAGCTTTGAAATGGAAACGTAGGGCGTATTCCATGTCGACCTCATCCAGAGTGCTCAAAAGTATCCCCGCGCCACATCATGTAGTGCAAGATGAGCCATCTACATATAGCCTCCATATAGGTAACTCGTCTTCAAATTTCTGATCTGACAGAGTTCCTCGATGAAATATTTGTTGCTTCCTTTCATCCTCCCCTAATATTTCTTGCTCCTCGTCGATCTTCTTTTCTTGCCCTTTTACTAACCGGAGTTGGTCTGAGCTCGAATTTGATGATCCTGTAACATCTACTTGCTCTTTTACCAACCGGAGTTGGTCCGAACTAGTATTTGTTGGTCCTGTAACATCCACAGGTTGATCAGCGAGCAACTTTTGCTGCTCGGGGGTATCAGGATAGGTGAACTCTGCTATAAAATTTGCTACAGCCTGCCCTTTTAGCGATGCTCTGGGTTCATAAACTATATCATATTCACTGAGCTCTATTGCCCAATACATCAATCTCCCTGATTTTTCTGGTTTATGAAGGGCTTGCCTCAATGGCATATCAGTGTATACTACTATGGTATGAGCCTGGAAGTATGGCCTCATTCTTCTACTCGCCTCAATCAGTGCCAGTGCTAACTTTTCCAGTCTTGGATATCTGATCTCTGCTCCTCGGAAGGCCTTACTTGTGTAGTAGATTGGTTTTTACACTCCATTCTCCACTCTGATCAACGCCGAGCTAACTGCATTCTCAGACACTGCAAGATACAAATATAATTTTTCTCCCATCACTGGCCTGGACAACAGTGGAGGTGCTCCCAAGTATTTCTTCAAGTCTTAAAAAGCCTTCTCACATTCATCATTCCACTCAAAAGTCTTTCGGAGTGTCTTGAAGAATAGGAGACATCTGTCAGTTGCTCGTAATACAAATCTGTTGAGTGCTGCTACTCGTCCTGTGAGACTCTATACTTCTTTCTTCGTCGTTGGAGATCGCAGCCCTAATAGAGCTTTGATCTTTTCAGGATTTGCCTCAATGCCTCGCTGATTGACAATGTACCCGAGGAACATGCCTTCTCGTACTCCAAATATGCACTTCGTCGGGTTCAGCTTCATTTGATATTTATCTAGTTGATCAAAAGTCTGGTTTAAGTCAACTAGATGATCGGCAGCTTTCTTGCTCTTTGTCAGCATATCGTCAACATAGACTTCCATATTGCAACTGATTTGTTCAGCAAAGACCTTGTTCATCAGCCGCTGATATGTTGCACCTGCATTTTTCAAACCAAAAGGCATAACATTAAAACAATAAGTTCCCCTAGGGGTATTGAAAGAAGTACTTTCCCTGTCTTCAGGTTTCATTTTGATCTGATTGTAACCAGAATAAGCATCCATGAAGCTCAGCAACTCGTGTCCCGAGGTAGCATCCACCAGTTGATCAATTCAGGGCAATGGAAAGTGATACTTTGGGCATGCTTTGTTGAAGTCGGTGAAGTCTACACACATCCTCCACTTGTTGTTCTTCTTTTTCACCATCACTACATTGGCTAACCAGTCTGGATATTTAACATCTTCAATGAAGCAAGCTTTCTGAAGCTTCTCAACTTCCTCCTGTATAGCTTGATTCTTCTCGGGACTGAACACTCTTCTTCTCTGCTTCACTGGCTTGATCTCCTTATTCACATTGAGCTCGTGACATAAGAAATTTGGATCTATTCCGGGCATATCTTCATGACTCCACGCAAAAGTTTGCTTTCTGCTTCTAAGGAAAGTTATCAATTCCTATTTTAGTGAGGCTTCCAACGACGAACCTACTTGCATAGTTCGTTCAGGGTGCTCGTCGTTCAGAATGATGTTTTCAGTAGCTTCCACCACTTGACCCTTCACGAGTTGCGACTCATCTCTAGGATCCAATGTTTCAATTTCGGCACCTTCATCCACTTGATAGGTAGTAGTCTTTTTCCTTGATTCCTCCAGTTCTTCTTGCTCGGCGGATGAATAATAGCATTCCCGAGCTACTTTCTGATCACCTTTCACAACTCCTACTCCAAAATTTGTTGGAAATTTTAGGCACTGATGCACTGTAGATGGTACAGCCTCGAACTTCTTCAATCCTACTCTTCCCATAATGATATTGTATAATGATTGAACATTCTTATCCATCACGAAGAAGCGTATTCTTTCTGTTCGACAATCAGGCCACGTACCAATGAATATATCCAACTTGATTGTCCCAAGTGGAAATACTTTCTCGCCAGCAAAACCGATGAGGGGTCTATGATAAGGCTCCAATTGAGATAGCTTTAGATTTAAACTATCGAAGCACGAGTAGAACATGATGTCTGTCGAGCTACCATTGTCAACCAGTACTCTTGAAATTATTACTTCCTTCATTCTCATCTTGATCACCAATGGGTCATCATGAGGATACAAAACTTCTGCGAGGTCATTCTTTGAAAAACCAATGACCAATTTCTCTTTGTTCACCTTTCTCGGGCGATCCTCCTCAGCTAGATTTATTCATTGAATGTATGAGCAAGCTTGAGCCTCACAGAGGTAAGCTTTTCTCTCTGCAGTAAGGTCTCCTCCTCCTGCATCTCTACCTGTTATAACATTACAGTCAAATGACCCAAAGCGTATTGAAAATACCTCTCGTTCTGGCTGCCTTGGTCTTTTGGGAAGATCGGGGTCGTTTTCGGGATCAACTTCATGGTTTCTTTTCTTGTTCTCCTCTGCTCGACGAGGAGATCTAGACCTCTCTCTTGCTCGGTCGTTGTTTCTTCCTTCATTTCCACGATCAACATACTTTGATAGCTTTCCTCGTCTGATGAGTGTTTCAATCTCATTCTGAAGAGCCATGTAATTTTTGGTCATATGGCCATGATCTTTATGAAACTCACAATACTTCGCCTTATTCCTCTTGTCAGGGTCTGCCTTCATTTTCTCTGGCCAATTTAGTTCCTCATTGTTCTTGATTTCCTCTAGAACATGGTTGATATCCTTCTTCAAAGGAGTATAATTATCATATTTCTTCATCACATCCCATACCGACCTGTTTTTAAATGTTTGTCATTACCATTGTTCTTATGCTCTTTCTTTTTAGCTTTATCTCCTCCCACCTTGGTTTCTTTGGCATCCATGTTCTTCTTCGCAGCCATAGCCTCCTCGGCATTCATAATCTTGGACGCTTTTCCCATCAGATCTGACATGGTTCTAGGTGGATCTTTAGCCAAAGTGTAGTACAACTTGTTGGGCAGTAATCCACTCATCAAAGCAGTAATCGCTGTCTTCTCCTCATAATCAATGACTTCAAGTTTCTCGTTATTAAAACGAGTTATATAATCTCTGGTACTCTCACCAGCCTTTTGTCTAACACTTAACAAGTGTGCTACTCGTTTGACTGGCTTTACCCCAAAATAGAAATTCCCAATGAATAACTCAGCCAGTTGAAGAAAAGTTGAAATCTTACCCCGAGGAAGATTATTATACCATATTTGAGCAGATTCGGTAAGAGTTCTCGAGAATGCTCTGCATCTCATCTCATCTGGAACAACATAGATGTCGGCTGCAGCCTGGTATTGTTCTATATGAAGGACAGGGTCAGTCTTTCCATCATATTTGGGGGTCACAACAGGAGCTTTGAACTTTGATGGTGTTGGAATATCTACAATGGACTGGACAAAAGGTGTTCCTCGAACAAAGGTTCGTTGTAGGGGGTTCTTAGCTTTAACCATTTCCCCCAATCTATCCTCCAGCCTTTGAATAGAGCCTTTCCATGCATCATTTCCTTCCTCGGGCCTATTGGTTCGAGCAACTGATCGCGTTAATGTGGCTTCCTGGGATCTCTCTTGACGAGCAACTGGTCGGGACTGGGCAAATCCTTCCCTTAAGTCTGATGGTCATCGAAAACTCCTCGATGGGGCTCTAGGAAGACTTTTGCTCCTCCTAGGACCTAATCGATCGAAAGGAGATACTCTACTTAATCTTTCTAGCGCATCGGTCCTTTCTGGGGAGAGAGTGATACGTTGTTCAGTATCTGTGGCTCGCAGTTCATCCAGGTTGATAAGAAAATCTTCAGACTCCTCATTGCGATATGAATTGGTACGCCTAGTACGCGAAGAAGGCGCACGGGTATTTCTTTGAATACTCCGCAGCCCTAAATGAGTTGGTGCACCGCCATGGAGGGTTTGTATGAGTTGTCGCATAGTTTCTTGCATGACGGTCTGGCCTTGGGCCAGATTTGTCATTATTCCAGCCAGATCTGGAATGTTTGGCGGAGCAAATGGATTTGGAGGGCTTCCAGCGTTTTGATTGCTGGATTCTGGAATATCAGCCATTTGTGATGAATTATTTTTTATGAAAAACGATATTACCAGTCGTTTCCCACAGACGGCGCCAATCTGTTGATGTAAAAAATTAGATCATATCTAATTATTCAATCACAGATAAATAAATGAGACAAAGAGTTTTTAAAGTGGTTCAGCCTTATAAGAATGGCCTACGTCCACTGTTATGTTATTGATGAGTGTTTGGGAATTCTCGATTATAAGTTCTATCAAGAAATCCCCCCCCCCCTTACAATGAGGATTGTACAATGTATTTATAGCCCTGAGGCTGTAATGTGAAAGGGTAATACATTAAATGATGTACATATGAAAAGGTAATACATTCAATGCCCCTTAAGCGTGTGCGTCTGAATGATAAGCATTTAATGAACAGTCAAACTATTGGTTATCCTGCTATTAATGCTTTGTTCGAGGTGCAGCTCGGACCGCCTAAGCTTCTCGGTACTCAAGAGTTCCTCGGAGAGTTCTTATTCCTCGGAGTGCATAAGTTCCTCGGGGAAGCAGTGTTCCTCGTTGTAGTATGGTTCCTCGGAGCGTGTGAGTTCCTCGGAAGTGTTTGTCGTTGCCACGTAGATTGCCACGTGTCTTCACTTTATTGAGCCATGTCAGCAGACTAAATTTGGTATCAACAGTTAGATTGGAGAAGTCGATTGGTAATAAAATCATTACGATGAACTCGCACTCTTGGATTAAAAGAGGATGAAAGCTTTATACCGCATACAAGGGAACCACCGTCACATTGCATGATCATTCAATAAAAACGTCAAATACTGCGGTGTGTGAGAAGGCAGCCTCACTCTCAAAGAAATCATAAAACCCATTTAGGACCTGAGAGAGAAATTCAAACCTAATTAGAGAGGGCCATAACCAGTGAAGAAAATCCTATCAGGCGGCGCCGCTATTCTTATATACCTCGATGGAGAAGAGATGACACGTCCTATGAATCTGTATCGTCTTAAGAAATTTTACCTTTAATCTAACTCTCATCGTGCTATGATTTTCTCATTTACATTCTATTCTAAAAAAATATCTTCTCTCCTCCATTTATAGAATTACGTAGGACCTCATCCTCTCAAATCACTCTTTAAAAAAATTTACAAGAAATATCTTATCCCCACAAAGGTACGTTGGCAACCCATAAAGTCACCTTGGGCACGGTCCTTTCTCTTTCACAAAATGTTGTTCTTTTCTCTCATCAAGAAACATTAGTCTCTCTCATTATTCTTAATGAAAAAAAGGATTATGTATGCCTTAGCGGTCGGTATAGACAGTTCAAACGAAAAGAAATTATTCCAAAGGCACAATAAAAATTTTCAAAATAATTTCTTATTTAATTCTTTATTTCAATACATGGCAATTACATGAAGTATCAGTGATTAAAAAAGTCCCTAAGACTTACATAAACCACTCACTTACCTACCATAACATAACCTACCCAAATACATGTCCAAACGTAAACATATCTACTACCAAACCTACACTAATAAAGCTTCACAAATACACCTTGACTGGCAGAAGGTCCTGCCTTGCCACTATCATGATTACTGTCAACACTGTCATTTCTTGAAGGTCGGAAAAAATCCAAATCTTCACTGCACTTCCTTACATGCTCCATGAGGCGATACATCTTGAAAAGGTTGAAAGATACTACCACCCCTCCTTCCATAGCCTTAAACATCACATGCCTCCTCTACCCAGTTTCCTCAACACTGATCTTAGGGACCACACCCATCAACAACAATTTTAAAAAATCCTTGGGTACTATAATAACCTCCCTCTTAGACTGGGATAGTTGGGTGGACAGCCTACGGCACTGACATAGAGGTCTCAAAATTATCCTAAAGAATTTGGTTAAATCATCCACACTAAAGAAATTAGTTATGCACAGAGGAATGATTTTCTCCGAACCCGTTTGGCCCAGAAGCCGCTAAGGGAAATAAAAAGAAGTTTGGTGAAGACATACCAGTCAAATGTAATGTTCATCATCCAACTTAAGATAGGCTACAATTATCCCCTCCATGGCACACACCAACAATAATGTCTAGATCTATGCTCCACACAACAATTAACCCATTTCTCTATGAAGGGGATAAATTAAAATGTCGTGTAAATAAATTCGAGATGTTGGTTAGAGGATATTCAGGAGGATCCATCAAAGGAAGCCTCTTCGTCAACCACATAAATAACACCACAAGGATGCCATGCAAGAAAGAACATCGACCTTCTTTCCAATCAATAGACCATTCAGTGCCTCCAACAGTATAGTCACAATATAATTACAACTATAATTCATCCAAGGATTGTAGTAGCCACCTGGGGGTCCGCACTCAGATCGTCTGTCACTAAGAGCATTTTGGAAGTTAAGCCCAAGGCCAATGCACCAGCAAAACCACTATCCTTATAAGCACCATAGGGAGATTGATACCTCCCCCGCGTACCAGTAGTCAAGCAACAGAAGGAGAAAATTGCAGCAATTCATGTAACAGCAATCGGGGAGAACATGAAATATCAGTCAAAGTTGTCGAAACTCGAGGTTCCACACCTAGGATGGCAAAAAATTCTTCATAGCTGGGACACACCTCATCTAGGATGAAGCAACACATATGGTCTTCAGGGTTTTTGAATCATAGAACTCCCTCCAAAATGTTCGAGTAAATTGAATAATTATGCCACAAAGTGGACGGATGCAAATTGAATGTCTCGTAGTTAACATTATACAAACATATGGCCTCTAGACCATCGAGATAAGCATCGAACACCTCATTCATGGGAAAAACCATTCCAGAAGAATAGAGCAACTCTTTGAAAGAAATGGGAAAAATAGTTGAAGTGAAGTTTAACACTCCACCTAAAGGACCCTTTTATACTTGAAACACTCCACAAGATGACGGAATAATCAATCTGCTGCAACAGTAACCAGTCTTAAGTACCATAGATGGAGGAAGAGGACAATCATGGCTGAAATGCGATTACATTATGCTGGTATGCCGATAGGCGAGCCAAGGGGTATGTCGGTCAACACACCCCTATTTTGGGAAAGTCCTCCCTTTTCTCCTTTATCCACCTCATTTTTAAATAAACTCTTCCTAAAGTTGAAGTTTTACAAAAAAATTCTCGGGCATTCACCTTACTTAAAATGTTCAAAATATTAAAAAAAAAAGGTTTCAATTATTTGTCCTTACTCTTCATCCAAATAATATCCCAACGGAAAATTAAAAAAATGCATATAGATTAAGCCATTAATTTAAAATAAGACAAAATGAAAAAGCATCATTTCATATATATCTTCCATTGCTTTTACATTTTTCAGGGATAAAAAGAAAAAGTATAAAAGAAGGCAAAAATATCAAAATTACTGGGACGCAGACCGAACTTTTTTAAAATGAGCACCAACCATCACCTCAAGGGTCTCCATGAACGCGCTTCTCGTGCTGGCATGCAATAGATCCCCACTTCCCGAACTAGCCTTCGATACAGGATCATTAAAAATCGTCGGAGGTGTCATGTGGGATCAAGCCTTCATTCGCACATGCTCAATTATAGAGGCCATTCAATCCCAAACATACCTCAACCAGGATGACAAAACGACCACAGTCTGTAAGAAAAAGAATCAAGCAAAGAGTTCAAGTTAGTAACAAAGAAAGAAGTTAAAGGAATTAAGATTTTGAATGGAAATAAAGAAATATACCTATCTATGAAGATCCTCATAGGGAAAAGGAGTTAGGCCATTAAGGTTTGCCTGAGGATGATAGGGCACAGACACAAAGGTCCCCCTTAGGACGGAATGGAGTAGTGCCGAGGAATATGAGCTTCCTCCACCTTCGCTGCTTCCCCACTCTCAGATGCCTGCGTCGAAGTGCTCAGTGCACTGCCAACAGCCCTAGTCCTTGCTGATGGTGGAGGCACATCCTTTATGTTATATATCGATGAGGCATTAACTAACTAGATGCGAAGTCCAGGTAGTCGTACCCTGCCACCGCATCCGTATAGTGTGTAGTACTCCCCCTCCATCTCCACTACCCATGCCTCTTCTGCCATCTTCCCCATGCTCAGGAGGGACTGGAGGTGGGGCCTCCACCTCACCTTCCCTAACCTTCCTGATCACCCTCTCTCCTAGGTACCAAACATACCCAAACTCATGCGCCAATAACGTCCTCATCTGGGTGTAAATGCCCATTGACCCCCGCATCTCCAATGACTGACCCTAAGGGTAGAATGAGACCTGTCACCAAACAAAAATCAAATAAAAAACAAAGGAAATTATATATATATATATATATATATATATATATACACACACACACACACGCACACACAAAAATAAAAAATAAAAAGAAAACCTAACCTGGTCGCTCATAAAGACATTCAGCCTAACCCTCACATCCTTATGGAGCAAAAACTCCTTTGATACCTTATTCGTCTTCCTCCATCGAAGCATCCTCGGCTAATCTCCCTTATCCTCTGTTTTAAAAGGCATCAAATGCACATTGGGCCTAATCACCTCATAAAACCATGCCCAAGAAGACAACACAATTTTTCATTAAAAATTTCAAAAATAATAAAAAATAAAGATAAAAGCAATATCATAAGGTTAACTCCGAAAGGTACGTGGACCCAGTAAAAGACTGTTGACAGCATCGGCTGAAGATGTCAAGGGAATCATAAAGAGGAGCCAGTATCAAACTCCCACAGTCATATGTATGGATCTCAATACCGATATGCAGGAATGGCAAAAATCATAAATGGGCGACATATTCGCTCGTCCTCACCATGAACCCCCATAATAAAAGTAGTGTAAATATGTGGGTCACCCGTCGCACCTATCGTTCATCCATAACATCTATTGGCCACAGCAAAAACTGATTCTTCAATACTAAAACCTTCATCGACTCCCCAGAGTTGATCCTCCTAAAATCTCCGTACGGTGCCAGAATCGCCTCGTCAATTAGGGGAAACGTCCTTTCCACCTATATCTGGTGCCCCTAACACTCTAACTCCATTATCTAATGAATGTTGATTAAAATAATAATCATCTCACCCACACCTAAGTGGAAGGTGTGGTTGGTGTCCCACCACCTCTTACCTAGCCCGCACAAGACCGACGTCGATTGAGACGTGTCATTTAAGGATCCTGTAAGAGGACCAAACCTAATATCCCCCACCATGAGTTGTACCTCTTAGGGGAGATTCTATCACACCTTCTTTATCCCCGTCTTTCCACGGGAATGGATGCTCGACCAGGCAATTTGAGTCTGCAAAAATAAAATTCAAAATCGAAAAAGCATCAATCCTCGGCAGAAAAATAAATTCAAAGAATTCAAAATCAAATTTCAAAAATTAAAATAAAATAAAATAGATGCTCACATAGGCATCTGGATCCTCACCCTCGCAGAGCGGTGAAGCTCGGGCTCCCGCAGTAAGATCATCTTATCATCCACCGCCCTAGCACCATGGTATATTCTCGATTCCTATTGCCATCGCTCCAGCACATCGCCACTCAGTGTCATCCCAATCGTTGGTCTCAAAGAAAGGGTTGTTAGCCATTCATTCTACAGAAAATACTTTAAAATTTGCTTAAACTACTTTTTAGAGAGAGAAGAAATTTGTTTGGAGTAGTGAGAAGTGAGCTGCTTTGCTCCCTTTTTATAAGGAGCTAATGGGTATGACGGTTGGCACTCCCTTCGGTATGCCAATCGGCAGTGACCCTTGGGAACCCCCAAATCCCATAGGAATTCCATGACTATGACAATCGGCACCCCCGATCCATGCCCATCAGCACACCCCTTCCAATTTCGTTACAAAAATCGTAAAAAATCTAAAAAAAGTCTAAAATTGCAGAATAATCCCAAAAATTCTCAAAAAATTCCAAAAATTCAAATTATATTAAAATAACTTCTTCCTTCATAAAAAAAAACCAAGATAATTCCTCAAAAAAATTCTCAAAATTTCGAAAAAATTTTGAAAAATCTTTAAAGTAAAAAAGTACACAATTTTCAATGAAAATACTCATAATAAAAAAATACAACCATCTAAAAATCATTAAAAATTGCAACACGTCTCTCATAAAAATGTGAAACTTTTTTAAAAAACTCTCAATCCATCTCCTTAGCATTTAGGTCCGCAGAATTGAACTCTTTATTCTTTAGGTCTGTATAATTGACCTCTTCATCCTTAGTCCGTATAATTGAACTCTCCATCCTTAGGTATGCAGAATTCACCTCTTCATTCTTAGGTCCCCAGAATTGACCTCTTAACCCTTTAGTTCTCCATAATTAAACTCTTAACCATTTAGATCTGTAGAATTGACCTCTTCATCCTTAGGTCCACATGATTGACCTCTTAACCCTTTAGTTATGTAAAATTAATCTCTTCATCCTTAGGACTACATAATTGACCTCCTTGTTATTTTGAATCGTAAAATTGACCTTGGTCCTCAAAATTGGTCGCAATCCTATGAATTGATCGCATACACTTTTTAGGTCCCTTGAATTGACCTAGGCCCTCATAATTATTATAGACTGTCGAATCGGTCACATACACCCCTTAGGTCCCCAGAATGAGGCCTTCATACCCAAACGCTCACAACTTTCATCATGGTGTCTATCTTTCTATAACCTTCACTTATTCTAAGTTTTTTCATTGAGGGAATCTATAGACACCCCATTCTGGTACCCCCATACACCTCCATAGGTCTAAACACCATTCCTTTAATCCTCGAACCCCTGGTCCTCCCTCAAACCCTAAGTCAAAAGTCATCGTACGCTTATCGAGCTATGTTTGACTTCAGTCAACTCTCAAACCTGAGAGTATCTCAACACACTTTCATAGGGCTCTGAATCCACTTTTCACCAATCCATACCATGCATGAATCGGGCCTATGATTCGCATTCAACTGCCTTTTTACTCCGAAACCCTAAACCAAAATCATCGAATGATTTCGAGCTTCATTTGAATTAAGTAAGCTCTCGAACTTGAGAGAAATTTAATTATCTTTTATAAAGATCTAAATTCTCTTTCCAAAGGTCTCGTTTGTGTGCAAAATGGACTTATGGTTTGTATTTTATGATCATTTTTTTGAAAAATCCACCTTGGGATTGCCTATAGGCACCCCCTCACCTATGCCTATAAGTAGAGGGTACCTTACTTGGCTGCCAAGTCTGGAACCTATGCTAACTAACAGACCCCCATAACCCTTAGTCCTCTCATCGAAATAAGTGTGCTATTTTACAAATATCCATTTCCAAATAATCTCTGCAACATTCCACTTGCTCACTCTCACCTCATCTTTTCACCACCATTTCATCACCCATCAAAATCAGCCTACATCTCTCAAAAATCATATTTAAAGTTGCTTATAGGGTCTACATCGTCTCTATTCAAGCTCATTATCTAGTATCACTTTTTATCGTTTACTAGTCTTATCATAATTTCGTATTTAGCTTCTATTTTATTACCCTTAATCACCTTTTTATCTACATATATTCATAAAAGTTATTTTCATAGAACCTAAAAAAAGAGGGTAAATTTATAAATTCAAATTAAAGTTTTCTCCCATTTCTTCACATTTTCATTACTTGTACATGTTTTCCTCACGAATCAAAATAGAAAACTTTTGTTTCGGGCTTATGTGTTAAACCCACCCGTGTCTTGTTTAGAACTACTTGGAATTTGATGCCATTTTTGTCTACGTAGGCATCCTGGGTTTTCCTTGGGATTCGAGACATCTTTTTCTTCTTTTTCACATTCTATTCGTTACCCTTCCATTATTATTTTCATATAAATTTTTTCTTACTTTTAGTAGTCCCATCAAATATGCGTGATAATTCATTCATAATAAGTGACGATCCAATGTACTACTCATATATATTAAATTTATTAGCCTTTATTATTCCCATCAAACATGCATATTCACTCCTTTTAGTGCACCATGAACTAATAAACCCCTCATATTTTTACTATATATATATATATGTGTACACTTTTTGCACATGTACACGTTTTCACACCACATGCACCATACATTGTTGGAGAAAAGGAAAATATTTTTATAAAACATGCATATTCACTCCTTTTAGTGCATCATGAACTAATAAACCCCTCATATTTTTACTATATATATATATATGTGTACACTTTTTGCACATGTACACTTTTTCACACCACATGCACTATACATTGTTGGAGAAAAGGAAAATATTTTTATAGAACATGAGAGACTGAAAGTGTGTAATGGGTTCCTAACACCTTTCCATTCAGTAATATAGTCCCCGGACACATGATCCATTGGTTTCATATGCATCAATTAGTATTTTGGTGTCATTTCTTTGGGAACAAATATTTCTTTTGCCTGTTTTGATCAAAGTAGGATGGAAAATTTACTTCCTATATTTTCACACCCTTTTGACAACGTCCATTTTATGTCCGTGGGAGCCCACGAACATCGCGCGAGTGGAGGAAAGAGAATTTTCTTCCTTAAACCCCACTTTAAGCGAGTCCTTCGGGGCGCACCCGATAAACCCAGGTGGAATATCAAAGATATCACTAACACCTCTAAGATCTTAAAAGGTACATGATGGAGATCAACACCTCTAAATGTGCCTTTGGGTTTAGTTCAGTTAAGTTCCTTGGATACTATGTTACCCAAGGGGGCATTGAGGCCAACCCAAATCCGATAAAGGTTTTATAAAAAACTAAGTGGCCGAATATAGTCGTGGAAGTGAAAGTGTTCACTGGAATGCTTGTGTGCCCTTAATTGGTCCATTTATAAGTAATCATAAAAGTGTACGCCATTTTTCTAATCTTTGAAAAACACAATACAATAATTTGACCAGGGATGCGATGTGACACTTGAGTAGATCAAGAAGTATATGGCCTCCCCACCTTTATTCTTAAGGCTAATTAGTGAATAAAATCTTGATTTATACTTAGTTGTCTCAAAGCATGTAGTTAGTAAAGCCTTATTCTAGCTTGAAGATAAAAAAAATAGCGACTAATATACTATATCAGCTATACTCTCTTAGATGCAGGAAAAAGATATATGGCCATATAAAATTTATTCATTACTATGGTAATCTCTTATAGGAATCTAATGAATTATATTATGCCCACTCCACAGTCATCATTACCTTATCCTTTCAAGGAGGTTCTGAAGAAGTTTGACCTTTACAGTAAAATGACAAAGTAATCATTAGAACTAGTAAAATTCGATATCAGCTATAAGACCAGGACAACCATCAAAGAGAAGTTCTTGGATGACTTTAATATGGAGATTTCTTGCAGTGAAAAGGAGGAAGAAGTTGAGGCCAACCCACTTTAGAAGATGTTTAATGTGAATTTAGGAGGTCACTCACTCTAAAATCCAACCTTTCAACTATCACAGTGGACTATTCATGGATGGAGCTTCCAACGAACGGGAAATTGACATCATCATTGTTTTCATTATATAATAAGGAGCCACACTCAAGCAAGAAGCTCGGTTAGGGTTAAAGGGATCAAATAATTAATCTAAGTATGAAGTAATGATTGTTGGCTTGAATAAAGAGACCATAATAGGGGTAGAGGACATTGCCATTCACCGTAACTCATGACTATTCACCAATCAAATAAGTGAAGAATATGAAGTTAAGGATTTCAGGATGCTGATTTACGAGAACAAAGGTAGGATCTTGCCTAATGCTTTTAGGTAGGTCTCAACAAAATAGTTTCCAACAAATTTTTATAGTCACGTTGATGCCCTCGATACCTTAGCGTCAGTAATTAACACCGAATTGAGAAGGACGATTGAAGTGGAATACATCAGTCAACTAGGCATAGAATATCCTGAATCGAAAATAGATGGAGATTGACCGAACATCTAGCTAGATGTACCCGATTACTAATCATCTCAAAGCTGGGATCTCCATTTAAATAAAAGGGAAAGATTAAGGTATAATCAATTAGATTCTAACTAAATTTGAAAGGATCACTCTACCTCCGGTTATTTACAGGACAACTCCTCAAATGTGTGAACCTAGATCAAGTCGAGGGAATCTCGAGAGGTACACACAAAGTAAGTTGTGGTGCTCATCAATGAACGAGCATTTTTTATAGAGCCATTTTCAAGGATATTTATGGCCCTTCTTGCAAAAGGATGAAGTTCAGTTTGTCCAAAAGTGTCCCAACTGTTAGGAATTCTCCTTCATCATTAGGTAGTCTACAAGTGACTTGAATCCTCTCACAACTCTCTAATCGTTTTCCTAATAGGGCATGGATATAGCCTGTCTTTTTACGAGAGCACCCGACGACAAAAGATTCTTTATTACTGCAACTGACTACTTCACAAAGTGGATTGAAGTTGAGCCACAACATGAAGACAAGAGTGAGAGGTTTGTATGGAGAAACATCATCACTAGATTTGGGCTCTTAATATCTCTTGTATCAAATAATGGGACCTAATTTTATAATGATCAGTTCATAGACTTTTGTGCAAAGTATGGGATTCATAGCCACTACGCCTCAGTAGTCTTTCCTCGGAGCAATGGGTAAGCTAACATCTCCAATAAAACTCTAATCTCCCATACTTTGCACAAAAGTATATGAACTGATCAAAGGGAAATATAAAGTGTCGACTATAGAAGGACAAAGGGAAATGGTTGTACTAACTCCCCATTATCCTTTGGGCCTATTGAACTACTCCAAGAAGATCCACGGGTAAGATTCCTCATGCCCTTCTTATGGAATGACAATTTTCATTCCACTTTAAAATAACCTACCAACACTTAGTATCTAAAATCTATGAGGATGACCATAGCTTTGACAACCTAGCCTGTGAGTTAGACTAAGAAGAATGGAAGATGGAAAAATCCCTCGTTCACCGAGCATCTTACCAGTAAATGATCACCAATGACCATAAAAAAAGATTCAAGGACCAGTAATTTTCAAACGGCAACTTAGTGCTAAGGAAGATTCAGGTAGGCATAAGAAATCCCTCTCGAGGAAAGCTGGACCTTAATTGGGAAGGGCCCCGCCTACTTGCCTCAGTAGGAGGAACCAAGTCCTATCATTTGGAGTAGTTGGATGGAACATCAGTACATTAGTCGTGGAATGCCATGAACCCCAGGAAATATTATCATTCAAAATTTATTTTTTTAACATTATTTTATCTTTACATTTCCTTCCAGCAACCCAAGATTGACCATGATTCAGGTTATCAATAAAATTTCTTAGTAGATTCATTTTAATCGGTGTTTAATTGTATCCCTTCCATAACGAAAGCCCAGCATTCATAGTGGCACAATAAACCCACTAAGAACAATGGTATGACTAACTAAGTCGGTCACTTGAGAATCTGGAAAAAAAACCACCAATCAAAATGGCACGAAGCCCACCAGTCATGGTGGCACTATAAATCCACTAAGAATAGTTGTACAACTGGCACCAAGTCGGTCTCTTGAGAATATAGAAAAAATCCCACCAATCACGACGGCTGTTGATGTAAAAAATTAGATTATCTCTAATTATTTAATCACGGATAAAAAATAAATAAGACAAAGGATTTTAAAGTGGTTCAGCCTCGAAGGAATGGCCTACGTCCACTATTTTGTTATTGCTGACTGTTTGTAGAATTCTCGATAATGGGTTTACCAAGAAATTCCGAGTCCCCTGCTAATAAGGAGGTTACAATGTATTTATAGCCTTGAGGCGGTACAAATGAAAGAATAATACACAGCTATCCTATAGGTGTGTACATCTGTATGATAATGATGAGCATTTAATGTGCAGTCAATCCTCTTAATTACCCGGTTATAAATACTCTGTACGAGATGCAGCTCGGACCGCCTAAGCTACTCAGACCGCCTAAGTAGCTCGATATACATGAGTTGCTCGGCATAATAAAGTTCCTCGGAGAACACTTATTTCTCGGAGCGCCTGAGTTGGTCGGGGAGGTTGAGTTCCTCGGAGTCAAGATGTTGTTCAAAAATATTTGCAGGTGCCATGTAGATTAACACGTGTCTCCACATAATCGGTCCACGTCAGCAGACTAAATTTGGTATCAACAGAAGCCCCCAATGTTTCATAATTTGATGTTGAAGAAAAGTATGGAACATTACGCTGCCTAAACTTTATGGATTTTAGACAAACGTTCGTTGTTTATAACCCCTTTTTAAGTGCATAGTATCAGGATTTTTAAAGTATTTTGAATTTCAATAATTGCTTCGTGTTTCGTGCCTTTTTCTTTTTTTTAGCCGCCGGATACGCAATCGTCCATCTGGTAATCATTGCTTTTCTCCATTCTCGAGGTAAAGTATTTAAACGCTTCAGAAAATTCGATCATCTTTTACTTTTTCAAATCTACATATTTAGAACTTCTTCACTTCTTTTCTGTCTTGTGCGTTCGTTTCTTCCATTGTTCGTTGTCACCTGATTCATCTTTTTCCTGTAATATCTTCTTCCTTCTCTTTTATTTCTTTTGTTCATCATGGTTTACCTTGTTGAGTCGCTTGATAAATTTTGTTCTGATTTTTCTATTCTTTCCTGGGTCATATTGGAAGAGCTTTCTGAACCTTCTGACTATTTTCGTTTGGCTGAGGGACATTGGTTCCCCAGTCTCTTTGTAGCTGAATGTGGCTTTTCTTTTCCTCTAAATCCCTTATGTTTGGAGTTCTGTCAGTTTTTTGATGTTGTTCCTGCGAAAATAGCACCAAACACTTGGAGAATAGTTAATGGATTTCATAGGTTAAACCAAATTCATGGAACTCGTTTAGGAATTCCATAAATTATGTTTTGATATAGATGGGTTGTTAGTGATAGCACATTTTATTTAAAAACTAGGTTTTTAAATAGGGCTCTAGTTGTCAATCTCCCAGATGCCAACAGGGATTACTTCGAGCATGGGGTTGTTATGAAAAATTGGCAACATGCTCCATTATATGGAGATGATGTATATCAGGGTTCTAAGTGTCCCCCTTACGGCAATGGGATAGGTTATTTTTATTTTATTTTTGAAATTATATTTTCTTTATGTTTGATAAAATGCGTCATTGACATTTTAGTTTTTTGTTTATTTGCAGTTGATAGCAAAATAAAATCCCCTAAAGAAACTGATGTCAATTTGAGGCACTTGAAACTTATCTGGAGTTTGCACCAAACTGTTGCTGACGAACACATTAGATCAGCTTCTTATTTGTTGCAGTACAAGAGTTACACTTCATCCTTTACTGCTCGTCCAGTAGTAGGTGACATTGACCCATTACCAGCCTCTGAAGGTTCCTCTCCTCAGAATGAAGAGACGAAAAGATCCTTCATATTTTGATAAATCAGATTCTGCCTCTGTAGAGGCAAAGAGAAGTAAGCAAGATGTCCCAGAGGAAGGGATAAGAAAAATTGATGCACCCCCTCCAGTAGCTGTTAAAAAGGTTATCGAGAAGCCCCCAGTGGCTCTGAGCAAGGTTGTTGTTATCTCTCCTCCCAGCGAGGTTATAGTTATATCACCGACCAAGACATCATCCTTGGTTGAGAATGTTCCTGCTCCTACGAGGAGGTTGAAGAAAAGTTCCTCGGACAAATTGGCTGAATCTATCTCTCAGCCTCTAACTGCGGGAAGTGGTGTTTCCACTTTTGTTGCTCCGAGCTCTGCCATGAGCTCGGTGAAGTCTTGGATTATCCCCGAGATCCAAGGTATTGAAGACAGTCTTTCTCGGGATAGTGTTACAACCTTGGCAGCTCAACATATTGCCTCAGTAAGTATTACTAATCTAAACTTTCATTTTTCAATATTACGTCCCTGCACTGACTTATAGTTATTTTCTTTTTCCAGCTGGTAACCTGTTTCAACACTATTTTAAAAAAGGATGAGGCCATCAAGGCCTCGAGCTCCTGGAGAGGTGTAGAGGAAGCTTTTGTGGGTCTGACACAGTCCTTAAAGGATTCTCGTCAGAAATATGACGAAGATAAGGTTGCCTGGGAGAAGCAACTAAAATCCATCGAGCAAGAGAGAGAGAAAGTTGTGGAGGCCTCTCAGGAGTTGGAGAGGAAAATGAAAGAATTTGAGAAGAAGAATACTGAGCTTGAGGAAAAGCTCAAAAATACTGGAGAGCTTAAGACTAAGCTTAAAACTGCTGAAGAGGAACTTGGCAGACTCCATGAAGCTGGTCGTCAGAGGCAGGAGCTAGAAAGAAAAATGAAGGTTGCCAAGGAACTTCATACTGAGAGGATTTCCTCAGAGAAGGCAAAGAGAAAACTGGTTGTTAAGAAGTCCTTTAGCGCTGGCTGGGACAAGGGTTGGAATAAAGGCCTAGCTGCCATGTCCTCTCAGATGGAATTTGCTAGCCTCAAATTCTTCAGGGACGGATGGATTGCTACTCTGCAGGAGTTAAAGGTCTCAGAGAGTTCTGAACTTTTTCAGCGCCATGTTCATGGTCCTCCTCCCTCTCCTGGAGAAGAAGAAGAGGACGAAGCTGCCTCGGAAGAGTCTTCGATGCTAGCTGGGGATCAGGTTCCTATTGTTGAACTTCGCTACGAGCAGCCCCAACCAACCAACATGTCTACCGATCAGTTTTCTCTGCCCTCCGAGAAACCTACCTCTTCGTCCAAGCCTCCCGAGGAAGTCTTAGGAAGCAAGGAGAAGGTTTAGAGTTGTTCGGACCTCTCTCTTTGCTTTTTATTTTGTTGTTGAATATAATTCTGAACCATATACCTCTTTTTGTGATGTAATAAAATTTGAGGTTTTGGTTGTGCATCTTAAATCCCTTTTTCTTGCTCTGTTATTATTATTGATCCATTTTATTCTTCTTGCTTTGTTTGCTTTCTTATTGATTCTTTCTATATCCTCTTTTTGCTAGTTTATGGCTAGAATGGAGCTCTTGTCAGCCCACAATACTGAACTGATGAAAAAAATGTAATGAGTACTTCAAGGTTGGCCATGCCGACTTGACTGAAGCTCAAATCATCGACATCCTTGGTCCAGGCACTTCAGAACGAGCAGTCAAAGCCTATCAATATTTGAAATGCTTGCTCGATCGTGCAGTTGCCAATAATGTGGCATATTATGAGATGATTGAAGATCTCTGGAGTATCATCGAGGAGCTTCAGCAACAATACAAGGAATCTTCTGCCCTTTTGCATCAGGGGTATGAGAAAAAGTATCAGCAACTAAATGCTGACAAAGGATACGATAAGCTAGTCGCTGTTTATGATATTAAGGAGAGGACTTTGAAGACCGAGGTTGAAGAGCATAGGCAGATCGCAAAACTGCTGGAGCAGGAAAATAATAACTTGCGAGGAGAGATATCCCAACTGAAATCTGCAGCATCTACCTCGGGAGCCTTGGTCCCTGTCAATGACGAAGGTTTCTCGTTCCTGGATATTGAAAATGCCAATTTGAGAGACGAATTGGAAACTTTAAAGAGAATTGGACCCTCTACATCTGCTCGCAGACGAGCAAGAGCTTCTCGGGGACAAGAAAGAGCTGCTCGGGTTACTATTGGAGAGGCAAGAACTCAAGCATCTTTGGAAAATCAAGCAGTTCAGTTGGTTGCGAAGAATAAAGCTCTGGCAGAGATGTCTAAGAAGATTCTGGACCTTAACGAGCAACTTTCCACACAAGGATCCGCCTTGGAGAATAAAGAAATTTTTATAAAGAATCTCCACGAGCAGCTGGAAAGGTTGACTTACCAATTCCACAAACATCCTAGAGAGTTTTGGATGGATGGCTATAATGGAGCCCTCTACCATCTCGATGATCGAATCCAGCAAGCGAATAATGAGGGTTATAAACAAGGATGGCTGAATGCACTGGGTGTATTAAAATTGGAGCAGGGCCATTATCTATGGGATTATCATAACCCTGGATTGCTCGAGTTACCCGTGCCACATTTTAAACTTGATATGAGCTGGATTCCTGCTCAGGCAATCCCTCATGCTTAATCTCCAAATATCTCGACGACTACAGTCTTCATTCCAACGTTGATATTTCTCGCCCTGAGCATCTACTTGATCGGCCATCAGTGATGAATGTTCGAATGCTTCGAGATCTGAATTTCATAAATTCCCCTTATGCCTTAGACGATCCTCCCGCTGGAGTAGAACCTGTTTCAAAGGCAGAAGGGAAGAAACCAATAGAATAGGATTTTATGTAATAATTTCTACTTTCCACAGCATATGTAATCCTTCTTGTTTTGAATGAAAAATTTTGGTAATACATTTCTCACGTCATTTGTAATTTTACTTAGTATGAATGAAAATTTGTCTTTTGTCATTTCATTTTCTTCTAAATAATTTATAGATGTTTTTGCTTGTTGGTCGGTAAATATATATATGCTTGTGACATACTGATCTTACTGCAGTGATTTATCAATCTTTAATTCTAAATAATAGAACAACTTACACTTCATGGTATTGCCTAATTTAAACAACCGGAGTTGATTGAAATTGGCTTACCGACCAACTAGAGGGTTGAGATTTTTGTTTCCGACCAACCGGAGTTGGTGAACTTTTATTCCCCGACCAACCGCAGTAGGTGGATTTTATTTTACCGACTAACCGTAGTTGGTGGACCGACCAACTGTAGTTGAAGGGATTTTATTTTACCGACCAACCATAGTTGATTGACCGACCAACCGTAGTTGGAGGGATTTATTTTACCGACCAATCGTAGTTGATGGACCGACTAACCGTAGTTGGAGGGATTTATTTTACCGACCAACCGTAGTTGATGGACCGACCAACCGTAGTTGGAGGGATTTATTTTACCGACCAACCGTAGTTGGTGGACCGATCAACCGTAGTTGGAGGGATTTATTTTATCGACCAACCGTAGTTGGTGGACCGACCAACCGTAGTTGGAGGGATTTTATTTTATTGACCAACCGTAGTTGGAGGGATTTTATTTTATTGACCAACCATAGTTGATGGACCGACCAACTGTAGTTGGAGGGATTTATTTTACCGACCAACCGTAGTTGATGGACCGACCAACCGTAGTTGGAGGGATTTATTTTACCGACCAACCGTAGTTGGTGGACCGACCAACCGTAGTTGGAGGGATTTATTTTACCCAACCAACCGTAGTTGGTGGACCGACCAACCGTAGTTGGAGGGACTTATTTTACCGACCAACCGTAGTTGATGGACCGACCAACCATAGTTGGTGGACCGACCAACCGTAGTTGGAGGGATTTTATTTTACCGACCAACCGTAGTTGGAGGGATTTTATTCTGAACTTGATGCGTAGTGTGTAGCAGCACTAATACTCCGAAAAAATTTCATCAAATGGAGAGAATTGGATAAAAATTCTTAACACTTTATTCATACTGAAGAGAACTCTATTACATAGAAACTGCTTCTACTGATAATATTTGCGTAGATGTTCTGCATTCCATGCATTCTTAAATTCTTCCCCCTCCAAGGTTTCAATCCTGTAAGTTCCTGGGCGAACAGCTTATATTACTCTGTAGGGTCCATGCCAGTTAGCTTCCAATTTATTGTGCTTTTGAATTACTTTCTTTATCACGTAGTCTCCTTCCTTCAAATCACACTTTTTTACCCTCTTGTTGTAGAACAGAGTTGTTCGTTGTTGGTATGCAGCATTCCTGATTGTTGCTTCTTCTCTAACTTCCTCGAGCATATCCAAGTCTAATCTTCTCATTAAGTCACTGATAGTAGATTGAAATTCAGCACTCTGTATGTGGGGAGGCTCAGCTCGGCAGCTATAACAGCTTCACTTCCAAATGCCAGTATGTATGGAGATTCTCCTGTTGCTGCTCGTGGTGTAGTATGATAAGCCCACAGCACAGAATGTAGCTCGTTAATCCAGTTTGCCTTCGCATCATCCAGTCATTTTTTCAAACCATTCAGTAGCGTTCTGTTCGTCACCTCAGTTTGTCCATTGCTCTGGGGATGGCCTAGTGCAGAGTGGGTTTTCAATATGTTTGACTAATGACAATATGCAGCGAACTCCTCGTTATCAAATTGGGTTCTATGATCAGTAATGAATTCATGAGGAAGACCATATCTGCAAATGATATTCTTCCCAATAAATTGATACACCTTCTCATAAGTCATATCAATAAGAGGTTCAGCTTCCACCCATTTAGTAAAATAATCCACAGCGACGACGAGGTATTTGAACCTTCCTCTTATCGTCGGGAGTGGCCCGACCAAGTCTATTCCCCAGATGGCAAATGGCCAAGGGGATGTTATGGGTGTTAGTAATGCCTGAAGAGTTCTTCGAAGGGACGAGAAGCGCTAACATTTATCACATTTACGCTATACAATCAGCCCTCATCGTCGGCCAATAATATCCCTGCGTCATTATTCTTTACAAAAGAGTCCGACCTGCTACATGAGCTCCACAGGACCCTTCATGGACCTCTTCAATCAAATCTTTCACCTCGAAAGGGTGCACACATCTTTACAGACCTGCTATAATTCCTCGTCTATATAGAATACCATTAGTCAATACATAACGAGCAGTTTTAAACTTCAGTTTCTTGGCTGCGAGTTTGTCGGTTGGTAATTTCCCTTCCTCAATATATGCCCTGATGGGATCCATCTAAGATGGTCCTAAATCAAGGGTAATGAAGTTCATCATCAGATCTTCGTCTATGCTTCGACTAGCCAAGACTTCTATTGGGATTGTTTTTCATAGCTCGGTGCGTGTGGCTGAAGCTAACCAAGCTAAGGCATCCGCTCTTGCATTCTCCAATCTTGGTATTCTAATTAATTGCACACCGTTAAAGCTCGATATAATCTCCATTACTTTTGCATAATACTTGATCATCAATTCTCCCTTTGTTGCATACACTCCCAGCATTTGATTTATGATCAACTGTGAGTCACTGAATACGATGACCTTCTCTGCCCCCATAGTTTTTACTAAACTAAGACCTGCAATCATAGATTCATATTCAGCCTCATTATTAGAGGCTTTGAATTGAAAGCGCAGAGCATACTCCACATCGATTTCATCCGGGCTGTTTAAAACAATCCCTGCCCCACAGCCTGTACTGCAAGATGAGCCATCCACATACAGATTCCATTTAGGTACTTCATCCTTAAATTTTTTATCGGATAAAGTTCCTCGGTGGAATATTTGTTGCTTCTTTATATCCTCCCCTAACACTTCTTCCTGCTCGTCGACCATCTCCTCTTGATCGTCAACCGATTTAAGTTGGTCGGGGTTTAAATTTGATGATCCTGTAACATCCACAGGCTGGACGGTATTCAGCTTTTGCTCCTCGGAGGTGTCAGGATAAGTGAATTCTGCGATAAAATCTGCTACTGCTTTCCCTTTAAGCGACGATCTAGGCTCATAAACTATGTCATATTCACCAAGTTCTACTGCCCAGTACATCAATCTCCCTGATTTCTCCAGTTTATGAAGAGCTTGCCTCAACGGCATATCGGTATACACAACTATGGTATGAGTCTGGAAGTATGGCCTCATTCTTCTACTTGCTTCGATCAACGCTAGTGCCAACTTTTCCAGTCTTGGATATCTGATCTCTGCTCCTCGGAAGGCCTTGCTAGTGTAATAAACTGGTTTTTGCACTCCATCCTCCATTCTCATCAATGCCGAGCTAATTGCATTCTCCGAAACTGCCAGATACAAGTACAATCTTTCTCCCATCACTGGCCTGGACAACAGTGGAGGTGCTCCCAGGTATTTCTTCAACTTTTGAAAGGCCTTTTTGCATTCATCATTCCACTAGAAAGTCTTTCGGAGTGTTTTGAAGAATGGTAGGCACCTGTCAGTTGCTCGTGATACGAATCTATTAAGTGCTGCAACTCGCCCTGTGAGACTTTATACTTCCTTCTTCGTTGTCGGAGATCGTAGTCCCAATAGAGCCTTGATCTTTTCAGGGTTTGCTTTAATTCTTCGTTGGTTGATAATATACCCGAGGAACATGCCTTCTCGTACTCCGAATATGAATTTGGTAGGGTTTAATTTCATTTGATATTTATCTAGTTGATCAAAGGTCTAGCCTAAGTCAATTAGATGATCAGCAGCTTTCTTGCTCTTCGTCGGCATATCGTCAACATAAACTTCCATGTTGTAACTGATTTGCTCTGCAAACACCTTGTTCATCAGCCTCTGATATGTTGCACCTGCATTTTTCATTCCAAAAGGCATAACATTATAACAATAAGTTCTCCTAGGGGTAATAAAAGAAGTACTCTCCCTGTCCTTATGCTTCATCTTAATCTGATTGTAACCAGAGTAAGCATCCGTAAAACTCACCAATTCGTGCCCCGAGGTAGCATCCACCAGTTGATCGATTCGGGGCAGAAGAAAATGATCCTTTGGGCATGCCTTATTGAGATCGGTGAAGTCTACACACATCCTCCACTTATTGTTCTTCTCCTTCACCATCACCACATTAGCTAACCAGTCTGTATATTTGACATCTTCAATAAAGCAAGCTTTTTGGAGCTTCTCGACCTCCTCTTGTATAGCTTGGTTCTTCTCGGGGCTGAATACTCTTCTTCGCTGCTTCACAGGTTTGATTTCCTTATTCACATTAAGTTCGTGACACAAGAAATTTGGGTCTATTCCTGGCATATCTTCGTGGCTCCATGCGAAAGTTCATTTTCTGCTTTTTAGGAAGGCTATCAATTCCTGTTTTAGTGGGGTGTCCAACGATGAACCGATTTGAGTTGTTCGTTCCGGGTGTTCATCGTCCAGAATGACATTTTCAGTAGCTTCCACCACCTGACCTTTTACGAGCTGCGACTCGTCTCTAGGATCTAATGTTTCAATTTCTGCACCTTCATCCACTTGATAGGTGGTAGTCTTTTTCTTAAATTCTTCCAGTTCTTCTTTCTCGGTAAATGAATAGTAGCATTCCCGAGCTACTTTTTGGTCACCCTTCATAATTCCTACTCCAAAGTTAGTTGGAAATTTTAGGCATTGATGTACAGTAGATGGTACTGCTTTGAACTTCTTCAATCCTACCCTTCCCATGATAATATTATAAGCTGATTGAACATTCTTATCCATCACAAAAAAGCGCACTCTTTCTGTTCGACAAGCAGGCCATGTACCGATGAACATATCCAATTTGATGGTCCCAAGTGGGAAAACTTTCTCACCAGCAAAATAGAGGAGGGGCCGATGATATGGCTCCAACTGGGATAGCTTTAGGTTCAAACTATCAAAACATGGGTAGAACATAATATTTACCGAGCTGTCATTATCCACCAATACTCGCGAAATCACTACTTCCTTCATCCTCATTTTGATCACCAATGGGTCATCATGAGGATATAGCACACTTGCGAGGTCATTCTTAGAGAAACTGATGACCAGCTTTTCTTTGTTTACCTTCCTCGGGCGATCATCCTCAGCTAGATTTATTCGTTGAATGTATGAACAAGCTTGAGCCTCATTAAGGTAAACTTTCCTCTCTGCAGTAAGGTCTCCACTTCCTGCATCTCCACCTATAATAACATTACAATCAAATGATCCAAAACGAATTGAAAATACCTCACGTTCTAGCTGTCTTGGTCTTTTGGGAAGGTCGGGGTCATCTTCTGGATCATCTTCATGATCTCTTTTCTTGTCTTCTTTTGCTCGATGATGAGATCTAGACCTCTGCCTTGCTCGATCGGTGCTCATTCCACCATTTCGGCGATCCACATACTTGTTCAATTTTCCCCGCCTGATGAGCTCTTCAATTTCATTCTGGAGAGCTATGCAGTTTTTGGTTGTATGACCATGATCCTTATGGAACTCGCAATATTTGGACTTATCCCTCTTATCAGGATCTGTCTTCATTTTTTCAGGCCATTTTAACTCCTCGCTGTTCTTTATCTCTTCCAGAACATGGTTTATGTCTACTTTCAAAGGAGTATAGTTTCCAAATTTCCTCATCTGTTCCAATGCTTGTTTGGCTCTTGACTGCTTGTTACCACCATTATTCGTCTGATCCTTCTTCTTAATCTTCTCGGCCTCAACTTTGGTCTCCTTAGTGTCCATGCTCTTCTTTGCAGCCATAGCTTCCTCGGCATTCATGATTTTGGCTGCTTTTGCCATTAATTCTGACATGGTCCTAGGTGGATCTTTGGCCAGAGTAGTACAATTTATTTGGCAACAATCCACTCATCAGAGCAGTGATTGCTGTCTTTTCCTCGTAATCAATAACTTTGAGCTTCTCGTTATTGAAACGAGTAATATAATCCCTGATGCTCTCACCTGCTTTTTGTCTAACACTTAACAAGTGTGCTACTCGCTTAACTGGTTTTGCTCTAAAGCAAAAGTTTCCAATAAAGATCTCGGCCAGTTGAAAGAAAGTTGCAATCTTCCCCGGAGGAAGATTGTTGTACCATATTTGAGCAGATCTAGTGAGAGTTCCTGAAAATGCCCTGCATAGCATCTCGTCTGGAACATCATAGATATCAGCAGCTGCCTGATATTTTTCTATATGGAGAACAGGATCAGTTTTTCCATCATATTTTGGTGTTACCACTGGGGCTTTAAACTTTGATGGTGTGGGAAAATCCACAATTGCTTGGATAAAAGGTGTACCTTGGACAAAAGTTCTTTGTAGAGGATTTTTGGCCTTAACCATTTCCCCTAGTCTATCCTCCAACCTCTGAATAGAGCCTTTCCATTCGTCATTTCCCTCCTCGGGCCTGTTGGTCCGAGCAACTGATCGTGTTGAATTTGCCTCTTGGGATCTTTCACAACGAGCAACTGGTCGGGATTGGGCAGAACCTTCCTTTAAATCAGAGAATCGTTGAGAGTTCCTCGACACCATCCTAGGGGGACTTTTATTCCTCCTAGGACCCAAACGATCAAAGGGAGAGACTCTACTCAATCTTTCAAGAGCACTGGTCCTTTCTGGAGATAGAGTGACATTTTGTTCAGTATTTGTGGCTCGTACTGATGAAGTTCGGCCAGGTTGATAAGAAAAATCATTAGATCTATCAGTGCGATATGAATCGGCATGTCTAGATCGAAATTCCTCTGGGAGTAATGTTCGTCTAGTTCGTGAGGAAGGCAATTGGGTATTTCTCTGAATGCTTCGTTGTCCTGACTGGGCAGGTGCTCCACCCTGGATAGTTTGCATGAATTGTCACATGGTTTCTTGCATGGCGGTCTGGCCCCGAGCTAAATTACCCATTATTCCAGCCAGATCTTGGACACTTGGAGGAGTGGATGGATTTGGGGGGCTTCCAGCGTTTCGATTACTGGATTCAGGATTACCAGCCATTGGAGATGAATTGTTTTGGTGAAAAACGATAGTTTCAGTCGTTTCCAACAGACGGCGCCAATCTGTTGATGTAAAAAATTAGATTATTTCTAATTATTCAATCATAGATAAAAAATAAATAAGACAAAGGATTTTAAAGTGGTTCAGCCTCGAAGGAATGGCCTACGTCCACTATTTTGTTATTGCTGACTGTTTGTAGAATTCTCGATAATGGGTTTACCAAGAAATTTCGAGTCCCCTGCTAATGAGGAGGTTACAATGTATTTATAGCCTTGAGGCGGTACAAATGAAAGAATAATACACAGCTATCCTATAGGTGTGTACATCTGTATGATAATGATGAGCATTTAATGTGCAGTCAATCCTCTTAATTACCCGGTTATAAATACTCTGTACGAGATGAAGCTTGGACCGCCTAAGCTGCTCAGTATACATGAGTTGCTCGGCATAATAAAGTTCCTCGGAGAACACTTGTTGCTCGGAGCGCCTGAGTTGGTCAGGGAGGTTGAGTTACTCGGAGTCAAGGTGTTGTTCAAAAATGTTTGCGGGTGCCATGTAGATTGACACGTGTCTCCACATAATCGGTCCACGTCAGCAGACTAAATTTGGTATCAACAACGGCCTAAATCCCACCAATCATGTTGGCACAACATACTCACTAAGGACAGTGGTACAACTTCCACCAAGTTTGTTACCTGAGAATCGCACAAAAGATCCACCAATCACGGTGGCCCAAAGCCCACCGGTCATGGTGGAACAATAAAACCACCTTTAATAGTGATACCCATCACTAATGGCCTCAACGATTGTCATTATGATCCATCAAAAAGGTTATTGGTGATCAAATTATATTTAGTGATAAGTTTTAGTCGGTAAGTAGGTTAATCAATGCATTGACTTGCTTAGATTACAATTTTTACAAGTATAAAAATTCGATTAAGCATGAACTACCCACGCATTAAGACCGCTACTCTGTCATATTAAAATTTAGCTATATTGTCATTACGATCCATTGAAAAGGTTAACATGTATCAAATTAAATTTAGTCATAGGTTTTAGTCGGTTAGTAGGTTAATCGGTGCATTAACTGCTTAGATTAAAGGTTTTCACAAGAATGACATTTCGGTTAAATTATATTCAGTGATAGGGTTTAGTCGGTCATTAGGTTAATTAACGCATTAACTTACTTAGATTGAAAATTTTCACAAGTATGGAAAGGCGGTCATAGACCAACCATTTTTACATAAAAAAAATTGTCTTCAAAATTTCATTTTGATCATACATGATGATGAGACATTCCAATAACAGGAAAAAAATAAAGGGCAACACAATAGTCAACATCGTAAAATATATGTATTCTCATGAAAATTGGGAGATAATGAATAATAACATGAGTAAAAGTAACTAAATTTAAATATATTATTCGAATATAAATATCTGCTATAGAGTCCTATAAAGTAAAAAATGAGTAAAAAAATTATAAAATTCTATGGTATATAAAATTCTGAATTATCTATTTATATTATGAGCCTTATAACTACTATTTACCGTCATAATTTACCGTCATAACTGTTATTTACCGTCACTACACCAAAATGGGAGATTTGTGAGTGATGTTAGCAGTCACAAATAACCTTTATAACTATTATTTATTGTCATAATTTAGGGGGTGACAAAAGAAAATTTGTAACTCCTAACAGCTGTCACAAATTTTTATGACCCCTATGGGTGTTATGATCGGTGACCCCAATTTGTAACTGTTGTCAACAGTTACAAATATAATATTTGTAATTGCTGTCAGCAGTTACGAATCTAACATTTATAACTGTTGTCAATAATTATGAATCTTATATTTGTAACTACTATTAGCGGTTACAAAATTGATAGTATTGATAAATTTGTGACTGCTATTAGCAGTTACAAAAGCTGAATTGGTTAAATGTGGTAAGAGCTATTACAAATATCTTTATATTTTCCCAAAAAGAGGAAATAATGAGAGTAGAATAAACATCATGAACATGTAACAAGTATAAAAAAATTGTCAACATCTCATTTATATTTCTAATATTCCAAATATTCGGTACATATAAAACTTGTTTAAACATAATTTAACATCAAACAACCCCTTCTTGGGCGCCAAGTACAAAATGAACATAAAATAAAAAATAAACTAAAAAAACAACACAACACTTCGATGACATAAAATGTCATGAACATGTAACAAATCATTATAAACCTAAATCAAGGATCACCATGAGATGGATATGTTTTATGAAGTCTATGTATATCAACTATGGGGGGTATTAATGCGGTGACATTCTCCCTCGTGTACTCGGAGTAAACTTGCAGAGCAAGTTCAATTGACTGGATTTTTTTAATACGGCGTCTTGGCATCCATTGACTTGTGATTGTATTGCCATGGAGTGTAAACACCAGGATTTAGGCCTTTGAATACTAAGTATGTCGAGTATGCCATGTGTATGCCTGCAAATAATAAAATGTAATTATTATCATCTGAAGATAAAGTTAAAGTTAAAAGTAGATAATTTATTTATATATAAAATGCATCCCCCTCTATTATAACACCAAACATACCCCACCTCCATTTCATCACCAAACGCACATGCATCCATTACAACACCAAACACCTACATTACACAACCAAACGCATCCCTAAGTTTTTTTTATAGATTCTCAAAAAAGGACCGTAAGACACACGGCAATAAATCCCTCCATTTATCCAAAGAGGTCTTCAAAAAAGGTATTCCATATGAATTAAAGTATGATATTGAAACATGTTGACTAATTTGTGTGATGCCAAAAGATGGAGCACCTGTCACAATTTTTACATCTGCAATTAATTATAGTCTATAAAAGGAATGCTTATTTAACTAGTTAGTTGATTAACCATGAAAAAGTCTACCATCAAAACCTGCACACATGTTATTTTCAATACATAATTAAGTAAATTTCCATTTGCTAATAGTAAGGCAGCAATTGGACTCCTTTGAAATGAAATCAGTTCGCTTTACAATTATAAAGTTGAGCTTATTTATGTAGGATTTTTTTTTAAACTTGCTCCTCTTGTGTATTCTAAATGCAAATGATTTAAATAACTAACCACATTTATTATAGGTCAACAAAATAATCCCACGCAAAACTAAAGGTAAATTCAAGTGTATAACTCAAACTTTAATTCACACCTTATAAAATAGAGAGTAGACTATGTTGCGTATCACATTAATGAAACAATACCATGTTGAACGATACACGATGTTTAATGGACACAGTAGGGCAGCATAAGGAAACACTAAAAAGTGAGCAAAATCAGCGCAAAGATTTAGTTCACATTCACACTGATAATGTTCGGAAGAGATCCATTACTCTAGCTCCGTTCAAAACGGTTTAGGAATGATAATCTTCAGTGGAATGTTATCTCATTTGGGGTATATGAACTTTACCGTTATATGACTTATATTTATAATTCAAATTGTGAAAATTGTTTGTGACGGAGATGGGAGATAGTATATCATTGTACCACTAATAGGATTAAAGTGAGACAGAGACCAAACTTTATCCTAACTTAAACGTAATTAACCCACATTTTCATAAAAACTAACTAGAAGGAGAATTCTCGGTATGGCATCAATTTGTCGCAGCGAGAAGTCACTGGAGAATAAAATAAGGTGGATAACCATGGCTCTAACAGTTGCTGTCATCATGCAGGTGCAAATCAGGAACGCTTTGGCTGGAACTCGAATATGAAGTTGTAGTTGATCCTCGTCCCCTTCCATATGAAAAAATTGCACCCATATATGAACAAGTGCAAGCTTAGCAATGCAAAAATGTTGCACATTCACACACCTCTTTTATCTTTAGCTTATTTATGATACTGTGTTTTAGATGCATCAGCATTAATCTATTCAACCATATCAATATCTGAAGGGATTCTTCTTTGAAAATTTATTAAGGCCTGAATTCTCTAACATAATGTTTTATTATAAAAGTTGACCCACTTATAAGTAATTAAATTCTATTTATGAAATATTGAACATTTGTGTTTGGAGTGTTTTGTTCGTCTTACATGAGTGAAAAAAAGAATATATGTACACATAAACATTATATTTACAATATTTACTAAAACTATATCTAATGTCAATAAATTATTAAGGTTTCACTGTGATTAAAGACCAACATATTACAAGTTATAAATGTATAATTACAAAAATGCTTATAGCGCAGTGATGATCCTATATACGTTTATTTTTACATGAATATGTCAAATAAGTATTGGTTAATCATAACCCAATCCTTATTACTTTTTTTTTGAATGATGAATGGTGAGAATGTGAATGATAATCAACAATAGATTTTTTAGGTACACTAAAAACTGGAATAACAAAAGTAACATGAGAAGAACGTGAAGGGTACCTGAAAACAGGATAGACAGTTTCCATATAAGATTCTTCAGTCCTTGGGGAGAACAACCCACACAATTGCACCAAGATTGCATATACACTGAATAACGTAACAAAACTACATGTAAATAATCCTGCAAACATTGACAAAAATGAAAAAATTGAATTAGATGATACCGGGGAATGAGTTTTTGAGAAAATTTTAACTTCCATGTTTTTTGAATCAAATTAAAATCCATAATATGCATACGCAAACTTACACCTCTAAGACCACATCCAACTCATTAGCCATTTTAAATTATGCCCAAAGATGAGCAATTAGGTAATTGAGTTGATAATTTGGTTGCCCATATTCCAGGACAAGTTAAAATTTATATTGGTAAAATAATTCGACTGACCCACTTGGCTGGGGACTTCAAGTGTAGTAGGACTTCGCTCAATGTATTACTGGTTAGAGCAACATTCAAGCTTTTCTTGACATTTTGCATTTAATTCATTTTGGCCAGATAAAATGTGTAGAAGAGTTGGAGATGGTCTAATTGATTTATCAAGTGAGGAAGAAATATTATTATTTGGGATATGTTTTTATCATTTCTCGATCAACAACGTATTTTCGATTTAATAAACGGGATGGGTCGGGGCTCTTTCGCTTCTCACAATCAAATGTATTTTCGATTTTGGTTCTATAATCTTGTTGCGTAGTTTATTTAGGATATGTTTTTTTTATCATTTCTCGATCAACAATGTATCGAGTTGACATTTTCAAGTGTAAATAATATATTTTTGTGTGGCTTGATAGTACTTTTTAATTTATGCTAGCATTTAAATGTCATCTTAAAAAAAGACCCTACGAAGTGTTGGCTCATCCGGATATACTTGTTTAATGCGTATATGCAGTGATGATTTGAGCATGATGTTGTGTGTTTTAAATATGAACAAGAAGCAAGCTAGGCACAAGCACTAATCGGTCTTATCTAGACAAAAGGGCTGCCTCTGACTTGTCCCTTGTTTGGTTGTGCTGAAAGACTACAAGGAGAAGAACATATACTAGAAAAATATTAATAATTGTAAAACTTTGAAGAAACCGTGCTTATTTGTGAAATTATAAAGAAACATGGAAATATTAAAGTTTCAGAGGCATAGTTATCTTTATATTCATATCTTAGAGTTACTAAGTTGCAATTGTTAGAACAGGACTCCACCATTCTCGAAAGATATTAGTGGTTGTGAGATTGGAGAGGATGAAGGTGTAAAGCCTATGGAAAGGTCCTTTTGGGCTAAATATGTAAGTAGTGAAAGACTTGTACCTTTATATAATATTTCCCCAATTATTCTCTTTCTTAATGTTATGCTAAAAATAATTAAATTTCTAAATGATTTTTCCATTCTTCTTATCTCTATTTTAGTGGATGTATTTGATCCCTCTTGGGCTTATTGTCATAAATGTTGTCACTCAAGCCATAAATATGCTAGAAGAACAAGCAGGTCGCCAAACAGCCTCCCAAGCGCAGCCACCCATTGGTGCAGTTTCACGTGGGCAATGTACAACGGTTCGAAGACGATGATGGTTAGTTTACCTTTTTATATTTATATTTTTTGAATTTTGAATTTTGAGTTATGCACCTTTGATGGATCAGTTTTGGATAACATAAATGTGCATATATTTGCTTTTATATATATAGAAGGATAATTACTTTGAAGCATGTAGTGTTAGCCCTTATTATACTGGTGTTTTCTTATGAATTGTCGCGAAAAATATAAGACTTCGCCCCCTCAAAAAGTTTTGAAAAAAAATAAGGAACGCCCCCTCCAACGTACATCATTTAACATACCTAAAGACATACCTTTACTTTCTTGTAACGGAATTAGAGAGCAGCCTGTGCTGATAAAAAATAAGATATCCTTCCATTTCATCTATGGGAGACAATTCTGAAACGCCAATATTCCAAGTATTGACTAATTGTTCTAGTATTACTCCAACCTTGGAAATCAAGTCATTGGAAGTTGAATTTGGACTTTGGCGACTACAACAAATGCCAGAACTGGAAGATGCCTTCAAGGGGAAACTTTGCCCCACCCCCACCCCGAACCGTCATACTCATAAGTCGTCTTTGAAAACACCCCATTCTGCATTTGTAGCAACTTGTCTATAAGCGGGTGAATGTAAGAACAGACAAAGCTTATTTTTTAATGATATCAGGGATGTGATCCATAGAAGCTGAACAAGTAGGATATGGCACATTAGTGTTCACGATAATATTCTTATCAGGAACAACCACCTCGTATGCTTTAACAACTGCCTCCTCTGCTTGAACACCCTCAAATAGGTTGATATTTGAAGGTTCGTCTAGACCACCTTAATGTTTAGGAGGAGATTTTTTTCGTACTATCTTGAACCCCAATAGACTCGACTAAAATCTTCTCAGTGGCATTTAACCTTCCATTATTAGTAACATTATTATTTCTTTCATTATTAGTAACCTTCCATTTAACCTCCCGATTATCTTATGAATCACCTCATCTACCTCCCGATTACTAACAATTAACCTTCCATTATTAGCAACATTTTTACTGCTATCAACTGATTCTGTTACTAATTAGGTATTAGTAACAGGTATATCATCAATTTTTCCTTCATTAACACCACTAGGCCCTGCTTCCTCAATCTCATCCTTTTTCATAGGTTCTTCAACTTTCCTCTAGAACTAGGTTTCTTAGTCAATTTACACTCTTCCATTTTATGACCAAATACTTGACACACTTTGCACCTCAAAGGAATCCACTCATACTCAATAGTTTGTCTAATCATAGTACCATCATAATTATAGATAAGGATAAACTCAGACAACTCACGCCCCATATTAATCTCAACACATGATCTAGCATATGTCAATTCACGAAATTCAGAAATAGCAATTATCCATTTACTTATGCACAAATGAACTATACACTTATGTACCAAAATTAGAAAAGGCACTGCGAATGAACTATAGACCTCAAAGGCACTGCGAATGAACTATGCCACATTGATGTTGTTGTGTCGATGACGTGAAATTTGGTTATGTAGACGATCTTCAATAACATGGACAAAAACCTAAGGCACATTTTGAATCCGGAATTTCGACAACAAGAGCAACTATGAACTTCCAAATTCAACCCTAAGGCTTTGTGCCTATCAATATCAAATGAACCTTGATATATTATTTAGTTGGGTAAGAGACAATATAAAGAGTGCCCCATTGGATAGTCTTGAAATGCGAGAGAATACTGGGTATCAATGGTTTCTTTAACTCCTACCCAAAAGCTATTCTTATCCTTTTACACGTTGATGGTTACGGTTCTTAGTATGATGTAGTTGAGTTTTATGCCTTGATCGACATGTGGCCTTTCTTTTGATAAGGACTTAGTAGTTCTTGGTTTTATTTTAATGCTTTGAAATTCTTTGACGACCCGTGACGAAGATCAAGAGGCTATAAAAATCCTAAACCTTTTGTTCCATTCATTTCCAAATCAGTGCATGCATTCAGTAAAACATAAACATAAACATAATGTTATGTTCTTCATGTTATTCACAATAATTTCCATAAACATAAACTCATAGCGATTCAACATTCTTCCCAACGATTCATTCAGTAAAGTATAAACATTATTCTTCACAACATTGTTTTTTACTTACTAAAAATCCATTTAAATATATTTTGTCAAAAAAAATATAATGTCTAGGGTTTTTGAATAATATTTTGTCAAAAAAATAACATCAATACAATTTCTAGGGTTTACTGACATAAAATACAATTTGTTCATAGTTACACTCATAAACACACATGTAAACAGAAATCTATACATACACACACATACACACACACATATATATAAACATAAATTTATACATACACTCACATATAAACATAAATTTATACATACACACATATACACACATACCTACACAAAATGAGAATCGAAATGCGCACACAATGAGAATCGAAATTAAGGATTTAGAAAGAAATGAGAAAATGAGAAAATTCTATATCGACCAACCTATACAACAAATCCTATATCGGCCAACCTATGCAGCAAAAAAACTGAAAAATATACAGCAAAAATATACAAAAAAATGTATCGAAAAATACCTGTTTAGATAGAAGAGGGGCGGGAGTTCTTCCTTTGATAAAAATGAGGGAGTTGATGGTTTTGGTTACAAGTAAAACTCACCAAGGAAAAATTAAAGAGATAGAAAAGGGGCAGGAGTTCTTCACGTACAACAAAATGAGTATAGAGAAGAGGGAAATTAAACTAGGTCAAAAAATTTGTGACCCCTAACAATAGTCACAAATTGAGTCTTAAGTTAAAATTTGTGACTATCGCGAGGGGTTACAAATTTATGACTCTCAATAGCAGTTACAAATTAAATCTGAGGTCAATTTGTGACTGCTACAAGCAGTTACAAATTTATGACTGTCGATTGCAGTCACAAAGTGAGCATTAGATCAAAATTTCTGACTCCTCATAGTAGTTATAATTTCGTGACTACTCATAAGAGTCATAACTTAGGTCTACTGGTAAATTTATGACTGCTTGTGACAGTTATAAATTTGTGACTGCTTATAGGAGTCACAAATTAATTATATGGTAACATTTGTGACTCTCATTAGCGGTAAGAAACTAAGTGACTCAAATTTTTATTACTCATTGATTTTATCACCCCTAATGGGAGTTACAAATAATTTTATGACTGCTCGCGGGAGTGATAAGTTTGTCATCCTCATTAGTAGTCACAAAAAAACAGTCACAAAATTAGCATTTTGGTGTAATATTATTATTATTGTTGTTGTTGTTGAATACATGAAATGGGATTATCAATTAACCATACATTTTATAATCAAAAGGGGTTTTTAACTTTCCCACATGAAATAATCATGTAATTAAACACAACGCTCCGCTTTAAAAAAAAAAAAGACTTAACCCCTATATGTGCATCATCACGCTTGTACCTTATGCATTAACTACCTTGTATCTTATGCATATGGAATCTAAGTCTAATTATTGAACATATAACTGGTATCTCTAAATATAACGTTATCTTAGAGGGTAAAGAAAAATAAACTAATTATAAAGATTATAAAATTATAAATGTTTGGTTTTTTATACATTCAATCATAAACACAAAAAGAATTAAAATTGCATAGAAATACAAAAATAAATCATAAAATATATTTGTAAGTCGCTAAGAAAAAGGGCTAAATGTCTATTTTGATACGTCTAAACCAGCCATGGTATTCCAGTTGCCTCTCATGGCCTTGCTATAACATTTGGCTTGCAGGCAAGGCTCTTACTTGTTGTTCATAATTTGATCCTAAATTTGCCTATTTTGGGACACTTAATTATTTTGTTCAATGATTTGGAGATCTTAAAAGAGGGGAAGTCTAATTAAATATTATAAATACTTTAACGATGTCATCAATATGTCAATAATTAAGAGTTAAGTCGAAGTTATGACTATTCGGGAGTATGTCATATAATTGGGTTTTGTAAAAAAATGATTATTACATGTTTATCGAAAATGAAGTAATTATCCTTACATAAGTACCATTGACTAGTCAACCATTAATTAAGTCATATTTTGAAATATCTACTAATATCTTTACTAAAATATCCCAAAACTAAAAAACAAAATATGAAATTAACTTCTCTCTCGACTTTTTTTAGATGACCACACTCCCTCCAACCACCAAAACGTCTACACTCCCACATCCAAAACTCCTACAACTCTAGAACCCCCAATCCCCTCCTTCTCAAACCAGATTTAGAGAGGCAATTCAATTTTATTTTCAAATGAAATCTTTATTTACGAAATCTTGGAACCCCATTTAAGTTCACTTTGAGTTTAAAAACAAAGTTTTGATTTTAGTGTGGGTTGGCGATGGTTTGGTTTCTAGATGGTCGACGAGGTGGTTTGGGTGGTTGCGGTGGTTTTTAATCGGTGCTCAAGGTGGTTTGAGTTTATTGTGGGTTGATTACGTTTATGAGTAGGTGGTGGGCCAATGTCAGAAGATGATGATGAAGATAGGGTATTATGGTTTGCGTGGAAGAGTTTACGATCTTTTTTTTGGTTTGGTGATGTATAAAGATCGTGATTAGTGGCCTGATTTACTGTTATTTTTCTCTAATTGTAAATATTTATCATCTCTTTATTTTTACCGATGGCTTAATTTACGATTTTGTTTCTTAGATAATATAGATTTATTGTCTGTTCATTTTTAGCAGTGGCTTGGTTTTAGTGTTAAGTTGCTCAGAAAATAAATATTAACTCTAATCTATTCATTTTTTATGTGTTAAGGAGTCTTACAATAAATTTTACTTTTCAATTTGATAATTTTCTTCTCATTTTCTCTATTTATTATCAACAAAATGAACATTTATTGAAATAGTAAATATTTTGTTTAGAATGTGAATATTTATTATACTATAAGAGGAATTGTTTGCTTAACTACTGTGAAATATTTTTTTCTCTATATCATAATATAAATTAAATATTTACTCTAATAGTTATTTTTACAACTAGTGTAAGAGATTTACTACGAAATTTATTTTTATTGTGTAGTTATCTGTCAAGATTGTTAATTATTTATTTATACGCTTTCAGTTTTCAATTTAATTTTTCTTTTACTTCATCTCATTTTCATCTTTGTATTTTACTACTAAGTTTACAGAGACAATAAATATTTAGGGTCTGTTTGGGAGTTCAATTCCAAGCCTTGGAATTAAAATTGAGTGGCCCAATTCCAATTCTATTATTTGATGCACACAAAAATCCATTGATTTGGAATTCATTTATAATTACATAGGTCCAATTCCATCATCTGAATTTCATTTATTTTTGTTGAGAATTTAAAAATAAAATCCATAGGAATTGGAAATAATTTCACAACTAAAACAGGCATAAAACATCCACTCTATATCTCTACATTAGACCTCGTCGGCTTCACTTCCCCGCTAGCCTCTCCGACTTCTCTTCACCAGCATCCTCGCCGACTTCTCTTTTCCTCAATATTCGCTAGCATCTCTTCATATTCTCCAATAGCAGGTGTGAATCTCTTTTTTTCTCCACTGCCGTTTACATATATACTTACATATTTACATCTATATATATCTCAGATCTAAAGATCTGATGTTATATATACACATACATATATGTCATATCGTTTCATATTTTATTTGAGTCATTTTCGAGTTAGTTAAAAAAAATCGTATTGTGTCGTATTTTAATTCAGTCGTGTATGACTTTAGTAAGAAAAATGTGACTTCATGTTGGGACAGATTTTAATATGGCCATGTTCGTATTTCGTGAAAAAAAAAAGTTGAGTTGTGTTGCGCTACAATTGCGTCGTGTTTGAATTATGTAAAAGAATATGATTTCAAGTCATGTCGCATTTTATTTGGGTCGTTTTCATGTTAGGTAAAAAAATCATGTCCTGTTGTGTTTTAATTTAATCGTCTTTGTTTTAGATAAAATAAATTTTGATTATGGGTCATGTTCGTGTTAGATTAAAAAAGATTATATGTTATGTCGTATTTTAAGTGGGCCACATCGTGTTCGGTAAAAAATACGATATAATGACGTGTCACATTTTATTTGGTCATGTTCGTATTAGGTTTGTCGTGTTGGGTTTTAATTAGATCGTGTCAGGTAAGAATACTTTTATGTCATATTGTGTTTTATATGAGTTGTTTTGTGTTAGGTAAAAAAAATTGCGTTCTGTCGTGTTTTTTATTGGTTCGTGTTCGTGCTAGTTAAAAATTAAAATTTCATATTGTGTTGCCTTTTGTTTGGGTCGTCTTGTGTAAATTGAATCGTGTTCGTGTAAGGTAAAAAATACGATTTTACCGCATATTGCGTTTTATTTGAGTAATGTGCTCCGAAATGAAGCTAATTATCTATTATGTTTATTGTTAAGGTTCAGGAGATGCAAGTAAGGACTAATTATGTTGGAATTTATTTGTAAATATATTGTGCATTTATGAAAATAATTATGGCTGAGTTTTTTTTGGTAAATAATTCAGGCAAGGAAAAAAAAGATAGACATTTTTTGCCATATTAAGAGTCCGTATAACTCTTTTGTGCGAAAATTCTTACCTAATCACTATTGTGTATACATAATACACACACACACACACACACACACACACACACACACACACACACACACACATATATATATATATATATCACATAATTATTTTTTAATTCTTGTTAAAGATGTGATGTGATTTGATTTCTTTATTTATATATATATTTCACAAAATTGTATTAGTTTTTAATTGTTTATATTTTAGAAAACTATTTTTATAAAATTTATTAGGATCCAAACAAGGAATTTGGAATTCTACTAGAATTCCCAATGAATTTTGTACTTTAACCAAATAATAGAATTATAACACCATGGAATTGAAATTCAATGTGAATTCTAATTCCATAGAATTTGAATTCCAATTTAATTCCAATTCCGTGCATCCAAATGGACCCTTAATGTTTTTATAAAACATATTCAAAATTTTATAGTGTTGATGAAACATGTTTGACAGATCTAGGTGGGTATGATTAAAAACTATCAATTTTATGGAAAAATAGATTTGTAAATAAAAAGTAATAAATTTTTGAATTTTGAAAATAAAGAAAAATAAACTTTAACCATTTAACTTATAATATCCCATTACTTACGAGTGGGTGATTATATATATATATATATATATATATATATATATATATATATATATATATATATATATATATATATATATATAATCAAACTTTCAAAAAAAAGAATATAAATTATTTAATGGTTGAATAATGATGACTTAAGGGTCCATTTGATTCAAAAGTGGGGATGGCAAAATTTATCATGGGTAAAATTTGACATGGCAACTTTTACTTAGTTTTTTCACATGAGGCTATCAAACTACCATCAGGCGAAATTAAATTCAATCTGAAGTGAGGCTTGAAGATAATCTCCGATTTAGAGATAAGCCTCCCCGCTAATATAACAGACTTAAGAGATTAAAGCAACATAAAGGTAGCGAGGCAGCTCAGGGACGTCTTTTGGCAAAGAGACTGGCCGAGAGAGCTGGTCCTTTATTTTCTTTATAGTACTTAGTTATGTTGTGATTTAACACATATTGTAATGATGTAACAATTGTAGTGCTATTTAGTGTGAGGTCAAATGGTACTCCCGAGAGACCAGTCCTCAGAGGGGCTGGAAGAGCTTTCATGCTCTATCGAGTGACCTAGCCATGGGAACTTCAGAGGGACTTGGTTTAGAGGATTGACAAGTAAGGCAGTGTTAGGGCTTGTCCTGACCATCTTAGATACACCTGGTAAAACACCAAAAGACCTTTCACCGTGGAAGCTTGTGCGGAGCAGCCTTGATTTCCATCGTATGTTGATTTTCAAACCAAACAGCCTTCTACCTAATGTCACATCTACTTTAGGTGATGCCATCATCCAGCTAAACATTGTCCAATCCATACTCGAGTAAACCATTGTGGTATTGGGTCTGTCAGACTGTTTGGTGAGCCACCTTTGTGGTGACAGTCCTCTGAAGCACAGTGGTTAGGCAAAAGGCAAGTCTTGGCATTTAATGCTTATGACGTAGAGCTGACTAATCCATCAGGTTTTTAATGTTTATGACGTAAAGAATGGGGGGATGTATGCTTACAGCTGTAAGGGACTAAGGCATCTCGAGAGTGGTGTGGGGGCTATTTATTGACCTCAACCACCTCTGAGAGAGGGATTTAGCGTTGTGTTTCGGCCGGATCAGATCGAAAAATGACCCTTCGGAAAAAATTCTAATTTTTTCGGAAATAAAATATTTGTTTCGATTTCCTATCCAATTTTTTCGGAAAATCAAAAAAGATTCCGAATTCGGAAACTAGAAAAATCGAAAAAAAAATCGGAAAAAATCAGAAATTTAAAAAATATACTAAAAATCCAGAAATTTTGGAAATTCCAAATTTTCAAAAAAATTAATATAGGATTTTCGATTATTCAAAATTCTCATTTTAAAGAAATCAAAAAAAAGATTTAACCCAGCATGTAAATATATAAGGATTTAACCATTTTTTTCATTTGTGTAGAGGATAGAGGGATATTCTCCTTTTATAGATGACTTTTTTGGGCCTCCCTTCCTCTCCTAGCCAATGTGGGACACATGAGAATGTTTGGAAAAATTGAAAATCGGAAAATATTTGGGAAAAAATCAGAAATAATTCGGAAAAATCGGATCGAAAAAAATTAGAAAATCAAAAATTTAGAATTATTTCCAATTTTCGATCCGATTTTTTTTGAAAAAATTAGAAATCGGAAAATCGGAAACCTTATATACGTTCCAAAATCGAAAAATATCGGATCGGATCGGATATCGGAAAAATCGAAATGTTCAGAAAAAAAAAATAGCCCTAGAGGGATTCCTTTTTATAGATTTATTGGTGAGAGAGAGAAATGATCAAAGAGAAGTTATTGCAACTTTGAGATCTTACTCACCCACCATTGTCATGTATTGCGAAGCTTTGAATACCTAACTAGGGATCTTTTCGGAGTTATTGGTGTGTCTGGCTGCTTGCCAAGGTGTAACTAGGGTGCTTACTCCTCTCCCCCTCTGACTGAGTTACTTTTGAGTTTCCTTTATTTTTGATTGAGTTATACACGAGTGTGTTGTGAGTCCAATCGGTGTGTCGATCAAATATAATACTGTGTGTTTACTTGTGTTCATTAAAAGAGTTTTTAAGTTATCATTTATCACCATACCTATAGGGGTTACACCTCTACTAGTATTTTCATACTCCCATGCTACAAGGGGACTACCCTCTAACATTTGGAGACTCTACTGGGGAGGTATTCTCCTAAAAGTATGGCGCAAGATAATTTTAACGGTATCATAAATTTTGACGCCATTCAGCGTAATGAAGAACAAGCTGCGAGGGAGCTGAAGGCTACTAGGGATGGGGTTTCTCAGGTCGAGTTGCCCCTAATTCAAATAACAACAGGCCTCCCAGGGGTGACGCAAGCTTCCACTAGTGCTGGGATGGGACAGGCACATATGGCTCTTCTCATGGGTAAGTTCTTCAACTTTCTACAGACTCCTGCTGCTATAACGATTTTGTGTGGATTTAACCCTAGTTCTTCTTTAACACCAATGGCGGCTCCGATAGTCCCATTAAGCTCAGCTCCAATGGGGATTGGTCCTACGAACATTGTACCCACTCTTGTCCCAACGGTGGGTATTTTAAGCATGACGGGCATTCTACCTGTGGTGGGTACGCCAGGTGTAACGAGTATTCCACCAGTGGTTTCTGAGCATATTACTCTAACGTCCAAGAAAACACCAGCATCCGCCTTGGAGGAAATGAGGAAAAAAATGCAGAAATAGATGTTAAAAATGATAGCATTTTCCTTGCAATCAGCCAGCGAGGTAGCATCGGTGTATGATAATTTTCGTAATCCTTATCCCCATGAATATAACGATGAGCCTTACCCAAAGGACTACATACCTCCCATCTTTGACAAATATATTGGAAAGGGAGGGAACCCGAAGGAACATATCAAACGCTTCATTGAACATCTGGAGGCTCACAGTAACAATAAGAAGCTTAGGTTGAGGAAGTTTTCCAAATATCTAACCGATAAGGCTGACACCTGGTACTCCCACTTGGCACCTAACAATGTCTCAACATGGGAGAAAATCCGCTTGTTGTTTGTCCATGAGTTTTTTCTAGCAGAAGATGAGTTCACATTGACCCAGCTAGGCAGGGAAAAGCAACAATCGGGGGAGGATATGGTAGCATACGTTTGAAGGTTCAAGGAGAGATCCCACGATATAAGATAAGAGGCCAAGGAATCCAAACTGCTATAACTTTGTGCTGAAGGTTTGCTCATGCACGAAGGAACTTTTGCGGCTTTTATAAAAGTGCCAAGGAATATATTACTGATTATTCGCCAAAATCTCGTCGTGGTGCCTATAATGTTTAGGTAACCGATACAACCCATCACAACATGGGGCTAGACCCCACGGGTTGGGTACATCAATGGAGGGGAAGGGTCCAAGCAGTCAAAGAAGGATAACAAGAGGAAGTTTGGTAGGGACAGAGAGGACCTACCACCACTACCGTGCAATATCGAAGAGGCTGTCAGTTTTTACAATGCCATGGTCCAAAGGTGAACGGTGTATGAACCCAAGGGCATTGCTGCCATGGAACCAGATGCCGCAACGAGATACGATCCCAAAATTTTCAAGATCTATAGAAAGGTGGGTAATCCAATGGAAACCTGCTTCACACTATGGAAAATCATTAGCAAGCATATGAAGATGGGGACTTTGCAGATCCCATAAGAAAATGTTAACGTCAATCCCTTGCCAGCACATGGGGCGAACTCTGTAGTTGCTCATGATGAGGAGGCTAAGTGGGAAGCAAGATGACTGGAAATCCAATGAGAAAATTATGAGGATGTGTTGGAGGACTGTACCAGGGGGATGGCCAACGTGGTGATAGATTATGATGAAGCTAGTACAAGGGATACGAAAGATGTGTACAACTTGGAAGGAGAAGAGATAGACTCAGGGTTAGAGTACCAGGTCGTTTCATAGTCACCCAAGTTCTCATGGTTCTTCAACCAAGTGTCGATGCCAAAGGAGAGTCGATTAGAGATAACGTAAGCAATTCTAGACATTACACGGAATAACGCAGTATCATCACTGAGGTAGAAGGGGCCCATGGCCAGATTGGTGAGGAAATTTTTATCTGAAGTAACCTTTAGCGACGCTAACATGGTTGTGAGATTCCCACATAACAGGCCCTATACGTAATGGCTAGTATTAACGCGGTGAATTTTGCTAGGGCCTTGATGGAGGGAGGGAATTAATAAACATCATGCCTATTAGTTCATTCCTGATAGCCAATATTCTCGGAGGAAAGATTGATACCAATGCCTTTGGTAATTTCTGGCTATGATAATCAATCATCAAAGTCAATTGGATATGTGAATGTGAGGATTGTCATGGGAAACCTTACTTCGGACATCAAATTCCACGTGATTGAGAGTGCTACTTCGTACCACCTTCTGAAGGGGACTGAAATCGTTATACATGTGACAAAGAAGCCTTTCACCATTAAAGAATCTCACTTGGTTGATGCATATTTTTACACGGAGCCGAAGGAAAATTTTAGGGTGTTAATAAAAAGGATGGAAGGAGCGAGGGTTCCCTCCATCAGAGAACGGATGTGATTCATGAATAGCCAAAGCGATGGAAGGGCAAGAGGGAAAGAAGTGGCTAAGGAAGCTCACCTTACTGATCCCAAGAAACAGAACCTCTCGAAGCAGCTCAGGGATAGAATGGGGCCCAGGATGGATCCGATGGAGCATGAGGCTCAGCGACAGAGTGTGCTAAGCAGGTTATCGGGAAGCAAACTGTCAGAAGCTTCGAGGGAAATAAAGAGGAAGGTAGTTGTTATGGTAAGTATACAATGCAAAAAGAAAATCATGGAGGATGGAAGAGTGATTTACCTACTCTGAGGGTGTGAGCGGGCAGTCGAATGAGCTAATCTAGAAGATGGTGAAGAGGATAACCCGGTGTATGAATATTTCTTAATAGACCAATAGGGGTAATGTATGGTCATTGATAACTCTAACATACAAGAGTTTGTAGAGGAAGTGGGAGAAGAGCCAGAGTGTATGACAGATCGATCGAAGCCACAAGTGCAAGAACTAGAGAAATTGGACTTAGCCGATGAAGGAGAAGACCCAAGGCCCATCTTCATTTCAAAGGATCTGAGCAAGGAGAAAAGAGGGGCCTTGGTTGAGCTGATTCAGGAATATAAGGACGTTTTTTCATGGAAATACACTGAGATAGAGGGCCCACGAGCTCAACATTATGCCTTCAGCCATACCAGTGAAGCAAGCCACAACAACTTACAAACCGGAGCTGGATTTAAAGATTAAAGAGGAGGTGGAACGATTGATAATGGTTGGATTCATCAAACCGATACAACCCCCACTCTGGCTATCAAGCATCGTCCTAGTAGGAAAAAAGGACAAGAATCAGATAAGGATCTGTGTGGACTTCAGAGATTTGAACAGAGCCTGCCCGAAAGATGAGTTCCCTCTACCCTCCATTGATAGCTTGATTGATGCAATGGCGGGTCATGAGATGTATAGCTTTATGGATGGGTATATGGGATATAACTAGACCAAGATGGATCCAACAGACGCAGAGAAGATGGCATTCAGGACCCCGTTGGGAAACTTCATGTACATAGTGATGCCCTTCGGGTTAAAGAATGTTAGGGCAACGTATCAGAGGACGATGATGGCCATTTTCTATGACTTCTTTCACAACTTTTTAAAATTTCATGTGGATGATTTGTTCATCAAATCGAAGAAGGAAAAGTCCCATCTAAATGACTTGAGTAGGGGGACGGTCATTGACTCTGCTTTGTTTATGATTAGACATGACACTTCAAGAGGGAGTGCCCGCAGAGGGGCAGAGGCCAACAGCAGGGTGCCCAACAAGGGTAGTAGGGACAGATGCCGCTAGCAGCACAGACTTCACCAGCCCCATAGCAGCAGGGTTAAGTGCACTACGGGCGTATTTATAATGTCCGAGATGTTCCCAATCCCCCAGTACAGTAGGCACCGCCAGCGGTTGAGGGTATGTTTCTCATCCATGGTCATAGGGGTAGTATACTTTTTGATACGGGAGAATCTCATTCATTCATTACATCTAAATTTACTAAATGGGCCGGGTTACTAGAGACCGCGAGTAATCTTCGTATGTATGTAGAGTCGCCAGTAGGCAGCGGAGCATTGATTCACTCGATTTGTTGGGGGGTAGATATTTTCATTGGGAGGCTTAGTTTAGAGGCGAACCTCTTAGTGTTAGATATGGAGGGGTACAACGTCATCCTAGGTATGGACTGGTTGGTAGGTTATCGAGCGATTGTGGATTGTTACGAAAGGACAATCGTGTTCTCCATTCCGGGACAGGAGATGTTCCTAATAGTGATGCCTCTACCCGAGGGAGGGTTACGCACACACTTATATTATATCGAGGAAGAGACCTCACAGAATGTGGTTGTTCCGTTGGATTCGATTTCGGTAGTGAAGGACTTTGAGGATATGTTCCAGGAAATACCAGGTTTGCCACCCAACAGGGAAATCGAGTTTGTAATCGATTTAGCACCGGGGATGAGGCTGATTGCTCGAGCACCTTACCGTATGGCCCCTTTAGAGATGCATGAGTTGAGAGAGAAAATTCAGCAGCCCCTGGGTCAGGGTTTCATTCGGCGGAGTACATCAGTGTGGGGTGCACCAGTGTTATTTGTAAAGAAGCGGGATGGTTCACTTCGATTTTGCATGGACTATAGGGAGCTGAAAAAGGTGACGATACGGAATAAGTATCCGTTGCCTAGGATTGATGATTTATTTGACCAATTGAGAGGGGCATCTTACTTCTCCAAGATCAACTTGAGGTCAGGGTATCATCAATTGCGTATCCGAGAGGAGGATGTTCCTAAGACCGCTTTCCAGTCCCGGTATGGATCATACGAGTTTAGGGTGATGCCATTCGGGCTCACCAATGCGCCAGCAGTGTTCATGGACCTCATGAATAAGGTTTTCAGGGAGTATCTCGACCAGTTTGTCATCGTGTTCATTAATGACATCCTGATATACTCGCACACCGAGGAGGAGCACGCAGAGCATCTGCTTATGGTCCTACAGATGATGCGGGATCACCAGCTTTTATGCCAAATTTGGGAAGTGTGGATTTTGGCTGCAGGAGGTACAGTTTCTTAGTCACGTGGTGTCAGACTGGGGTATTGCGGTGGATCCAAGTAAGATGTCGGCGGTAAGGGAGTGGGGACAGCCCACGACACCGACCGAGGTGCACAGGTTTTTGGGATTGGCAGGCTCTTACAGATGGTTCATTAAAGGGTTCTTAAAGATTGCAAGCCCTTTGACAAATCTGACTCGAAAAGGGGTGCCTTTTATTTGGAGTGACCATTATCAATTAGCTTTCAACGAGCTAAAGGACAAGTTGACATCTACACCAGTACTTTCCTTACCGAGGGGAGGACTAGAGTATCGGGTTGACACCGACGCATCCTTAAAGGGACTTGGGGGTGTGCTCCAGCAGGAGGAGAGGGTCAGTGCTTATGTATCCAGAAAGGTAAAGCCCCAAGAAAGTAATTACCCCACTCACCACCTAGAGCTAGAAGCGATCGTTTTTGCCTTGAGGATATGGAGACACTATCTATTGGGGGAACAATTCACCTTATTCACGGATCACAAGTCACTCTAGTATCTCTTCACACAGATGGATCTGAATATGAGGCAGAGGCGGTGGCTAGAATTCGTGAAAGATTACCAGTTCGATATTCATTATCATCCTAGTAAGGCTAATGTAGTGGCATACGCATTGAGCCGGAGACCAACTGGGGAAATATTAGAAGTCTGGAAAGTGAAGTGGAGAGAACTTTGATATGAGGATGATATAGCCAGGTCTTGCATGTCAGCTTTATCCATCACACCGGAGATCATTATACGAGTGGTGAGGGATCAGGCGAAGGACCATATCTGCCAAGATAGGGTACGCCAACTGTTAGTTGAGGGAGCGAAAGGTTACTCGATCAGCTCGGAAGGAGGCCTATGCCTAAATGGGAGGTTAATGGTGCCCAAGGATGAGGAGTTGAGGCACGCTGTTATGACAGAGTCCCATGGTTCGAGATTTATGGTACATCTCGGTGGGGATAAAATGTACTAGGATATGAAAAGACAGTATTGGCGGGCATGAATGAAACGGGACATAGCAGAGTTTGTCTTAAAATAAGCCACGTGTCAGCTTGTAAAAGTTGACCATCAGAGACCATCAGGGATGCTACAACCACTAGAGATTCCAGTGTGAAAGTGGGAGAACATTGATAACTGTTGCTTTTGTATGTCGTTGTTGAAAGCCAAGTTAGTCAAAACCTCAAATACCTACAAAATATAACAATCTCAAGTGTAGAGGTAAGTAAGGGTATCAATTCACTTCCAAGGTGATAAGCTAGAGACAAATTCAATTGTAATTCACTTTTTATTTTCTTTTTTTGCTTTTTCACTTTTTTACTTTTTCAAATATTAAAACAATAGGGTGAGGTGAGGATTTAAACTAAACTAAACTAAATGTGATATGATAATAACTAACTAGAAAATGACTAAAATGAAAAATAAAGTCTAACACTAAAATAAGAGATAAAGTGAAGTAAATAATTGGGAGAACAATCAAGGAATGGGATTACACCACAAATTTTAGCTATTTTAATTAATTAATTGAATTCTCCCAAATTAATATCAATATTACAACTCAACTCTCGTTGCAAATGTAATTTTAATAGTAACCTTTTAGAAAATTAAGTTTAACACCCCACAACTCTAGAAAATAGATCTACACTCCTTTTAATTAATCACCCGCAAGGATCGAACAATTAAAATTTATGTAAATCTTAGAATATAAATTTAGAGTTGAAATTCAAGTTATAATACCCCACTTAAGAAACCCCTATCTTTAGTTAGAATCTAAAATGGGTATTATGACTAGAATTTCGATTTTCTCTCGAAAATCATTCACCCTCTCTCGAAGCGTAAATTTAAGGGTGAAGGATCAAAATTAATAATCAAAGGGAATTTTCAAGTAATCAAACTAATTAAACTAAAATAACATCAAATAAGGGTTTTCCCCCACCCCTTGAAAGGGGATTTAGCTTAACGTGATATGAAATTTGACAAATTAATAATCAAGGCTACTAAAATAAAATAAAAGGGAATAGAACAAGCAAACCAAATCTCTTTGAGAAAGTTGAACTCTACTCTTCCTAATTGAAGCATACAATCCCTTTAATTGAGCATCCAAGTGATTTGAAATTAAATATCCACTCAATTAACTCTCTTACAATATTTAATCTCACAAATATCTAACAAAAAAAAACTATTTACAAATGGTATTTTTCTCTACAATTCTCTCTCTAGATGGTTCCTATCCAAAAAGCTCTCTTTATCTAAACTACAAATTATAAAATAAAAATAAAAAGGATAGTGGATGAATTCATAATGGACAATTAAATTATAAAAGAGATTTGCTAAAAATACAAATCCTAACATTATAAAATTGTACATTAGAACTCACCCAAAGAAATAAATTCTAGATCATTAATTTATATTGAGATAATTGCTAAAAATACAAAATCTCAACATAAAGGAATGGATTAGAATTTACCTCCCATAAGGGATAAATTCAACTACATCAATCTATTTTGAATTAATTGTTAAAAATGCAAAAATTCATAATAGAGGGGTGGGGTGAAATTTATCCTAGAGATAATTTTCACTACACACCTCTATATTGAGGTATTTGCTAAAAATGCAAATACTCAACATAGAGGGGTGGAGAGAATTTTATCACACCACGCTTAAAACTAAATTTGAGATATCCTTGAAAATGGCCCAAGTCTTCAATTTATATGGTGCACATGGAGGCTAGGGGTAAATTGGGTAATTGACATGAGTGTGCATGGAAATGGTGAGTGTGAGGGCATGTGGGTTAAATGGGGTGACACAATCAGATTTGGTTTAAAGGGTATAATGGGTATTGGGGTTAAAGTTGGTAGTTGGGGGTATAAGGGGTAAAAGGAATTAAATGGGTTTAATACACATATGGGGTTTAAATGACTTGGTCTTTGTTTTGTGAGATTAGCTTTGGCAGGTGGAAGTCGTGTAAGTCTTTGGCTCATGGGTTTGAAATGGTTGGGTTTGAATGGGATATGAGTTTTGGAAGATGGATTAAAGTTGAACATGGGTCGGGTAAGGCTGGTGGTCGTTGGGTGCGCCAGAGGCAGGTGGGTCAAGGCCTCGACGATGGGTTGGATAGGCCAGGGGGTCGCGGGTATGGAGGTGAGGGGGGCCGGCCGGAGAAGGGGATCGACGGGTTTGAGGTTGCGGTCGCCACCGACGACGGAGGCAGCAGGTTGGGGTTTAGCGAGGTCTCGCCGAAGTTAAGGGGCTGGCAGGTCCGGGTTGACCGTGATGGCGGCGGCGGGGAAAAGTGGGGCCTGAACGGCTTGGATCGGAGGGAACGAGGGGTTCTCCGGAGGGTCGAGGGCTAACCGACCGGAGAAAGGTGAGGGGTCCGGCCCCGACCGGCGGCTGCTCGGCGGGGTTGGATGATTGGAGATGGGGGTTAGGTTTGAGGTTTGGTAATTGCTAATGGAGGAGGGTGTGAGGAGAGAGAAAGGGTATTGGCTTGTTGGAGAAGATGTAGCGGAGAGTGATAGGGTGTATGGGGTGTAGGGTAAAAAGGTGTGGGTGAGGGTTTGTGGTATGTGTAGTGTAGTTTATGGGAAGTGTAGGATAAGTGGGGTGTGGGTTTAGGATGTGTGTGTATGTTTAAATTGTGAACCTTAAATAAAATAACACAACTAAAATTGATAAAAATAAAAATAAAAAATAAACTCTAACTAAAAATAAAACAAACTAAAGAAACTAAAAATACAAATATTAAAACTAAAAAAATAAAATCCTTAGCTTATATAAAAATTAAAATAAAACAAAAGAAATAAAAACTTAAATTCTAAATGAAAACTAAAGTCCTAAAAAAATATAAAATATAATAAACTAAAAATAAACTCCTAAAACTAATCCTAATAAAATAAGACTAAACTAAAAGCTAATAAAAATCAAAATAAAATAAAATTATATTAATAAAAATAAAATAGAAACATAGAAAACAAAACCTAAAAAATACTAAATAAATCAAAAGTACATACTAATTATAAAACGACACAAAACAAAAATCTAAAAAGAATAAAAAAAAAAGACACAAACTAAACACACACAGGCTTTAGGTAGGTTTAGGGACGGTTTAGGGTACGCTACGATACGTGACTAGGTATTTAGCATCATATTGCACACAATTGTCTTGATTTAAGCGTTTGAACTCTGCAATGCACAATTTAACCTACAAAATAAATATTTAAGCACATAAGACCCAAATTGCCAAGAATTAGCAACTAAAATAAATCTATTAGGGGTATAAATTGTACAGTTTTAGGTGCTTATCATACCAGCCCCAAACAGAGCATTGCTAGTCCTCGAGCAATAAGATAGAGAGACAGAGACATATAAGTAACCAAAAGTGTACCACTTTCGCGGGCACTTGCGATTACACTTAGCATGTGCAACAAGCCTTTAAACCTATTGGTTGCCCTATAGGACGAGTTGTGTCTCGTGAGGATTTGCATGGAATATACCCACAAATTCTTATTTGCAAAGGGATTTATTGAAAGGCAGTCAATCTCTTATTAGACATAGAATAATCGCACAATCCATCATGAGAAAAATGATTTCAAAAATACAAGCTAGAAGTGCATAAAAAGTTTAGCTAAGTAAATACACAAGGCACATCCTTCCTAGAATTCAACATGTGTAGTGTGAATCAGTCAAAACGGGTCGAGTATCACAAGAGTAATTCCTAGATTTCCTTTTCGAAATCAACGCTTCAACTTCAAAGCTCACTGATATATCTCTCTCAAACGAACTCTCGATATTTGGGTAAGTGTATCACTCTTGTGTGTGAGGAGGTGAGTAAATGTAAGCAAGTTCAACCGTCTCACTCACACATAAGAAAGAACGAACAATTAGAAAGAAAAATGATCTCATGAAAGAAATCTTAATCACTATAGTAAGAACGTCGAGTTATTCACCACGTCGACTTTCATTTGCCCGAACACCTAGGGGAACATGTATGTATATGGGTGAGGGGGAAATGAAATGGAAAGAATATGATATGAAGGATAAAATGGGATGGTGATAGTGATATGAAGGATGAGTTGTGGATGTGTGATGCATAAAAGATGTATGGATATGTGAGAAGAATGTTCAATACATGAAGAATCAATGTCTTTATTTCAAAATAACTAACTACACTATCTTTTTCTTTACTTTTCTTTTTTCTCTATTTTTTGCTTCTATTTTTTTTATATTTTTTTTCTATTTTTCTGTATTTTTTTTCTTTTTTTTTGTTTTTCTCTCACTTTTCAAACCAACACTTAACACATTTACATTTGAAATCACACTATTTTATTTGAAAATGAAAGATGATATGGAGATGATAGGTGATGGTGTGGGGAAATATGTGGGAATATGGAAGAGCATGGGAATATAATGGGAGAAGTGAATGGTAAATGGTATCAAAAGAGGGTGAGTTTATGGATGGAAGTTTGGTGATCGGGACAAACTTAAAGACACGCATTTTGTACAGCTCGAAAAAGATGTCATTCTCAATGATCAAGCCAAAAATGAAGAATAATGAGATCATAAAATAATTAAAGTGCGGACCCAAACGAAGTTGAATCAAGTTGTAACTCGGCGATTGCATAAAACTCTCTGAAATGGTGAAAGACACGAATCTCACAAGATAAAGTCTCCACTAGTGATCCTTAAGGTTCTCTTTAGAATTGTAGTACTCCTCAAATCTAAATCGTATTGACGTGATAAGAGAGCAAATTTTGTTGAGTCTAGAAATTCATGGTGCAAAATGCCTTGTTACATATTACATAAGCTATTTAGAAAAAATATTCTCTAGCTTGATTCCTAGACTTTAAAAGATGGATGATTGAAAATTCAAATCAATGAATGAGATAAAAGAAACTGCACGAAATTTTAAAAATCAAAAATTTTCAAAAGAGGTACAATTTTGATAAAATTCCCCACCCCCAAACAAAAAGGAACATTGTCCTCGATGTCAAGTGAAATGATTTTTAAAATTGAGAGCATAAGGTAGGAAAGAGCTTACCAGAATGAACCGTTAATGAAGTGGAAAGATGTAGCCAAGAATAAACCTGAAGAAAAATTGAGATAAAAAAAATGTGTACAAGTCTATAAGCATGATAAAGTATAGGGTGTTGTGAAACACCACCCCCAAACAGGATAAGACTCATACAAGAAACGACGGGCTGCCTCCCGGTAACGCTAAGTTTAATGTCTTCAGCCAGACCGAACCATTCTCACCCTAAAGATAAGAACGATGAAAGCGCGGGGCGGCAGAAAAATTGGGTGATGAGAATCACCCCCAAACAAGACGAAAGCGTCCGTCTTGTTGGATAGAGGCTAAAACGGGTCAATGCACTTGTATGGAAAAGTGCATCACACGATGCAAAGCATCGGTGGACCATGGGCAAGTGGGTATTAGGGTAAGGTTGAGGAAGGCATGGGTGATGAAGCATCGGCCATGGGCCTTGTTGAGCTTAAAGGTGAGGGCAACTAGGGCCCTATAGGAATGGGGCACCAGTTGGTGAGGGAGGCAAAAAGGTGTAGAAATAGTGATGGGGTGGGGCTCATAAAAATCATACGAATGTTATATGAATGGGCAATGATAATGGTCGCGCTGTGACACGCCAGGGAACTATTGAGAAGAAAAACCAAGGAAGCAGTGTGCATGGAGGAACAAGCACGATGTCACGAAAGTGGAGAGTATCACCACAAATACTCTCATAAATGGTGGAGGATGGTTTTAGGTGAGGATCTAAAAATGTAGATGGAAACATGAACTGTATAAAATCAAGATCCAAACCAGGTGGTGGGGTAGAAAGGATAATGGGTGGGTCGGGTGGGATAAACGGTGTATTGGGTGGGATAAACGGTAGAGGAAGATGAGCTAACTCAAGCGTGGGAGACACGCACTCATTGGGAGGAGTAAAGGAATACTCACAAGGGAGTGTGGTTTCTAAATATGGAGTGGTCAACTTCTCCAAAAAAGTATCATCGGTGAATGTGGTGGATGGGTAAGACCAGGCACCAAGATCAGATATAGAGGGATCACTAGAAATATCAGGCCCAATGGGAGCCATGCATGGTGGGATATCATCCATATCCGGATAGTTAGGAACTATCACGGATTCTATCTTGGGAAAATGGTGAGCACTTGTAGCCGGGTCTAACCTAGAATGAAGTGGTTCCTCGGGAACACAAGGTTGAAGCTCGATAGGTGTAGACTCGGGCATTTTTTTGGATTCGGAGGAAAAGGGAATGTTAACCTCAAGGTGGGGTTCATGTGGATATGACGGGATCAGATCAGTCGCACTATCGAAAGGTAAGTCAACACAATTGTCGACTTGGGGCCCGGACCATGGGATGGTCCCAACTTCAATATTCTCGGGGTGGTAGGGTTGGTCACACTCAAAATTCGTGTCATAAGAGGACACATCATCTTCACATTCGGTTGCAACGATGGTTGGATGCATGGGAATGTCCGACTCTCTCGCACACTCTAATTCATTTAATCGTTGTTCAAGCCTTTGGAGAGCTTGAGTTTGAATTAGAGTGTCTTTCTCTTGCTCGAGTATGAACTTTTGCAAGAGGCTTTCGAGAGCGAATGTGGATGGAGGTGGTGGGGTGATGGGTGGTGGCGGTGGGTGAGGTGGACACAACACGCTACTATCGTGAGTGTATGGAGAATACTCAAATGAAGTGTGTGGATTGGGGCCAAGTTCATCATACACGAAAGGATCGCTTTCGTGATGGGCAAAGGGTTGATACTCATGGGGTGCGTAGTGAGGGAACTGATCGTTAACGGGTGCACATGGTTGCCATGACGACTGTAGAAACGTGTGAGGATCCACAACATCGGGTTGGGAGTCGTATTGCGTGGAAGGGTGATCATGCCTCCACGAATAACTGGGGTACTCACACAACTCGGGATTATATACATCGGGATAATAGGTCGTGGTGGGTTCCGAAACAGTGTCATATGGATACACATGTTCCAAGGTGGGTTCGGATGGATATGAAATGTAAGGGAACTCATGGGACATGTGATCGGCATAATAACAGTGGGTGCACAACAAAGGAGGAGACATGTCGGCACTTGACACCGAGGGTGATGGAATAGGAGGTGCATGAATAGATGGGTCAAGAGTATCAAGGGCACTCGTGAGAGAGGTGAAACCACTCAAAATCTCATAAAGGGACAGCTCGGGATCACTCTCACACGTGTCGCGTGTCAATGGAAACTGACCAAAGTAGTCACGTGAAGGACGTTCTTCGGCCATGTGGAGAGAAATATTTTTTTGATTTTTAAATTTTTTTCAAAAGGAAAGAAAATATTTTTGATTTTTTCAAAAAATGGGAAAAAGAAAATATTTTCAAATTTTTCTAAAAGGAAAGAAATAAAAAAAATTGGATTTTTTTATAATAAAAATGAAAGAAAATATTTTTGGATTTTTTGGAAGAAAAAGGGTGGGAAAAAATATGGACTCTTGATTTGGACGAACCAACTAAAACCGACTACCGAAAATGGAATTGGACACACACAAGTCAAGAAAATTTCCTAACTGGTACATAGTCAATTTTTATCTTTAGATTTAGTGAAAGGGTAGTTAAATTTTAATTAAGTCCGCGGGCGATAAAAAATCAAGGAATATTTTAATGATCGCCATTGCAAAATATTCTCCTAGTGGGCTACCTAGTTTATTGATTTTAAATTTAATGATGGCTAGGGTAGCACACAATTGGTAAGCGAGTGAGTAGGGTGATGAAATCCCTTCTCGTGAGTGACCGGGTGTAGGTCTTAGTAATTTAATTCATCACATCATTCAAAAAATAAATGCGAGAATAAAATCACACAAGAGCACACAAAAGAATTGACTCGCTAACAGGAGAGGCGCGAGAGTATAAGAAATGTACCTCCCACGGTTTTTAGGCCGTGGGGTGTCAAAAAATTTGAGTCGATCGAGGGGAGATCACACCTATCTCAGTCATCTCCGGGAGTCCTACCGACCCAAGCTAGAGAGGCTTCTAAATTCTCGCCTTTGGACGCCCTCTTTCTACCTTGTCCGGTTTCCTTATCACGATTGTCTTCGATTATTACAATTTTTAAAATAAAATAAAGGTGTCTCATGCATCGCAATACAAGCAATGACAAAATAATCTTAATACAAGCCTTCTAAAAATATAGAAATGGTACAAAAAATAATAAAGTGCAAAAATAAATGAACTACAAGTTGAAATCCGCTCCGAGCGTTTCACGCTCCCAAGAATGGCAACGGCGCCATTTGATAGAAATCACTTTTCGGTGTATATTTTTCTTTTGTCGTTGCTTGAAAAGTCCTTCTAATCAAAACCTCAAATACCTACAAAATATAACAATCTCAAGTGTAGAGGTAAGTAAGGGTATCAATCCACTTCCAAGGGGGTAAGCTAGAAACAAATTCAATTGTAATTCACTTTTTATTTTATTTTTTTGCTTTTTCACTTTTTTACTTTTTCAAATATTAAAACAATAGGGTAAGGTGAGGATTTAAACTAAACTAAACTAAATGTGATATGATAATAACTGACTAGAAAATGACTAAAATGAAAAATAAAGTCTAACACTAAAATAAGAGATAATGTGAGGTAAATAATTATGAGAACAATCAAGGAATGGGATTACACCACAAATTTTAGCTATTCTAATTAATTAATTTAATTAATTAAATTCTCCCAAATTAATATCAATATTACAAATCAACTCTCATTGCAAATGTAATTTTAATAGTAACCTTTTAGAAAATTAAGTTTAACACCCCACAACTCTAGAAAATAGATTTACACTCCTTTCAATTAATCACCCGCTAGGATCAAACAATTAAAATTTATGTAAATCTTAGGATATAAATTTAGAGTTGAAATTCAAGTTATAATACCCCACTTAAGAAACCCCTATCTCTAGTTCGAATCTAAAATGGGTATTATAACTAGAATTTCGATTTTCTCTAAAAAGTCATTCACCCTCTCTCGAGGCGTAAATTTAAGGGTGAGGGATCGAAATTAATAATCAAAGGGAATTTTCAAGTAATCAAACTAATTAAACTAAAATAACATCAAATAAGAGTTTTCCCCCACCCCTTAAAAGGGGATTTAGCCTAACGTGATATGAAATTTGACAAATTAATAATCAAGTCTACTAAAATAAAATAGAAGGGAATAGAACAAGCAAACCAAATCTCTTTGAGAAAGTTGAACTCTACTCTTCCAAATTGAAGCATACAATCCCTCTAATTGAGCATCCAAGTGATTTGAAATTAAATATCCACTCAATTAACTCTCTTACAATATTTAATCTCATAAACATCTAACAAAAAAAAAACTATTTACAAATGGTGTTTTTCTCTACAATTCTCTCTCTAGATGGTTCCTATCCAAAAAGCTCTCTTTATCTAAACTACAAATTATAAAATAAAAATAAAAAGGATAGTGGATGAATTCATAATGGATAATTAAATAATAAAAGAGATTTGCTAAAAATACAAATCCTAACATTATAAAATTGTACATTAGAACTCACCCAAAGAAATAAATTCTAGATCATTAATTTATATTGAGATAATTGCTAAAAATGCAAAATCTCAACATAAAGGAATGGATTAGAATTTACCTCCCATAAGGGATAAATTCTCTTACATCAATTTATTTTGAATTAATTGTTAAAAATGCAAAAATTCATAATAGAGGGGTGGGGTGAAATTTATCCTAGAGATAATTTTCACTACACACCTCTATATTGAGGTATTTGCTAAAAATGCAAATACTCAACATAGAGGGGTGGAGAGAATTTTATCACACCAAGCTTAAAACTAAATTTGAGATATCCTTGAAAATGGCCCAAGTCTTCAATTTATATGGTGCACATGGAGGCTAGGGGTAAATTGGATAATTGACATGAGTGTGCATGGAAATGGTGAGTGTGAGGGCATGTGGGTTAAATGGGGTGACACAATCAGATTTGGTTTAAAGGGTATAATGGGTATTGGGGTTAAAGTTAGTAGTTGGGGGTATAAGGGGTAAAAGGAATTAAATGGGTTTAATACACATATGGGGTTTAAATGACTTGGTATTTGTTTTGTGAGATTAGCTTTGGCAGGTGGAAGTCGTGTAAGTCTTTGGCTCATGGGTTTGAAATGGTTGGGTTTGAATGGGAAATGGGTTTTGGAAGATGGATTAAAGTTGGACATGGGTCGGGTAAGGCTGGTGGTCGTTGGGTGCGCTGGAGGCAGGTGGGTCAAGGCCTCGCCGGCGGGTTGGATAGGCCGGGGGGGTCGCGGGTATGGAGGTGAGGGGGACCGGCCGGAGAAGGGGATCGGCGGGTTTGAGGCTGCGGTCGCCACCGGCGACGGAGGCAACGGGTTGGGGTTTGACGAGGTCTCGTTGGAGTTAAGGGGCTGGCGGGTCCGGGTTGACCGTGATGGCGGCGGCGGGGAAAGGTGAGGGGTCCGGACGACTTGGATCGGAGGGAACGAGGGGCTCGCCGGAGGGTCGAGGGCTGGCCGACTGGAGAAAGGTGAGGGGTCCAGCCGCGGGCGGCGGCTGGTCGGCGGGGTTGGATGATTGGATATGGGGGTTGGGTTTGAGGTTTGGTAATTGTTAACGGAGGAGGGTGTGAGGAGAGAGAAAGGGTATTGGCTTGTTGGAGAAGATGTAGCGGAGAGTGATAGGGTGTATGGGGTGTAGGGTAAAAAGGTGTGGGTGAGGGTTTGTGTTGTGTGTAGTGTAGTTTATGTGAGGTGTAGGATAAGTGGGGTGTGGGTTTAGGGTGTGTGTGTATGTTTAAATTGTGACCCTTAAATAAAATAACACAACTAAAAGTATTAAAAATAAAAACAAAAAATAAACTCTAACTAAAAATAAAACAAACTAAAGAAACTAAAAATACAAATATTAAAACTAAAAAAATAAAATCCTAAGCTTATATAAAAATTCAAATAAAACGAAAGAAATAAAAACTTAAAATCTAAATGAAAACTAAAGTCCTAAAAAAATATAAAATATAATAAACTAAAAATAAACTCCTAAAACTAATCCTAATAAAATAAGACTAAACTAAAAGCTAATAAAAATCAAAATAAAATAAAATTATATTAATAAAAATAAAATAGAAAACAAAACCTAAAAAATACTAAATAAATCAAAAGTAAATACTATTTATAAAACGACACAAACTAAAAATCTAAAAAGAATAGAAAAAAGACACAAACTAAACACACACAGGCTTTAGGTAGGTTTAGGGACGGGTTAGGGTCGGGTTAGGGTACTCTACGATACGGGACAAGGTATTTAGCACCATATTGCACACAATTGTCTTGATTTAAGCGTTTGAACTCTGCAATGCACAATTTGACCTACAAAATAAATATTTAAGCACATAAGATCCGAATTGCCGAGAATTAGCAATTAAAATACATCTATTCGGGGTATAAATTGTACAATTTTGGGTGTTTATCAAGCATCTCCAAGGACTTCATTACAGGGTTACCTACATCACAGAGAGGTCACGATTCCATATGGGTCATTGTGGATCGGTTGACCAAGGTGGCCCACTTCCTGCCGGTTCGCACAGACTTTGAGACGATGCGTTATGCACAGCTACTCATAACGGAGGTTGTTAAGCTGCACGGGGTGCCGATAAATATTATGTCTGACAGAGACAAAAAATTATGGCACATTTTTGGCAGAGCTTTCAGGAGGCCATGGGCACAGAGTTACGTTTGAGTACAACCTATCACCCACAGACCGACGGGCAGACTGAAAGAGTCATTCAGATGCTGGAAGACATGCTCAGGATGTGCATTCTAGACTTTGGGGGCGGATGGGAGAGATATCTTCCTTTGGTAGAGTTCGTGTATAACAACTATTACCAATTCATGATTGGCATGGCACCGTTCGAGGCACTAGACGGGAGACCTTGTCGTTTACCCGCTTGTTGGTTAGAGGTGGGGGACAACAAACTATTGGGGCCGGAGATTGTCCAGAAGATGTATGCCAAGATAGAGTTGATCCGAGGGCAGATTAGGATAGTTGAGGACATACAGAATAGTTATGTTGATGCTTTACGGAGGCATGTGGAGTTAGAGGTCGGGGATCAGGTATTAGTCCGGGTATCCCCCATGAAAGGGGTGATGAGGTTCGACAAGAAGGGTAAATTATCACCGAGGTACGTGGGACCTTTCTCAATTATTGAGAGGGTGGGACCGGTAGCATATAGACTAGGATTGCTTGAGCATTTTCAACGAATACACGACGCGTTCCATGTGGCATCACGGAAGAAATATCGAAGGAGTGAGAGGGCCTTCTGGCACATTCCACTCGAGGAAATTGATTTACAGCCAAATATCTCGTATGAGGAGAGACCGGTGGCTATTCTGGACTGTAGTGAGCGTAAGTTACGATCCAAGGTTGTTCCACTAGTTAAAGTATAGTGGGGTCATCACAACGTTGACGAGTCTACCTAGGAACAGGAGGAGGATATGCAGGAACAATATCCAGAGTTATTCACTACAGGTATGACCTAATTTCTGGGATAAAATTCCTTTGTAAAGGGGAGAGTATGTAACACCCCGTAATTTTATGCATTTAATATTTAATTAACTCTGGAATTCTAAATTACTCGTGTGTCGTAATTTTGATTGAATTAATTATGGTAATATTTATTTGAATATTAATCGGGGAGCGAATGGTTAATATTTAGGGAATTTTAATTACTAAGTGAATAGTAATAATTTATTTACGTCATTTCGGGTATTAGTGACGGGGTATGTACTTATCTCAGCAGGGAGTCGGTATAGACTAATTTGGGTGTGAGATAAGGATTTTTATAAATAAATTCGGATATCAATTCTAAGTGTACGGTTGAGTTCGGATGGGCCGAGATAGTCAGAAAAGTGTACCTAGGGATAGTAAACGGGTCACAGAACGTTTTTAGGCATAGCCGGACCCACACGGGAGTATTTGGGTCACTTGGGCTTGGCCCATTAGGCAAAAAACGGGATTAAGCTTAATTAATTAATTAAAATAAAAAGGGGAATGACTGATGGGAGATTAGAAAACGCTTATTAGGAGAGGAAACCCTAAGAAGCAGTTAAAGGCAATTTGGGGTACAAAGGAAAGAGCCAAAGGTGGATTTCATCTTCAACCTTGAGATTCACAACTTCAAATCAGACCCTACTAAACCATAAGGCAAGTGGTTAACTTCCTGTAGCATTTAATTTGCATTATGATTCATATTTACGTGATGTGAGAAATCAAAATTCGTTTTTGGGATTAAGGGGGTACAAAAATGGGGGTTTTGTAAATCAATCTCCTGATTTCGAAATTGTGTAAAAATTATGTATAATATGAGATTTGTATATATATGGTAAGATGTGTAAACCTAGACGAGTTAGGAATGAATTTGAGATAAAGATTGATGTTGAGATGGGTTAACGAATAATAAGAATTTTTCCCCAATTTAGAAAAACAGTAGAGAACGGAAATTAAACTGTGTTTGGGGGACTTTATGGGGGTTCCTTATAAGGTTCTTGGTGTATTATATTGATGAGAGGACTTGGGTTAGACTGTAGAATAAGTTGGGAATTTGAGTTTTTCGTCCATGACTGAAACAGAGATCTGGGGAAGACGAAGACCTGTTCGATCGATCGATCGATGGCTGGGGATCGATCGATCGATGGTCAGGGATTTTTGGCAGTTCGGCTAGTTTATATATATAAGGGGATTTGATTAAAAATTTCTTCCCATACCTTATTTAATGAGAAAGAAATATAGGACACACAACCTAATTAATTGTGAGGGAAAAATAATTGGGATTGGAGGGAGGTTATGTGTAACACACTATGGTTAAACTTTGGGAAGAATATTTCAAAATAATTAAATACGGATCAAGTAGGCAAGTCCCGGTATATTGGTTGAGTGATACCAAGGCGTTGAATTAATTTAGGGTGGAAGCTAAATAATTTGGAGTCGGGGATTTAGACTCGGGTATTGTTTTATTTTGGGCCACGAGAGCGAGTCCGAATATATTGGTGGGAGCGACACCAAAAGTAATCTAATTAATCAATGTGCAAATTAATTAATAATCAGAGTTGGGCCGTAAACTCATGGTAAATTGTATGGGCTTGTGTTACGGACTTAGTACACGGTATAGCCGAGGCATTATATATATATATATATATATATATATATATATATATATATATATATATATATATATGGTGTGTACATTAATATCAGTGGCTAAATATTATTATTATATATACTCTAGTGCTATCGGGGGAGGTTGCGCATAGAGGGTGAATCCCCTAGCTTGAGGAGTAGGGAGAGTATATTCCCAGGTCATAGCGTCCATTATATAGGTGAGGGGCATCTCACTTTCAGGGAAGGAATATGACCGCCTCCAATATTTATGTATTAACCAAGTTAGTGAGCGATTCTGACTTGGGGTAATTAGGTTATGTAAATATACCTAGTGAGATAGCACTTTAGAGAATATACATACGACGAGTTATTACCCGGGAGGATGTTCATTATTAATTATTATTTTAGCATGTTTGTGAATGTTGTAATATAACTATACGTATATAATGAGGTAGATAATTATATACGGGTTAATTAATATAGACCGTGAATTGTATTATATGTAAAATGGGTGTGAAGGTTATATGAATTTAAAAAGGGGAATGATTAATTAAGTTAGTGTGATAATAACTTAGAAATCATAATTATGGCATACTCGGTTAGAGTAGGGTGGTTGCAAGGGGTTATATCAGTTATTTAGCCATGGGATAAATAACTAGGTAAATTAATTAAGGCGTTAGTAGTGCACATTAGAGGAGGGGTCATGATGTCCTCAAGGGAGTGAAACACTAACAAAAATATGAAGAGCATGCATACATACTTATTAGTGCAAGTTAATCAATTGCTAAATGTTTTCCAAATGTTTTGTGTACTAACCCTTGCTATAAAAACTTTTAAAAACCTTTTAGGTGTCCAGCCACAGGGATGCCAGGCTTGACTCATTCCAGGGAACCCTTGCTGCAGCATATGTGGATGTTGCGAGAGTTTGATAGACCCCACGTTCTTTTCATTCCTAGTGTAGATATTTCCTATCAGTTACTTGAGCATACCGCTCACAGTTTATTCAGTACTTATGTTAGACTTGTTGAGATTTATTACTTGTCTTTACTTTTGTTGGTTTTGAGCCGATGGTTTATTCGGTCAGTTATTTAGATGTGAATGGTTGATTTCAGTTAATTATGATTGTTTAAATAAATTTGTTTCCGCATGAGTATTTCATTAGATTAGTGAAAGATAAAACTTGGCACCAGTCTAATTTTCTCACTTAGGTGGTTAGTAATTAAAAAGACTACAGTGATGCTAAGAATGAACCAAACGAGAAACCTGTTCTAATTTAATTTAGGACTGATCACCCGGGGATAATTAGGCGGGGTGTCACAGGGACCCCATTTGTCAACAAAGAAGTAACGATGCTTACAGATAGATACTCGATCGTCCATCATACCTCAACGGTGGCATATCCTACGGGAAACGATCACGCCTAAGCAACTAATAAGACCTTGGTTAATATTTTAGCCAAAATGATGGAAGACTTCCCAGGATCATGTGATGACAAGATCCCAACAGTCTTATGGGCCTATCGAACGACCAAGAGGGAGCCTCTAGGGTATACGTCATTCTCTCTTGTGTTTAGGGTCGAAGTAATTCTGCCAGTAGAACTGGAAGTCCCTCTGCCCGATATGCCTTGCGAAGAAGCATGCTCCCTCACAGTAGGCTTGTCCAGTTGGAAGAGCTAGATGTGCACGAAGATAACGCGATGCAACATTTCCAAATGTATGCGAAGCAAGTCTCAAGAGCATATGATAACTTGGTGAGGCCCAGGAAATTTATAGAAGGGGATTTAGTCTTGAAGGCAGTGGTGAAGCACATCGGGGGATCCCATTGCCTAGATTTGCTGCGAATTGGGAGGGACCTTTCATGGTAAATGAGGCTCACGATTTAGGTTACTGCATAATTTCTAAAATGGAAGAGGATAAACCTTTCAAAGTTAACAACAAATGGTTGAAAGTTTATCATGTGTAGGTTAGTAACCTCGGTTAGAAATTTATTTGTTTTCGTTATGGTGCAATTTATTATATGAGTTATTTCCTTTGTAATGAGATGAAAAGAAAGAGTTCGTTTGTAAATTATAAAGGTTTGAACTTTGCAATAAATAAAGATATTGCAACGAAACAACACGTGGTGACAAAACACTATATCTTTTTCATTAATACAACTTGTGATGATTATAAAAAAAATGGGAGCTAACGCCTAAGGATTACATATGAAAAAAATACAAGCGGGGTGTCAACCCAAGAGGAACCATAGATCTGGGGAAGAAAATAAATTCCCAGGTAGAACTGAAGCAGCTGCAAGGAGTTATAGTTATGCAATGATGGAACCCCCTCAAGTCTGGCATGGGCTTGAGCCCGTTGAACATCTAAGGCCTCACATGCCTGCATCGCCTTAAGCAAATCCTCTTCAGCAACCTCCACCTTCTTCTGAAACAGTTCCCTCTAGTTGGTCAGTGGGTGGACTTTAGAACCTTCAAGTATTCAATGAGCCAAGAAAATTGGAAGCCATCCCTACCTAGCTCCCTCAAGTTACCCAAATATTGATTTATGACAGGCCTTGATAAAGCAGAAGTAGTAGTATTAACGACCTCAACCACTATAGTCGTCATACCCTAAAGCCTATAGTGCATGAGGACATGGTTAAAACGAAGATAGTCTAGGGTAAAAGTCTCTGGGTGATGGGTGGCCAATCACTCGATAATAATTCAATGGCAGATAGAAAATTAAGGGGATTGTCAAAGGAGCTGCAAACAAAAGGCATGAGGGCCACATCAGGAAGTGGCACTTCGCGGTCGGATTCACTATCAGCCTGAAGATTTGTCGTTGAACCTTGATCATTGTGGCTTGACTCATCCAGGAAAGCTGGTTCCCGATGGGGTGAAACGACAGGCGACGGGCTTCATTGGATTTGATCTTCAATAAGAACAGGCTCTCTTGTAACCTCAAGAAGATAAAGAGATATGATTTCTAACAAAAACCTTAACAAGCGGTTTTCATTATTAAGTCACCATTACCGGTGGAGTTTGACGAAAAATCTTAACAAGTGGTTTTCATTGTTAAGTCACCGTTACTGGTGGAGTTTGATGAAAAATCTTAACAAGAGGGTTTTCATTGTTAAATCACCATTACCGGTGGAGTTTGACGAAAAATCTTAACAAGTATGTTTTCATTGTTAAGTCACCATTATCGGTGGAGTTTGACGAAAAATCTTAACACGTGATTTTCATTGTTAAGTCACCGTTACTGGTGGAGTTTGACGAAAAATCTTAGTAAGCGTGTTTTCATTGTTAAGTCACCGTTACTATTGGAATTTGATAAAAATCTTAACAAGTGGTTTTCATTGTAGGGTCACCGTTACTGGTGGAGTTTGACGAAAAACCTTAATAAGCGTGTTTTCATTATTAAGTCACTGTTATAGGTGGAGTTTGAAGGAAAAACCTTTACAAGTGTGTTTTCATTATTAAGTCACTGTTGTAGGTGGAATTTGAGATTTTTTTAACAAGAGGTTGACCATGTTAAAATAACACCAAAGGCATAAAGGATATACATATGCAAGAAATGAGGAAAAAATGGCAAAATACCTCAGGGATAACTGGAGCAAGAACGGTAGAAAAAGAAACATCTACAATGACAGATACTACAACAGACAAATTAACTTCCTCATGAGCCTACGTAAGACCCACAACCAGAGGAACCTCGACAGTTGACAAAGTACCTAATTAAGAGAAAGGAACTAGGGACAAGATTGGGGGAGAAATTGAAGGAACTATTCGATCTCCCATAGAGACATCAACACTTGTAGGGCTTCAAGAGACCCCTAAGTGAGAAGATGATTTAACGGTAGCCTGCATAACATAGGGAGCCACAAGTGAGGATGGCGAATTCAAACTCGGGGAATGTTGCACACAATGATATAAGTGTTAGGCATCGAAAATAGAATTTAGTAATGCTGGAAAACACAAGGAGTGACCTTACCACAGTAATATAAAAAAAGGGGGACACCACAATTACAGGTCTCATCATAAGGAACTGTAGACTTGATCTAATGGGAGATGTGGTCAGACCAGGGGTAGTTACAACCTAAAAGACCAAGGAAAATGTGAAGGATCAAAGAATAACTCGGGAAAGAAAACTATAATTAAGTCACAAATAAGATGTTACCTCTGGGGGGTAAGATGTAACTAGGGAAACACCTAGAGGGACCATAGGAAGGGCAGACGGCTCAGTAGAAGACACGGGAGTTTCTTCCAAAGATAAAGAAGCCCCAATGAATTCTCTAGAAACATCAGCCCTCCTGACAGCCTCCGCTGCACGCCTAGAGGAAGAATGGCAAGAGTAGGCAAGCCTATACATAGGAGAGCGGAGATGGAGTGCATCGGCAGAAACACCCGAAGCATCCTCCCATGATGGGGCTCATAGGAGGACTGAAACTTTCTTCTTCAATCTCCTGCACAAAAGTTTCTAAGTTCGCTAAGATAAAAATGGCTAAGTGTGGAAAATATACATACCTCTAGTTCAGGAGAAGAATGGGATGGTATCACCATCGACAAGGAAGGTGGGGAAGCAACTAGTGAAGCCCTTTCGGTGTGACGTTGCTCAGCGTCAGGACTGTCATCCAAAGTAACGGTCTTAGTAGAAGAAGCATCTTGGGTAAGCTGTACATCAGGAGCCCATTTTCTCTGAGTCTTATTACCCAGAGTCTTCTTCCTAGTGCCAGAAGCACCAAGACTAGAGAGAACTCTTGAACTCTTACTTCACTTTGATCCCCCCTTCGATGGATCTACAACGATAATGAGAAACGTAACAACAGGAGGGGCGAAAGGAGTGTGCCATTGAAACTTAATGTTTATTCGATTCACCTCAACTTGAACTTTCTTCCTCAGTTACTCACTCACTTCGGCAGATATAGAGGGAGGAACAAAGGCAATAGGGAATGCATACAAGGGATCTTGAGTTTGGGGTTGGGACTTAGACTTTGAAGAAGTCCCACTCTTGGAGCTCCTAGTTCTTTTGGCCGAGGCTTAGAAGGTCCCTCTCTAGGAGTTGCACCAGTTGGAGCATCCTCGTTGAAAACACCTTCAGAAGGGGCAGGTTGTTTAGGCATGGGAGCTTTCTGGGGCTTGAAGGCAGCAACGGGTATCATCAGGCAATAAGGAGGAAGCACCCAAGGGGGTCTTTGGAAGTTTTACTCAGAGGGAACTCAACCCCAAGAACAAAGTTACCCTTGAGGCCCAGTTCCAAAGCTGGGAAGGAAAGGCTGTAGGATACTAAGGAGGACTTTTGATGAATTCTTGAATTTTGGAAAGTTGCATCGGCCAAAATTTGGTCCCAAACAAAGTACTGACATCCCCTACCCTGGTGGCACTAGGGATGGTGAAACGGCCTGCAAGTGTTGCACTGATAGACCAGGCTGCACAACTAGTGTAACAACTGTATGCCTCGATAAAAGTGGCCTTTTGATGGGATAGTTGGAGCACTGATCGAGGAGCCCCTTGCTCGAAACCAAACTGTCGACTGCAGCGGTTGAGGTTGTAATGTTCAGAAGTATAGCCCCACTCAGTGAAGGAAGGTAAATATCCAGGAGAGAACAGAAGCACCACGGCTTGCAAGAGATCTTCCTCTATAAGGTCTTTAGTGGTGGCTTGAACCTCCCTTGCTTCAAACTTAAAAAATTCCCAAGAATGGGCAAAGACTTCTTCTTTGTAAGGACTCATGACAAAGTGATTAGGCATAAATTCTTCCCATTTATCCCCTTAATTCAGAGGCTTTTATCGTTCCTCTAAGTGTAACTCAAGTGGATTTATATCATATCATTGCTCTTGATAAGTTTCTAATGAGTACGCCGAGTTTCGTGTGTTCTTCATCTATTTCGCAGGTGTTCAGTGTTTTAATCCGAGTTTCATACCAAAAACTTTAAAGAAGTACAAGAAGGCAAGGTTTATGCAAAAACTGATAAGATGGAACCAAACCAAAGTGGAAAGAAAAAGAACCGATTCCATCCTGGGAAAGTTTCTGTAAAGACTGTCAAGACAGAATCGAACCGAAGGGAGGAAATAACGAACCGATCCTACACCTGGAAAACTTCATGTGAAGAGTTAACAACATAGAACCGAACCAAAGGGAGGAAATAAAGAACCGATTCGGTGCTCGAAGAATTCTCTATAAAGGCTGTCAAAGACAGAATCGAACCGAACCCCTTAACAAGATCGGTTCTGTTCTCGATTATCCGAAATTATCCATTTGTAAAAATTAGAATTTTACTTGGTTCAAACTCTTATATTTCGTAGATTATAAATTGTAACTCCTCCCAAACATTAAGGGGAGGCTTCTGATTCGTCAGGGAACCTTTGTAATCAATTTTAGAGAAGAAGAACAATAAACCCTAGTTTTGATTCCAGTTGCAATTTAAGTAATTTTTTTACAATTCCTTCTTTTATTATTGCAGTAATTCTTTTGTTAGTAAGTATTTTTTATTCTCTTCATCTTTATTAAGTATTAAAAATGTTTTCTTTCATTCCAAACGTGTTGTCTTCAAGTTTTCATATGTCTGGCTAGATTTTTAAGGTCGGGATGCATGAACGCAACCTTATGTGGTAGTTGCATGTGTATAAAATTAATCCTCTAAATTTAATGATTTACTACGATCGTATTACGTAGAAACCTGACAATTTCAGATCGTTGGAGTTCGTTTGCTTCAGGGTAACCGGGATGCTTCAGAATGCAATTCGAGTGTCACTATCGCAATATCGATTTACTCGTCCTCTGATAATGTATGGTGCGGTCTTGAACCTCGTATATGTAATGCTTAGGAGTACTAAAGTCTAGGTCTAAGTAATCACTTAAATTTATGATTAGTTTTGTACCATCAATACTCTAGGGTTGAGGGATTGTATTCCTGTCCTATTTTTCTCATCATATAGTTCAATTTTTAATTCAATCATCATCTGTATTTCTAGTAATTTAGAATAGTTGCATTCCATTGATACTTTAGTTCATTAGTTAACACTTTTCAAAATTGCATCTATTAATAGTTATTCCAACAATCAAATCACCTTTCCTTTTTCTTTAGAGTCAGAGTTAGCGTTCCTTCGTCTGTCCAACATCGTTACAACTCGTTTGTTCTATTTCCCTGAGGATCGATACCCGACTTATCGGATTATTACATGAACGACAGACTTGCACTTGAGCCTAAAGAGTACGCATTTCTGAGACACATTCTTAGTCGCGTCATGTTTTTGGTGCCGTTGCCGGGGACTTAGGTAGACTTAGGATTAGATCAAGTCAATCTAAAGCTTTGACCAGAAAGTTCAAAAAATCCAAAAACATAAAAAAATTTAAAGGCACAAAAATATTCCTCATCATCTCTCATAAGCTTTTTAATGCAAAATTATGAACTCACTCCAACTCCCCACAATACTCCAACCCACATTCACGAAAACCCGATAGTTGAGTATGACCCCAATAACACTCACACTCCTAACGCTCCATAATTCTGGGTTCCACCTCCCACACCGTCACACTCAATTGCAAATAACAATCGATTTTCCCTCTTAGGACACACTTCAGAGCACACTCCGAGTATACCCAGTGAGGACACAGAGTCTTTGAGTGAGAGAGACATGTCACAACACGGTAGTGCAGTTGCCAGTGAGGAAGAGGCCCCGTACCGCCCTTTGAGAGAGCTCTTATATCCCGAGTGCATTATTACCCCGGGATGCATTTTACTCCCGTATAATGCAGGTCAATTTTGCTTTAGGAATGGGATGATCCAAATACTTCCCACTTACCATGGAATGGATTCAGAAAAGCCATATCTCCACATCATGGAATTTGAGGAGGCGTGCGAGACCCTCAGCGATCAAACTTGCACAAAAGATGTTATCCGTCTCAAACTCTTCTCATTATCGCTAAAGGATAAGCCTAAGACCTGGCTATGGTCTTTACCCCCAAACTCGATTTCATCATGGAATGAGTTACAATATAAATTTCTTAAGAAATTATTTCTACACATCGAACGGACTCCATCAAGGCTTAAATTCAAACATTTCGATAACTAGAAAATGAGTCATTCGATCGATGTTATGAACGTTTTAATGAGTTAGTCACTTCGTGCCCTCATCATGGACTTGATAAACTGCAAATCATTTCCTTCTTCTATAATGGGCTGAATATGAATTCCAAACAACTCATTGAGACTATGTGTGATGGTCCCTTTATCGACTTAGACACCAACGATGATGAGCTTCACCTGAGGTATATCGCCGAGACTACCCAATCTTGGGATACATCTAACCCTAGTGCTCAAAACCGAACTCGCCAAGCGACCACCACTCCATTGGCGTTCGGCATATTTCACGTGGAAAACAATGTTATGATGGACAACCGACTCGATCTACTTGAGAAAGGAATGCGAGAAATACTTGAGGTATGTGGAAGAGGACCAACTGGATCCATCCCAAACCTCATCGAGAAGGTGTGTACGATTTGTGAGGCGGGTCATTCAACAGAGGAATGCCCAACAATACCCGCCTACAAAATGATGCTTCAAGAGCAAGTAAGTTGTATTGGAGGATTCAAGGGTAATTTCGGTGCACCGCACGAGAATTATTATAACCCTTCATGGAAAAACCATCCTGGTTTTAACTATGGGCAACAACATGCTGCGATGAATCCTAATTCACATGTTTCCCCTCCTCCACCATTGCACTTTTAACAAGCTCCACACATGCAAGGACATGTGCAAGCACCACCACCTCAAGGGGCATATATCACTCCATCGCGAAGAAATCTAGATGATACGATGAACCAATTTATCAATACCCATAATGCAACCAATGCTAGATATGATCGCATGATCAGCAACATAAATGCAAATATTTCAAAAATGCAATCATCATTGAGTATCCATGATAAGGGCAAATTTCCTGCCCAGGGCCAACGACCTCCCCAAGGTCTAACACTCCACCTCGACAGAACATCAGGAGCAATGTCAAGCTATGACCACTCTTCGTGGTGGGAGAGTCGTTGATTTATCACCTCCCCCACACGACTCAACCAAAGACAAGGAGATTTCGCCCGGTACGAAAGAGGCCAAAGATGTTTCCTTGAAAGAGAGTGATAAAGAAGACACTAGTGAGCCCGAGGTAGTAGTGAAACCACCCACCGCGACACCGTTTCCTCAAAGGCTGGTTCCTTCCCACAAAGGGAACCCCCGTGATGAAGTTCTAGACGTGATAAAGCAAGTAAAACTAAATTTACCATTCCTTGATGCCATTAAGCAAATTTCCACTTATGCAAAAGTCATCAAAGACTTGTTAACAGTGAAGAGGAAGTTGAAAGTAAAGAAAAATGTATTTCTAGCACAGAACGTGAGCTCCATTCTACTTAATGATCTCCCACCAAAATTCAAAGATCCCGGTGTACCCACCATTTCCTGCATCATTGGAGAAAATAAAATTGAAAAAGCCTTACTTGACTTGGGATCAAGTGTTAATATCCTCCCTTATGCCATCTATAGGCAACTAGATCTGGGTGACCTTAAGCCCACAAAGATCACTCTCCAGTTAGCGGATCGAACCGTGAGGATCCCAAGGGGTATAATTGAGGACGTGATCGCTCAAGTTGACACTTTTTACTTTTCGATAGATTTTGTCATTTGGGACACGGAACCCTCCTTCGCCTCAAGCAATTATGTTCCCATCATTCTTAGGCACCCATTCTTAAATACGGCAAACGCAATTATCAATACTGGAAATGGGCAAATACAACTCATCTTTGGGAACATGACATTAGAGACTAACATCTTCCATATAGCCCAACATACGGGGGAAGAGGATGATCTTCATGCGGTGAACTTCATCGACGAGATCGTAGAGGAGATGCCATAGGGTCCTGTTTAGTGTCGAGTCATGAGAGTAAGGGGACGTATACTGATTTCGAAAGGGAAGTTGAGAGAGTTACATGATGAGAGAGCGTCGAACGAGGACGCGAGATATGTAAGTTGGGTTTCTCGATTCGAGGAGTTATCGCCGAGGGAGGCACGCATGGTTCCCTCCAGCGACAAATTTCTGACCTTCGAGTTGAAGAAACTACCCTCCCATATTAAATATGCATACCTATGAGAGGATGAGACATTTCCTGTTGTTGTCTCCTCTAGCCTAGACGAAGAGCAGGAGGGTAAACTGTTAAAGATTCTGAGGAAGCACCAAGGTGCTTTCGGTTGGTGTATTGTTGATTTGAAGGGGATAAGTCCTTTGATTTTCACCCATAAGATCCACCTCGAGGAGGATGTCAAGGCCTCGAGATAATGCAAAGAATGCTAAACCCCAATATGAAAGAAGTGGTGAGGACCGAAATCACTAAGTTATTGGATGCAGGGATTAGCTACCCAATCTCGGATAGCAAGTGGGTGAGCCCTATTCAAGTTGTCCCGAAGAAGTCGGGAATGACAGTGATTGAGAATGCTAAGGGAGAGCTAGTTCCCCAACGTACCACCACTGGATGGCGTGTTTGCATTGATTACCGGAAACTCAATGCGGGAACTAGGAAAGGCCATTTCCCCTTGTCATTTATTGATCAGGTGCTTAAGAGAGTAGCGGGCCACCCTTACTATTGCTTCCTTGATGGTTATTCTGGATATAACCAAATTGAGGTAGATGTACTTGACCAGGAGAAAATGACCTTCACTTGCCCTTTTGGTACATTTGCTAACAAACGTATGCCAATCGGCTTATGCAATACACTCGCGACCTTTCAAAGGTGCATGTTGAGCCTATTTAGCGACATGGTTGAGAGAGGACTTGAAGTGTTAATGGACGATTTTAGCATTTTTGGCACCTCTTTTGATCTTTGTCTGGAAAAGCTAGAAAAAGTACTCGCCCGATGTGTGGAGAAGAACTTAGTGCTAAATTGGGAGAAATGCCATTTTATGGTCACTGAGGGAATAGTTCTTGGCCACATAGTTTCATCCAAGGGAATTGAAGTTGATAGAGCTAAGATAGATGTCATAGTCGATCTACCCCCACCAAAATTGCTCAAAGACATGCGCTTCTTCTTGGGCCACACGGGGTTTTATCGACGGTTCATTAAGGACTTTAGCATCATCGCTAGACCCTTAAGCAACCTTCTTATGAAGGACACCCCATTTGAGTGGACAAAAGCATGCCATAGCGCTTTTAAAAAACTGAAAACCATGCTTGCGTTCGCTCCCATCATGCAAGTTTCGGATTGGTCCTTATCATTCTAGCTTATGTGTGATGCTAGCGATTATGCGATAGGGGCTATTTTGAGCCAAAGAAAAGACAATAAGGCTCATGTCATCACTACACCAAAATGGCCAAATTGTCACCTTTCAGTCGGCCACCCTTGTCAAGGTCATTGACCTTGACACAAAACGCGAAATTTGTGTCACGCTCAATGACCTTGACACGAACGTGACAACTTTTGCAGCAAAAAAAGCCCTAGGATTCTTTTTTCTCACCGCTTTTGGTTTTCCCCCTCTCTCTCTCTCATTCGCGATTTCTGCTCTCTCTCTCTAAGGTATATTTTTTTTCCTCTCTTTCTCTTTCATTTCTATATGTATGTGTATGTGTATGTGTGTATATATATGTGTGTATATGTATATGTGTATGTGTGTATATATATGTGTAAATGTTAGTGATAGTTAGAATGGTGTAAATGTTAGTGATAGTTAAAATTGTGTAAATGTTAGAAAAGTTCTAGAATTCATATGTTAAATTTAATTATATAAATATTTAAATTGATAATAATTTTATTCATGAAATTAATTCAATTAGGTAAAACCCTAGATAATTTTTTAACAGAATTTGATAATATTATATAAAGTTTAGTAAATTCACAAAATGTTGCCAATTGTATGTTTTTAGGAATATCATTAGTTACTTTCGTGTCCAACTATGTAGAATCCATACACATGCATGTTGTTAGAAAGTCTTAAATTTAAATCTCACTTTAATTTGTAGAATCTCTGTACTTGGTTGGATTTATCCCTTTATGATAATGAAATTTATGATCCAATTATAATTATCTCATGTCATAATTTTATTGATAAACAATAAATGTAGTTGTCACGGTCGTGGTGGGGGTGGGGGTGGGGTGTGTGCGTGTGTGTGAGTAGGTGTGTGCGTGTGTGCGTGGCGGGGGGGGGGGGAGGGGGAGGGGGTGGGGTATGTGTATATGTGTGTGTGTGGTGGTGTGTGGTGGGGGAGTGGGGTAGTGGGGGTGGGGTGTGGTGGGGGAGGGAGTGGGGGTGGAATTTTCTAACTAAAAATATGATAATATTTTGTTATAATTTGTTAAAATTATGTAAACCTTAGTATGAATGCAAGGTTAGTGATAGTTAGAATTGTGTAAATGTTAGAAAAGTTCTAGAATTCATATGTTAAATTTAATTATATAAATATTTAAAATACCCCAATTGTCACGGTCGTGGTGGGGGGAGGGGGTGGGGTGGGGTGGTGGGAGTGGGGTGTGTGTGTGTGTGCGTAGGTGTGTGCGTGGCGGGGGGAGGGGGCAAGGGGTGTGGTGGGGGCGGGGGTGGGGGGTGGGGGGTGTGGAGGGGCAATTTTAACAATTGTATATCTTTAATTAAGAAATTGTATAGCTTTAATTGTAATTTTAATTGTATAGTTTTAGATGAAAGTAAATTAATAATTAGTGCCAATTTCATATGAAAGTAGGATTGTCCCTCATTGTAAATTAGTAAATTAATAATTGTATACTTTAATTGTTAGTTTAATTGATGAAATGTTGGGTTGGTTAGTTTTAAAAGTGGCATGACGTGTGCGTGTGTGTGGTGGGGGTGGGGTAGGGGTGTGTGTATGTGTACTATTAACATTTTTTTTTATCTGTACTAATAACATTTTTTTACAGCAAAAATGTCTCCTTCAGATATTAAGGCGAAGATGATGATGCTGTTTATGATGATGTCGTCTGGGCTCGGTGGTAGCGGAGGCGACGAGGGCTCCTCCACCCCTAGGCTCCCCAAATATGGAAAATTTGGGATTACCGTCGAGAACAAGTCGGAGCTATTAGCGAGATCCCTCGAGCTGCTAAAGACGGTCATCGGCCCGGGGTTTATGAGTTGGAATGAGGTGCCATATGAGCTCAAGTTAGCTGTTTGGGCGGCACTACAGGTAATATATTTCAATTTCAATTTCAATTTCAATTTCAATTTCAATTTCAATTTCAATTTCAATTTCAATTTCAATTTCAATTTCATATTTATATTTATATTTATATTTATATTTATATTTATATTTATATTTGTATTTATATTTATTCGCAACTAACATTGTATTTGTTGGACAGGAACAATTCAACTTGGATCCAAAGCTACGCGATCCCGTCTTGGAGCAGATTAGGGAGCAACTCAAGTCGTGGAAAAAAAATATGCGGGCACGGTACTTTGGGAAAACAAGAGAGTCGATTATCCAATGGCGTGAATCCGTCCCCCCCAAGGAGCTGATCTCATTGGCACAATGGCAGAAGTTCATTGACAATGAGATCGAGGATCGACAATTGGCATCTCGCCAATCGGGGAGGGAAAATCGGGAAAAAAAGACGGGCGTGCACTACTCCGGCCGGACCTCTTACGCCGAGGTGGAGCATAGGATGCAGGTAAGATTTAATTTTTCTATAACTACAGAAATATATTATTCTTCATTATTTTACTTTGCGGGGCCGATACTAATTTTACTTTACTTTATTTTATTTTAGGGGGTAGGGAGTGGGCCAGGGGGTAAGCCACATAGGCTCGATACTTATGTGGCTCTTCGGACGAAGAAGGGGAAGGACAATGAGGTGTCCCCGAGCGTCGCGGCCACTATTGTAAGTAATCCGACAGTTTAATTTTTGTTAATTACGTTATAATTTTTTAGTTTACTTATTTTACTAATCATGTGCTTTTTGTCGTTTCAGGCAAAGCTTAAGGAAGTGCATGAGTCGCAGTCTGATGCCGACAAGGCATCTTTGTCCACAGACGCACTCAGCCAAGTGCTTGGCTCTGATCGCAAGGGGAGGACAAGGGGAGTGAGCTCGCGGGTGGCCAAATCTAGGATCATCGGATTGGAGACGAGCGACACCGGATTGGCTCGAACGGTGGATTCACACGACGCGAAGCTGTCCCATTTGGAGGCGACGGTCCAAGATATGTACGCATTTATGAAGCGTACGTTGGGCGGAGACCGTAAAGGGAAAGGGAAAGGGAAGGAGAAGGCGATGGAGGAGGAGGTGCGGGAGGACGAGGCGCAGGATGACGAGTATGTGGACCTCGTTGCTTCATCACCGACACGTTCGTACTTCGATGATCCACTTCCCTATTTGGCGCCCTTCAACAAACCAATGTCGACACTTGGTTGACCGAGCGTGTTCATATTGGACGTATTTGATGGCCAGCGGATAGGGCGGGGGTTGAGGGACCCGAATATCGTCGAGGGTGGAATAGTTCATGGACGTGCTCTTCAACAGATGGAGTCCAGGGTGCTCGTCACGCATGTCATACCTGGGAAGGAGAACTCCCTATTGTGGTTGCGCGAACAATGCGGCACGACGTATATTAGTGGGTGCGTCAATTCGTATGTCGTGTGGCCTACTCACCTCCTCACATTTACCCAAGAAATGTAGTAACATTATTTTTAAGTTTGTCCCTTTTAATTATATTTGGATTATATCGTCATGTATATTATTTCTATTTTGAATATTTGGATTATATCGTCATGAATATATATTTGCATTATCTTTAGTTTGTTTGGATATATGATGTTTGGAACAGGTACAATGTTGCTATAACAGGTACAAATATACTGCTGGGCAGTGGCAGTGGCCATACTGCCCAGCAGATTTTTTTTAAATTCTGCCCAGAATTGTCACGGTCATTAACCGTGACACGTTTGTGACAAAAAGTTATCACGGACGTGTCATGGTCAATGGCCGTGATAATTTTTTTTAAAAGGGCCGCGGCTTTGTCACGGTTATAAACCGTGACAAACGTGTCACGGTCATTGACCGCGACACGACCGTGACACAAAACGCGAGTTTTGTGTCAAGGTCTCAATGACCGTGACACAACCGTGACAAAAAAAGTTGTCTCGCCTCGAAATGTCACGGTCATTGACCTTGACAAATGGGCAGATTTAGTGTAGTGCATCTACTACGCTAGCTAGACTCTTACAGGACCACAACACAATTGCTCCACTACAGAGAAGGAGTTGCTAGCGGTAGTTTTTACTCTTGACAAATTTTGGTCCTATCTTATCGGTTCTCCCATCACTTGCTTCACTGACCATGCGGCATTAAATACCTACTTGTGAAGAAAGACGCAAAGTCGTGCCTCATAAGGTGGATCCTACTCTTACAAGAATTTAATCTATCCATTAAAGACAAAAAAGAAGTTGAAAACGTCGTTGCCGACCACTTATCACGACTTTCGTCCGACGTGCCTAGTGATCCCACACCCATAGACGAATATTTTTCGGATGAGCAACTCTTTGCCACCTCTTCTTTGCCCTGGTTTGTGGATCTAGTGAACTATCTTGTCAAGAGAGTCGTCCTTCCCGATTGGACATCGCAGGATAAAAAGAGATTCATCACTTGGTCACGCATGTTTTTCTATGATGATTATTTCCTTTTTAAATATTGGGCCGATCAAATCATCCGACGATGTGTACCGAATGACGAGATTTTGAAAGTCATCTAATTCTGTCATTCGGAAGCTGGTGGAGGCCACTTTTTGACGAAAAAGACAGCCGCTAAGATTTTTCAATGCGGCCTCTTTGACCCACAATTTTTCGGGATGTGAACGATTATTACAAATCTTGCGATAGGTGTCAAAGGATGGGGGCGATTACCTGATGAGACATGATGTCATTAACCCCGATACTCATTATTGAGATCTTTGACTGCTGGGGTATTGACTTTATGGGCCCTTTCCCCCCATCTTTTGGTTTCTTATACATCCCGATAGCGGTAGATTGCATTTCTAAATAGGTGGAAACTATAGCTACCAAGACAAATGACAGCAAAGTGGTGATTAGGTTCCTACAGGAACACATACTTTCCCGCTTCGGTGCTCCGAAAGTGATAATTAGTGATAATGTCACGCACTTTTGCAACAGGCCATTCGCGAAGCTCATGAGAAAGTATGGCGTCGTTCACAAGGTTGGAACGACCTATCACCCACAAACGAATGGGCAGGCCGAATTAGCGAATCGGGGAATCAAGAATATTCTCGAGAAGACCACCAACCCCACTCGAAAAGATTAGTCACTTCTATTCAACGATTCACTATGGGCCTATCGTACCGCATATAAAAATCCACTCGATATGTCCCCATTCCGCTTTGTGTATGGTAAACCTTATCATCTTTCTGTTAAATTAGAGCACAAGGCGTATTGGGCAATTAAGAAGTTGAATTATGACATGGATAAAGCCAGTGAAGCTCGCAAGCTTCAACTAAACGAGTTAGAAGAGATACGCAATGATGCGTATGAGAACGCAAAAATTTCCAAAGAAAGGATGAAACTCGCTCTCGATAACATTATTCGACGCAAAAAGTTTCTTCTTAGACAAAAAGTTCTTCTCTATAACTCTCGGCTTCATCTATTTTCGGGCAAGTTGCGGTCACGATGGTTTGGCTCGCTCATTGTGAAGAATGTATTCCCTCACGGAGCTGTGGAATTAGACGATTTAAAAGGGGGAAATACATTCAAGGTTAATGGACAATGCCTAAAGCCATATCTAGAGGCGTGTTTGGAAGAAGTCAACACCATTTGGTTATCGAACCCCGTTTACAGGGTCGAATGAGCTTGAAAGAGAGGTCGTCGCATCCCCGATGCGTATGGGGTGATTTCTTGTGTATATTAGTTGTGCTTCGGTAGATTAGATTGAGTCCTTAAGTAGGTTACGTGAAGTTAGGGTTAAGATCACGCATTCCAACATGCACTTCACGAGGGCGTCGAGAAATTCAAGTGGGTGAATAAGTGAGAAAGTGTCCAGAAAGTTGAGGGGTTGGGATTCTAGTGCAGCAGTCTAAGAAGAGGGTTTTGCTAAAGATAGAACCGAACAAAATCCCCAAATCGGATCAGCTCGGTTTTGAAAAATCGCGAAATAAAAAATCCTCAGAACCGAACCGAATCGCCCCTTAACCGGATCAGTTCAGGTTCTATAATTTTGGTTCTTCCCGAGGAGCTTATTCCTTCCCCCTATCCTCTCCCTTCCCTCCATTCTTCCCCCTTCCCCCCAAAGCATTCACTACCCTTTCCCTCCAAAAATCCATCCACCCAACCCTCCCCACCACCTATAAAAACCACCTCTATCCTACCATTCCACTCACACCTCCACTCTGCTTTTCCTCTCTACAACTCTAGTCTTTCATCTCCTAAATTCCCAGCTTTCCCCATGGCAAATCCCGCTCTTCTCGCAAAATATATGTCCACCGAGATTCAGCCAAACGACAATGGAGAATACCGCTCCCACATGGAGCGCGTATGGTGCAAAAGATTCTTTAGCTTATCCCGCCAACTACACATTGAGCGAGTTATCAATTGGGTCGAGTTGTCCCGCTCCATCGCCACCCTTTTTAGCCGGAGGGGGTGGACGCAATACCTCCAAGAACCCAATAATGTCGTTTGGGCGGATGAAGTTCGATCCTTCTATGGCTCTCTCGTCCGTACGGGAGAGTTCGAGTGCCAAGCCTTTGTCGACGGCCGCCCCATCCCATTCTCCTTAGCCATGCTCGCCCGCAAACTTGCTGACAAGGGTTTCCCCCACCCGGAAATCTATTATTACCCAACCAATGCCCCCACCATTACTAAACAACAATGCATCGACCGGCTCGCGCCCAACGATATTTGGGAACGGGGTACCTTCCTCGTGGGCCACCTAAACGATAAGGCGCGCATCACCTTCCATATAGTGTGCGCTAACTTACTTCAAACATCAAACGACTCGGTGATGCGCCCTCGCCAAGCCACACTCGTATACCACCTTTTCGACCCAAATTTCACCCTAAATCTGGCCCGCATGCTTTACGCTGATATCCTTTATGCATACTGGGAGCAAAAAGATACGGTACCCCTCCCTTATGCCCGCCTCATCACTTCCCTCCTTGCCGATGCTGGTATCCAACCACCTCACGCTTTCCCACGCCTCCCTGAGCCCATTGGGAAGGTATCACGCACTAGGAGTGCCCAGCAAAGGGCTGTCATTCGAGTAGCCCGGGAGGCCATTAATTTAGAGGACAAAGAGGAAATCCCTGTTGAAGAGCCCGTGGCTGAGGACGTCGAGATGGGCGGGGCTGAAGAAGAAGAGTACAACGAGGACGATGATTCGGATTTCGAGCCCCCGGGTGCGGATTTTAATGGCGCCTTGCAGCGGTGGAATCCCGTTTTAATGGGTTCATCACCCAATACAACCGAGACCAAGCAGCCTATCAAAGGGATCAGGACACCTACCGAAGGGACACGAGCATGATGCATCAGCTCCAAGTCCACCTATACGAGCTCAACTTCGGTGGGCTGCCCCCCACTTTCTTCTATGATTCCTACGATCCCAACGCACCCGGGCCCTCAAATCCGTCGCTCCAATGAAGCCCGTGTCTATTTTTAGTTATTTGTGTGTTTGTAGTGGCTGTTAAATTGTGTTGGTTGCGTGTTCTTCCTTACCTTTGTAACACATATTTTTTTTATCTATAAAAATGTTGCATTTCTGTTTCATTTGTTTGTTTTATTTTCTCGCACTTTTTATTCGCTTTGATTTAGATTTTAGTCCTTTTTGCTTGAGGACAATGCAAAAGTCTAAGTTAGGGAGGGTCGCAAGTGCGTATTTCTAAAACTTCACAAATTTTCAAAAATGCCCATAAATAAAAAAAAAAAGATCATAAAACCTTGAAAAACCCAAAAATATTTTTTTCAAAATAAATAAAAATTGGAATTCAAATTTTTCGAAAATATCATTGAAAGTAGGTTTAAAGTCTCAAGTTGTAAAATTCAAAAGGCACAAAGCCGAAATTCACCCAAAATGAAAATTGAGCGAACGTAGGCATCTTAACGAATAAATGTGGAGATTAACAACCCCGGTGAGATTCGAGCCTTTCTTTTTTGCGAAATTTATAAATCAATCCGAGTTACTTGTTAACTCAAAAGTTCTTTTCAACGTCAAATAAGTCGTTGAGGATCTCAATTCTTTCACTTTGATTGGTTATGGAAAATGTGTGTGGTATTGTCTTGAAAAATGTGCCAAGATAGATCTCTAAACTTAATTCATTTCAAAATGCATATGGTAACGCAATTAGTAATTTGGACAATGAAGTAGGCCCTCGTTTGTCACCCAAAAATATTGGCCAAAAAAAGTAGCGAAAAATCACCCCTTTTGTAACCCAAATTGAGCCAAATCAAATTTTTCCTTTCGTTTGACAACCCGAAAAACCCCAATTGGCCCGAAATTGTGAAAAGGGGACAATCACAGAAATTAAGTCCGAAAAAGGGGCAAGAAAAAAATAGTTATGCTCAACAAAAATAACAAGAAAAGAAAAGCCTGAAAAATAGAAAAAGAAGAAGAAAAAAAATGAGCAAAAGCCCGAAAACGCACTAGCGGACATCATAAGAAAACTTCCCAATTCTATATTTTCCGCACCATTCTCATTTTACCCAATACACCTTTAGCCCAAAAAAGTCCTAACCGAGTCCAAATTGCGAAATTGGTTACCGCGTGGAGAGCAAAAATACAAAAAGATAATAAAAGAGATCAAAGATACTAATTAGAGGCAATGTCCCCGTTTTCTTATATCCGTAATCCAATGATGAGATCCGGTTACCATAAATTTCTGTCTTTCTACTTGTGTGCGTGAACTTGGTTCCACTACATTTACTCTTATTGACCACGCATACCGAGAGAATAGCCATAATTTGAGTGATTCGTTTGTGAGTGAATCTGTGAGAAATTAAAATTGAAACGAATTTTCGGATAAGTAACGTAATGATCAATCGGTGGAAATCCGCGGTTAAATTTCCGTCTTCACACACGCGCACTATGATTTAAGACTCTTGAACATGAATTGATGATGACTATTTTTTGGAAAATTTTGAATTATACAATTTTTGTGTATTTTGAGTTTCTTTGAGTCAAATTTTGTGGGTATATTCTCTGCAAACCCTCACGAGACACAACTCGTCCTACTAGGGTAACCTAGGGGTTTAAAGTCTTATTGCATACGCTAAATGCAATCGCTCATGCCGCGAAAGAGGCATTGTATCCCATTTTCGAGTTAGACCATGTTTTGATTCTTTTACATTGATCGGGACGATCAAAGTTCTAAGTTAGGAGGGTTTGATTAGGCATAAATTCTTCCCATTTATCCCCTTAATTTAGAGGCTTTTATCGCTCTGCAAAGTGTAATTCAAGTGGAATTATATCATATCATTGTTCTTGACAAGTTTCTAATGAGTACGCCGAGTTTCGTGTGTTCTTCATCTATTTCGCAGGTGTTCAGGGTTTTAATCCGAGTTCCATACCAAAAGCTTCAAAGAAGTACAAAAAGGCAAGGTTTATGCAAAAACTGACAAGATATAACCGAACCTAAGTGGAAAGAAAAAGAACCGATTCCATCCTGGGAAAGTTTCTGTAAATACTGTCAAGACAGAGCCGAACTGAAGGGAGGAAATAACGAACCGATCCTACACCTGGAAAACTTCCTGTGAAGAGGTAACAACATAGAATCGAACCGAAGGGAGGAAATAAAGAATCGATCCAATGCTCGAAGAATTCTCTGTAAAGGCTGTCAAAGACAGAATCGAACCGAACCCCTTAACAAGATCGGTTCTGTTCTCGATTATCTGAAATTATCTATTTATAAAAATTAGAATTCTACTTGGTTCAAACTCTTATATTTCATAGATTATAAATTGTAACTCCTCCCAAACATTAAGGGGAGGCTTATGATTCGTTAGGGAAGATTTGTAATCAATTTTAGAGAAGAAGAACAATAAACCCTAGTTTTGAATCTAGTTGCAATTCAAGTAAATTTCTTGCAATTACTTCTTTTATTATTGCAGTAATTCTTTTGTTAGTAAGTATTTTTTATTCTCTTCATCTTTATTAAGTATTAAAAATGTTTTCTTTCATTCCAAATATGTTGTCTTCAAGTTTTCATATGTCCGGCTAAATTTTTAAGGTCGGGATGCATGAACGCAACCTGATGTGGTAGTTGCATGTGTATAAAATTAATCCTCTAAATTTAATGATTTACTACCACTGTATTGCGTAGAAACGCGATAATTTCAGATCGTTGGATTTCGTTTGCTTCAGGGTAATCGGGATGCTTCATAATGCAATTCGAGTGTCACTATCGCAATACCGATTTACTCGTCCTCTGATTATGTATAGTGCGGGCTTGAACCTCATATATGTAATGCTTGGGAGTACTAAAGTCTGGGTCTAAGTAATCACTTAAATTTACGATTAGTTTTGTACCATCAATACTCTAGGGTTGAGGGATTGTATTCCCGTCCTATTTTTCTCATCATATAGTTCAAGTTTTAATTCAATCATCATCTGTATTTCAAGTAATTTAGAATAGTTGCATTCCATTCATACTTTAGTTCATTAGTTAACACTTTTCAAAATTGCATCTAGTTATAGTTATTCCAACAATCAAATCACCTTTCCTTTTTTAAGAGTAAGAGTTAGGGTTCCTTCGTCTGTCCAATGTCGTTATAACTCGTTTGTTCTATTTCCCTGAGGATCGATACCCGACTTATCGGATTATTACTTGAGCGACAGACTTGCACTTGAGCCTAAAGAGTACGCATTTCTGAGACACATTCTTAGTCGCGTCACAAAGGAGTCAAGCTTGTAAAAAAATCCCATTATCTTCTTCCGGATCTATTTTTTGTGAAAATGTAAAAGGCGAGGGGGCTTAACGGCTTGGCCAAGAGGATAAGGAACGAAGTTGGGAGATATGGCAGGAAAATGGTGGTAAAGGAAACTCGTCAGAAGAATGGTGTTAAAAAAATTAGCCAGGTTGTAACGACCAAGAGACCATTCCATGTCAAGATGGGTCCGATCCAACCAAGTTTAGAGGGATCCTAAGGCAATGGCAGCGAGAGGGATCTTGAAGCCTCTGGCCAAACAAATGACGATATTTATAAGAACCCTCCGGGGGTTGATCATTTTATTTCCCAATCAACAGAAAATGCAAAGCATAATGAGAAGGTAGGCTGGTAGCTCCAGAGATGTACCTTTACCCTTTCCAGTAGTAGAAGAAACATCATTCTCAGTGGGAGCTTCAAAGAAGTAGCTAATAAGGGGAGTGAAAGTGGCTTTATTGGAAGATCCACTGCAATGTGGACAGATCTGATCCAACTCCGATCGATCAGCAGCCTCTTCGGCATCCAGAGGCTCATTAGTGTAAGGCGTCTCACCTGTGGGCTCAAGCCCTAGCATCTCACATACGTCTTCCAAAAAAATGGTGAATTCTCCTCAAGCGGCTATGAAGGCATGAGTGGTGATGTTCCAGCGGGAGACCAACACTTGAAAAGCAGCATTGTGCTTTGAGAGGGTGAACTCCCAAAACCACTTGGCCCGCTGAAGCCCAACTCGGGCAAGAATGTCAGCATAAGAACTCTGAATATGAGCGTTCTAGGCTGCAAAATGGGCTGGAGAGCCCCCAGGTGCTTCGAAGTCAATCTGAGAACAAGGGAAGTCACCTCGATCAAATCTATAACATAGAGTCCCCTCTGGGGGGGGGAGGAAACTCCATTCAGCCGAGGCCTCGTCTTCGTCACCTAGCAATAAAGGGTCATATTTAGCTTTGAAACTATAAGTTTTGCAGGCGCTGGCAAAGGCGTTGTCCTTGCCAAAGATGGGGGAGTGACGATAGAATTGAAGTTGTTCTTGATGGGAAGCCACCAAGGTAGTGGCATCTGAAGGGGGAGTAGCAACAACAGCAGTAGTGGTAGCATTAGTCGGCTGAGCATCGGTGGTAGGAGCATTTGGAGTACTTGAAGAAGACATTGCAAATGGCGGTGAGGGTAAAAGCTTGTAGAGAAGAAGAAAGAGGAGGCCGAATATGGTGGAACACAGTCACCGGAGGTGGCACATAAGGCAAAGAAGGAAAGAACCAAATAAAAAGCTTGGCAACAATGGCGGTTTGATTTTTTCTCTCTTAAACCTCTGGGAATTAGAAGAAAAAAGCAAGGTAAATGAGAAAGGGGTGAAGTGTTGGATAATATCCATTTAATTTTTCAAATTAACGTTTGAGTTTGCCACCTCCATACATTCTAAGTCGCCCCTAATCATTTCAAATGGACATGTGGCACTTCGGGGAGCGCTCTGACAGTTGAAAAGACATTCCCACATCATTAATGAAGTGGCGCATGGGGCAGAGAGAGGGTTTTCTTTCAAAAGAAGTTATGATTTTGGCGCCAGAATTTGTGAGGCATATCATAAACTCAGAAGCTATTACCCTTGTTCAAAAAGCTACGATGTCCCCTCGCCATAAGTCTAAATCGGGTTAACTTTGACTCAGGCACATCAGGGAGAATTTTACTTTTCGAACAAGATAAAATGGTTTTCATGTAACTATAAGTATCACGGGCAAAATTTATGAAGAAGAGTTTCAACATTAGAGGAAAGGTCCCACGCAGCGCAGTTCAAAAAGTTCACGATGCCCCCTCGCCATAAGCCCGGTCGGAGTTACTTCTGGCTTAGGTACATCGGGGAGAATTTTACTTTTTGAACAAGATAAAATAAGGAAGAATAGTAGTTAGACGAAACTGGGGAGAATTTTATAGTCCAACAGTTATTTCGAAAGAATTTTTTATACTAGTCGAAATGTTTGGGATGTTAAGGAGGGAGATTTCATACCACTAGGGGCAGCCCTAAAGAAAATACCCACTTATACAAAGTTCCCTGGATCAGGGAACAAAACAACAGAGATAGGGAGGAATTTTACTTTTGAAATGTCAGAATGGGTAATCAACAGTAACCTCATATATTTTGGGAGAATTTCAATAGCCGACGAAGAAGGCAGAACGGTTGAGGCATAACGACATAAAAAAGTTACGATGTCCCCTTACCATTCGTCGACAATTTGTAGCAAATTAGTTCAGGTACATGGGGGAGAATTTAACTTTTTCTCGACAGAGATAATGACAGAATGGCAACGGAGGTAGAGATGCAGGAATTTCTTTTTTTCGTCATATTAAGAGGTTTTTGTGCAGACATTTCTTGTTACCATAATAAATTTCTACACGAAGGGGATAATGTAGGGGAGTCTTGAAGATAATCTCTGAATTAGAGATAAGCCTCCCCAGCTAATATAACAGACTTAAGAGGTTAAAGCAACATAAACAGTAGCGAGGCAGCTCAAGCGAGGTAATTCAGCGGGGCGGCCCTGGGACGTCTTCCGACGAAAAGACTGGCTGAGAGAGCTCATCATTTATTTTCTTTGTAGTAATTAGTTATGTTGTGATTTACCACAAATTGTAATGATGTAACAATCGTAGTACTATTTAGTGTGAGGTCAAACGATACTCGCGCGAGACTAGGCCTGACAGGGCCTGGGAGAGCTTTCATGCTCTATCGAGTGACCTCCCCATGGGAACTTTAGAGGGACTTGATTTGGAGGATTGAGAAGTAAGGCATCGTTAGGGCTTGTCCTGACCATCGTAGATACACTTGGTAAAATATCAAGAGACCTTTCATCGTATATTGATTTTCAAACCAAACAACCGTCTACCTAATGTCACATCTACTTTAGGTGATGTCACCATCCAACTAAACACTGTCCAATCCATAATCGAGTAAACCACTGTGGTATCGGGGCTGTCAGACGGTTTGGTGAGCCACATCTGTGGTGACAGTCTTCTGGCGCACGGTGGTTAGGTAAAAGACATGTCTTGGCATTTAATGCTTATGACGTATAGCTGACTAATCCATGAGATTTTTAATGTTTGTGACGTAAAGCATGGGGGTACGTCTGCTTACAACTGTAAGGGACTAAGGCATCTCGGGAGTGGTGCGTGGGCTATTTATTGGCCTCAACCACCTCTGAGAGAGGGGTTCCTTTTTAAAGATTTATTGGTGAGAGAGAGAACAAACCATAGAGAAGTTATTGTAACTCAGAACTCTTACTCACCCACCATTGTCATTTATTGCGAAGCTCTGAATAACTAACTAGGAATCTTTTAGGAGTTGTTGGTGTGTGTGGCTACCTGCCAAGGTCTATCCTAGGGTGCTTACTCCTCTCTCTATCTCACTGAGTTACTTCTGAGTTTCCTTTATTATTGTTTGCGTTATACACGAGTGTGTTGTGAGTCCAATTTGAGTGTCGATCAAATATAATACTGTGTGTTTACTTGTGTTCATTAAAAGAGTTTTTGGGTTATCATTTATCACCATACTTATAGTGGCTACACCTCAACTAGTATTTCCATACTCCTAGGCTACAAAAGAACTATCCTCTTATATTTGACGACTATGCTGAGGAGGTGTTCTTCTGAAAGTATGGCGCAAAATAATGTTACCATTCAGCGTAACGAAGAACAAGCTGCGAGGGAGCTGTAGGCTGTCAGGGATGGGGTTTCTCTGGTCGAGGTGCCCCCAGTTCAAACGACAATAGGCGTCCCAGGGATTTTTAAATATTAAAAACAATTTTTAAAACATTAAAAAACGGTTTTTAAATATTTATAACAATTTTTCTTAACTATTTAAAACATTTTTCAAAATTATTTTTTAAAACTTTAAAACACTTTTTATAATATATCCAAAAGAGTTTTTAAAATGTTAAAAACAATTTTTAAAAATGCTAAAAACAATTTTTACAATATTTTTATAAGACAGTTTTTAAAAAAAATTGGGAAATATTTTATCAATTTCTTTTTTTATAATATTAAAAACAGCTTTTAAATATTCATAACATTTTTTTTAATTATTTAAAACAGTTTTTAAACATTAAAACCGTTTAAGAATTTATCAAATTTGTTTGCAAAAAATTTCAATCAAATAGATAAGCAAAGTTTATCAACAACTTATACATGAAGGGTGTTGTACACTAACAAATAATGCTATGATAAATTATGCAAGCAAACAGTTAAAAAATAAATAAATTTTTATATTTATCAATTTTTTAACATTTGTTACGATAAATCTTGACAACTAAATGGACCCTGAAGGAAAAACATTTTCTAACCGGACCTATATCTAAAAGCCCAACGCAAATGGGTATTCCACCCAACTAATCAGGGTTTTACCGCTTTCGTGTAGAAAATAATGACGTTAATATTGAGACAACACCAAATGGCCATGGCGGCGCTCACAGTCTGAAATCGAATGACACAGGTAAGTGAAAACTTATTTTTTCCTTCCTTCATCTTCAACTCCCGAATCACCGTCGTTTTTTGCACAGATGTAACCTGCAGGTCAATGTTAAATCATTTTATAGTCATGTTATATATGCGACCTTTTAAATTGTGGACCATGAGGAAATAAGTTAGTGCCAGATCATGATTCCTAATAATAACTGCCCGGCTTTTGTCTGTTGGCGGTTTTCGTGGTTGGATTTGATGATTGCCTTACTCATCTGAGTCTCTTCATTTGTTTTTAGTGTGTATTTGTATTTAAGTTAGCTGAATTTAGTTGTTTGGTTTGAACCTATGTTTACTAGTTGAAATAGACTAGTACTGCCATAGAAATCAACGATTTAAGATATATTTTTTTCGTTGCTAGACCCCCAGTTAGAGAGGAAGGTGATGAATCGTAGCAGGTACTTCTGACGGTTTTCAATGTCTAGATGTTCTCCTGGTGCAGCCAAATGTGGCTGTGCTGAGCTTCTAAGATGTTTCCGTTTGATTACACAACCAATTGCTTACTGATTCCTTTTCTAATTAGGTCAATGTACAACATTTTCTCAAACTATTGCATGTTATTCAAGTGTTTATATATTAGGAAAGTTGGGTTTTTGAAAATATCGTAAGACAAACACAGGGTCCAGAGAGGGATTGAAGAGTGCCCAATATATGCATTTTCTTTCAAACCAATTTTTCTTCAAAAAATTATCCAACTTTTAATTATGCACCAAACCAAGTTGTGAAAACCCAGTTCTTACTTTAAACTAGTTTTATCTTGATTAATCCTAAGCATGCATCTAGTGATTAAAGCAAGTAAAGTAAAGTAAAGAATACTCACAACGCCGAATGTACGAGGAAAAAATCCCAAACGGGAAAACAACCTCGGACGGCCCAAGCCAGACAATCACTATGAACAATAGTTTTACAAAGACAGATTAGCCTTACACTAAGACTCGATCCCCACGGGTCTTGACACTCCTTCTGATCTTCAACCGTTCTTCAGTAGTGTCCACGCAGAAATTCCGTCTTCCACGATACCTGTCCATAACACACGCGTCCACGTATGTCTCGGTGTCCACCGAATGACTTTGATTCGTCTATGATGTTGAACAAGAAGTCCTTCTCTTTTCTTCACCGCAAAACCCTTTGATGTTCAATGTGTAGAACAAACAACTTCGGTGCAGCAAGATCACTTAAACATATAAGAATGATAACTCGGATCTTTGCAAACTCTAAGGATGTGTTTAAAACTTTTACACCTTAGAAAACATGTGCAAACAAAGTTCTGGTTCGTAAAACTGTTTTCCAGAATGCACACCTCCGAAATTATGATGAAACACTGTTTAAATAGGATTTAAACGCCGCCTCGAAAAATGTGTCGTTCGAACGACTTGAGGAACTCGTTCGAGCGACATCGCATCTCGTTCGAACGAGATTGGATGTCATTTGAATGACAGCGCGAAAGTTTGACTTTTTGACTTTTTGTTTAAAACGTCTCTTCCAAAGAGAGATCCAAAAATGTCAAACTCTTTTACGAGCTTATCATCATAAAACGTATTTTAAACCTTTAAAAAACTTTTAAAACATTCAAAAACATTTTTCTTTATAAAAATTATATCCTTATCTTTTATAAAATAATTCCGAGCACCATTAATTATACGCATTCATACCTGAGTGATCTCGGAATGAAATTAACTTTGAAGACGATTAAACTTGCACCAATTAAACTTCGGCATGATTTAATTCTTTGAAGCTTTGCCGCAACGTCTTCAATTTCTTCAATACGTCATAGACCAAGTGAGATCGTGACAAAATAAAATTCTCCTTATGACATATTACAAACACAGTTTTGTTCACGGAATTAAGTCAAAACAATACATGGACTCAATTGAAAATTTATGTCCTTACAGGGTTAACATTCATTTAATTTATTAGCCAATTGTTATGATTAATGCTTGCATTCTACTTGTAGTCTTGTATCAAACACCATTTAACTCGCTCAAAAAAATTTCTTCAAACTACATTGTGACACATCACACCCATACCCAGAATGACTATAAATTTGCAACATACCAAAAATTACGAGAATAGTAAATTAACTTTCTATGGTAATATTGGGACATCTATCCAATTTCTAAAAATATATATCAATCTCTATAAACTATAATTTGACATCTATCCAGGGCGGAATACCCAAGATATAAAAAAATAAAATAAATCCATTGATTGATTTTGTTACTCGGAGATGCGCACACACACAAGTAGGTGTGTAGAAAGGGAAGACAAGGTACATCTTACATGAAATTGGAAAAGGTCTTGGTCATTGTTTAGTTCCTCGAAACTATTTGACGTGGCCAAAATCTCACCCTCTCATGGTGTTGGTGATTGTTGGATCTTAGGGGTAAATTTTGTAAATATCTTATAATTGTAATCATATCTTGGTATTCATAATTATCTTTCAGTTTTTAGTTGCTTGCTTATAAAGGTTTAGTAGGCTATATATAATGGTCCTTTATCTTGTAATTTTCATATCTTATATGAATATATTGAAAGATTCTTGATTTTTGTGTGCCCTTTATTAACACTTTCGCTTCTCATCAAGTGGTACCAGCTTAAGTTGAGGATAAGCTCTCAAGGTTGAAAATAGTTTTTGAGGCTATAGTTTTAAGATCCTTGGTGAGGCTATAGCAACACATGCAACATTGAAACCTACTCCTCAATTCTTTATCGCTATAGCAAAAAGGCTATAGCATCGCAAGGTTAGACAATCCGATAGTCTTAGTTTACACTTTTGCACTTAAACTTTAAAAAGGCTACGGTGTGTATATTTAAATTATTTTATTATCATGGTTGAAAATGCAATCTCTTTTGTTGTGATTTATGATATGAAGATACTTGTTGCTTTTTATATGATGGAATATTGGGAGATATTAAACTATATAATTGTCGTTGACTTTAATGTCTTTTTAAACTATCGCCATTTATTGTATTAGGGTCTTTTTTAAATATATTTTTGGGATTTTTTTTTCGAATTGAGGCTTATCTTACGCCTTGATCCGCTTCGAGGGTGTAGCCTCGCCCCATCCGGGGTAAATGCCTCGAGGCCACTTTGAGCTTTTTCAAACATTGTCGGTGCATAGATTAACGCTTTCTTGTCATTAAGTGATATCATAACATTCTTCGGTCATGGTTGAGTTGAGTTGAGTACATAAAGAGCAATTAATGGCCAAGACACATCACATGATGGAATCGAAGAAGAGACTCGAATGTTTGGAACAAATGATTGAGTCCCTCCTGCAAACAAACCAAACAATTTAACATTCCTTGTTACAACAAAGTCATGGAAATGACAGATTCATCCATTCACCACCACATCTAGATGTGTCCACCACCCACACTGCCTTCGCTGTCAAACTCCATTTCTCCTTACTCTGTTGCCAATACGACAACAGGCAAGACCTCATCACTCACCACTCATCACGGTTGCAATGTGATCCCTCTTGCTCTTGATGCTGCAACTATCCAACAAGTAAAAACTGAAAAAGGCCCCAATCAAACGAATAGTAGGCCAGGCGTTCGTTCCGACCTCATTATACTGATGGAAATGGGTACTTTTTTAGGGCTTTTTATTTTCTTTTCTTTTTTTGTTATTGTATTTTCCTTTACTTTTGTTATTGTATTTAGAGGCTAGGAGTAGTAAAGACATTTTTGTAATTAGTGCTTTAGCTTGGAGCCTAAGCCACTATTCCCTTTAAATACCCCCTTGTATCCTCATTTGAGGCACACTTGAATTTCGAATAGAAGAAGAGTATTTCTCTCTCGAAAGTGTGTGTTAGATATTTTTAGGAGCCTTTTGACGGTTCGTTTACGTCAAAATGATATCAGAGCGGGTGATGCTCCACATTGATATTAGTGTGTTGATATTTTTTTTAAATCAAAATCGTACACTACTCTCAATGGCTCCAAAAAAAATCCAAACAACATGATGAAATTCAAGAGTTGAGGCAAGAGTTAGGGCACAAGATTGATCAACAAACCCTAGAATTCAACAAGAAATTTGATCTTCTCTTCCAATTCATCTGTTCCAAAATCCAAACTCCCACCACCATCCAAAATCCTTCTCTACCAACCCCTAACCCCAACCCTAGCCACCACAATGTTTCAACCCCTCTCACTCAAAAAAAAAGTTACCCCACCACTTTTTAACCTTACAACCACCAACTCAGCTCAAACCCTAATCAACCCGCCACAAAAAAAAAAAAAAAAAAAAATCACCCCCCTTCCTGTCGCCCCACCCCAAACTTGGCAAGCCAGTACTACCCCAGGCCCACCCTCACACCATCCAAACCAGGCCGGAACCCTAGGCTTTACCCCCAAACTGGTTCCAACTCTGCCGGTTTTGTCTGCACATCCCTCTGCCCTAAACGGAACCCTCCGACAACCTTTAGCACCTTGGGTTTGGTAGTACGAACATGGATTTTAACCCGGGAGGGGAATTTTCTAGGGCGTGATTGGGTGAAAAAAGTGGAGAAGAAGAGAGAAGATGAAGAAATAAAGACCAAGATTTGTGGGATGAACACTCCTCAACTTTCAGGAATTAGTTTTTGCCCCCCACAAGTTTTTGGCACCAACTTTTGGAAATTCCTCACGAATCCCCAATTTTTTTGAACGCTCGAGGACGAGCTTGGTCTTAAGAGGGGGAGAGTGGTGGAAATGGGTACATTTTTAGGGCTTTTTAGTCATTTTATTTTCTTTTATTTTGTTATTGTATTTTCTTTTATTTTTGTCAAGGTTCTAAAAGGCGCGAGGCGTGGTCGAGGCGTAGAGGTCAAGACTCAAGCCTTAAAAACCTAGGCGCGCCTAGGAGTAAAAAGGTGTTTTTTTATTTATTATTATTTTAATTATTCTAAGGCTAATAATATAATAAAATAATACATATTTTGAATTTTGAACATATATCCGTATGTTTGGTAGCGTTCTTTCTCATATTCATGCTCCTTAATCAATATATAAAATGTATTTTGATTGTTTTGGACGAGATATTGGTCCGATTTGTAAAAAAAACCTTTAAATGGCGATATCATTTCACTAAGGCATATTTGTTTTAAAAAAAAGTGCGCCTTAAGCCTTTTACCAAGAATAAGGCGTAGGCGATGCGTTTCTCTCAAGCCTCAAGCCTAGGCGTGCCTTTTAGAATATATATTTTTGTTATTGTATTTAGAGGTTAGGAGTAGTAATCGCATTTTTGTAATTAGTGCTTTAGCTTGGAGCTTAAGCCACTCTTCCGTTAAATACCCTCGTGTATGATTTGAGGCAAACTTGAATTTTCAATAAAAGAAGAGTATCTTTCTCTAAAGTGTGTGTTAGATATTTTTAGGAGCCTTTTGATAGGTGGTTTATGTCACATACCCTCTTCTCCCACACGCTACCCTCAGACTGAATTAGAAAAATCTCATTGGGCATTTTCTTTGCCAACAACCATCTTAGTTGTCGCCATCAACAACGACCATCACCATCCTCTAGCAACCATTATCACGGTATTCCTATTCTCTCTCTCTCTCTCTCTCTCTCTGGGTTTGCTACTTCTTTCTTCCTTGAGTTCTTCTGCTACTACCAATTATTAGTTGCATTCATTTTCAGTATGTTCAAACAATAATTTTCTAAGATTCGAAATTGGTCAAAATAATTATTAGTCAATCTGATGGAAATAGGCCTTATTTTAGGATTTTATTTTGTTATTTTCTTTATTTTGTTATTGTATATTCATTTGTTTTGCTTTAGTATTTAAAGGTAAGGAGTAGTAATGACATTTTTGTAGTTAGCGTCTTAACTTAGAGCCTAAGTTACTCTTCTCCTTTAAATAACCACATGTAAGCCTCATTTGAGGTAGACTTGAATTTTGAAATAGAAAATAGTGTTTCTCTCTAAAGTGTGTTTAGATATCTTTAGGAGCCTTTCGACGTGTAGTTTACGTCAAATTGGTATCTGAGTGGGTGTCGCTCCACATTGTTGTTGGTGTATCGGTGTATTTTTTTTTTTTATCAAAATCGTACGCTACAATCAATCGCTCCAAAGAGATCCAAACAACAAAAATAAGAGATTCAAGAACTCAACCAATGATTGGAAGAGTTGGAACAAAACCAACAACGAATGGATGCCCTCCTCCAACTCATCTCTTCCAAAATTCAAAATCCTAACCCTCACCGCCACCCCCACCGACCTGCTGCCCTAGTCCCTCCGACTAGATCTGCCATGTTGCCCTGATCTGCCCAAATTCAGCCCTATAGCCGCCACCCCCACCAACCTGCTGCCTTAGTCCTTAACCCACCAAACCCGAGCCACTACTGCCCGAACCAACCAGTAGCCCCCCCCCCCCCCCCCCCCTCTAACCCACTCTCTCAACCCCAAAATGACCCCAAAAACCTAGGATTTTGCCCTAGGTCTGTTCGAAAACCCCTGAGCTGCCTTACCCCGCCTCAAACCCTTCTAACCGCTCCAAAACCATGGTTTTCGACCCGGGTGGATGTTTTTGGTGTTTGATTGGGTGAAGAGAGAAAAAGAAGAAATGAAGACCAAGATTTGTGGGATGTGCACTCCTCAATTTTCAAAAATTACTTTTTGGCCCCCACAAGTTTTGTGCTCCTTATTTTTGGAATTTCCTCATGAATCTCCGATTTTTGAACACTCGAGGACGAACTTGATCTTAAGAGGGGGAGAGTGGTGGAAATAAGTCATATTTTAGGGTTTTATTAGTCATTTTATTGTATTTTGTTATTTTCTTTATTTTGTTATTACATTTTCATTTGTTTTGCTTTAGTATTTAAAGGTAAGGAGTAATAATGACATTTTTGTAATTACGGCCTTAACTTAGAGCCTAAGTTACTCATCTCCTTTAAATACTCCCATGTAAGCCTCATTTGAGGTAGACTTGAATTTTGAAATACAAAATAGTGTTTCTCTCTCTAAAGTGTGCGTTTAGATATTTTTAGGAGCCTTTTGACGTGTAGTTTACGTCCACAGTGTGGTGTTGACAATAACTATTACTACCATTCTCGTACCCACACGTATAAGGGATTTTTTTTCTTTGTAATTTGGGGTTTGTGTTTTTTTTTTTCTTTTTTCTTCTCTCCACATTGAAAACACTTTGGGACCAAGAATCGAGCCAGTATTCTTTTAACAGACTTTTTTTTCCATGCACGTCATTACTTCATTTGATTTATTTAAAAGTTCATCTGTGATTGTAGGTAAGTCTGAGAAGTGGTTTCTTAAGGTAATTTCCATATATCCTAAATGTAATTTGATTCAGTAAAGTTGTCGTACGAGTTCTCTGTTATCCATATCGGGATTGCTCAGATTTTCTGTACTAAATTTTAGAGTAGGGTTTTCATTATATTTTTTGCGGCTTATGATATTTAGTATTCTATGTTTTATATTCACATGTTTGGTACAAATTGTTGACTATCACAGGTTTATTCACAGATTATCACAAGGTTTATTCACAAATTCTACACTTTCTTTGGTTGAGTTTAGCAAAGGCTTAGATCTGGGGTTTACAAAAGGTATGACCGTATGACTATCCAATCACATTTTGAGAACTTGTCTAAATAGTTTTTTTTAATTACTTTGAATATGAGCACTATTCTAAAATCCATCATTTGTCTCTTATAAAATCCCCCATTTGTGTTAGTTTAATCGATCAAAATATTTGAATTTTGGGCTTTGAAACTTCTGATTTGGTTATCTTTTCCATTTTTGTTTTACGTATATGATTACCAATTTTTTCATTGAAGTTAGGCGTTGAAGATAGATTAAGTGTTTCAGAATGAGTTTGGGGTTTTTTAAATTTGTTTTACAGCTATGAGGTATATGATCCCTTCTATGTCCTTCGGTTTAAATTAATTAATTTACTGTAGAACCTAAATAATTTTTTATTTGTTAAATGAACCAATTTTTCTTGGTTTGACTCCCTCATTGAGAAGTTACATATGGGCTTGGAGTGAGTTTGAAAGCCAAGAGGTCTCAAGTAATAATCTATGTGTATTAAGTGATTCAATGGAATTCTTAATGTACTAATGTAATGTTGTTTGGTGGTTTTAGTCTATTATCTTTTTATATATTAGTTTGAAGATATGATTTTTTCGGATTTGTAAGAATTTTAATTTTGACAGGAAAAACGAACATCCATTATCATGTGTTTTGGGAGATACTAAATGTAATGTCATAGAAAAGACATAATTGTTTGTCATTTATGTATAACTGGTAAAGTGAGTATGATGTTAATAATGTGTTATTTAGGTACTTCAGCAGCGGGCAGTTGTCGGTGCCAAAAGCTGTAAGGAAACCTATGAGGTAATAATTTAGGTACTAAAATACTTCACACATGCTTACGTTTTACTGAAATACTTTGTTCTAATGTTTTTCTTAGAAGCTTTTGGCATTGGCAGTCCATTATATTTATCTTTTTGTGTTCCCACCTCCCTTTTATTTAAGGATTGAAATAAGAGTAATTCTATGATGGAATTTAGGTACAGAGTAAACAATTTTTTTATTCAATAACTTTGATGCTATAAAACTGTAAGTTGGTTATATTTAATATGATATTATTAGAGTTTTAACTTTATTTTTTTTCTTTTGATTTCTCAGATTGGGTGAAAAAGTTCAGTACCATACTTGATCTCTTGTAGTGAGATTCACCTAAGATTTTTCAATTGACATTGTTAGATAGTTTGGTACTCGAGCTGTACTCAGAATATGGTTGTTGAGGAGGTCGATGCTATTACAAGCTCTCTAATATTGATAATCAAACAACTCTTAACATCTCATATTATATTAGAATTGTTGATAAGAATTAATATATGTAAAGCCTTTTGTATTCATTGTAATCGACCCCTGCAGAGTAATGACAAAATAAAAATCTTATTTTTGTTTGTATTTATTCTTAAGTTGGGGCTTAACATTAGGTTATTTGATTTTTTCTTTATAATGCATGTCTACAGTTAATGCGATAGAGCATCGTGTGTTCTTGCATTGTTCAACATGCTTGTGGCATGATATGGGACATCGAAAGTATCCTATGATAGGTTGAGTTTGAATTTGGAGCATTTCATATATATTGTTTGGTTTTCTGGGTTCCACTTAGATGTATATAAAAGTTCACGCAAACATAGCAGTCATGTCCAATGCTTGCTGGTTGCCATTTTGAAGTATCCACCCCCACCCCCATTTGTGATTGACTATATGAATAAATGAAATGGAGAGATTGAGGGCTAATTTACAACATGTAAAATGCACATTTCCCATGCGGGCAACAATGATATAATTACTAGTTTCAAGTCCTTATGTTGTGTATTATGTATGTTATACAATGAGAAGGGACAAGTGTGAAATAAAGAAAATTGGCGCAATAAATTTAATGTAGGAATGTATTAAGAAAGAAGATAGGGGTGAAGGTACATATTTATATGGAATTTGCATGGAGGTTGTATTTTCCAATGAAAATAGCGACAATAAAACACAAAAGTTGGAAATAAAAGTTGTCCAGCGAGAAAATAATAACAGTCCAATAGCTGACATAGAAAAGTACAGTCGGAATTTGTTTCTCATTAAACGGCAAAAAATAACATTCCGGGCAAAATTATGACTATGTGACGCTTTGGTGAAGTGTCACAAAAAGGTAAAGACAAATGACCCAAAACTTGCATTTCTGTTTCATTTGTTTGTTTTATTTTCTCGCTCTTTTTATTCTCTTTGATTTAGATTTTAGTCCTTTTTGCTTGAGGACAATGCAAAAGTCTAAGTTAGGGAGGGTCGCAAGTGGGTATTTCTAAAACTTCACAAATTTTCAAAAATCCCCATAAATTTTTTAAAAAAAAGATCATAAAACCTTGAAAAACCCAAAAGTATTTTTTTCAAAATAAATAAAAATAGGAATTCAAATTTTTCGAAAATATCATTGAAAGTAGGTTTAAAGTCTCAAGTTGTAAAATTCAAAAGGCACAAAGTCGAAATTCACCAAAAATGGAAATTGAGCGAATGTAGGCAACTTAACGAATAAATGTGGAGATTAACAATCCCGGTGAGATTCGAGCCTTTCATTTTTGCGAAATTTATAAATCAATCTGAGTTACTTGTTAACTCAAAAGTTCTTCTCAGCGTCAAATAAGTCGTTGAGGATCTCAATTCTTTCACTTTGATCGGTTATGGAAAATGTGTGTGGTATTGTCTTGAAAAATGTGCCAAGATTGATCTCTAAACTTAATTCATTTCAAAACGCATATGGTAACGCAATTAGTATTTTGGACAATGAAGTAGGCCCTCGTTTGTCACCCAAAAATATTGGCCAGAAAAAGTAGCGAAAAATCACCCATTTTGTAACCCAAATTGAGCCAAATCAATTTTTTCCTTTCGTTTGACAACCCGAAAAACCCCAATTGGCCCGAAATTGTGAAAAGGGGACAATCCCAAAAATTAAGTCCGAAAAAGGGGCAAGAAAAACATAGCTATGCTCAACAAAAATAACAAGAAAAGAAAAGCGTGAAAAATAGAAAAAGAAGAAAAAAAAATGAGCAAAAGCCCGAAAACGCACTAACGGACATCATAAGAAAACTTCCCAATTCTAGATTTCCCGCACCATTCTCATTTTACCCAATACACCTTTAGCCCGAAAAAGTCCTAACCGAGTCCAAATTGCGAAATTGGTTACCGCGTGGAGAGCAAAAATACAAAAAGATAATAAAAGAGATCAAAGATGCTAATTAGAGGCAATGTCCCCGTTTTCTTATATCCGTAATCCAATGATGAGATCCAGTTACCATAAATTTATGTCTTTCTACTTGTGTGCGTGAACTTGGTTCCACTACATTTACTCTTATTGACCACGCATACCGAGAGAATAGCCATAATTTGAGTGATTCGTTTGTGAGTGAATCTGTGAGAAATTAAAATCGAAACGAATTTTTGGATAAGTAACGCAATGATCAAACGGTGGAAATCCGCGGTTAAATTTCTGTCTTCACAATTGCGCACTATGATTTGAGACTCTTGAACATGAATTGATGATGACTATTTTTTGGAAAATTTTGAATTATACAATTTTTTTGTCTTTTGAGTTTCTTTGAGTCAAATTTTGTGGGTATATTCTCTGCAAACCCTCACGAGACACAACTCGTCCTACTAGGGTAACCTAGGGGTTTAAAGACTTATTGCATACGCTAAATGCAATCGCTCGCGCCGCGAAAGAGGGATTGTATCCCATTTTTGAGTTAGACCATGTTTTGATTCTTTTACATTGATCGGGACGATCAAAGTTCTAAGTTAGGGGGGTTTGATTAGGCATAAATTCTTCCCATTTATCCCCTTAATTTAGAGTCTTTTATCGCTCTGCAAAGTGTAATTCAAGTGGATTTATATCATATCATTGCTCTTGACAAGTTTCTAATGAGTACGCCGAGTTTCGTGTGCTCTTCATCTATTTCGCAGGTGTTCAGTGTTTTAATCCGAGTTCCATACGAAAAGCTTCAAAGTAGTACAAAAAGACAAGGTTTATGCAAAAACTGACAAGATAGAACCGAACCTAAGTGGAAAGAAAAAGAACCGATTCCATCCTGGTAAAGTTTCTGTAAAGACTGTCAAGACAGAATCGAACCGAAGGGAGGAAATAACGAACCGATCCTACACCTGGAAAACTTCCTGTGAAGAGGTAACAACATAGAACCGAAGGGAGGAAATAAAGAACCGATCCAATGCTCAAAGAATTCTCTGTAAAGGCTGTCAAAGACAGAATCGAACCGAACCCCTTAACAGGATCGGTTCTGTTCTCGATTATCCGAAATTATCTATTTGTAAAAATTAGAATTCTACTTGGTTCAAACTCTTATATTTCGTAGATTATAAATTGTAACTCCTCCCAAACATTAAGGGGAGGCTTCTGATTCGTTAGGGAAGCTTTGTAATCAATTTTAGAGAAGAAGAACAATAAACCCTAGTTTTGATTCCAGTTGCAATTCAAGTAAATTTCTTGCAATTCCTTCTTTTATTATTGCAGTAATTCTTTTGTTAGTAAGTATTTTTTATTCTCTTCATATTTATTAAGTATTAAAAATGTTTTCTTTCATTCCAAACGTGTTGTCTTCAAGTTTTCATATGTCCGGTTAGATTTTTAAGGTCGGGATGCATGAACGCAACCTGATGTGGTAGTTGCATGTGTATAAAATTAATCCTCTAAATTTAATGATTTACTACCACTGTATTGCGTAGAAACGCGACAATTTCAGATCGTTTGATTTCGTTTGCTTCAGGGTAATCGAGATTCTTCAGCATGCAATTCGAGTGTCACTATCGCAATACTGATTTACTCGTCCTCTGATTATGTATGGTGCGGGGTTGAACCTTATATATGTAATGCTTGGGAGTACTAAAGTCTGGGTCTAAGTAATCACTTAAATTTACGATTAGTTTTGTACCATCAATACTCTAGGGTTGAGGGATTGTATTCCCGTCCTATTTTTCTCATCATATAGTTCAAGTTTTAATTCAATCATCATCTGTATTTCAAGTAATTTAAAATAGTTGCATTCCATTCATACTTTAGTTCATTAGTTAACACTTTTCAAAATTGCATCTAGTTATAGTTATTCCAACAATCAAATCACCTTTCCTTTTTTTAAGAGTAAGAGTTAGGGTTCCTTCGTCTGTCCAACGTCGTTATAACTCGTTTGTTCTATTTCCCTGAGGATCGATACCCGACTTATCGAATTATTACGTGAGCGACAGACTTGCACTTGAGCCTAAAGAGTACGCATTTCTGAGACACATTCTTAGTCGCGTCACAAAGGAGTCAAGCTTGTCAAAAATTCCCATTATCTCCTTCTGGATCTATTTTTTGTGAAAATGTAAAAGGCGAGGGGGCTTAACGGCTTGGCCAAGAGGATAAGGAACGAAGTTGGGAGATATGGCAGGAAAATGATGGTAAAGGAAACTCGTCAGAAGAATGGTGTTAAAAAAATTAGCCAGGTTGTAACGACCAAGAGACCATTCCATGTCAAGATGGGTCTGATCCAACCAAGTTTAGAGGGATCCTAAGGCAATAGCAGAGAGAGGGATCTTGAAGCCTCTGGCCAAACAAATGACGATATTTATAAGAACCCTCCAGGGGTTGATCATTTTATTTCCCAATCAACAGAAAATGCAAAGTATAATGAGAAGGTAGGCTGGTAGCTCCAGAGATGTACCTTTACCCTTGCCAGTAGTAGAAGAAACATCATTCTCAGTGGGAGCTTCAAAGAATTAGCTAATAAGGGGAGTGAAAGTGGCTTTATTGGAAGATCCAGTGCAACGTGGGCAGATCCGATCCAACTCCGATCGATCAGCAGCCTCTTCGGCATCCAGAGGCTCATTATTGTAAGGCGTCTCACCTGTGGGCTCAAGCCCTAGCATCTCATATACGTCTTCCAACAAAATGGTGAATTCTCCCCAATCGGCTATGAAGGCATGAGTGGTGATGTTCCAGCGGGAGACCAACACTTGAAAAACAACATTGTACTTTGAGAGGGTGAACTCCCTAAACCACTTGGCCCGCTGAAGCCCAACTCGGGCAAGAACGTCAGCATAAGAACTCTGAATATGAGCGTTCTAGGCTGCAAAATGGGTTGGAGAGCCCCCAGGTGCTTCGAAGTCAATCTGAGAACAAGGGAAGTCACCTCGATCAAATCTATAACATAGAGTCCCCTTTGGGGGGGAGGAAACTCCATTCAGCCGAGGCCTTGTCTTCGTCACCTAGCAATAAAGGGTCATATTTATCTTTGAAACTATAAGTTTTGCACGCGCTGGCAAAGGCGTTGTCCTTGCCAAAGATGGGGGAGTGACGATAGAATTGAAGTTGTTCTTGATGGGCAGCCACCAAAGTAGTGGCATTTGAACGGGAGTAGCAACAACATCAGTAGTGGTAGCATTAGTCGGCTGAGCATCGGTGGTAGGAGCATTTGGAGTACTTGAAGAAGACATTGCAAATGGCGTTGAGGGTAAAAGCTTGTAGAGAAGAAGAAAGAGGAGGCCGGATATGGTGGAACACAGTCACCGGAGGTGGCACATAAGGCAAAGAAGGAAAGAACCAAATAAAAAGCTTGGCAACAATGGCGGTTTAATTTTTTCTCTCTCTTAAACCTCTGGGAATTAGAAGAAAAAAGCAAGGTAAATGAGAAAGGGGTGAAGTGTTGGGATAATATCCGTTTAATTTTTCAAATTAACGTTTGAGTTTGCCACCTCCATGCATTCTAAGTCGCCCCTAATCATTTCAAATGGACATGTGGCACTTCGGGGAGCGCTCTGACAGTTGAAAAGACATTCCCACATCATTAATGAAGTGGCGCATGAGGCAGAGAGAGGGTTTTCTTTCAAAAGAAGTTATGATTTTGGCGCCAGAATTTGTGAGGCATATCATAAACTCAGAAGCTATTACCCCTGTTCAAAAAGCTACGATGTCCCCTCGCTATAAGTCTAAATCGGGTTAACTTTGACTCAGGCACATCAGGGAGAATTTTACTTTTCGAACAAGATAAAATGATTTTCATGTAACTATAAGTATCACTGGCAGAATTTATGAAGGATAGTTTCAACATTAGAGGAAAGGTCCCACGCAGCGCAGTTCAAAAAGTTCACGATGTCCCCTCGCCATAAGCCCGGTCGGAGTTACTTCTGGCTTAGATACATCAGGGAGAATTTTACTTTTTGAACAAGATAAAATAAGGAAGAATAATAGAATGACGAAACTGGGGAGAATTTTATAGTCCAACAGTTATTTCAAAAGAATTTTTTATACTAGTCGAAAGCCAACTGACAAGCGTCATCCCAAACATATGGTACTCCCTTGCGAGTCAGATTCGTCAATGGACCCGCTATTTTGGAGAATCCCCGAATGAATCTCCTGTAGTAACCAGCTAACCCCAAGAAACTACGCACTTCCGTCGGTGTCGTGGGTTGTCCCCACTCCCTCACCGCTGATACTTTACTCGGGTCAACTGCTATCCCCTGCTCAGAAACAACATGCCCCAAGAACTGTACTTCTCGCAACCAGAATCCGCACTTCTCGTACTTAGCATACAACTGATGCTCTCGTAGAGTCTGAAGAACCTGCCTCAAGTGCTCGGCATGCTCCTCCTCGGAGTGTGAATATATCAAAATGTCATCTATGAAAACGATGACAAACTGATCCAAGAACTCTCTGAATACTCGGTTCATCAAGTCCATGAAAACGACTGGAGCATTTGTGAGTCCGAACGGCATCACCCGGAACTCATAAGACCCATATCTCGTCAAGAAAGCAGTCTTCGAAACATCCTGCTCCCTAATACGTAACTGATGGTACCCCGACCTCAGATCTATCTTCGAAAAGAAAGTTTCTCCCCTCAGTTGGTCGAACAGATCATCGATTCGAGGTAACGGATATTTATTCTGTATCGTGACCTTGTTCAGCTCCCTGTAGTCCACACACAATCTCAGTGAACCATCTCTCTTCTTCACAAACAAAACTGGAGCGCCCCAAGGTGAGGTACTCCTACGAATGAAGCCATGACCTAACAGCTGCTCTATTTGATCTCGTAGCTCTCGCATCTCTGCCGGAGCCATACGGTATGGTGCGCGTGCTATAGGTCTCGTATCTAGCAATAAATCTATGACAAAGTCTATCTCTCGACTGGGGGTAGGCCTGGTATCTCCTGTAACACATCGGAATACTCCCTGACAACTGGGATCGAATCTAAGGGAATCACAACCTCCTTAGAGGTATCCTCCTCTATGTAATACAAATGAGCGGTCGAACCTCCCTCTGGGCGAGGCATCGCCACTACAAACATCTCTTGCCCCGAAATGGCAAAAATAATGCTCCCACCGAAGCAATCAATCATGGCTCTATAAGATGCGAGCCAATCCATACCAATAATCACATCATGCTCGTGCATGTCTAAGACTAACATGTCCGCAGGTAATACCAAACTACCGATCTCTACCCCCACTCCTCGGCATATAAAGAAAATAAGTGACCCAACCCCCAGTGGTGAGTCCACACACGTCACTGTGCTCTCTGCTGTGGCTAACAACCTTAAGGCCTTCGCAAAATGCGTAGCTATAAAATAATGTGTTGCCCCCGTATCAAACAAAACCCGATCCATAGTACCATGGATAGGAAACATACCCTCAATCGCGGGTGGTACCTGTGGAGCTGCTGCCTGGTGGACGTTATAGACACGTCCGTACTGTAACTGCCCCTGCTGCACCGGAGATGCTGGAATGGCTGGTAGGGCTGGCACCTGGGCTGGAGCTGGGAGGGCAGGTGGAAAAAGTGGTCTCTGTGGCTCATTACGGTCTCCCTGCTGCTGTGGGGCCCTATCGCCCTCTGGGAAATCCTGGCGCCTATGGCCGTGCCTACCACACCCAAAACATCGGCCCTTGAAGTTGCCTCCTTGACCGCGGCCCTGTTGGCCGTTACCATTACGCCACTGGCCCTGTTGGCCCTGATGGACACGCTGTTGGCCCTGCTGCTGACCCTGCTGTCGATGTTGGCCTTGCTGGCCCTGCTGATTAGGCTGGCCCTGCTGGCCCTGCCTATAACCCCCAAATCTCTGCCAAGAATCACCTGAACGGAATCGCTTAGCAGGGTCCCCCTGATGGGAACTCTGCTCGTGCTGACGAGTCTCTCCATGAGATGGTGCCCCACTAGCACCGTTTCCCCCGGTCCTGCCCTGCTGGCTGGACTCTCCTGCTCTCTTGCTTCCCTGAAGATGGAAGCGGTGATCCTGGCAATGTACCAACTCGACATTGAGTACATCAGTGAAAGTACTCAGGGATAGATTTCCGATAAGGTGCTGACGGATCCTCCAAGCTAACCCGTCGACAAATAGCATAATCTTCTTGCTCTCAGTAGGTGCCTCATCTGGCACAATGGTGAGAAGTCTCGTGAACTTCTCCTCATACTCAGCTACAGTAAGATTCTCCTGCTTCAAATTTAGTAATTTTCGCCTCATCTCAGTCTGCACGGCGGGTAGAAAGTACTTGCGGTCAAACCGCTCCCAAAATGACTGAATAGGGATCGTGTCCCTCTCCTCCAAAGTGGTAGTGGACTCCCACCACTGCAATGCGTCTCCCACCAGCTTAAAGGAAGCCAATAACTGCTTTTGCACATCAGTGCACTCATACATACGGAGGTGCCGCTGGATGTCTTTCTTCCATTGGCTAACTGTAACAATATCGGAGCTACCAGAGAACTCAGGGGGATGCGCTTTCTGAAAAGCATCCCGAACCCTCTCCCATGCAAATGGAAGCTGTGCTGGTACTGGCGCCACTGCCTGAACCTGGAGTGGAGCCTGCTGAACCACCGCTAGTGCAGCATTCACCGCCTGAGCAACAATGGCGGCTACTTCATTTGCATTCGTCGTGCCTTGTGCCGGAACTGCTGGCTGTTCGGCCTGGGCACGCCTATCCTTCGGTGCACGTCTCGGAGGCATCTGAAACGTGAAGAAGTTTATTAGTCTACAGTTATTATCAAATCTCAAATAGTTGAAGACTTAAACATAAAACAAGAGTACAACAATCCTAAAAATAGGGCTCTATAGCAATAACGTTAAGCTGAAAGCGAAAATAAGCCGTACAGATCCTATGGACACTAGAACCTGATGCTCTGATACCACCTGTGACACCCCGCCTAATTAAATCCCGGGCGATCACTCCTTTATTAAATTAAATCAAGGTAAACAGTTGGTTCATTGTCAGCATCACTGTCGATAAAAATAAATTTTCCAATTTAACACCCTAAATAATTAAGCTAAGTGTCAAAACCATTTTTCATACATACTTTCCAACTTTTATTTGAAGAAAATCATTTACTTTATTAACAACATTCAGTAAGTAAGAATCACACCACATTAAATTTCTGCCACATAGTCTAATTAATTTAATACATTCGTAAATCGAATGTCAACATACGAAATCTAAAGTCACACATCCAAACTGAAATAAATCCCATAGTCACAACACTGGAAATAACTGAAATACAAATGTCCAATAACAACGTAATAATGGGAAGAGCTACACATGCCCAACTAAATGAAAGTACTAAGAGTGGATCCGAATGAACGAAGTCGTCTAATCAAGAGACCTGCAACTCCCACCTAAGCTGCAGCGCTTTCCTTCCAAGAGATCCTAAGCAAGACGCCCCTGTGGCTGGGCACCTGTAATACATACATATATATACAAGAGAGAGAGAGAGAGAGAGAGAGAGAGAGAGAGAACGGGTCAGAACCCGAAAGTGTGTTTGATTTAAAATACGTTTATCAAGTATTTAAATTGATACAGGCCAATGCAACAACATATTAGAGCGACACTCTCTTGAGAAATTCTCACATCTCTTCTAATGTGCACGCCTATCGTACTAACCTTCCCAACGGTTTATCTTACCATTTTATCATACTAACCTTCCCAATAATTTAGCTTATCTTAACTTACTCATAAGATTTCAAAACCGAACAATATCATTGTTTAAAAAGGATACTTCCAATTAGCAGCACAACTCTCATTTTAGCTTTATTGATTTATAAAGTTTCCCAGTGTCATATTATACTTTTATAAAACAAGTATTTACTATTTGAGTCATCAACCATGTCCTACTTATCAAATCACAGTAGGCAGTTTCCAATTTCCAAATCTCATATATATATTAACTACTCGTATAATATATATAAAATAACAGCACCCCAAATAAAACTATGGTGCGTGCATACTTCTACTATCCAAACCCCATACCACTCATATCAAGGGGAATACAAATTCGGAATCACTCTCGAACTGTATTAACACATACACAAACAATATCGATGCGAAGCATAGATTCCAAGTCTCTAAGAGGATGGCACATACTCGCGTCTCTTAGGACCGTCTGAACTATCAATTCGATAGCCTGTACCAAGGATATCTATCTTCTAGGGTACAAGTCAATATCCCCCATAAAGGTCCCATCGAGATAAGACTGTCCCAGCGCGGTAACCTCAAGGATAGCAAGTAGCGCGGTATGTTTTTCACATGTATATAATATATGTACACACAATCATATAAATATACCACTTTCATCAGATTAATATAGGTTCCTCTCGTCACCCATAATTACAACATTTATCCTTAATTTCACATTATTAGTATTACGTATAAGGTTTCATCTTTAACCTTAACTCGAAGAGTTTTCTCACTTATTACGTGACACTCGTGGACTCTATCCTTCCAAGTAGAAAATTCAGTAGGTATACCTCTATTTACTATTGTAGCTATTCGCCGTAATCTCTCACTTGAAATACGTAGTTTCATCGTTCATTATATAATTATCCCAAAAGCAAAATTCTCGTCTTATAATAAAGTTCCCAACACTTATTCATATGTCCTACTGGTCTTTCCTATCTCCCAAAACATCTTATTAAGAATACCCAAGAATTATTTCACGATAAATTTAATTTAACTAATTAAACAAGGGAAATAGAAGTCCGCCAGGAGGGGTCGATCGATCGAGGTCTGGGGCTCGATCGATCGAACCTTCGATCGATCGAAGCTCTGGGCTCGATCGATCGATCAAGCAGGTCTGCGAAATCTGCAGAATTGCAGTTACGGGTTTCATCTCCAAACTTACACCAAATCCATATTTTCTAATCCCAATCGTCCCAGAATTGATACTTCTAACCTTAGATCATCATATCAGGTATTTTCAACGTAAAACATATCAATTTACATCACTAAACATGGATTAATCATGCCATAATTCATTTAAAACTCAAGAACCCTAATCTCTAACTCATGATTCTAATCTGTTTTATCCCAGAATTTCTTTCTTATTTACACCAAAATTTCGTGGGTTATCTTTCTACATCACAAAAGACTTCCAGAATAAAGTTTAAGTCTTTACTACATGCAAATTCCTATCACAATTTGGGTTTTCTTCCATATATTTCATCCCTAATCATTCCTAAACTAATATGGAAATTGCACCAACGAAAATAGCAAGATAAACACTTGCCTGGGATTTTCAACGTTCTGATTTGCAGATGTTTTTGGTGTGGTTGCGTAGCCCGTTGCGCGATCTACGCGTTGGTGGTGGTTGTGGTGCAAACGGATGACTTTTGGGGCCTTGGATTGCCTTGGAAGCTTTCTTCTTCCCTCTCCTATGGCCGTCACTTGTGTTTGAGTTTTCTAACCCTAGATGACTAACCTAAATGGCTGATATATGTTTCTAATTTTCGTGGGTTTAATTACCCAAAAAGGTGAAATGTCCAAAACACCCTCCCGGGGTACTGATTAGGCCTAAAAACGCCCCGAGACCCAAACTACACCCCCGGGTACACTTTTCTGACTATCTCGACCCTTCCGGACGCGTTGGCGCACTCAAAATGATCATACGGGCAACTTATAAAATATTCACTTTTTATTTATCAAAATTTAGTCCCGACGCGACACGAGCACGTTCCGACTTAAATTTCTGAAATTGTCATTTAACTCACTCATGACATTTAATATAACCAATATAATATATTACTTTGCTCATTAGTAATATTCAACAAATTTCCCATAATTACTAACTCTCGTCACGTTAATAATTATAACATAATTAATTTCCGGATTTTTATTAAATAATTCATTTACATTAACTTTAATAAATCCCCAAATTAATATAGCATAAAAATACGGGGTATTACGGTCCCCTTACCATTCGTCGACAATTTGTAGCAAATTAGTTCAGGTACATGGGGGAGAATTTAACTTTTTCCCGACAGAGATAATGATAGAATGGCAACGGAGGTAGAGATGCAGGAATTTCTTTTTTTCGTCATATTAAGAGGTTTTTGAATAGACATTTCTTGTTACCATAATAAATTTCTACACGAAGGGGATAATGTAGGGGAGTCTTGAAGATAATCTCTGAATTAGAGATAAGCCTCCCCAGTTAATATAACAGACTTAAGAGGTTAAAGCAACATAAAGGTAGCGAGGCAGCTCAGCGTGGCAGCTCAAGCGAGGTAACTCAGCGGGGCAGCCCTGGGACGTCTTCCGACGAAGCGACTGGCTGAGAGAGCTCATCATTTATTTTCTTTGTAGTACTTAGTTATGTTGTGATTTACCACAAATTGTAATGATGTAACAATCGTAGTACTATTTAGTGTGAGGTCAAACGATACTCGCGAGAGATTAGGACTGACAGGGCCTAGGAGAGCTTTCATGCTCTATCGAGTGACCTCCCCATGGGAACTTTAGAGGAACTTGATTTGGAGGATTGAGAAGTAAGGCATCGTTAGGGCTTGTCCTGACCATCGTAGATACACTTGGTTAAATATCAAGAGACCTTTCATCGTATATTGATTTTCAAACCAAACAACCCTCTACCTAATGTCACATCTACTTTAGGTGATGTCACCATCCAACTAAACACTGTCCAATCCATACTCGAGTAACCACTGTGGTATCGGGGCTGTCAGACTGTTTTGTGAGCCACATCTGTGGTGACAGTCTTCTGACGCACGGTGGTTAGGTAAAAGACATGTCTTGGCATTTAATGCTTATGACGTATAGCTGACTAATCCATGAGATTTTTATTGTTTGTGACGTAAAGCATGGGGGTACGTCTGCTTACAACTGTAAGGGATTAAGGCATCTCGGGAGTGGTGTGTGGGCTATTTATTGGCCTCAACCACCTCTGAGAGAGGGGTTCCTTTTTAAAGATTTATTGGTGAGAGAGAGAACAAACCATAGTGAAGTTATTGCAACTCAGAACTCTTACTCACCCACCATTGTCATTTATTGCGAAGCTTTGAATAACTAACTAGGGATCTTTCAGGAGTTGTTGGTGTGTGTGGTTACCTGCCAAGGTGTATCTTAGGGTGCTTACTCCTCTCTCTATCTCACTGAGTTACTTCTGAGTTTCCTTTATTATTGTTTGCGTTATACACGAGTGTGTTGTGAGTCTAATTTGAGTGTCGATCAAATATAATACTGTTTGTTTACTTGTGTTCATTAAAAGAGTTTTTGGGTTATCATTTATCACCATACTTAAAGTGGCTACACCTCAACTAGTATTTCCATACTCACAGGCTACAAAAGAGCTATCCTCTTATATTTGACGACTCTGCTGAGGAGGTGTTCTTCTAAAAGTATGGCGCAAAATAATGTTACCATTCAGCGTAACGAAGAACAAGCTGCGAGGGAGCTGTAGGCTGTCAGGGATGGGGTTTCTCTGGTCGAGGTGCCCCCAGTTCAAACGACAATAGGCGTCCCAGGGATTTTTAAATATTAAAAACAGTTTTTAAAACATTAAAAAACGGTTTTTAAATATTTATAACAATTTTTCTTAACTATTTAAAACATTTTTCAAAATTATTTTTTAAAACTTTAAAACACTTTTTATAATATATCCAAAAGAGTTTTTAAATGTTAAAAACAATTTTTAAAAATGCTAAAAACAATTTTTACAATATTTTTATAAAACAGTTTTTAAAAAAAATTGGGAAATATTTTATCAATTTCTTTTTTTATAATATTAAAAACAGTTTTTAAATATTCATAACATTTTTTTTAATTATTTAAAACAGTTTTTAAACATTAAAATCGTTTAAGAATTTATCAAATTTGTTTGCAAAAATTTTCACTCAAATAGATAAGCAAAGTTTATCAACAACTTATACATGAAGGGTGTTGTACACTAACAAATAATGCTATGATAAATTATGCAAGCAAACAGTTAAAAAATAAATAAATTTTCATATTTATCAATTTTTTAACATTTGTTACGATAAATCTTGACAACTAAATGGACCCTAAAGGAAAAACATTTTCTAACCGGACCTATATCTAAAAGCCCAACGCAAATGGGTATTCCACCCAACTAATCAGGGTTTTACCGCTTTCGTGTAGAAAATAATGACGTTAATATTGAGACAACACCAAATGGCCATGGCGGCGCTCACAGTCTGAAATCGAATGACACAGGTAAGTGAAAACTTATTTTTTCTTTCCTTCATCTTCAACTCCCGAATCACCGTCGTTTTTTGCACGGATGTAACCTGCAGGTCAATGTTAAATCATTTTATAGTCATGTTATATATGCGACCTTTTAAATTGTGGACCATGAGGAAATAAGTTAGTGCCAGATCATGATTCCTAATAATAACTGCCCGGCTTTTGTCTGTTGGCGGTTTTCGTGGTTGGATTTGATGATTGCCTTACTCATCTGAGTCTCTTCATTTGTTTTTAGTGTGTATTTGTATTTAAGTTAGCTGAATTTAGTTGTTTGGTTTGAACCTATGTTTACTAGTTGAAATAGACTAGTACTGCCATAGAAATCAACGATTTAAGATATATTTTTTTCTTTGCTAGACCCCCAGTTAGAGAGGAAGGTGATGAATCGTAGCAGGTACTTCTGACGGTTTTCAATGTCTAGATGTTCTCCTGGTGCAGCCAAATGTGGCTGTGCTGAGCTTCTAAGATGTTTCCGTTTGATTACACAACCAATTGCTTACTGATTCCTTTTCTAATTAGGTCAATGTACAACATTTTCTCAAACTATTGCATGTTATTCAAGTGTTTATATATTAGGAAAGTTGGGTTTTTGAAAATATCGTAAGACAAACACAGGGTCCAGAGAGGGATTGAAGAGTGCCCAATATATGCATTTTCTTTCAAACCAATTTTTCTTCAAAAAATTATCCAACTTTTAATTATGCACCAAACCAAGTTGTGAAATCCCAGTTCTTACTTTAAACTAGTTTTATCTTGATTAATCCTAAGCATGCATCTAGTGATTAAAGCAAGTAAAGTAAAGTAAAGAATACTCACAACGCCGAATGTACGAGGAAAAAATCCCAAACGGGAAAACAACCTCGGACGGCCCAAGCCAGACAATCACTATGAACAATAGTTTTACAAAGACAGATTAGCCTTACACTAAGACTCGATCCCCACGGGTCTTGACACTCCTTCTGATCTTCAACCGTTCTTCAGTAGTGTCCACGCAGAAATTCCGTCTTCCACGATACCTGTCCATAACACACGCGTCCACGTATGTCTCGGTGTCCACCGAATGACTTTGATTCGTCTACGATGTTGAACAAGAAGTCCTTCTCTTTTCTTCACCGCAAAACCCTTTGATGTTCAATGTGTAGAACAAACAACTTTGGTGCAGCAAGATCACTTAAACATATAAGAATGATAACTCGGATCTTTGCAAACTCTAAGGATGTGTTTAAAACTTTTACACCTTAGAAAACATGTGCAAACAAAGTTCTGGTTCGTAAAACTGTTTTCCAGAATGCACACCTCCGAAATTATGATGAAACACTGTTTAAATAGGATTTAAACGCCGCCTCGAAAGATGTGTCGTTCGAACGACTTGAGGAACTCGTTCGAGCGACATCGCATCTCGTTCAAACGAGATTGGATGTCGTTTGAACGACAGTGCGAAAGTTTGACTTTTTGACTTTTTGTTTAAAACGTCTCTTCCAAAGAGAGATCCAAAAATGTCAAACTCTTTTACTAGATTATCATCATAAAACGTATTTTAAACCTTTAAAAAACTTTTAAACATTTAAAAACAATTTTCCTTATAAAAATTACATCCTTATCTTTTATAAAATAATTCCGAGCACCATTAATTATACGCATTCATACCTGAGTGATCTCGGAATGAAATTAACTTTGAAGACGATTAAACTTGCACCAATTAAACTTCGGCATGATTTAATTCTTTGAAGCTTTGCCGCAACGTCTTCAATTTCTTCAATACGTCATAGACCAAGTGAGATCGTGACAAAATAAAATTCTCCCTATGACATATTACAAACACAGTTTTGTTCACGAAATTATGTCAAAACAATACATGGACTCAATTGAAAATTTATGTCCTTACAGGGTTAACATTCATTTAATTTATTAGCCAAATGTTATGATTAATGCTTGCATTCTACTTGTAGTCTTGTATCAAACACCATTTAACTCGCTCAAAAAACTTTCTTCAAACTACATTATGACCTTTACATCACACCCATACCTAGAATGACTATAAATTTGCAACATATCAAAAATTACGAGAATAGTAAATTAACTTTCTATAGTAATATTGGGACATCTATCCAATTTCTAAAAATATATATCAATCTCTATAAACTATAATTTGACATCTATCCAGGGCGGAATACCCAAGATATAAAAAAATAAAATAAATCCATTGATTGATTTTGTTACTCGGAGATGCGCACACACACAAGTAGGTGTGTAGAAAGGGAAGACAAGGTACATCTTACATGAAATTGGAAAAGGTCTTGGTCATTGTTTAGTTCCTCGAAACTATTTGACGTGGCCAAAATCTCACCCTCTCATGGTGTTGGTGGTTGTTGGATCTTAGGGGTAAATTTTGTAAATATCTTATAATTGTAATCATATCTTGGTATTCATAATTATCTTTCAGTTTTCAGTTGCTTGCTTATAAAGGTTTAGTAGGCTATATATAATGGTCCTTTATCTTGTAATTTTCATATCTTATATGAATATATTGAAAGATTCTTGATTTTTGTGTGCCCTTTATTAACACTTTCGCTTCTCATCAAGTGGTACCAGCTTAAGTTGAGGATAAGCTCTCAAGGTTGAAAATAGTTTTTGAGGCTATAGTTTTAAGATCCTTGGTGAGGCTATAGCAACACATGCAACATTGAAACCTACTCCTCAATTCTTTATCGCTATAGCAAAAAGGCTATAGCATCGCAAGGTTAGACAATCCGATAGTCTTAGTTTACACTTTTGCACTTAAACTTTAAAAAGGCTACGGTGTGTATATTTAAATTATTTTATTATCATGGTTGAAAATGCAATCTCTTTTGTTGTGATTTATGATATGAAGATACTTGTTGCTTTTTATATGATGGAATATTGGGAGATATTAAACTATATAATTGTCGTTGACTTTAATGTCTTTTTAAACTATCGCCATTTATTGTATTAGGGTCTTTTTTAAATATATTTTTGGGATTTTTTTTTTCGAATTGAGGCTTATCTTACGCCTTGATCCGCTTCGAGGGTGTAGCCTCGCCCCATCCGGGGTAAATTCCTCGAGGCCACTTTGAGCTTTTTCAAACATTGTCGGTGCATAGATTAACGCTATCTTGTCATTAAGTGATATCATAACATTCTTCGGTCATGGTTGAGTTGAGTTGAGTACATAAAGAGCAATTAATGGCCAAGACACATCACATGATGGAATCGAAGAAGAGACTCGAATGTTTGGAACAAATGATTGAGTCCCTCCTGCAAACAAACCAAACAATTTAACATTCCTTGTTACAACAAAGTAATGGAAATGACCGATTCATCCATTCACCACCACATCTAGACGTGTCTACCACCCACACTGCCTTCCCTGTTAAACTCCATTTCTCCTTACTCTGTTGCCAATACGACAACAGGCAAGACCTCATCACTCACCACTCATCACGGTTGCAATATGTGATCCCTCTTGCTCTTGATGCTGCAGCTATCCATCAAGTAAAAACTGAAAAAGGCCCCAATCAAACGAATAGTAGGCTAAGCGTTCGTTCCGCCCTCATCATACCGATGGAAATGGGTACTTTTTTAGGGCTTTTTATTTTCTTTTTTTTGTTATTGTATTTTCCTTTACTTTTGTTATTGTATTTAGAGGCTAGGAGTAGTAATGACATTTTTGTAATTAGTGCTTTAGCTTGGAGCCTAAGCCACTCTTCCCTTTAAATACCCCCTTGTATCCTCATTTGAGGCACACTTGAATTTCGAATAGAAGAAGAGTATTTCTCTCTCGAAAGTGTGTGTTAGATATTTTTAGGAGCATTTTGACGGGTCGTTTACGTCAAAATGATATCAGAGCGGGTGAAGCTCCACATTGATATTAGTGTGTTGATGTTTTTTTTAAATCAAAATCGTACACTACTCTCAATGGCTCCAAAAAAAATCCAAACAACATGATGAAGTTCAAGAGTTGAGGCAAGAGTTAGGGCACAAGATTGATCAACAAACCCTAGAATTCAACAAGAAATTTGATCTTCTCTTCCAACTCATCTGTTCCAAAATCCAAACTCCCACCACCATCCAAAATCCTGGTTTACCACCTAACCACCCTAACCCTAACCCTAACCCTAACCCTAACCCTAACCCTAGCCACCACAATGTTTCAACCCCTCTCACTCAAAAAAAAAGTTACCCCACCACTTTTTAACCTTACAACCACCAACTCAGCTAAAACCCTAGCCAACCCGCCACAAAAAACAAAACAAAAATCACCCCCCTTCCTGTCGCCCCACCCCAAACTCGGCAAGCCAGGACTACCCCAGGCCCACCCTCACACCATCCAAACCAGGCCGGAACCCTAGGCTTTACCACCAAACCGGTTCCAACTCAGCCGGTTTTGTCTGCACATCCCTCTGCCCTAAGCGGAACCCTTCGACAACCTTTAGCACCTTGGGTTTGGCAGTACGAACGTGGATTTTAACCCGGGAGGGGAATTTTCTAGGGCGTGATTGGGTGAAGAAAGTGGAGAAGAAGAGAGAAGATGAAGAAATAAAGACCAAGATTTGTGGGATGGACACTCCTCAACTTTCAGGAATTAGTTTTTGCCCCCCACAAGTTTTTGGCACCAACTTTTGGAAATTCCTCACGAATCCCCAATTTTTTTGAACGCTCGAGGACGAGCTTGGTCTTAAGAGGGGGAGAGTGGTGGAAATGGGTACATTTTAGGGCTTTTTAGTCATTTTATTTTCTTTTCTTTTATTATTGTATTTTCTTTTATTTTTGTCAAGGTTTTAAAAGGCGCGAGGCGTAGAAGTCAAGTCTCAAGCCTTAGAAACCTAGGCGTAAAAAGTTTTTTTTTTAATTTATTATTTTAATTATTCTAAGGCTAATAATATAATAAAATAATACATATTTTGAATTTTGAACATATATCCGTATGTTTGGTAGCGTTCTTTCTCATATTCATGCTCCTTAATCAATATATAAAATGTATTTTGATTGTTTTGGATGAGATATTGGTCCGATTTGTAAAAAGAAACCTTTAAATGGCGATATCATTTCACTAAGGTATATTTGTTTTTAAAAAAAGTGCGCCTTAAGCCTTTTACCAAGAATAAGGCGTAGGCGATGCGTTTCTCTCAAGCCTCAAGCCTAGGTGTGCCTAGGCGTGCCTTTTAGAATATATATTTTTGTTATTGTATTTAGAGGTTAGGAGTAGTAATCGCATTTTTGTAATTAGTGCTTTAGCTTGGAGCTTAAGCCACTCTTCCGTTAAATACCCTCGTGTATGATTTGAGGCAAACTTGAATTTTCAATAAAAGAAGATTATCTTTCTCTAAAGTGTGTGTTAGATATTTTTAGGAGCCTTTTGACAGGTGGTTTATGTCACATACCCTCTTCTCCCACACGCTACCCTCAGACTGAATTAGAAAAATCTCATTGGGCATTTTCTTTGCCAACAACCATCTTAGTTGTCGCCATCAACAACGACCATCACCATCCTCTAGCAACCATTATCACAGTATTCCTATTCTCTCTCTCTCTCTCTGGGTTTGCTACTTGTTTCTTCCTTGAGGTCTTCTGCTACTACCAATTATTAATTGCATTCATTTTCAGTATGTTCAAACAATAATTTTCTAAGATTCGAAATTGGTCACAATAATTATGAGTCAATCTGATGGAAATAGGCCTTATTTTAGGATTTTATTTGTCATTTTATTTTGTTATTTTCTTTATTTTGTTATTGTATATTCATTTGTTTTGCTTTAGTATTTAAAGGTAAGGAGTAGTAATGACATTTTTGTAGTTAGCGTCTTAACTTAGAGCCTAAGTTACTCTTCTCCTTTAAATAACCACATGTAAGCCTCATTTGAGGTAGACTTGAATTTTGAAACAGAAAATAGTGTTTCTCTTTAAAGTGTGTTTAGATATTTTTAGGAGCCTTTCGACGTGTAGTTTACGTCAAATTGGTATCTGAGTGGGTGTCGCTCCACATTGTTGTTGGTGTATCGGTGTATTTTTTTTTTATCAAAATTGTACGCTACAATCAATCGCTCCAAAGAGATCCAAACAACAAAAATAAGAGATTCAAGAACTCAACCAATGATTGGAAGAGTTGGAACAAAACCAACAACGAATGGATGCCCTCCTCCAACTCATCTCTTCCAAAATTCAAAATCCTAACCCTAACCCTAACCGCCACCCCCACCAACCTGCTGTTCTAGTCCCTCCAACCAGATCTGCCATGTTGCCCTGATCTGCCCAAATTCAGCCCTATTGCCGCCACCCCCACCAACCTGCTGCCTTAGTCCTTAACCCATCAAACCCGAGCCACTACTGCCCGAACCAACCAGTGGTCCCCTGGTTCCTTAGAGGGGGGGGACCACTGGTTGGTTCGGGCAGTAGTGGCTCGGGTTTGGTGGGTTAAGGACTAAGGCAGTAGGTTGGTGGGGGTGGCGGCTATAGGGCTGAATTTGGGCAGATCAGGGCAACATGGCAGATCTGGTTGGAGGGACTAGAACAGCAGGTTGGTGGGGGTGGGGGTGGCGGTTAGGGTTAGGGTTAGGATTTTGAATTTTGGAAGAGATGAGTTGGAGGAGGGCATCCATTCGTTGTTGGTTTTGTTCCAACTCTTCCAATCATTGGTTGAGTTCTTGAATCTCTTATTTTTGTTGTTTTGATCTCTTTGGAGCGATTGATTGTAGCGTACAATTTTGATTAAAAAAAAAATACACCGATACACCAACAACAATGTGGAGCGACACCCACTCAGATACCAATTTGACGTAAACTACACGTCGAAAGGCTCCTAAAAATATCTAAACACACTTTAAAGAGAAACACTATTTTCTATTTCAAAATTCAAGTCTACCTCAAATGAGGCTTACATGTGGTTATTTAAAGGAGAAGAGTAACTTAGGCTCTAAGTTAAGACGCTAACTACAAAAATGTCATTACTACTCCTTACCTTTAAATACTAAAGCAAAACAAATGAATATACAATAACAAAATAAAGAAAATAACAAAATAAAATGACAAATAAAATCCTAAAATAAGGCCTATTTCCATCAGATTGACTCATAATTATTGTGACCAATTTCGAATCTTAGAAAATTATTGTTTGAACATACTGAAAATGAATGCAATTAATAATTGGTAGTAGCAGAAGACCTCAAGGAAGAAACAAGTAGCAAACCCAGAGAGAGAGAGAGAGAGAGAATAGGAATACTGTGATAATGGTTGCTAGAGGATGGTGATGGTCGTTGTTGATGGCGACAACTAAGATGGTTGTTGGCAAAGAAAATGCCCAATGAGATTTTTCTAATTCAGTCTGAGGGTAGCGTGTGGGAGAAGAGGGTATGTGACATAAACCACCTGTCAAAAGGCTCCTAAAAATATCTAACACACACTTTAGAGAAAGATAATCTTCTTTTATTGAAAATTCAAGTTTGCCTCAAATCATACACGAGGGTATTTAACGGAAGAGTGGCTTAAGCTCCAAGCTAAAGCACTAATTACAAAAATGCGATTACTACTCCTAACCTCTAAATACAATAACAAAAATATATATTCTAAAAGGCACGCCTAGGCACACCTAGGCTTGAGGCTTGAGAGAAACGCATCGCCTACGCCTTATTCTTGGTAAAAGGCTTAAGGCGCACTTTTTTTAAAAACAAATATACCTTAGTGAAATGATATCGCCATTTAAAGGTTTTTTTTTACAAATCGGACCAATATCTCATCCAAAACAATCAAAATACATTTTATATATTGATTAAGGAGCATGAATATGAGAAAGAACGCTACCAAACATACGGATATATGTTCAAAATTCAAAATATGTATTATTTTATTATATTATTAGCCTTAGTATAATTAAAATAATAAATTAAAAAAAAAACTTTTTACGCCTAGGTTTCTAAGGCTTGAGACTTGACTTCTACGCCTCGCGCCTTTTAGAACCTTGACAAAAATAAAAGAAAAGAAAATAATAAAAGAAAAGTAAATAAAATGACTAAAAAGCCCTAAAATGTACCCATTTCCACCACTCTCCCCCTCTTAAGACCAAGCTCGTCCTCGAGCGTTCAAAAAAATTGGGGATTCGTGAGGAATTTCCAAAAGTTGGTGCCAAAAACTTGTGGGGGGCAAAAACTAATTCCTGAAAGTTGAGGAGTGTCCATCCCACAAATCTTGGTCTTTATTTCTTCATCTTCTCTCTTCTTCTCCACTTTCTTCACCCAATCACGCCCTAGAAAATTCCCCTCCCGGGTTAAAATCCACGTTCGTACTGCCAAACCCAAGGTGCTAAAAGTTGTCGAAGGGTTCCGCTTAGGGCAGAGGGATGTGCAGACAAAACTGGCTGAGTTGGAACCGGTTTGGTGGTAAAGCCTAGGGTTCCGGCCTGGTTTGGATGGTGTGAGGGTGGGCCTGGGGTAGTCCTGGCTTGCCGAGTTTGGGGTGGGGCGACAGGAAGGGGGGTGATTTTTGTTTTGTTTTTTGTGGCGGGTTGGCTAGGGTTTTAGCTGAGTTGGTGGTTGTAAGGTTAAAAAGTGGTGGGGTAACTTTTTTTTTGAGTGAGAGGGGTTGAAACATTGTGGTGGCTAGGGTTAGGGTTAGGGGTTGGTAGACCAGGATTTTGGATGGTGGCGGGAGTTTGGATTTTGGAACAGATGAGTTGGAAGAGAAGATCAAATTTCTTGTTGAATTCTAGGGTTTGTTGATCAATCTTGTGCCCTAACTCTTGCCTCAACTCTTGAATTTCATCATGTTGTTTGGATTTTTTTTGGAGCCATTGAGAGTAGTGTACGATTTTGATTTAAAAAAAACATCAACACACTAATATCAATGTGGAGCTTCACCCGCTCTGATATCATTTTGACGTAAACGACCCGTCAAAATGCTCCTAAAAATATCTAACACACACTTTCGAGAGAGAAATACTCTTCTTCTATTCGAAATTCAAGTGTGCCTCAAATGAGGATACAAGGGGGTATTTAAAGGGAAGAGTGGCTTAGGCTCCAAGCTAAAGCACTAATTACAAAAATGTCATTACTACTCCTACCCTCTAAATACAATAACAAAAGTAAAGGAAAATACAATAACAAAAAAAAGAAAATAAAAAGCCCTAAAAAAGTACCCATTTCCATCGGTATGATGAGGGCGGAACGAACGCTTAGCCTACTATTCGTTTGATTGGGGCCTTTTTCAGTTTTTACTTGATGGATAGCTGCAGCATCAAGAGCAAGAGGGATCACATCACTACACCAAAAACAGGAATTTGGCACGGTTTAAAACTGTGCCAGATCAAATCTGGCACGGTTTTGAACTGTGCCAGAATCAGGTGTTCCAAAATGACAATTTTTTTCTGGCACGGCTCAAAAGTGTGCCAGATTTGATCAAACAGGAACACTTCTAGCACACTTTTAAACCGTGCCAGAATTTAATATTTCTGGCACACTTTTGGCACAGTTTTTAACTGTGCCAGATTTGGACAAACAGGAACACTTCTGGCACACTTTTAAACCGTGCCAGAATTTGATATTTCTGGCACACTTTTGGCACAATTTTTAAATGTGCCAGATTCAGAACAGTTTAAATTTTTTTGGCACAGTTCAAAATCGTGCCAAAATATGATACACTTTTGCCACGGTTTTGAACTGTGCCAAATTTTTTATAAAAAAAAAAAAATTATTTGAAAGCACAAAATTCACAAATTAATAATATTGCACGTTGTTAATAAATTAATGTACATACAAACTTCCAAATATTACAAGTCTTTAATAGTTCACATGCCTAAAAAAAATTGGGCAGAGTCTCCTCTATTTTTTGAACATTTCAAAACCTGTTAATACAAAACCTGCCTAATATAAAGCCCGCACGGCCACAAAATATAACAATTAACTTACAAAAGCCTGCACGGCCATAAAACTCAACAATAAAATAATAAAAGACCGCACGGCCATTACACAAAAAAATGGAATCATAAATAAATCCCTTTGTTGTAAACCATTGAGTTCTCTGTGTGTTCCCCGTGAATAAATGTCAATGATAAACTGTTATCCTGCAAACAAAATAGGATACAAAAAAGATACGATATTAGTAACCCAATAATTTGCAAAAAAAAAATTTACTCAAACTATAAAATTACATATATGAGTGTAAATTATCATCATACTCTCAAACCGAGAGACCCGGGACTACGCGGTCAGTTCCTACAAGTTACATCGGTCCCGTGCGAGGTGTTCGTGACTCCTACGGGGTCGTTGGGGGGCTGGCTTGGGTTTTTACCATTTAACGGCAAGTTTTTAAGTCTAAGTGTGATTTTTGCAAATTATCATCATACTCTCAAACCGAGAGACTCGGGACTACGCGATCAGTTCCTACAAGTTACATTGGTCCCGTGCGAGATGTTCGTGCCTCCTACGGGGTCGTTTGGGGGCTGGTTTGGGTTTTCACCCTTTAACGGCATGTTTTTAACTCTAAGTGTGATTTTTGCAAATTATCGTCATACGCTCTAACCGGGAGACCCGAGACTACGCGGTCAGTTCCTACAAGTTACATTGGTCCCGTACGACTTGTTCGTGCCTCCTACGGGTTCGTTTGGGGGGCTGGTTTGGGTTTTCACCCTTTAACGGCTTGTTTTTAAGTCTTAGTGTGATTTTTGCAAATCATCGTCATACTCTCAAACCGGGAGACTCGGGACTACGCGGTCAATTCCTACAAGTTACATTGGTCCCGTACGAGGTGTTCGTGCCTCCTACGGGGTCGATGGGGGGCTGGTTTGGGTTTTCACCCTTTAACGGCTTGTTTTCAAGTCTAAGTGTGATTTTTGCAAATTATCGCCGTACTCTCCAACCAGGAGACCTGGGACTACGCGGTCAGTTCCTACAAGTTACATTGGTCCCATGCAAGGTGTTCGTGCCTCCTACGGAGTCGTTGGGAGGCTGACTTGGGTTTTCACCCTTTAACGACATGTTCTTAAGTCTAAGTGTGATTTTTGCAAATTATCGTCATACTCTCAAACCGGGAGAACCGGGACTACGCGGTCAGCTCCTACAAGTTACATTGGTCCCGTACGAGGTGTTGGTGCCTCCTACGGGGTCGTTTGGGGGGCTGGTTTTGGTTCTCACCTTTTAACGGCTTGTTTTTAAATCTAAGTGTGATTTTTGATAATTATCGTCATACTCTCAAACCGGGAGACCCGGGACTACGCGGTCAGTTCCTATAAGTTACATTGGTCCCGTGCGAGGTGTTCGTGCCTCCTACGGGGTCGTTGGAGGGCTGGTTTGGGTTTCCACCCTTTAACGGCATGTTTTTAAAAGTGTGATTTTTGCAAATTATCGTCATACTCTCAAACCGAGAGACCCGAGACTACACGGTTAGTTCCTACAAGTTACATTGGTCCCGTGCGAGGTGTTCGTGCCTCCTACGGGGTCGTTGGGGGGCTGGTTTGGGTTTCCACCCTTTAACGGCATGTTTTTAAGTCTAAGCGTGATTTTTGCAAATTATCGTCATACTCTCAAACCGGGAGACCCGAGACTACGCGGTCAGTTCCTACAAGTTACATTGGTCCCGTACGAGGTGTTTGTGCCTCCTACGGGGTCGTTTGTGGGCTGGTTTGGATTTTTACCCTTTAACGGCTTGTTTTTAAGTCAAAGTGTGATTTTTGCAGATTATCATCATACTCTCAAACCGGGAGACCCGGGACTACGCGGTCAGTTCCTACAAGTTACATTGGTCCCGTGCGAGGTGTTTGTGCCTTCTACGGGGTCATTTGGGGGGCTAGTTTGGGTTTTCACCCTTTAAGGGCATGTTTTTAACTCTAAGTGTGATTTTTGCAGATTATCATCATACTCTTAAACCGAGCGACCCGGGACTACGCGGTCCGTTCGTACAAGTTACATTGGTCCTGTGCGAGGTGTTTGTGCCTCCTACGGGGTCGTTTGGGGGCTGGTTTGGGTTTTCACCCTTTAACGGCTTGTTTTTAAGTCTAAGTGTGATTTTTGGAAGTTATCGTCATACTCTAAAACCGTGAGACCCGGGACTACGCGGTCAGTTCCTACAAGTTACACTGGTCCCGTGCGAGGTGTTCGTTCCCCCTACGGGGTCGTTTGGGGGCTGGTTTAGGTTCTCACCCTTTAACGGCATGTTTTAAACTCTAAGTGTGATTTTTGCAAATTATCGTCATACTCTCAAACCGGGAGACCCGGGACTACGCGCTCAGTTCCTACAAGTTACATCGATCCCGTACGAGGTGTTAGTGCCTCCTACGGGGTCGTTTGGGGGGCTGGTTTTGGTTTTCACCCTTTAACGGCTTGTTTTTAAGTCTAAATGTGATTTTTGATATTTATTGTCATACTCTCAAACCGGGAGACCCGGCACTACGCAGTCAGTTCCTACAAGTTACATTGGTCCCGTGCGAGATGTTCGTGCCTCCTACGGGGTCGTTTGGGGGGCTGGTTTGGGTTTTCACCCTTTAACGGCATGTTTTTAACTCTAAGTGTGATTTTTGCAAATTATCGTCATACGCTCTAACCGGGAGACCCGAGACTACGCGGTCAGTTCCTACAAGTTACATTGGTCCCGTACGACTTGTTCGTGCCTCCTACGGGGTCGTTTGGGGGGCTGGTTTGGGTTTTCACCCTTTAACGGCTTGTTTTTAAGTCTTAGTGTGATTTTTGCAAATCATCGCCATACTCTCAAACCGGGAGACTCGGGACTACGCGGTCAATTCCTACAAGTTACATTGGTCCCGTACGAGGTGTTCGTGCCTCCTACGGGGTCGATGGGGGGCTGGTTTGGGTTTTTACCCTTTAACGGCTTGTTTTCAAGTCTAAGTGTGATTTTTGCAAATTATCGTCGTACTCTCCCACCAGGAGACCCGGGACTACGCGGTCAGTTCCTACAAGTTACATTGGTCCCATGCAAGGTGTTCGTGCCTCCTACGGAGTCGTTGGGAGGCTGACTTGGGTTTTCACCCTTTAACGGCATGTTCTTAAGTCTAAGTGTGATTTTTGCAAATTATCATCATACTCTCAAACCGAGAGACTCGGGACTACGCGATCAGTTCCTACAAGTTACATTGGTCCCGTGCGAGATGCTCGTGCCTCCTACGGGGTCGTTTGGGGGCTGGTTTGGGTTTTCACCCTTTAACGGCATGTTTTTAAGTCTAAGTGTGATTTTTGCAAATTATCGTCATGCGCTCTAACCGGGAGACCCGAGACTACGCGGTCAGTTCCTACAAGTTACATTGGTCCCGTACGACTTGTTCGTGCCTCCTACGGGGTCGTTTGGGGGGCTGGTTTGGGTTTTCACCCTTTAACGGCTTGTTTTTAAGTCTTAGTGTGATTTTTGCAAATCATCGTCATACTCTCAAACCGGGAGACTCGGGACTACGCGGTCAATTCCTACAAGTTACATTGGTCCCGTACGAGGTGTTCGTGCCTCCTACGGGGTCGATGGGCGGCTGGTTTGGGTTTTCACCCTTTAACGGCTTGTTTTCAAGTCTAAGTGTGATTTTTGCAGATTATCGTCGTACTCTCCAACCAGGAGACCCGGGACTACGCGGTCAGTTCCTACAAGTTACATTGGTCCCATGCATGGTGTTCGTGCCTCCTACGGAGTCGTTGGGAGGCTGACTTGGGTTTTCACCCTTTAACGGCATGTTCTTAAGTCTAAGTGTGATTTTTGCAAATTATCGTCATACTCTCAAACCGGGAGAACCGGGACTACGCGGTCAGCTCCTACAAGTTACATTGGTCCCGTACGAGGTGTTGGTGCCTCCTACGGGGTCGTTTGGGGGGCTGGTTTTGGTTCTCACCTTTTAACGGCTTGTTTTTAAGTCTAAGTGTGATTTTTGATAATTATCGTCATACTCTCAAACCGGGAGACCCGGGACTACGCGGTCAGTTCCCATAAGTTACATTGGTCCCGTGCGAGGTGTTCGTGCCTCCTACGGGGTCGTTGGGGGGCTAGTTTGGGTTTCCACCCTTTAACGGCATGTTTTTAAAAGTGTGATTTTTGCAAATTATCGTCATACTCTCAAACCGAGAGACCCGAGACTACACGGTCAGTTCCTACAAGTTACATTGGTCCCGTGCGAGGTGTTCGTGCCTCCTACGGGGTCGTTGGGGGGCTGGTTTGGGTTTCCACCCTTTAACGGCATGTTTTTAAGTCTTAAGTGTGATTTTTGCAAATTATCGCCATACTCTCAAACCGGGAGACCCGAGACTACGCGGTCAGTTCCTACAAGTTACATTGGTCCCGTGCGAGGTGTTCGTGCCTCCTACGGGGTCGTTGGGGGGCTGGTTTGGGTTTTCACCCTTTAACGGCATGTTTTTAAGTCTTAAGTGTGATTTTTGCAAATTATCGTCATACTCTCAAACCGGGAGACCCGAGACTACGCGGTCAGTTCCTACAAGTTACATTGGTCCCGTACGAGGTGTTTGTGCCTCCTACGGGGTCGTTTGGGGGCTGGTTTGGATTTTTACCCTTTAACGGCTTGTTTTTAAGTCAAAGTGTGATTTTTGCAGATTATCATCATACTCTCAAACCGGGAGACCCGGGACTACGCGGTCAGTTCCTACAAGTTACATTGGTCCCGTGCGAGGTGTTTGTGCCTTCTACGGGGTCATTTGGGGGGCTAGTTTGGGTTTTCACCCTTTAAGGGCATGTTTTTAACTCTAAGTGTGATTTTTGCAGATTATCATCATACTCTTAAACCGAGCGACCCGGGACTACGCGGTCCGTTCGTACAAGTTACATTGGTCCTGTGCGAGGTGTTTGTGCCTCCTACGGGGTCGTTTGGGGGCTGGTTTGGGTTTTCACCCTTTAACGGCTTGTTTTTAAGTCTAAGTGTGATTTTTGGAAGTTATCGTCATACTCTAAAACCGTGAGACCCGGGACTACGCGGTCAGTTCCTACAAGTTACACTGGTCCCGTGCGAGGTGTTCGTTCCCCCTACGGGGTCGTTTGGGGGTTGGTTTAGGTTCTCACCCTTTAACGGCATGTTTTAAACTCTAAGTGTGATTTTTGCAAATTATCGTCATACTCTCAAACCGGGAGACCCGGGACTACGCGCTCAGTTCCTACAAGTTACATCGATCCCGTACGAGGTGTTAGTGCCTCCTACGGGGTCGTTTGGGGGGCTGGTTTTGATTTTCACCCTTTAACGGCTTGTTTTTAAGTCTAAATGTGATTTTTGATATTTATTGTCATACTCTCAAACCGGGAGACCCGGCACTACGCGGTCAGTTCCTACAAGTTACATTGGTCTCGTGCGAGGTGTTCGTGCCTCGTACGGGGTCGTTGGGGGGCTGGTTTTGGTTTCCACCCTTTAACGGCATGTTTTTAACTCTAAGTGTGATTTTTGCAAATTATTGTCATACTCTCAAACCGAGAGACACGGGACTACGCGATCCGTTCCTACAAGTTACATTGGTCCTGTGCGAGGTGTTCGTGCCTCCTACGGGTTGTTTGGGTTTTCACCCTTTAACGTCTTATTTTTTAGTCTAAGTGTGATTTTTGGAAATTATCGTCATACTCTCAAATCGTGAGACCCGGGACTACGCGGTCAGTTCCTACAAGTTGCATTGGTCCCGTGCGAGGTGTTCGTGCCTCCTACGTGGTCGTTTGGGGCCTGGTTTGGGTTTTCACCCTTTAACGGCTTGTTTTTAAGTCTAAGTGTGATTTTTGGAAATTATCGTCATACTCTCAAACCGTGAGACCCGGAACTACGCAGTCAGTTCCTACAAGTTACATTGGTCTCGTGCGAGGTATTCGTGCCCCCTACGGGGTCGTTTGGGAGGTGGTTTGGGTTTTCACCATTTAACGGCTTGTTTTTAAGTTTAAGTGTTAATTTTTGCAAATTAGCGTCATATTCTTAAACCGGGAGATCCGGGACTACGCGATCAGTTCCAACAATTTACGTTGGTCCCGTGCGAGGTGTGCGTGCCTCCTACGGGGTCGTTTGGGGGGTGGTTTGGGTTTTCACCCTTTAACGGCTTGTTTTTAAGTTTAAGTGCTGATTTTTGCAAATTATTGTCATATTCTCAAACCGGGAGACCCGGGAATACGCGGTCAGTTCCTGCAAGTTAAATTGGTCCCGTGCGAGGTGTTCGTGCCTCCTACGGGATCGTTGGGGGGCTGATTTGGGTTTTCACCCTTTAACGGCATGTTTTTAAGTCTAAGTGTGATTTTTTGCAAATTATCGTCATACTCTCAAACCGGGAGACCCGGGACTACGCGGTTAGTTACTACAAGTCACATTGGTCCCGTGCGAGGTGTTCGTGCCTCCTACGGGATCGTTTGGGGGCTGGTTTGGGTTTTCACCCTTTAACGGCTTGTTTTTAAGTCTAAGTGTGATTTTTACAAATTATCGCCATACTCTCAAATCGGGAGACCCGGGACTACACGGTCAGTTCCTACAAGTTACATTGGTCCCGTGCGAGGTGTTCGTGCCTCTTACGGGGTCGTTGGGGGGCTGGTTTGGGTTTCCACCCTTTAACGGCATGTTTTTAACTCTAAGTGTGGTTTTTGCAGATTATCGTCATACTCTCAAATCGAGAGACCCGGGACTACGCGATCAGTTCCTACAAGTTACATTGGTCCCGTGCGAGGTGTTCGTGCCTCCTACGGGGTCGTTTGGGGGATGGTTTGGGTTTTCAACCTTTCAGGGCATGTTTTTAACTCTAAGTGTGATTTTTGCAGATTATCGTCATACTCTCAAACCAAGCGACCCGGGACTACGCGGTCCGTTCCTACAAGTTACATTGGTCCTGTGCGAGGTGTTCGTGCCTCCTACGGGATCGTTTGGGTTTTCACCCTTTAACGGCTTGTTTTTAAGTCTAAGTGTGATTTTTAAAATTATCGTCATACTCTCAAACCGTGAGACCCGGAACTACGCAGTCAGTTCCTACAAGTTACATTGGTCCCGTGCGAGGTATTCGTGCCCCCTACGGGGTCACATTGGTCCTGTGCGAGGTGTTCATGCCTCCTACGGGGTCGTTTGGGTTTTCACCCTTTAACGGCTTGTTTTTAAGTCTAAGTGTGATTTTTGGAAATTATCGTCATACTCTCAAACCGTGAGACCCGGAACTACGCAGTCAGTTCCTACAAGTTACATTGGTCCCGTGCGAGGTATTCGTGCCCCCTACGGGGTCGTTTGGGAGGTGGTTTGGGTTTTCACCATTTAACGGCTTGTTTTTAAGTTTAAGTGTTAATTTTTGCAAATTATCGTCATATTCTTAAACCGGGAGATCCGGGACTACGCGATCAGTTCCAACAATTTACGTTGGTCCCGTGCAAGGTGTTTGTGCCCCCTACGGGGTCGTTTGGGAGGTGGTTTGGATTTTCACCATTTAACGGCTTGTTTTTAAGTTTAAGTGTTAACTTTTGCAAATTATCGTCATATTCTTAAACCGGGAGATCCGGGACTACGTGATCAGTTCCAACAATTTATTTTGGTCCCGTGCGAGGTGTGCGTGCCTCCTACGGGGTCGTTTGGGGGGTGGTTTGGATTTTCACCCTTTAACGGCTTGTTTTTAATTTTAAGTGCTGATTTTTGCAAATTATTGTCATATTCTCAAACCGGGAGACCCGGGAATACGCGGTCAGTTCCTACAAGTTAAATTGTTCCCGTGCGAGGTATTCGTGCCTCCTACGGGGTCGTTGGGGGGCTGGTTTGGGTTTTCACCCTTTAACGGCATGTTTTTAAGTCTGTGTGATTTTTTTGCAAATTATCGTCATACTCTCAAACCGGGAGACCCGGGACTACGCGGTTAGTTACTACAAGTCACATTGATCCCGTGCGAGGTGTTCGTGCCTCCTACGGGGTCGTTTGGGGGCTGGTTTGGGTTTTCACCCTTTAACGGCTTGTTTTTAAGTTTGTTAATTTTTGCAAATTATCGTCATATTCTCAAACCGGGAGACCTGGGACTACACTGTCAGTTCCAACAATTTACGTTGGTCCCGTGCGAGGTGTGCGTGACTCCTATATTGTCATATTCTCTAACGGTATGTTTTTAATCAATTTAGAACGTTTATCGATTTTAGAAAATTTTGACATAGTTTCATTTGTTTTTTCGTTAAATCCAACATGTTTTAACATTTAAAATAAACTCAACAGCAACAGCAAATTCCAAAACCAAACCACCAGCAAGTCCCTTCCACCAATTTAACTAAATAATCTCATAAAGTAAGCCATGAAGTGATTTTCAAACTTTAAAAGGAATGATCAGATATAGAATTAAAAAGACAAACTATAAATGTTGAGTAGAAATAATTCATTGCATTTTAAAAGGCTAATAAATGGGTACTAAATAATAGTTACCTGTAGTAACTTGATTAAGATTGGATGGAACTGGCCTGAGTTGAACATTTGTAAAACAAAACCAAACAATTCACTGGTAGCCTATGCTGGCCTTTTGATCTCCAAACCTTCCCAATACCTGCATTCAATTCCCACCCAGCACTGGATCAAACTCTTTAATATTACAGTACCCATATATGATTATACACACGTGTGTGAAATTGATAACATGTCCCTTTTATGAGTATAATTGGGTATCATTATGTGCCATTAGGACACGCGTTATATTGTGCTTTATTATATGGATATGTATGGATATTAATTAACACATTTGTGCATATAGTGAATAACCTACCTTTGATTGTGCTTAAGATGTATTGAATTGATCTAGAGATCTTTATTATATGGATATGGATGGATATTAATTAACACATTTGTGCATATAGTGAATAATCTACCTTTGATTGTGCTTAACATGTATTGAATTGATCTAGAGATCAAAGATTGTGATGGAAGATGATCATGGTTAATCTTTTTAAGCTTAATCTAGATGTTTTAAAATTATCATCATATTCTCAAAGAGGTAGAAAACTACACGAAACACCGAGTATAATAACATTGATATGGCGAAAGAAAAAGGGCATAGAATAATAGTGATTGTAGTAGTAGTATTAGTAGATTCAACTAGACAATCACAAAAATCAAAACCCATTTACAACACTAAAGTGCTCACCTAGATTCATCAGTTCAAATGTGATCTAATATTTCCAATCATCAATCCCTGTAATCGTCAATGCCTTATCAAGAAAACCCATCCGGTGCTCTTGTTCAGCCAAATTTCCTAAACACCCACAAAATCATAGATACATACAAATTCAATAGCGTTTCAGAAGTTAGTTTTTAAGATTATCCCAAATTGACGAATCCAAACCATATCCGAGTCTAAAATTTGATTGTGCCCAACGTACCAATTAGAGAAGCCTTCGCATACTCCATGTTTAGCCAAAACTCCAAGTGTAGCAAGCATCTTCCTCTTATGATTTCTCTAATAGTCCCTGTTTAGCCAAACCCAATCAAATTCAAAAGTTAATCATCAATTCAAGTGTGAAATAAAACAGTATTTGCAATTGATGTATCAAAAGTTAATCATCAATTCAAGTATTTGCAATTGATGGACATTTTGTTATTCGATATACAAAATTTTGATACATCATTTTCCAATAACTAAACGGAGTTGAATGATAGCATCTTACATAAAGATACAAATGACTATAAGAACAGTATTGAAACATAGATACATGTAACTGTTTCAACGATAGTGCCAACTTCATTACGAAGAATAAATAATGCTTTTGAAATAAATGACTAATTCAGCACAACTGATTTACCTAATCCGATTCGAACATCAAAAGACTCTTCACATGGTCACCCATTATTTCCATCACCTTTGAGCATCTTGAAAGTTAAGAAAATATTATAAAACCAAATAAATACATACACAGATGATACATAAATTTAGACTTTCATACTTTTTTTCACAAAAAATAATTGAACTATTTAAATTCTTAGAATAATGCTCTCAAAACTTCAAAACTTTAGAAGCAATTTCACTAGATTCAATTAAACACCCCTAATTCATAAAACTCTAGCTTATCAGTATATATACACACACACACGTATAATCCAACATATTAAATAAAAAAAAACACAACAATTCATAAAACTCTAGCTTATCAATGCTTATTTTATACACGAATTTGAAAAGAAAAAAGGGGCATTGAAATGGAAGGGCTTATTATTACCTTAACCTCATTCTTGGACAAAATTGGCCCAGCCTTATCTCACCTTCTTCCATGTCCGTTTCTTTCCTCATCATTTCCTCTTCCACTTCATTTCCAATTTTTCTTCCCTCGTCACCATCATCATCATAACTACTATGACATTCAAACAATTTATTATTTCACATTATAAGCACGGAGTGACTTGGGATTTTTCGACGTAAATTGTAATTTTTTTTATAGTTTAAATAGCCATTTGTATTTCATTCACATTGGAATTTCTTATCCCATAAATGGTCCAGCATCAGAAAAGGTAGAATTTAATTCACAACTATCATTAGCACGAGTCTTCAACTTTTCCATTAAAGTTTTCGTATGTTAAATTTAATTTAATAGAGGTTCAACATAAATTCCAAACAAATCCATAAAAATTTACCTTAGTACCTCCGTCGATAATGATGGGATGATCGCAGAGGTAAAGATACAACTCTTTCTTTGACCCAAACACCAGCGGGCAATCATCTTGATCCGAACGACCAAACATCTCCTGATAATCAGGAGGCAAAAGCCAAATCTCACAAAATCATTAAAAAATAATTTCTAGCAAAATAAAAATCATTTTCAGAAAAAGTGATTTTTAACGTAAAAAATTATTTTTAATAGATAAAAAACTATCATCAAGTTTAAGAAAAAAAGAACAAAAAATATTCATCTACTAATGTAAAAAAACAAATCTGAAAATATGGATTAAAAAAACCATCAATTAAACCCATTAACCAAGTGGGTGATGATCCCAATCAAATTTGTTCATTGAAAGGTCCCTAAGTCACCTGTGGTTCAGAAAGTCCTTCTGGAAGCAAGACCCGTCGACTGCTATTGGGGCAAAGAGGAGCCAACTATGACAACTGCTACAGATGATGAAAGATGCTCCTTAATTCCAACCTCCTTGCACATCTTCCCCTCAAACGGTTGGCATTTAAGGATCCTGACACCTGCGTTAAGCCTAAGAGCACCTTATGACTTCCTTTCAACACTCGTAGATTCTCGTCCCCTACCATAAGAACTGTCGTGGGAATTTTTGAACGCCGTTTTGATAGAATTCGTTTATTGTTTTCGTCTTCGTCTATATTTTCCTCGTTCGGATCAAGATGATTGCCCAATAACAACCTTGATCGAGGAAAATATAGACGCTACAAGAGACAGGCGACACGCATCCCTAGGACTCGTAAGAGACGCTGCGGAGGCGTACTACTTCGAGGTCGGGGTCGAATCTCCATTGACGGCGGTGGGTGGGTTGGTCCCAGGAAGAATCGGCTGAGAAAAATTAGGGGGATTTCTTGAACGTGAGAGAGAGAGAGCGGGAGAGGATAGAGAGCGGGAGACCAAAACTAATCGAGGGAGGTAAATTTTTTTTTAGGATATTTATATTTTAGCAAAGTGTTCCTAATTTGGCACACTTTTAAACGGTGCCAAAATTTGGCACTGCTTAAAAGTGTGCCAGATTATCATTAAACCGTGCCAAAATTTGGCACAGTTTTAAACTGTGCCAGATTTTTAACATCAAGGTGTGCCAAATTGGTGTTTTTGGTGTAGTGCATATTGCAACCGTGATGAGTGGTGAGTGATGAGGTCTTGCCTGTTGTCGTATTGGCAACAGAGTAAGGAGAAATGGAGTTTAACAGGGAAGGCAGTGTGGGTGGTAGACACGTCTAGATGTGGTGGTGAATGGATGAATCGGTCATTTCCATTACTTTGTTGTAACAAGGAATGTTAAATTGTTTGGTTTGTTTGCAGGAGGGACTCAATCATTTGTTCCAAACATTCGAGTCTCTTCTTCGATTCCATCATGTGATGTGTCTTGGCCATTAATTGCTCTTTATGTACTCAACTCAACCCAACCATGACCGAAGAATGTTATGATATCACTTAATGACAAGAAAGCGTTAATCTATGCACCGACAATGTTTGAAAAAGCTCAAAGTGGCCTCGAGGCATTTACCCCGGATGGGGCGAGGCTACACCCTCGAAGCGGATCAAGGCGTAAGATAAGCCTCAATTCGAAAAAAAAAATCCCAAAAATATATTTAAAAAAGACCCTAATACAATAAATGGCGATAGTTTAAAAAGACATTAAAGTCAACGACAATTATATAGTTTAATATCTCCCAATATTCCATCATATAAAAAGCAACAAGTATCTTCATATCATAAATCACAACAAAAGAGATTGCATTTTCAACCATGATAATAAAATAATTTAAATATACACACCGTAGCCTTTTTAAAGTTTAAGTGCAAAAGTGTAAACTAAGACTATCGGATTGTCTAACCTTGCGATGCTATAGCCTTTTTGCTATAGCGATAAAGAATTGAGGAGTAGGTTTCAATGTTGCATGTGTTGCTATAGCCTCACCAAGGATCTTAAAACTATAGCCTCAAAAACTATTTTCAATCTTGAGAGCTTATCCTCAACTTAAGCTGGTACCACTTGATGAGAAGCGAAAGTGTTAATAAAGGGCACACAAAAATCAAGAATCTTTCAATATATTCATATAAGATATGAAAATTACAAGATAAAGGACCATTATATATAGCCTACTAAACCTTTAAAATACGTTTTATGATGATAATCTAGTAAAAGAGTTTGACATTTTTGGATCTCTCTTTGGAAGAGACGTTTTAAACAAAAAGTCAAAAAGTCAAACTTTCGCACTGTCGTTCAAACGACATCCAATCTCGTTTGAACGAGATGCGATGTCGCTCGAACGAGTTCCTCAAGTCGTTCGAACGACACATCTTTCGAGGCGGCGTTTAAATCCTATTTAAACAGTGTTTCATCATAATTTCGGAGGTGTGCATTCTGGAAAACAGTTTTACGAACCAGAACTTTGTTTGCACATGTTTTCTAAGGTGTAAAAGTTTTAAACACATCCTTAGAGTTTGCAAAGATCCGAGTTATCATTCTTATATGTTTAAGTGATCTTGCTGCACCAAAGTTGTTTGTTCTACACATTGAACATCAAAGGGTTTTGCGGTGAAGAAAAGAGAAGGACTTCTTGTTCAACATCGTAGACGAATCAAAGTCATTCGGTGGACACCGAGACATACGTGGACGCGTGTGTTATGGACAGGTATCGTGGAAGACGGAATTTCTGCGTGGACACTACTGAAGAACGGTTGAAGATCAGAAGGAGTGTCAAGACCCGTGGGGATCGAGTCTTAGTGTAAGGCTAATCTGTCTTTGTAAAACTATTGTTCATAGTGATTGTCTGGCTTGGGCCGTCCGAGGTTGTTTTCCCGTTTGGGATTTTTTCCTCGTACATTCGGCGTTGTGAGTATTCTTTACTTTACTTTACTTGCTTTAATCACTAGATGCATGCTTAGGATTAATCAAGATAAAACTAGTTTAAAGTAAGAACTGGGATTTCACAACTTGGTTTGGTGCATAATTAAAAGTTGGATAATTTTTTGAAGAAAAATTGGTTTGAAAGAAAATGCATATATTGGGCACTCTTCAATCCCTCTCTGGACCCTGTGTTTGTCTTACGATATTTTCAAAAACCCAACTTTCCTAATATATAAACACTTGAATAACATGCAATAGTTTGAGAAAATGTTGTACATTGACCTAATTAGAAAAGGAATCAGTAAGCAATTGGTTGTGTAATCAAACGGAAACATCTTAGAAGCTCAGCACAGCCACATTTGGCTGCACCAGGAGAACATCTAGACATTGAAAACCGTCAGAAGTACCTGCTACGATTCATCACCTTCCTCTCTAACTGGGGGTCTAGCAAAGAAAAAAATATATCTTAAATCGTTGATTTCTATGGCAGTACTAGTCTATTTCAACTAGTAAACATAGGTTCAAACCAAACAACTAAATTCAGCTAACTTAAATACAAATACACACTAAAAACAAATGAAGAGACTCAGATGAGTAAGGCAATCATCAAATCCAACCACGAAAACCGCCAACAGACAAAAGCCGGGCAGTTATTATTAGGAATCATGATCTGGCACTAACTTATTTCCTCATGGTCCACAATTTAAAAGGTCGCATATATAACATGACTATAAAATGATTTAACATTGACCTGCAGGTTACATCTGTGCAAAAAACGACGGTGATTCGGGAGTTGAAGATGAAGGAAGGAAAAAATAAGTTTTCACTTACCTGTGTCATTCGATTTCAGACTGTGAGCGCTGCCATGGCCATTTGGTGTTGTCTCAATATTAACGTCATTATTTTCTACACGAAAGCGGTAAAACCCTGATTAGTTGGGTGGAATACCCATTTGCGTTGGGCTTTTAGATATAGGTCCGATTAGAAAATGTTTTTCCTTTAGGGTCCATTTAGTTGTCAAGATTTATCGTAACAAATGTTAAAAAATTGATAAATATGAAAATTTATTTATTTTTTAACTGCTTGCTTGCATAATTTATCATAGCATTATTTGTTAGTGTACAACACCCTTCATGTATAAGTTGTTGATAAACTTTGCTTATCTATTTGAGTGAAAATTTTTGCAAACAAATTTGATAAATTCTTAAACGGTTTTAATGTTTAAAAACTGTTTTAAATAATTAAAAAAAATGTTATGAATATTTAAAAACTGTTTTTAATATTATAAAAAAAGAAATTGATAAAATATTTCCCAATTTTTTTTAAAAACTGTCGTATAAAAATATTGTAAAAATTGTTTTTAGCATTTTTAAAAATTGTTTTTAACATTTAAAAACTCTTTTGGACCACTGGTTGGTTCGGGCAGTAGTGGCTCGGGTTTGGTGGGTTAAGGACTAAGGCAGCAGGTTGGTGGGGGTGGCGGCTATAGGGCTGAATTTGGGCAGATCAGGGCAACATGGCAGATCTGGTTGGAGGGACTAGAACAGCAGGTTGGTGGGGGTGGGGGTGGCGGTTAGGGTTAGGGTTAGGGTTAGGATTTTGAATTTTGGAAGAGATGAGTTGGAGGAGGGCATCCATTCGTTGTTGGTTTTGTCCCAAAATGACCCCAGAAACCTAGGATTTTGCCCTAGGTCTGTTCGAAAACCCCTGAGCTGCCTTACCCCGCCTCAAACCCTTCTAACCGCTCCAAAACCATGGTTTTCGACCCGGGTGGATGTTTTTGGTGTTTGATTGGGTGAAGAGAGAAAAAGAAGAAATGAAGACCAAGATTTGTGGGATGTGCACTCCTCAATTTTCAAAAATTACTTTTTGGCCCCCACAAGTTTTTTGCTCCTTATTTTTGGAATTTCCTCATGAATCTCCGATTTTTGAACACTCGAGGACGAACTTGATCTTAAGCGGGGGAGAGTGGTGGAAATAAGTCATATTTTAGGGTTTTATTAGTCATTTTATTGTATTTTGTTATTTTCTTTATTTTGTTATTGTATTTTCATTTGTTTTGCTTTAGTATTTAAAGGTAAGGAGTAATAATGACATTTTTGTAATTACGGCCTTAACTTAGAGCCTAAGCTACTCATCTCCTTTAAATACTCCCATGTAAGCCTCATTTGAGGTAGACTTGAATTTTGAAATAGAAAATAGTGTTTCTCTCTCTAAAGTGTGCGTTTAGATATTTTTAGGAACCTTTTGACGTGTAGTTTACGTCCACAGTGTGGTGTTGACAATAACTATTACTACCATTCTCGTACCCACACGTATAAGGGATTTTTTTTCTTTGTAATTTGGGGTTTGTGTTATTTTTTTTTCTTTTTTCTTCTCTCCACATTGAAAACACTTTGGGACCAAGAATCGAGCCGGTATTCTTTTAACATACTTTTTTTCCATGCCCGTCATTTACTTTATTTGATTTATTTAAAAGTTCATCTGTGATTGTAGGTAAGTCTGAGAAGTGGTTTCTTAAGGTAATTTCCATATATCCTAAATGTAATTTGATTCAGTAAAGTTGTCGTACAAGTTCTCTGTTATCCATATCGGGATTGCTCAGATTTTCTGTACTAAATTTTAGAGTAGGGTTTTCATTATGTTTTTTGCGGCTTATGATATTTAGTATTCTATGTTTTATATTCACATGTTTGGTACAAATTGTTGACTATCACAGGTTTATTCACAGATTATCACAGGTTTATTCACAAATTCTGCATTTTCTTTGGTTGAGTTTAACAAAGGCTTAGATCTGGGGTTTACAAAAGGTATGACCGTATGACTATCCAATCACATTTTGAGAACTTGTCTAAATAGTTTTTTTAATTACTTTGAATATGAGCACTATTCTAAAATCCATAATTTGTCTGTTATAAAATCCCCCATTTCTGTTAGTTTAATCGATCAAAATCTTTGAATTTTGGGCTTTGAAACTTCTGATTTGGTTATCTTTCCCATTTTTGTTTTACGTATATGATTACCAACTTTTTCATTGAAGTTAGGCGTTGAAGATAGATTAAGTGTTTCAGAATGAGTTTGGGGTTTTTTAAATTTGTTTTACAGCTATGAGGTATATGATCCCTTCTATGTCCTTCGGTTTAAATTAATTAATTTACTGTAGAACCTAAATAATTTTTTATTTGTTAAATGAACCAATTTTTCTTGGTTTGACTCCCTCATTGAGAAGTTACATATGGGCTTGGAGTGAGTTTGAAAGCCAAGAGGTTTCAAGTAATAATCTATGTGTATTAAGTGATTCAGTGGAAGTCTTAATGTACTAATGTAATGTTGTTTGGTGGTTTTAGTTTATTATCTTTTTATATATTAGTTTGAAGATATGATTTTTCTGGATTTGTAAGAATTTTAATTTTGACAGGAAAATGAACATCCATTATCATGTGTTTTGGGAGATACTAAATGTAATGTCATAGAAAAAACATAATTGTTTGTCATTTATGTATAACTGGTAAAGTGAGTATGATGTTAATAATGTGTTATTTAGGTACTTCAGCAGCGGGCAGTTGTCGGTGCCAAAGGTTGTAAGGAAACCTATGAGGTAATAATATAGGTACTAAAAGACACATGCTTACGTTTTACTGAAATACTTTGTTCTAATGTTTTCTTAGAAGCTTTTGGCAGCAGGGGCGGATGGAGCTTGAGCCCAAGAGGGGCCATCGCCCCGGTTGGATAACTAAAAAAAAGATTTTTTTTTTTTTTGATAAAAACAGCCAATGTTTAACCTATTTCCTTCTTATGATAAGTCCCGCCTCCCTCCCACGACACATACCCCACAACGAACCCCCGTATATAGAAATTTGTGATTTTTTTATGTGGTTTTTTATATCTCAGAAATTTGTGTATATAGAAATTTTATATGAAATTTGTGTATATAGAAATTTTATATGAAATTTGTATCGTGTATATAGAAATTTGTGTAATTCCGCATATGGAGAAATTTTTAAATATGTAGTCTCAAATTTGAGTAATTTGTATGTTTGTGTGGTCTCAAATTGTTAATAATGATTGAGAGTAATTGTTTGGGCATTGTAAAACTATAATTTGTTTAAAATTAGAAATAACCCCCCCAAAAATCGCCTCGGGGGCTCCCGCCCTCGAACCCCCGACAACACTCGAAACTTTCGCATATGTAATTTTCAACCGATTTGGCCCCGGTTGGACTAAAATCCTGAATCCGCCACTGTTTGGCAATCCATTATATTTATCTTTTTGTGTTCCCACCTCCCTTTATTTAAGGATTGAAATAAGAGTAATTCAATGATGGAATTTAGGTACAGAGTAAACAATTTTTTTTATTCAATAACTTTGATGCTATAAAACTGTAAGTTGGTTATATTTAATATGATACTATTAGAGTTTAACTCTATTTTGTTTCTTTTGATTTCTCTGATTGGGTGAAAAAGTTCAGTACCATACTTGATCTCTTGTAGTGAGATTCACCTAAGATTTTTCAATTGACATTGTTAGATAGTTTGGTACTCGAGCTGTACTCAGAATATGGTTGTTGAGGAGGTCGATGCTATTACAAGCTCTCTAATATTGATAATCAAACAACTCTTAACATCTCATATTATATTAGAATTGTTGATCAGAATTAATATATCTAAAGCCTTTTGTATTCATTGTAATCGACCCCTGCTGAGTAGTGACAAAATAAAAATCTTATTTTTGTTTGTATTTATTCTTAAGTTGGGGCTTAACATTAGGTTATTTGATTTTTTCTTTATAATGCATGTCTACATTAAATGCGATAGAGCATCGTGTGTTCTTGCATTGTTCAACATGCTTGTGGCATGATATGGGACATCGAAAGTATCCTATGATAGGTTGAGTTTGAATTGGGAGCATTACATATATATTGTTTGGTTTTCGGGTTTCGGGTTTCCACTTAGATGTATATAAAAGTTCACGCAAACATAGCAATCATGTCCAATGCTTGCAGGTTGCCATTTTGAAGTATCCACCCCCCACCCCCATTTGTGATCGACTATATGAATAAATGAAATGGAGAGATTGAGGGCTAATTTACAACATGTAAAATGCACATTTCCCATGCGGGCAGCAATGATATAATTATTAGTTTCAAGTCCTTAGGTTGTGTATTATGTATGTTATACAATGAGAAGGGACAAGTGTGAAATAAAGAAAATTGGCGCAATAAATTTAATGTAGGAACGTATTAAGAAAGAAGATAGGGGTGAAGGTACATATTTATATGGGATTTGCATGGAGGTTGTATTTTCCAATGAAAATAGCGACAATAAAACATAAAAGTTGGAAATAAAAGTTGTCCAGCGAGAAAATAATAACAGTCCAATAGCTGACATTAAGAAAGTACAGTTGGAATTTGTTTCTCATTAAACGGCAATAAATGACATTCCGGGCAAAATTATGACTATGTGACGCTTTGGTGAAGAAGTGTCACAAAAAGGTAAAGACAAAGGACCCAAAACTTGCAGTATAGAGAAATTATAATAAATTAGGGCATCAAGTAAAAAATTTATTTTATACCATAAAGTTTTGGGCCGAGTTTATTGAATAGCATCAGGGAGATCATTTTTCGTGACCTTTTTTTAATGCCTGACTGATTTGTCAAGCAGACATTGAGTGGTGTTTGTAATTTACACGGGTCCATTTGAAATACTACCCAATGTGTGTTTGACACATCAACACAATCACAAAAAAGGATCACGAAAAATGATCTTCCTAATAATACTCAGGTTTATTTATAGGAAAAACCCAACCTTTGTTTTTTATTTGAGCATATCTAGATCCACACGCTTATATAATGTTTACAAAATGCTAAAAGAGCATTATGAATGGTGTGTGTGGGCATTTTTCTAATCATGCAAAAAATAAAAATAAAAATAAATATGCATTTTTTTTTAGCCAAATGAGCACTTATTTGCACGTTGGCGTCGGGCAATTAGGTCGAGCGCATGACACGTGTTTTTTTTTTCTAATTATATGTATATGTAAATATATATTTTTTATAGTGTTGCTAGAGGATTTATTAAATGCCTGAATTACTTGTTGAATTTCCATGTTATTATTTTACTCAATAAAAATTCGTCATAGGTATGAGGGAAAAGTATTGAGACGGTCTTAGTACTACAAAATTTTCGGGTGAGGCTCCCTACCATTGAGTAAATAAATGTTACGAGTATTGAGATGGTCTTAGGATGTTTTGAACTTTTTCTTGTTCTTATGTCCTTTTATTTCTAATGGGTGAAATTGAAATATTTTTGAATATGCACAAGTTTTGATTTTTTTTAATTTGAGTAAATATATTTTGCCTCCAGAGTTCGAAACGAGCCTTGGTTCCTTGACCAAGTTTTGAGGTCCATTGGGAGAAGGTATATAGATTTTTATGAATTTGTTTAAAAAGCTGCATTGCTTATTTCCTATAATTTAACTTTAATGTGTTTTAAAAGAGCTTTGTGATATCATGAGGACTATTTTAAGCGGGTGTTCTCCCATAATTTAAGGCATCACAAAATGACCGACACAAGAAGTGCCAAATGTTGCCTTGGTTGGAAATCCTAAAACTAGACATGCTTGAGCCATTAAAGTGAATGAACATAACATGGTTTAAACATATCCAACCCACAACATTATATGTATGTTATTCATCAAAGCAAGGGTCACGTCATCATTTAGTGCAACAATGGGGCTACCCTATAAATACGAGCAACAGGTACCTCTAAAAATTGTTGAATTTTCGCATCAGTAATGGGTAAAGCAATGAAAGGTTAGTTTACAAATTAAAAATGTGTTTTTGCCTATCAAGAAGCTTATGTCTTACAGTGGAGGAGTAAAGAGAATTTGTAATTATAGTTCTTACGAACAACTGTTATTCGTAGGAAATAAAATAATGTTTCTTACGAACAACAGAAGTTCGTAGGAATTATTAATATCAATAGAAGTTCGTAGGAACTCAGATATATAATAAATATTAGGTATGAATACTTCTTACGAACTTCTTTTATTCGTTGGAATTCCTACGAATTTCAGAAGTTCGTAGGAAGTGTTTGCAAATTCTGTACCCAATTTGTAACTTTAGAGAATGACTACAGAACCAACTACAGATTTTGCTATAAACTGCCCTCCATTGCAGACCAACGGTTTTGTAAAATTACAAATTTTGTTGGCATTATGCATCCCCATTGTGGATGCTCTTATCATGATCATAGTTTGCGTTTTGGTGGTCTCGGCAATCATAATTTTGATTTTCGTGTGTAAAGGTGGTTGGCGTAAGGGGCAAGGAGAGAGAAGGGCTACCATTTCGTCCTGTCAAATGTATGGTGATGATCTAGGCGGTGGGACTACTACGAATGACGGTGTCAGCGGTGGCGGTGGTGATGGAATTGGCGTTATTGCCACCGCTTACACCATCATTACTTTTGACACAAGTGGCGGGTTTAATGATGGTGGCGGCGGTGACGTGGGAGGAGGTTGAATTTCTAGTTTGCTTATCAAATATTGTTTCATGTGGACCATGTTATTATTATTATTATTATTATTATTATTATTATTATTATTATTATTATCTTTTTGTAAAAACTTCGCTAATTTATTGTCAGATGTATACACGTGTATGATAAATGCTTTGCTATCAATATTCTTATTACGGTTATATATCAGGGGAGATGTTAAAGTGTGGATCACTTTGGTGCACACTTGGTGCGGACTTATTTTTTAGAAATAGTAAAAAACTTTTTTCAAGTGATTTTATATGTATTTTTAACATTTCAATGAATCTTTTCAAAAAAATCAAATCAAATTTTTTTTTTCTATTTAAAAATAAAAATAAAAATTGTCACTTTTTAAAAAACTATTTTAACTTATTTTTTTTAAATATTAAAAAAAATTATTTTAACTGATTTTTTTGGAGTTTATTGAAATGTTAAAAATTCATAAAAAATCAACTCAATTTTTTTTTTGATATTTTTTATAAATATAGATCCGCACAAAGTGTGCACCAAAAGGGTCCGTACTTGAATCTACCTCTATATATCACATCTGTTTGGATAATAAAAAAAAGGATGAAGGCTTTCCACCATTGGTAGAAAAAAACATGTGGCATGCCAACTATTATTAGCTTTCTTTCTTTTTTTAAATGTAATGTTCTATTGCTGTCTTTGATGGAGGATTACACTTCTTTTCCCTTACTCGATGGTTGACTTACATATATAATAAGGGATTAGTTATTTGTACAGTGATATCAATTTTCTGCTGGATATTTGCGCGCTTACAAAATGGTTTGAGATAAATATCTTAAAAGTGTATTTTGTGACTTCATATATGTCGATAAAAATCATCCTTCCCATTTTATCGATGTGTAATGCTAGGGAGACATACTTTAATTATACAATTTGGTAATATTAGACACATATTTTCGTATTATTCATAGATATTCTAAATTGAATATATTCTATTCAAGCGTTCACTAATAATATACGAACACGTATTCACTATTCTTGAATGTATTCTCAAAATATATCCCCTATCATTATCATTTATAGGAGATCAACCTCTGTATGTACCAGAGATCAGTTGGAGATCGATCGGACCGGAGATCAGTGGGAGAACGACCGGAGAGATCGACTTGTGGGTGGGAGATCAGTGGACAATGGTTTCGTTCACTTCATAGCACCAGCCACCAGGCCACGAAGTCCACACCAGATTGTTTGTTTGTTGGAGAGAAAGAGAATGAGAGAAAAGTGAGGGAGGAGGGAGAGAGCGGCCGTGTGTAAGTGTTGTGTGTCTTTAGTTAGGGTTTAGTTATATTATATATTTATATAAAATAAAATTAATATATATTATATAATATTAAAATAAACGGTCCGGTCCAGTTCTAAGACCGAATTTATAACAGATTTTTTAGACCGGACCGAATATTTCGGGGGTCTTAATTTAGGACCGAATTAGGACCGATTTTTAAAAAAGCCTATAAAAGTGGGTCCGGTCCAGTTCAATCGGGTCAATCGGGTCGGTCTTTTTTTTTGTCCACCCCTAATTGCTAGAGTCTTGATAATGAGCACTGATATGCTTTCCGGCATATATTACCGGTATTTTACCGGATCCCCTTTTTTCCTTTTTTTTTTTAAGTTTCTTATTTTTTGTTTTTAAAAACAGTTTTTTATACATAAAAAAATATATTTTTATTAATAAAAAAAAATAGTTTTTTTAATAGTTTTTAACTATTTTTGTAAACTGTTTATAAAATGATTTTATGAAAAAATTAAAATCAACGACACACAAATCCTACTAAATCTGTGCGCGACACTGATGTGTCGCATCTGTATGGGTTCATTTTTAAGCCTTGATAGGACTCACACTATAGGACCCCTCAAAACGAACCAATCACGACACGCCACGTGAGTGAGATGCATAAAAGAATATTGGAGGGGGAGGGGGGGGGAGTGCCGCTAGCGCGAAGCTTTAAAAATAAGAGAATATTCGTCAGGCGCGACACACTGAAATGACGTGTCGCGATTGGTTAGTGCCGCCGGCGCGAACCCACATCATCAACGCAATTGACATCACGATTGGTTAGTGCCGCTGGCGCGGACCCACGTTCTCGGATCCATGTTCAACAAATAATTTTAATTTTAATTTTAATAAAAAATTATCAGAAAATAAAAGTTAGTTTAATATAAAAAAATTAAAACTTTTTTTCCACATTTTTAAACAGTTTAAGAAATAAAAAATAATGGGTGCCGCTGGCACGGACCTTTAAAAATAAGAGAATATTGAGTAAATGGGTATTTGAGGGACTCAATGAGTTGACATCCAGTAAAAAAAAAGGAGGACGGACTTTTAACAGTTTTAAGAAATACAAAAATTATTTTAAATGTTGTAAAATTAAAAAAAAAAAAGGTAAAAAATAAGGGGTGCCGCTGGCGCGGACCTTTAAAAATAAGAGAATAATGAGTAAATGGGTGTTTGAGGGACTAAATGAGTTAAAACTAATATAAAAAACAAAAAAAATACTAATTAAAAATAACAAAAAAAAAACTATTCTAACAACTATTAATAAAAGTTAATTGTTAACTCATTTAATTTTTTGTTATTTCTAACACTATTCTAACAACTATTAATTGAAAAAATTATTTCAGAAAATAAAAGTTAATTTAATATAAATAAAAAAACTCGATCTAATTTTTTTTTAAAAGATCTAATTTTTTTAAAATAATTGTACAATTTTTTTATTGATAGATTTGTTTAAAAAATTGTACATTTATGTATGTGCATTGGTTTGGAAAAAGACAACTTGATCCGGTAACTATTCGGTAAAATGGTCCGGTTCATATATCTTTATTCCTTGATAATATAGTTACCTCACTCGTATATGTGTTGCATTATATGTGTTGCGTTGATATTTGTACCCATTGCTTCAACTATCTCAACATATGTATATTTTGTCATTAGGGGATACTAAAACCCATGATTCAAAATCAAGGTTCTAAAAAACGCGTGGCGTGATTGAGGCGTGGAGGTCAAGCCTTGGCGTGAAAAGGCGTTTAGGCTTTCTTAATATATTTTAATATTTTTTAACCATAACAAGGCTATTAAAATATAAAAATTGCACATATCATAAAAATATGTCTGAATATATGCAAATTAAAATACTATTTGATTATTTTGGATAAGATAATGGTCCGGTTTGTAAATAAATTCTTTAAAAGGCTACATCGTTTCATTAAGGCATTGTTGTTTTTAGAAAAAAGTGAGCCTTAAGGGTTTTACCAAGAATAAGGCGTGAAAAGCGTAAGGCGAGGCGTTTCTCTCAAGCCTTAAGCCTAGGCGGGTTTTTTATAACAGTGTTCAAAATAAATAATTTTTTTAGAAATTTATTTAATTGCAAGCAGGGCTTGTCCTAAGATTTAAAAGGTTTTGTGCGCAATTTGAAATATGGCCTTTTTTATATTTATTCACTTAAAATATATTAATAAAACACTTGTATATCTTTGGCATTAGTTAAAAAAATATAAACTTCGACACCTCAATAATTTGCACTAAGAAAACACTTGGGATCATGGACCGCAGATAGTAATATTTATTTCATAAGCCTTGTTCGGAACGGAGGGAATAATTTGAGATGCATGCAAGCTGACCCGAGATGGATAAAAATTGTCGCTTCCTAGGAAGTAGCAAATACCCTTTTTTGGGGCCTTGTATAGTTGCTGATGTGACACTTGGTAGGGCCTTATCTTCAGTGTTTAAAGAATATTTTTGAGTAGTTCTTGAGCGACACATGAATCCGACATATTTTTCACAACACGCTGACTTGTCGTGTCAGCGCTGGTTAGTGTTTTTGGTTCCCTAATTGTCATTTAAAACACCAATTAATACGTATACGACACTCAGTGTGTTACAAAATATATGTCAAAAGATTTCCTTGGTATGTAACACATTCACTTTAGTAGAATCCTTATTTGTTTCGTACACTCGGTGTCAAAATCATGTGTCCCTTTAATAGTTTTAGCTTTATCTGTTTCGTACACTTGGTATTTAGCATAATCACTTAAATAATACCTCAACTAGGGGTGTTTGCGGTCCGGTCCGATCGGGTTTTAGAATTTTTACGGACCGAATCGATTAAACCGGTCCTAAAAATAAATGAACCAAGACCAGACTGATTGTATCGGTCACCCGACCCTAGACGGTCCGGTCTAACTTACCGGTTCTAATCTTATTAATTTAAACATTTTAAAAATAAAAACTATCTTTAAAAATATTCAAACTTGTTCAGATTTTAGGCCCGTTGTTATGCCTGTGTGCGGTGGGGTGCAGTTGTGGGGTACTATTTCTATTTGTGGGAGCTGTATCCCATGTAGACATAGAGAGAGAGAGAGAGAGAGAGAGAGCACAAATACCATAACAAGAATCATGAAATTGACACAACCAACGTTCAGTAAAGATGTGATACCAAAGAAACAGAATCCATGAATCAAAACCATAATTTGACTACTTAAAATACCAAAACACCCAAACAACCAAAAGCAAAACAAATGACACAAAACGAGAACTGACCTGTACCCATTTACAACTCTTGATGATTCTTAAATGGGAAAACTAAACTGAAACGAGAAACGAGATGAAAACTAACCGGTTTGCCTCCGTCGGTTAGAGAGAGAGAGAGAACTTAGGAGGAGAGCAATAGAGGCCCTAAGATATTGTGACGAGCGTACGTATGTGTGTTAGCAGCCTAGGGTTTTTGTTTTCTTCCTTTTTTTGATATTGTGACGAGCGTACCCTTGTGTTGTGTGAGTATTTTTTATATATATATATATATATAACGGGTCCGGGTCGGTCCAAACGGGCCATTTAATAAGGCGAATCGAGGACCAAACTGATTAGATCGGTCTGGCAAAAAAAAATTTGGACTGAACCGATTAAAAAAAAATTGAAAAAATAGGGTGATCCGATTTGGTCCACCGGTCCAACCGACTTTTTAACACCCTTAACCTCAACACTGGTCAATTGAATACATTTTCTTTCAGTGAGATAACAGGCCGAGATATCGGCTAAAGTAGGATAAAATTTATTGTATGAGTCACTCGATAAAATAAGCCTATTTATGTGAAATTTGTTTTGTAAGAAAGGAATTAGTAAGTTCAAACTTTGGCATGAGAAATTTTTATATAATTTTTGTAAAATAATAAATCTAATTGCACCGTCTTTTTAAACCGCATAGGAATTGGATGTATATGTAGCATAAGGGTGCTCCTCTCTCTTCCCTTAAGTTGTGGAGTTTTTTGAGTGAGAATGATCACAACACGACATCTCGACATGAGGTTTTTATGAGGTATACACACGTGGTTCAAGTAGAAGCTCTCTTTGTAAAATCTCTTGTTAGTTAGTAATACTAGAAATCTGAAATCAGCTGGGACTTTACAGACAAATGAACCCCAACTCCTATTATTATAAGGTAATTCTAGGGAGACACATTTTGGGGACACGGTTTGATGACACTGGGCACGTGTTCCCATGTCATTGGCGAATACCTTAAGTGGGACCCAATCCATTCAAGTGTCCAACAAAACACAAGGACACGTGTCATGTGTCCCTAAATATATCCTCAAAATGTGTCTCCCTAATATTACTCTTTTATAAAATGGAGAAAACATTCTTTTTATTCCACATATCTGTAAGGACAAATTTTCAATTGAGTCAATTTGTATGTATTGGTATAATCCGGACAAAATACTTTGAGTCATAGGTTAGGACTTGAGTTCGTGACCTTTCAAGCCCATGACATGTTAGTTGAAGACATAGCGGCTAAGTAAAAAAGATCACATCGTCATGTTGTGTTTCGTGTCATGTTTTCGTCATCAACTTTTCAAGAGTCTCTCAGGTATGAATGCATATTTTATGTTGAGCCTTGGATATTTTAATTTTAGGTGTTAAGATTTTTTAAAACTATTTTTAAAATGACTTTATATTTTTTGAAGCAAAATATTTTATTTTTGCGTGTCGTTTGAATGAACATCTGGATCGCTCGAACGAGATTTGAGAGCCTCATTCGAACGACTTCTAACGATGTTCATTTTTCATTTCCACTGACATCTCGTTATAAGTCACGTTTCTTTATTGTTCGAACGAGAACGACTATGTCGTTCGAACGAGAGTGAACGTCGATCGAACAACCGAGTGCGATTTTTAAAAAATAAAATTTTCTTGCCAGTTTTTTTCCTCAAATACCCACTACTTTTTTCTATCCATATATGTAGTGCGAGATATCAGTTAAGAGACTATTTCATCCATTTAAAAGGAGATATCTTTACAAAAGTCCAAAAGAGTTTTTGTTTATGCTTCATGGTTTAATCTTTCAAAACAAAACCTATGTTTACACCCAACTAGTTTAGATCCAAGGTTCTACATTATATATGTTTTGATATCGAGTTTTGGCACCGTGTTCATTCTGTACACTATTGAGAATTATTTCTTGCGGAGGATTCCGTTCTCGTTGAATCACATACGGTGGACTCCGTATGCGTGTCGGTTGTTGTGCACTATCAGTGGACGCTAAGGCATATGTGGACTCCTGCTTTGTCTCTAAGAAGAGGTTGAAGAACGAAGAGCGTCAATACTTGTGAGGGGGTCGAGTCGTTGTATAAGTCTTCTGTCGTGTCCTTTTTGTAATTCCGTACTTAGTGAACTTTGTGGCTCGGTTGTCCGAGGTTTTGTTCTGTTAGGATTTTCCTTGTACATCGGGCATAGTGATTGTTTATTTTATCTTTCAATTCACACCTATATGCATCATATGTTAAAAAGATAAAAAATAATTAACCATTAAATTTTTTTATTTAATGCTTAATTAATTTAGGTAATTTGGTTTATGTTAATTTAAATTTGAATTAATTTTATTTTAAGTAAAAATTAATTTGATAAATAAATTTTTAATTTGGTTTGTGTAAAATTCAGAACCATCTCATCTCTAACAAGTGGTTTCAAAGCGGTTACACCAAATTATCGTGTTGTTTCCTTTTAGGCTTGAATATGGAACATTTATCTTATTCGAGGTTTTCTATTTTTTATGGTTCTACCTAGGCATACTGGAAAATACGTATGAGGTCAGCACTTAAGTACTTAGATGAGCGGTTTGGCAAGCGATTATTAGAGAGTGGTCCCCACCAAAGTGTTTAGTAGGAGAACAACATGTTCCTAAAGCTGTAAAAAGATGGAGTGAGGATAAGCATAAGCTAGCAAACTATAATTCACGTGGTTTAAATTCTCTTTTTATTGCGGTCACACTGGAGGAGTTTCGTCATAATATGACATGCGAAACGTCTAAAGAGTTTTGGGACACACTCCAACTTACTCATGAAGGTACAAGTGCTATTAAGGCTTCCAAACTCCAAAACCTCACCACTTAATGTGAAACCATTAATATGGCGGAGAGTGAATCCTTTGATGAGTTTTATGCTATATTTTTTGATATTGTGAACTTGTCTTTTTAACTTGGGAGAGAAGATACCCAACAACCGTGTCATAAAGAAAATTTTGAGGTCATTACTCGAAAAGTTTACTCCAAAAGTGACCATTATGAATTCAATTTTCACTTTAAACTCTACGAAACTTGAAGAGCTTGTAGGTGATCTTCAAACCTATGAACTCGACATGTTTACCTCCAAAAAGCGTACGAAAGATAAGGGCATTGCTTTGAAAGTCCAGAAGGAGGAAATACAAGTCTCGGATGATGAGTCTGATATCGACTCTGATAATATGGCTCTGTTTGCTAAGAAGTTCAGAAAATTTCTTAAGTTTACTAAAGAGAAATTTAAAAATGATTATAAGAAATTTGAGTAGTCTAAGTATAATAAGGCCGAGAAACTCCCTAAAAATCGTAATGATAATCTTAAGAGTGACGAGTCGAATGGGTGTTTTGGGTGCGAAGGGTATGGCCATAAGACAACTAACTGTCTCACTAAACTAAGGAAGGAGGGCAAGAAACCTATTTCTTACAATGCCACCCTTAGTGATAGTGAACCGAAAGAGGGATCCGATTCCCCCATTGAGTGTAACTTCACCTCATTCATGGCTAGTCACGTGAGCATTGATGACAAATCTTTCCAGAAAGATATTTAATTGCATGGCATTTCCGAGGCCATTGTTTGTGTATCCCAATTATGTGATGGTAGAGAGAGTGGAGAAGAGAGTGAGAATGAAGAAGAGGAGGAGGAAGTGAGTGACCTCCAAGTTGCCTTCCTTGAGTTGTATGCGAAATCTTTGAAATTGAAAAGGAAAACTTGAAGTTCAGAATAAAAAGAAATAAAAAAATATTATTTCACATACTAAGTTTTTTTCTCATCTTGAAATGATTGTTGCAAGTAATTTTTAAAATAATTATTTTACCAATAATATTGATAAGCCCTGTGCATTACACGTGTTTTAGTCTACTATCTAAGTGAAAAATTATATCATTGTATATTGACTGATCTCAATAAAGCACGTTCTCATGCAATTAATAGTATGCTCTATTAAGTGATGTTTCCATTTTTTTAAATTAGTTTTTGGTCATTAAATAACTACATTCTTGACATCGATTACACATTTTTTTTTTGTCGAACTCACAAGAAAATAATAGAAAACTTCCTGACCCTACACGCAGAGATTCTCAATGAAGTTAGATTTCTTGTAATCAATCTCTGAATAATGAAAAATGACACTTGCACCGGTTTTGTGCACCGGGTGCACAAAATACTTGTACAATTGACTAAAAAAATAAAATAGCCATTTTCTTGATAAAATGTACCAGTATTTTATGCACTCGGTACATTTAGCACCCCACCCCAATAATTCATGTCATGATTATATGCTCTATTAAGACGTTATAAAACTTCTACTAATAGTACTCATACATAATCACATGTATGATATATAATAACTAGAAAAAAATTTGCAGTGGCTCCAGAGCCCAGAGGGATCTTAGTTACTATTTCAGATCCCAGTTCAAACAAGTTCATCGTTTACAAAATGGACTCCCAGATAAGCAAGCCGGCCCAGAGATTTAAAGGGCCATGTGCGTAAATTAAATATTGGGCCCCTTTATATTTACAAATTTGATATTTAAAAAAATAATATTACTATATATATCACATGTTAAAAAAAATTACAGCTCAATAATGCGTACTACAAGCAATAAAAATAATTGTAAAAGAAAGCATAAAACAATATATATAATATTACAAACTTTTATAATCAATTAAGAAAAATATGAAAAAATACCAGTTGGAGTCTGCCTTTTAACCACCCACCAAATGAAAAGATTTTTGCTTGCTGCTTACAATGGTTGTTAGCATATAACTGAATGACTTTATTTTAGTCAACAAAAAAATGACTTGGCTTTGGATCGAATTAAGAGTGAGAGGTTGTTATAGAAGACTAGAGAAGAGATATTAAAATGTGTAGTAGTGTAGTATGCGAGAATAAAACGGATAGGAGAGGTAGATGAGTGTGTATTACATCTGTTATTTATGTGCCCCTTAAAATGCTCACACAGTAATATTTAGACTCCAGAATAGGTATGGAAATAAATTTTTGGGCCCCAGAATAATTATTTTAGGCCCCACATTATACACAAAGTAGCATACAAAAAAAAAAGACCCTGTGCAGTTGAGCATTTTGCTCCTGCCCAGAGCCGGCCTTGCAGATAAGACAAACTTTCTCCTAACATAATTGATAAGAAATAAATTTATACATTTTATCTATTCTTAACACAAATAATAATTTTAGGCCGACTCAAAAACATGACACAAATTAGTGCGATACAATGACATATTGCATCCGCATCAACCTGTGTCTGACTCCAGTACTGTAGCATCTGAACACGAGCCAATACAATTACGATATGTCAGTTTATCGCACTAAATGTGTTACATTTCCGGGTCAGTATAGAAAGGCTGACACATAACAAGGCACAGTCGATGGTACAAATACATTCACTTTATTAGATAATCGGTGTATAGAAGACACCACCGCTTTTCTCTCTCTCTCTCTCCCCTTGAATATTATATTGGTTTGGGATAGTTTGTTTTTTATTATCGGTTAGGAGCCATCTTTGTTGTGTATTGAATTTTAGAGGCTAATTTTCTACAAAAGCTATCATAATTAAATTCAATCCGTTTGCCACCATTCTCTTTGTTGGCAAATGTCTCATTTACCATTCTAAACTTTGCTAATAACTTTTTTCTCACCTTTGTAAAACAATTTTTTTTAGTAAATAAAAATATTTTTCTAAATAAATAAAAAACACTTTTTTGTTTAGAAAAAAAATAATTTTTCTTTGTCCACTTTGAATTTATTACGAAAAGAAAAAAGTTTTTTTTTTGTTTTATTTTATCTCCCTTTTTAAAAAATAAAAAAATGAATTTTTCTTCTCTTTTTGTCAACATTTTTATATATTAAAGAAAAAAAACTATTTTTATTGTTATTTTTTCCATGCCAATTTTTATTTATTAGAAAAAACATAAAAAACTATTTATTTATTCTCTTTTTGGTCGCAGTTTTTATTTAATAATCTCCTGGTTCTCTTTTTCCTTCCCTTTTTTTAATATTAAAATTACATAGATCGTTTTTTCTTTACATATAGTTCTCACACTTTTATTAAAGATAAAATCTGTTTTATTTCTTAAATAAAAAACAGAACGAAAAAGAGAATAAAATAAATAGTTTTTGTTTTTTTCTGATAAATAAAAACTAGGATGAAAAAGAGAACAATACACTATATTTTTTTTATAAAAAATTGTGACAAAAAATAGGTTTTATATTTTTAATAAGTAAAACCTAAGAGCAAAAAAGAGAAGAAAAATATTTAATAAAATTCGAAGGAAAATAAGAACATAAAGAACAATTATTTATATTTTGATATAAAATCTGGGAAGAAAAATAGAACAAAGAACAGTTTTTTGTTTTATTAATAAATAATGATCGGGACAAAAAACATTTTTTCTTTATTTATAGTATTTAAGAAACTAGGACAAAAAGGGTAATTTTTTTCCTCTAACACATTAAAAAAGGGACGAAAAATAGTTTTTTTTTTCTTTCCTTTTTTAATAATGAAAATTGGGATGAAAAAAATAAAAAAATATAGTTTTTTTGTTACTTTTAATAAATAAAAATTGAGACAAAAAAGCAAAAAAATAATTTCTTATTTAAAAAAATCTATTGTTTTTATTTATTAGAAAACTCTTTTTATTTGTCAAGAAAATTAAAAATAGTTTGATATAAAAAATGGGTTGCTTTTATAAATGTGAGAGAAAGTGGTTATAATTTGTTAAATTCTAGTAGAAATTAAAAAAAAAATAGTTAACAATGTTAAAAGTGTAAATGAGAAACTTGTAAACAGAGAAGAAGCTGACAAATGAACTGAATTTGATTATGATGGCTTTCCTTAGAAATTGGCTCGCAAAGTTCAATATAACAAAGAAGGGCACACAATCAATAATAAAGATTAACAAACGTACCTCAAACCATAAATAACCCTAAAAAAGTCATTTAGAACCTTTTCTCTCTAGAGAGATCTTCACAGCAATAAATGCGTGGCCAATTAAGTTTTCCACTGACATTTCCAATAGTATAATTAAAAGACCCATCTTCTCATTTGGGGCATCAAGTAAGACAATGGCAAATCAAGTGAGACAAAATAAAAGTATCCTACTTAAAATAATGAGTATTTTTAGAGTGAGTGAATGTCTCTTATACATATAAAACCGTGTCCAAAATATTGAGTGAATTTTCAAATATTATTGGAACCTTTGGTCGTGTATTTATGAGTCAATAATTATTCTAAATTTTGTACAAATGTCGTTGTGTATAAAATACTTTTATTTGTGTATCAGTATTTGTACAATTTTCACTCAACAATCTGATATCAGAGCCAAATGATATGTGAACGTTGTTAAGGTGGTGTTGAAGGAACGGAGTTGTAACAACCCCTATTTTTCACATTAAAATTGGCCAGACACAATACACCGGAAATGGAGTTTATCTATCAATCTATATGATTCTTAGCATCGAACACCATAATAATAATGGTAACACATTTTAAATATTTCCTTTTAAAAGATAACATACACAATAAACTATTTCAACAATAATTAATAATAAATAAAATTCAATATTCCACTAGTCATAAAATTCAACTACAATATAAATTATCTCCAAATGACTAAATAATAAGCTCGGGCTTATGCCCATACAGTAATCTGTGATAATAAAGTGACCGTAATGGAAATAGCAACCTATGGTAGAATAAAATGAACGGAAGTAGTCGCTGTGCAAATATGACCCAAAGTCTGATTTCCTATTAGTCCTAGTGTCCCTGCCTATATAAACATTGGGGGGGGGGGGGGGGGGGGGAGAAAATATTAATAATTTGGGCCAGTGCCCTAGAGTTGCAAGAATTAACTTACGAAAATTTAAATGCAATAGTACAGTTAATTCAAAGTGTGTAACCCCCATCGGCACTCACATGCGTTAAATACCTCACGCCTCACCTAAGTACAATACTATGCCTATACCAACCCAAGTCTCCCCTTTGTGAAAGATTGCTAACCATAACATTAATAAACACCTGATTCGATGTACCATAACTCACGTACCGTAATTAATTATTTATACCTGTATTCTCATTTGAAAATACTCTTACTAAGTTGTTTAACCAAAGTTAAATCAGTTGAGTAAGATTCGATCTGATTTTTGAGGAAACTCTTTTATAAAACAAGAATTAACACAAGACGTGTTTGGATATTATGAACTAGATATTTCAGATTCTTGAAATTAGTTTTTAGGTTTTAGAAATCAAACATAAGTCTAGTTTGTAGAAGTAGTAGTGAAGCAATAAAAAACAATCATAAATAGACACTAATATTTTTACGTGGTAAAACCCTATGTAGGTCCCACTTTATTTTCAAATCAACTTTGCTTTAAGGATGATGAAACACTTTCTCTTTTTGAATTTTTTTTTTCAAATTTTATATGCACCGAATTGTGAAACAATTTTAGCTTAGCCAAATTTTATCTTGATTAATCCTAAACAACATCTAGTGATTAAAGCAAGTAAAGTAAGGAAAATAATGCTCATAACACCGGATGTATAAGAAAACCACAACAAAAAAAAAATATATCAAACGGCCCAAGCTAGACAATAACTATGAATATGGAATTACAAAGGTATAGACGGTAGTCTTACTCAACGAATCGATCCCCCACGAGACTTGACGCTCCTCTGATCATCAACCATTCCTCTCACAGTGCCCACACGATATAAAGTGGTATCAGATCTAAAAACATATTTTTATTGTGTTGATCCCATTCTTGCTTTTAAGGATAAATTTTGGAAATTATGATAGTTTTCGTACTCCTGTTTTTTATGGTACTAACTATGCTTATTGGAAGATGTGGATGCATAGTGCCTTGAAATCCATAGATGAGCGTGTGTGGTTAGCGGTTAAAAAGGTTGGACAACACCAGTTACACGAGAGGGTGAGGCCACTAGTTTGAAACCCGTTGAGTCATGAATCGAGGTAGAACATAGGCTTGCATTGTACAACTCTAAGGGTCTACTAGTTATTTCCTCACATGTCACACCTGGAGAGTATAATAGAATCCTGACTTGTGAAACATCAAAAGAGGCTTGGGATACACTTGCACTCACTCATGAGGGCACGAGAACGGTTAGGGCATCTAAGTTGAAAAACCTCACTACACAGTTTGAGACGATTAAGATGTCAAAGAGTGAGACGTTTAATGAGTTCTACACTAGGTTGTCCACTATTGTCAATGCGTCGTTTAACCTAGGTGAGAAGATACCCGATAACCGAGTCGTAAAGAAAATCTTAAGGTCGTTGGCTAAAAGATTTGATGCAAAAGTGACCGTTTTGAATTCCCTTGGCATATTAGAGTCGACGAAATCTGAAGATATTTTAGGTGACTTACAAACCTATGAACTTGACATGTTTACCTCCAAGCAAGAGCCAAAGAAAGAAAAGGTCATTGCTTTGAAAGACCTGAAGAAGGTGACTAAGGTTTCGGATGATGAATCCGATTCTGATTTTGAGGATGTCGCCTTGTTGGCAAAGAAGTTCAAAAAGTTTCTTAAATTACAAAAGCAATCAAAAGATGACAAAAAGTTTGAGAAATTCAAGAACAACAAGGTAGAGTCCACCCCTAAAAATAAGAGTGAGAAATTTAATAGGGTTGAGTAGGATAGATGTTTTGGGTGTGAGGGGTATGGGTACAAAGTTGTCGAGTCTCACGCTAGACTTAATAAAGAGGATAAGAAACCGATTTCATATACTGCCACCTTAAGTGATAGTGATCCGAAAGAGAGATAAAGTTCCCCCAACGAGAGCAAGTTTGTTGCTTTCTCGACATGTCATATGAGCGATGTCGATATATCTTCCCTCTAATATACTCATGTGCATGACACTTCCGAAGTGGGTGAGATTAAATCCCAAGTGTGTGAGGGTGATGAGAGTGAGGAGGAAGAGATCGATGTAGGTGAGTTACAAATTGCATTTAGAGAGTTGTATGAAGAAACAATGAAAGTGAGAAAGGCCGACTCTAGATTGCAAGCTAGGTTGAATGAGCGTGTCGTAGAAAATAATGATGTTTTGATTGAGGATCTTAGGGCATGGGAGAAAAAGCTTAGGTAAAAGCTAGAGTACATCGAGAAATAGAGAGAGAGCCTTCTTGCCTTGATGGAGGGGTTACAAAAGGAGGCGCTTGATTAGGCATAAATAGTGTATATCTATCCCCGTAATTTAGGTACCTTTGTGAACCCGAGTAGTGCAAGTGATACAGATTTAACTCAAATATATGCTACTAACCTTCGTTGGCAAGTATTTCATATTTTGTGTTTCTCATATGTGTTTTACAGGTTAATTATGCAAGCGGTACAAAAGAGAAATCAAAATAGTGAAAGAAAGGGTAGGAAGGCAAGTTCAAGGGAATTTTTGTAATTTTTCAGCCAGATAATGGAGGTGGATCCAATTGGAAAGTCGAAGATCTCGGAACAACGAGAACACTGTAAGAAATGGCACCTAAATCCGAGCTACCGTGAAAGAGTTATGATCATTTGAAGTTGAGGAAAAATCCAAGAATCCAAGGAGAAAAGAAGGAAAAAAAGTTAAATGTTGAATTAGGGAAATGAGACCCCAGAACCAGAAGGAATTATCGAACCACACTGCGAACCGGTTCAGTGTAGTTCGAGAATTCCTACTGGTTCTGGGGTCTCATTTCCTCAATTCAACACTTGACTTTTTTTCCTGTTCTTCTTCTTGGATTCTCGGATTTTTCCTCAACTTCAAATGATTATAACTCTTTCACCGGAGCTCGGATTTGGGTGTCGTTTCTTCCAGTATTCTCATTGTTCCAAGATATTTGACTTTACAGTTGGCCCACCTTCTGGATTAGGCTGAAGAATTACTAAAATGCCCTTGAACTTGCCTTCCTATCCTTTTTTTTACTATTTCGATTCCTCTTTTATACCGCTTGCATAATTAACCTGTAAAACACATAAGAGAAACACAAAATACGAAATACTTGCCAACGAAGGTTCGTAGCATAAATGTGAGTTAAATCCGTATCACTTGCACTACTCGGGTTCACAAAGGTACCTAAATTATGGGGATAAATATATAATATTTATGCCTAATCAAACCCCCCTAACTTAGAACTTTGCGCGTCCAGAGCAATGTAAAAGAAAAAGAATAATGTCACAACTCTTCTAAACATACTATGGGGATAGAATACCTTTTTCGCAGGCGTGCGATTGCATTTAGCGTATGCAACAAGCCGTTAAACCCCTAGGTTACCCTAGTAGGACGAGTGTTGTCTCGTGAGGGTTTGCATTGAATATACTCACAAAATTTGACTCAAAGAAAAATCAAAACACGCAAAAATTGTATAATTCAAACTTTTCTCGAAAATAGTCATCATCAAATCATGTTCACGAGTCTAAAATCACAGTGCGTGTGTGCGAAGCCGAAAATTTAACCCTGAATTTCCACCTATTGACCATTACGTTACTTATCCGAAAATTCATTTTAATTTTAAAATCTCATGGGATGCTCTCACAAACGAATCGCTCGAAATGTGGCTATTCTCTCGGTGTGCACGATTTATAAGAGTAAATATATTGGAATCAAGTTCATACACACAAATCAAAAGACAAAATTTTATGGTAATCGGATCTCATCAAAGGATTACGGGTATATGAGGAAACGGGACCATTGCCTCTAATTCACGTTTTTGATCTCTTTTATTATCTTTTAGTGTTTTAGCTCTCCACGCGGTAGTCAATTTTGCAATTTTGGACTCGGTTAGGACTTTTACGGGTTGGGGTGTATTGGGTTATATTGGGTTATATTGGAAAAGGTTAAGAATTTCGAAATTGGAAAACTTTGTTTATGATGGCCGTTAAAGCTTTCTCGGGATTTTGCTCATTTTCTTCTTCTTTTTCTTTTTTTTCTATTTTCACGCTTTTCTTTTCTTGCAATTTTTGTTGAGCATAGTTATTCTTTTCTTGCCCCTTTTTGTTGCATTTTTCGGACTTAACTTTTTTCATTTTTTACAATTCCGGGCTTTTTGGGTTTTTCGGGTTGTCAAACGAAAGGAGAACTTATTCGGCAACAAACGATGGCCTACTTCATTGTCCCAAAAAAAAACTAATTGCGTTACCATATGCGTTTCGAGATAGATTTAATTTAGAGATTTCTTCGACACGTTTTTCAAGACAATGTCACACACATTTCTCAAACCCGATCAAGGTGAAAGACTTGAGATCCTTGACGACTTATTAGACCGCTGAAAAGAATTTGGAGTTAACAATTAACTCGAATTGATTTATAATTTTCATAAAAATGAAAGGCTCGAATCTCACCAGGGTTATAAATCTCCACACTTATTCATTAAGTCGTCAATTTTCGCTCAATTTCCATCTTTGGTCAATTTCGGCTTTGTGTATTGTGTTTTTACAATTTTAGACTTTAAATCGACTTTTAATGATATTTTTGAAATTTCTGAATTCCAATTTTTATTTATTTTGAAGAAAAATATTTTTGGATTTTTTTAAATTTTATGATTTTTTTGATATTTTTGGGCATTTTTAAAAATTTTGTGAAGTTTTAGAAAAATGCACTTGTACCCCCCCTAACTTAGACATTTGCATTGTCCTCAAGCAAAAAAGATTAAAATCTAACTCAAAGCGAATGAAAAGTTCGAAAAAATAAAACAAACAAATTAAAATAGAAATGCCAAATTGTATTATAGCAACGGAGAATCACGTGTTACAATGGAGAGGGTAGAGTAAGCAACTAAGCAATGTAAACAACCAGAATTACACACACACATCAAACACATCAAAAACAAACACGGGCTTCATTAGGGATGCGGATTTGAGGTCCCAGGTGTGTTGGGATCGTGTGGATCATAGAAGAAAGGCGGAGAGGGTCACCCAAGTTGAGCTCATTAAGGTGGGCTTGGAGACGATGCATCACGCTCGCGTCCCTCCGGTAAGTCACTCGATCCCTTTGATAGGCGAATTGATCTTGATTGTATTGGGTGATGAACCCGTCAAGGCGAGATTCGATTGCCGAAAGGCGCCTATCAAAATTCGCACCGGGAGGCTCAAAGTCAGAATCGTCATCCTTGTCTTCGGCATATTCTTCTTCTTCCTCCCCCACATCCATCATGGGGTCATCATATGCTTCCTCCCCCTCACCCTCATCGAGAATGGGATGGTCGGGGTGAGCCACTCGCATTTTGCGTTCACTCCGAGTGGTAGAGGTGCTTCCAATGGGGCGGGGGAGTCAGATTTACTGCCCCGGGTCTTCCACCCCGGCATCCGTCAAAAGTTTCGTAATGAGGCGAGCATAAGGGAGCACGGCTTTGCCACAATCGTCGTAGGCGGCATTGATGATGTCCACGTAGAAGAGTTGGGCTAGATTTATTATGGTCTCGGGGTCGAGGAAGTGGTAAAGGAAGTTGGTGTGACGTAGCCGGACCACCGAGTCATTGGTTGTTTGGTGGATTTCTCCACATGTAATTAGGTGCGTGAAGCGCACCGTATCTGAGAGACTTCCTATGGGAAAAGAATCCCGCACCCATTCCTCATCGGGTGCCATTCGAGAAATGCATTATTTTTTGGTGCGGGGGGCACCATTTGTGGGATAACGGAATGGCACGGGGAGGACAACCCCTTTGGCACGCATTTTGTGCGCGATGATGGCAATCGAAAATGGAATTTGGATACCGTCAAGGTAGGCCTCGTGAAGCGTGGATGTTTTACGAACGAGTGTCGCATAAAATTGGCGGATTGCAGCTTCAAATACATTGTTGCTCGTAGGAGAGAGGAAGGAGAACCACCCCCGACGGTCAAAAAGGGCGGTGACCTCATCGAGAAGTTGCTCCCAATTGACAAAGCGTTTGATGTGGATTGGGCGTGTGGACGAAAAATAACGCCTGGCCTAATGGCGTTCTTGGACGCATCGAAACACCTCCTTACCCTCGTCATCAAGGACGGTTGTGTAGTTATATTTGCGAGGGCGGAAATTGGCTTGGCGGGGGCGCGACATGGTGAGAGAGAGAGAGATTTTATGGTGTAGAAGAGAGGAAGGGTGAAATGGAGTAAGGGAAATAGAGAGGGGTGTTAATTTATAGGTGTGGAGGATTGGATTTTGGTGGGAAATTGGAATGGGATGGGAGGGAATGGGAGGGGTGAAAGAATTTGGAAAGGGGAATGAAGGGAGGGAAGTTCGAGGGGGTAAAATTTCGTAGGGGGTGTATGGAGGGAAGAGGGAAAAGAGGTTGAATTTGGAAAAATAGGGGGGGGGGGGGGGGGAATCTGCCAGGTACCCCGAACCGGTTCACTCTGGGGTTCGGGGGAGGGTACTGGACAGAAAGCTGAATTTCTCTCTTCTCTCAAACACTAAGTGTTTGATCAAGCCTCCTCTCATGCATATTTCCCCTAAAGATGTCCTAGACCCTCGGGTATCCTAAAAACTCCTCTATCATGCCCTCGAAATATGTGCAAACTCTCTCGAAAAGTGTGCTAACTCACTCCCTCTCATGAATCGTGCTCCAGACTCTTAACTAACCTAACTCACACACTACTACTGTACACAAGAATTCACCCCATACGCATCGGGGGTGCAATGACCTCTCATTTTCAGCTCACTCGATCCCGTAAACGAGTTCTGACAACCAAACGATGTCAATTTCTTTCGCACATGCCTCTAGATATGGCTTTAGGCGTTGTCCATTTACCTTGAATGTATTTCCCCCTTTTAAATCGTCTAATTCCACCGCCTCGTGAGGGAATATATTCTTCACAACGAACGGGCCAGACCATCGTGACCGCAATTTACCCGAAAATAGATGAAGCTGAGAGTTATAGAGAAACACTTTTTGTCCGGGAAGAAACTCTTTGCGTCGAATAATGTTATCGTGAGCGAGTTTCATCATTTCTTTAGAAATTTTTGCATTCTCATACGCATCAGTGCGTATCTCTTCTAACTCATTTAATTGAAGCCTACGAGCTTCACCGGCTTTATCCATATCATAATTTAACTTCTTAATCGCCCATTACGCTTTGTGCTATAATTCGACGGGTAGATGTTAAGGTTTGCCGTACACAAAGCGGAAAGGGGACATCCCGAGTGGATTTTTGTATGCGGTACGATAGGCCCATAGTGAATCGTTCAATCGAAGTGACCAATCTTTCCGAGTGGGATTGACGGTCTTATCGAGAATGTTCTCGATTTCCTGATTTGCTAATTTGGCCTGCCCGTTCGTTTGTGGGTGATAGGTCGTTCCAACCTTGTGAATGACGCTATACTTTCTCATGAGCTTCGCGAATGGCCTATTGCAAAAGTGCGTGCCATTGTCACTAATTATCACTTTCGGAGCACCGAAGTGGGAAAGTATGTGTTCGTGTAGGAACCTAATCACCACTTTATTGTCATTTGTCTTGGTAGATATAGCTTCCACCCATTTGGAAACATAATCTACCTTGACAAGGATGTATAGGAAACCAAAAGATGGGGGAAAAGGGCCCGTGAAGTCAATACCCCAACAATTAAAGATCTCAATAATGAGTATCGGGGTTAATGGCATCATGTCTCATCGGGTAATCGCCCCCATCCTTTGACACCTATCACAAGATTTGCAACAATTGTTCACATCCCGAAAAATTGTGGGCCAATAGAGGCCGCATTGAAGAATCTTAACGACTATCTTTTTCGTCAAAAAGTGACCTCCACAAGCTTTCGAATGACATAATTGGATGACTTTCGAGATCTCGTCATCCGGTACGCATCGTCGGATGATTTGGTCGGTGCAATATTTAAAGAGGAAATGATCGTCATAGAAAAACATGCGCGACCAAGTGATAATCCTCTTCTTATCTTGCGGTGTCCAATCGGGAGGGACGACTCCCATGACAAGATAGTTCACTATATCCGCAAACCAGGGCAAAGAAGAGGTAGCAAAGAGTTGCTCATTCGGAAAATATTTGTCTATGGGTATTGGATAACTAGGTACGTCGGACGAAAGTCGTGATAAGTGGTCGGCCACGAAGTTTTCTACTCCTTTCTTATCTTTAATGGAGAGATTAAACTCTTTTACGAGTAGGATACACCTTATGAGGCGCAGTTTTTCATCTTTCTTAGCAAGTAGGTATTTCAGTGCCGCGTGGTCGGTGAAGCAAGTGATGGGGGAACCGATAAGGTAGGACCGAAATTTGTTAAGAGCAAAAACTATCGCTAGCAACTCCTTCTCTCTAGTGGAGTAATTGAGTTGTGGTTCGGTAAGAGTTCGGCTAGCGTAGTAGATAACATGAGCCCGTTTGTCTTGTCTTTGGCCCAAAACAGCCCCTATCGCATAATCGCTAGCATCACACGTAAGCTCGAATGGTAAGGACCAATCTAAAATTTGTATGATGGGAGCGAACACAAGCATGGTTTTCAGTTTTTTAAAAGCGCTATGGTATGCTTCTGTCTACTCAAATGGGGTGTTCTTCATAAGAAGGTTGCTTAAGGGTCTAGCGATGGCGCTAAAATCCTTAATGAACTGTCGATAAAACCCCATGTGGCCTAATAAGGAGCGCGCATCTTTGAACGATTTTGGTGGGGTAGATCGTTTATGACATCTATCTTAGCTCTATCAACTTCAATCCCCTCAGATGACAGTATTTGGTCAAAAAATTTTCCTTCAGTGACCATAAAATGGCATTTCGCCCAATTTAGCACTAAGTTCTTCTCCACACACCGGGCAAGTACTTTTTCTAGCTTTTCTAGACAAAAATCGAAAGAGGTGCCAAAAATGCTAAAGTCGTCCATGAACACTTCAAGTCCTCTCTCAACCATGTCGCTAAATAAACTCAACATGCACCTTTGAAAGGTCGCGGGTGCATTACACAAGCCGAATGGCATACGTTTGTAAGCAAACATACCAAAAGGGTAAGTGAAAGTCGTTTTCTCCTAGTCATGTACATCTACCTCAATTTGGTTATATCCGGAATAACCATCTAGGAAGCAATAGTAAGGGTGGCCCGCTACTCTCTCAAGCATCTGATCAATAAATGGCAAGGGGAAATGATCTTTCCTATTTCTTGTATTGAGTTTCTATTAATCAATGCAAATGCGCCATTCGGTGGTGGTACGTTGGGGAACGAGCTCTCCCTTAGCATTCTAAATCACTATCATGCCCGACTTCTTCGGGACAACTTGAATAGGGCTCACCCACTTGCAATCCGAGATTGGGTAGATAATCCTGGCATCTAATAACTTAATGATTTCGGTTCTAACCACTTCTTTCATATTGGAGTTTAGCCTTCTTTGGATTTCTCTCGAGGGCTTGACATCCTCTTCGAGATGGATCTTGTGGGTGCAAATCAAAGAACTTATCCCCTTCAAATCTGCAATACACCAATCGAAAGCACCTTGGTGCTTCCTCATAATCTTTAACAGTTTACCCTCCTGCTCTTCGTCTAGGCTAGAGGAGACAACAATAGGAAATGTCTCGTGTTCTCCTTGGTATGCATATTTAATATGGGAGGGTATTTTCTTTAATTCGAGGGACGAAAATTTATCACTGGAGGGAACCATGCGTGCCTCCCTTGGCGGTAACTCCTCGAACCGAGAAACCCAACTTACATTTCTCGTATCCTCGTCCGACACTCTCTCATTAAGTAACTCTCCCCACTCCTCGACTTCCCTCTCAAATGCAGTGTATGTCCCCTCACTCTCGTGGCTCGACACTAAACAGGACCCTAGGGCATCTCCATAATAATTTTACTCAAAGTACTCCTCTACGATCTCGTAGATTAGGCCCACCGCGTGAAGATCATCTTCTTCCCCCATATGTTGGGCTATATGGAAGATGTTAGTCTCTATGGTCATGTTCCCAAAGGTGAGTTGCATCTGCCCATTTTGCGTATTGATAATTGCATTAACCGTAGCTAAGAATGGGCGCCTAAGAATAATGGGAATATGATTGCTCGAGGCGAAGGAGGGTTTCGAGTCCTAAATGACAAAATCTATCGAAAAGTAGAAAGTGTCAACTTGAACGATCACGTCCTTAACTATACCTCTTTGGATCTTCATGATTCGATCCGCAAATTGGAGAGTGATCTTTGTGGGATTAAGGTCGCCCAGATCAAGTTGCCTATAGATGGCGTAAGGGAGGATATTGACACTTGCTCCTAAGTCAAGTAAGGATTTTTCAATTTTATTTTCTTCAATGATGTAGGAAATGGTGGGTGCACCGGGATCTTTCAATTTTGGTGGGAGATCATTAAGTAAAATGGAGCTCACGTTCAGGGCTAGAAATATATTTTTCTTTACCTTCATCTTTCTCTTTACTGTTAACAAGTCTTTGATGACTTTTGCATAAGCTGGAATTTGCTTAATGGCATCGAGGAATGGTAAATTTAGCTTTACTTGTTTTAGCACATCTAACACTTCATCACGGGGGTTTCCTTTATGGGAAGGAACCAACCTTTGAGGAAACGCTTCCGCTGTGGGTGGTTTCACTACTACGTCGGGCTCACTAGTGTCTTCTTTATCACTCTCTGTCAAGGGGACATCTTTGACCTCTTTCGTGCCGGGCGAAATCTCCTTGTCTTTGGTTGCATCGTGTGGGGGAGGTGATAAATCAACTACTCTCCCATTACGAAGAGTGGTCACAGCTTGAATTTGCTCCTGATGTTCTGTCGAGGTGGAGCTAACACTAGTTTGACATTGGGGCAGTCTTTGGCCCTGGGTAGGAAACTTGCCCTTCTCTTGGACACTAAACGATGATTGTATCTTTGAAATATTTGTGTTTATGTCGCTGATCATGCGATTATACCTAGCATTAGTTGCATTCTGGGTATTGATAAATTGGTTCATCGTATCCTCGAGATTTCTCCGCGGTGGAGTTCTATATGCCCCTTGAGATGGTGGTGTTTACACATGTCCTTGCATGTGTGGAGCTTGCTGAAAGTGCGATGGTAGGGAGGGGCAACATGTGAATTTGGATTCTTCGCAGTATGCTGTTGCCCATAGCTAAAACCAAGATGGTTTTTCCATGAAGGGTTGTAAGAATTCCCATGCGATGCACCAAAATTACCCTTGAATCCTCCTATACCACTTACTTGCTCTTGAAGCATCACTTTGTAGGTGGGTATAGTCGGGAATTCCTCTGTTGAATGACCCGCCTCACAAATCGCACACACCTTCTCGACAGGGTTTAGGATGGATCCAGTTGGTCCTCTTCCACATACCTCAAGTATTTCTCGCACGCCTTTCTCAAGTAGATTGATGTAATACCCCGTACTTTTGGCTATATTTATTTTTTGGGATTAATTAATTAAATGCGTATTAATTGGAAATTAATCCGGGTTATAAATACTAACGAGATGCGAGTTGGTATTTGATTATGTGCATACATGTTTTGATATATGTATTTGGTATTATAAAATTGTCGTGAGATTGATATACGACATTTTAGAAATTTTGTTGAGACGCGTGTGACCGCCGCGTCATGGTATATTATTTTAATTATAAAAGTGATTTTTATTTCTATTATCCGTATGGTCATTTTGAGTGCGCCAACGCGTCCGGAAGGGTCGAGATAGTCAAAAAACACTAGCCGGGGGTGTAGTTTGGGTCTCGGGGTATTTTTAGGCCATACCGGCAACTTAAAGGGTATTTTGGTAATTTTACATTTTGAGGAATTAAAAGTGACGAAAATTGGGAGTTTTAATCTGATGTGGATTTAACCCACTAAGCCCATTAACCAAACCATATTAACCTAGAAGGCTACGTAGGCTATTAGAAGAGTTTTCTAAGTTTCCCAAATCAAACCCTAGCCACCTTAAGCCACCATTGGAGAAGAAGCTTGGAGAGAAGAAATTCTGCAGAAAAGCTTCATCAAACCTACACCAAACTCAGAGACAACCAAGGCAAGTGACTTAAATCCATTTAATTTCAAAGAATGTTCTTTCCATGTTAGAAAAATTCGAATTTTGTGTTTGTTCTTGGTGAAATATGAAAACCCATGTAGTTTGGAGTTTAGAACTTGAAAATATTGAGGAGAATTGCATGTAGAATGATAGGTAGATAATTATTCTTATGATATCTGTGATAGAAGGAATTAAAACGGATTTATAGTGAGTTAATTCATGATTCAAAAGTTAGGGTTCATGTTCTTGAAATAATTGGGGAAAAAATGTAGAGATTTATATTTTGATTGATGTTAAAGAGATTTAATCATTGAAAACATGTTAGGAGTTGACTTGAATATGTTTAGGATGAATTAGAGACCCTAAAACTTTGTTGGGATGAACTTTGGAAGAGATTAGGAGTGATAATATGGATAAAAAACGAGATGGGGAAAATTCTGGGCTGAAACTGGTCCCTCGTTAGAAGACCTTCCCAGTTCGTTCAAACGAGCTCGTTCGAACGAGCTTCTAACGAGTTGACCAGTCGCTTCTAACGAAAAGGAGTCTCGTTCGAACGAGATATCGTTAGAAGGTACAGTTCTTTCGAACGAACTGGAATCTCGTTCGAACAGCCTCGTTCGAACAAGACTTCTAACGAGTTGACAGAGGGATCTCGTTCGAACAGTCTCGTTCGAACGAGACTTCTAATGAGTTGACAGTTTGGTTCTTTTTGGAGTCCCGTAAACTTGTTCGAGGATATAGATAACCTTCCTTTGATGATGTAAGGATAGAATTGGGACTTTTGGGTTATTACGAGGAGTAAATTTATATACGAGAGATTTAATTCAATGAACCGTTTGGGTTGAGACGCGAGTGTCTACTACGACGTGAGAATAGATTATGGCGCGTATGATGATAAACCGGAATAGTATAAATTGCGATAATTATAAGTTAGTACGAGAAATCGATATGTACTACGATTAAACTACGGGATTACTAAGACGTGTGTTTACTTAGTATTGGTATATGAATTGTGTGTATGACATACCTACCATACTTGCTATCACGGGAGGTTTGCGTTCGCTTAGGGCCCTCTAATCCTTGTGTTGCTCGGATTTAGACTGGTTACCTTGATGAACATAGGTCATAGAAAGACTTATTGGGATATTAATAAGTCCGCTGATCGTAGGAGCGTAGGTATGTGCGTGACCTATGTGATGTGACTGTGTTCGCCTCCATTGTTTGTGATGTTGTTATCTGTGAACTATTCCTGAGAGATTCGGAATATGTAATCCTTATGTACGTGATGTACCGGGATGGATAGCAGAGTATGTGTGCACCGCAGCTTAGTTCTCGGGGTGCTTATATTGTATATTTATGATGTGAATAATATACACTTAATTAATGGGAACCTTCATGATAATGCTGTGAATATAATTACAGTATTGCTTCGAGAAATATAGCGAGTTAACTGATAGTGATATATATATTGCTTATTGAGCATCTGAGCTTACGATAAACCCTACTTAATTACGAGCGTTATAATGTTAATAGAACCAAGTAATATGGGTAGGACCTACGATAGTCTAGCTAGAGATGATGTCACTTAGCTAGTGGTTTGCGTCGTTATAGATGGGTACTTACGTTAGGAGTGCACAGTTAGACGAGAGGTGAGAATATCATGTGAGTGCACGTCCTAACATGTACTTTGCATTTAATGTTTTAAATGTTTTTAAAGCACTTGCAGGTTTTTAAAATAACTCCACATTCGGGCTCTGACCCGTTTGCTTTTCAAATATTTTTCTTGTAAAACCATTTTAGGTGCCCAGCCACAAGGACACCAAGCATAGGATACTCATTCAGGTGACGAGCTGTAGCTGTTTGTGGAAGCTACAGGGATTTGCTTGTAGACGCTTCTATCTTTTGGATTCCAGAGTCACTATCTATCAGTTGTAGGGCATGTTGCCCATTTCTATCAGAGCATCTTTTACATTTCAGTTTTCAGACTTTGGCATGTATTATTTCTGTATTCAGTTTAGTTGTTTCAGTTGTGGGATTGTGGTGAGGAGTTTTTCCTCCAGACTTTATTTACGTTATGTGATGATCATTCTATTTACTTCAGTATGGTGAATGGTGTATTTACTCTTTATTACACTTGTTGCATGTTAATCAGACTTTAATTAAAATTTGGCAACTTACCTTTTAAATACTAGGTGGTTAGTAATAATAAAATGTTTTCGACAGTGATGCTATTAACTGAGCCAACTTGGCATTTTGAATTAATTTAATAAAGGAGTAGCTACCCGGTATTTAATTAGTCGGGGTGTCACAATTGAGTCGGCTGCCCATTATAGCATTCTTTTCCACGTGAAATAGGCCGGATGCCGACGGAGTGGTGGTCGCTTGGCGAGTTCAATTTTGAGCACTAGGGTCATATGTATCCCAAGATTGGGTAATCTTGTCGACATACCTCAGGTGAAGCTCAGCTTCGTTGGCGGAACATTCGACAAAGGGACCATCACACATAGTCTCAACGAGTTGTTTAGAATTCATATTCAGCCCGTTATGGAAGAAGGAAATGATTTGCAGTTTATCAAGTCCATGATGCGGGCACGAAGTGACTAACTCATTGAAACGCTCATAACATCGATCGAACGATTCATTTTCTAGTTATCGGAAGGTTTGAATTTGAGCCTTGATGGAGTTCGTTCGATGTCTAGGAAATAATTTCTTGAGAAATTTGGATTGTAACTCGTTCCATGATGAAATCGAATTTGGAGGTAAAGACCATAGCCAAGTCTTAGCCTTATCCTTTAGCGAGAAAGGAAAGAGTTTGAGGTGGATCACATCCTTTGTGCAAGTTTGATCTCTGAGGGTCTTGCACGCCTCCTCAAATTCCATGATGTGGAGATATGGATTTTCTGAATCCATTCCATGGTAAGTGGGAAGTATTTGGATCATCCCATTCCTAAAGAGAAATTTCCCTGCATTATACGGGAGTAAAATGCATCCCGGAGTGACAGTGCGCTCAGGATATAAGAGTTCTCTCAAAGGACGGTACGGGACCTCTCCCTCATCGGCGGCTGCACTACCATGTTGTGACATGTCTCTCTAAACTCAAAGACTCTGTGTCCTCACTTAGTATGCTCGGAGCGTGCTCTCAAGTGTGTCCTAAGAGGGAAAACGGAGTGTTATTTGCGATTGAGTGTGACGGTGTGGGAGGTGGAACCCAGAATTGTGGAGCGTTAGGAGTGTGAGGGCTATCAGGGTCGTAATCAACTATCGAGTTTTCGTGAATGTGGGTTGGAGTATTATGGAGAGTTGGAGTGAGTTCAGAATTTTTCATTAACAAGCTTATGAGAGATGATGAGGAATATTTTTGTGCTTTTAATTTTTATTTTTATGGTTTTGGATTTTTTTTTTGAAATTTTTGGTCAAAGTTTTAGATTGACTTGATCGAATCCTAAGTCTACCTAGTTCCCTAGCAACGGTGCCAAAAACTTGATGCGACTAAGAATGTGTCTCAGAAGTGCGTACTCTCTAGGCTCAAGTGCAAGCCTGTCGCTCAAGTAATAATTCGATAAGTCGGGTATCGATCCTCAGGGAAATAGGACAACGGAGTTGTAACGACGTTGGACAGACGAAGGAACCCTAAATCTGACTCTAAAGAAAAGGAAAAGATGAATTGAATGGTGAAATAACTACAACTAGATGCAATTTTGAAAATGGTTAACTAATGAGTTAAAATATGAATGGAATGCAACTATTCTAAATTACCTAAAATACTGATGATGAATGACTTAAAACTTAAACTATATGATGAGGAAAACAGGACGGGAATATAATCCCTCAACCCTAGTGTATTGAAGTTATAAAACTAATCATAAATTTAAGTGATTAATTAGACCCAGACTTTAGTACTCCCAAGCATTACGTATATGAGGTTCAAGCCCGCACCATACGAAATCAGAGGACGAGTAAAGCGGTAACGCGCGATAGCAACTCTCGCATTGCATTATAAAGCATCCTCATTACCCTGAAGCAAACGAGATCCAGAGATCTACAATGGTTGTGATGCTACGCAATACGGTCATAATAAATCATTAAATTTAGAGGATTAATTTTATACACATGCAACTAACACATCAGGTTGAGTTCACGCATCCCGACCCTTTTAAATCTAGCCGGGCATGTTAAACTGAACGATGCATGAAATAATTATGTTTTATGCGAAAGAAATCATGATGAAGCTATATTGAAACATGTAAATAAGTGTTATGAACCCAGAAATTGTTTGAATCATGCGAGAAAAATTACCATACAAGTACAATAATAAGACGAATGAAACTTGGATTAAAACTTGAACACAAACCGGAATTAATCACTCTTGAACCAACAAAGTAAAGTTATCTTCCTAGGATGTTCTTCTCCCTTCCTCTCCATCAAAAACTGATAAAAACTATGAAAAACTATGTTTTCTAAGTCAGTAACTTCGTACCAATACGTCTTAGAAGGAGTTGTAACAAAATAGAACTCTTTGGACCAATCGGAATTAAGCAACAAATTTGCGCATCAGGACCCCCAAACTGGTTCACAGGTACCCGAATCGGTTCGCCCCAGAACCGGTTCGCAGTGTGGTTCGAGAAATCCTGCTGGTTCTGGGGTCTCATTTTCTCAATTCAACACTTAACTTTTTTTCTTTCTTTTCTTCTTAGATTTTTCCTCAACTTCAAATGATCATAACTCTTTCATCGCAGCTCAGATTTGGGTGACGTTTCTTCCAGTTTTCTCGTTGTTCCGAGATATTTGACTTTCTAGTTGGTTCCACCTCCGGGATCAGGCTAAAAAATTACAAAAATACCCTTGAACTTTCCTTCCTAGCCTTTCTTTCACTATTTTGATTTCTCTTTTGTGCCGCTTGCATAATTAACCTATAAAACACATAAGAGAAACACAAAACATGAAATACTTTCCAACGAAGGTTAGTAGCATAAATTTGAGTTAAATTCGTATCACTTGCACTACTCGGGTTCACAAAGGTACCTAAATTACGGGGATAAATATACAATATTTATGCCTAATCAAACCCCCCTAACTTAGAACTTTGCGCGTCCCGAGTAATGTAAAAGAAAAAGAATAATGTCACAACTCTTCTAAACATACTATGGGGATAGAATAGCTTTTTTGCGGGCGTGCGATTGCATTTAGCATATGCAACAAGCCGTTAAACCCCTAGGTTACCCTAATAGGACGAGTGTTGTCTCGTGAGGGTTTGCATTGAATATACCCACAAAATTCGACTCAAAGAAAAATCAAAACACGCAAAAATTGTATAATTCAAACTTTTTCCGAAAATAGTCATCATCAAATCATAGTGCGTGTGTGCGTAGCCGAAAATTTAACCGTGAATTTTCACCGATTGACCATCACGTTACTTATCGGAAAATTCAGTTTGATTTCAAAATCTCACGGGATGCTCTTACAAACGAATCGCTCGGAATGTGGCTATTCTCTCGGCGTGCGTGATTTATAAGAGTAAATATATTAAACCCAAGTTCACTCACACAAATCAAAAGATGAGATTTTATGGTAATCGAATCTCATCAAAGGATTACGGGTATATGAGGAAACGGGACCATTGCCTCTAATTCACGTTTTTGATCTCTTTTATTATCTTTTGGTGTTTTAGCTCTCCATGTGGTAGTCAATTTTGCAATTTTGGACTCGATTAGGAATTTTACGGGTTGAGGGTGTATTGGGTTATATTGAAAAAGGTTAAGAATTTCGGAATTGCAAAACTTTGTTTTTGATGTCCGTTAATGCTTTCTCGGGCTTTTGCTCATTTTCTTCTTCTTTTTCTGTTTTTTCTATTTTCACGCTTTTCTTTTCTTGCTATTTTTTTTTAGCATAGTTATTCTTTTCTTGCCCCTTTTTGTTGCACTTTTCGGACTTAACTTTTTCCATTTTTCACAATTTCGAGTTTTTCGGTTTTTCGGGTTGTCAAACGAAAGGAGAACTTATTCCGCTCAATTTTGGGTTACAAAGGGGATGATTTTTCACAACTTTTTATGGCCAATATTTTTGTGTAACAAAGGATGGCCTGCTTCATTGTCCAAAAAAAAAACTAACTGCGTTACCATATGCGTTTCAAGATGGATTTAATTTAGAGATTTCTTTGACACATTTTTCAAGGCAGTGTCACACACATTTCTCAAAACCGATCAAGGTGAAAGACTTGAGATCCTTGACGACTTATTAGACCGCTGAAAAGAACTTGGAGTTAACAATTAACTCGGATTGATTTATAATTTTCACAAAAATGAAAGGCTCGAATCTAACGGGGTTATAAATCTCCACACTTATTCGTTAAGTCGTCAATTTTCGCTCAATTTCCATCTTTGGTCAATTTTGGCTTTGTGTATTATGTTTTTACAATTTGAGACTTTAAACCGACTTTTAATGATATTTTTGAAAATTTTGAATTCCAATTTTTATTTATTTTGAAGAAAAATATTTTTGGATTTTTTTAAAATTTTATGATTTTTTTGAGATTTTTGGGCATTTTTGAAAATTTGTGAAGTTTTAGAAAAATGCACTTGTGAGTGCTAGAGTTTGAGGATGCGAGGCGTGTGCTTGAGTCTAGGATTTGTGAGTTTAAGGAGAGATTGAAAGACTCGAGTAAGGTTAAGTTTGACTTAGGCACCATCCAAGTCAAGAGAGATATGTTTGGTATAGGCTACGATGATCACATTGTTCCCATTCTCAAAGACAATACAAATCATGTGAGAGAGGCCACTAGAAAAGTGAAAAGAGGTCGACATTTTGGTAATCATTCCCCTTGTGTTTACGCTTGTTCCCATTGCAGTAGGAATGGTCACCTTAGACGTTTTTTATATGACCTTAGGAATGCCCCTAGGAAGTTTAGGAATAAAGTCGTGTCGGTTTCCAAAACCCCTAATGAAAAGTTTTTTGTGTTGTTGTTGTTGTGAAAGCTCTTCAATCAAAACCTTTATCACCTACACAAAAATACAACAAACTAAAATGGAGGTAAGTAAGGATGTCAATCCTAATCTAAGGTGTGAACATGCTAAAATGAGAAGATAATGAATATAATTCACTTGATTATTTTCTTTCTAAACTTTTTGTTTTTTCTATATTTTTTATGTTTTTCAAATTTTAAAACAATATTTATGATTTTAAAAATTAAGTAGCAACACTAAGTGATAGATATAAAACAATACTAAAAAGAGTGCACTAAAACAAGACTAAGTAATAAAAATGAGATATAACTAATTTGAAATAACATTGAGTGAGAAAAATTCAAGGAATGAAAATTCATCTCCAATTCGTGAATTAAATGTATTAGATTATTAAAGTTTACTAAGTTCCCAATTTCATCAATTGATTCTCACCATTTGACAAGATAAACTAACATAGATTTAGTTAATTCATTTTCCATTCCTATTACTCAAGTGAAGAGATGATTTAGAGAAATTATATAAATCACTCGTTAGAGAAAATTCATATAATTAACTTTAAATCCTAAAAAATGAATGTATGAGCATAACAAAATATAATATACTCTAATTATTGGATCACCCTTTCTCTAGTTTGAATCCAAAAATTAAAAGTATATTAAATTTCAATCCTTTCTCAAGTAAACACATGTAGGAATGATAAATGATTAACTAAATGGAACAAAGTAAATAAGAATAATTAATTCATTTAATTTAATTCATGGGGCTTCATTTCACTCCTTGAATGGAGTGATTAGCCAAGCATGATCATAATTCAATTAATAACAAGATACTAAAAATTGAAAATATGAGAATGAAAAATTAGAGAAAGGGAAATCAAACCAAATTTGAGGAGAATGATAATTGATCTTCACTTTAATTCAACAATTATTCTCAATTGTTTACAATCACTCTAAAAAAAACTAAAATCAATTCCTAAAATTGAAATTCTACTCTCTACAATTTTCTCTCTCTCTGAACTCTAAATTTTTCTCTACTTTTAGCCTTCTTAAAATTAATGTTCTTCTTCCTTTTTATATTGGGCATGAAGTATGGGGGTAAATTTGGTAATGGGAGTGCAAGAGCATGTGGTTATGGTGTAGGAGGGTACTTTGGGGTTTAAAAGGGTGCAAGTGGAAGATGTGGTAGTTAGGATGAGTTGGGGGTATTTTTAGAAAGTGTGTTTAAAAGAGGTTTAAATGGGATATGTGGCATATGGGGTATTTGGGTTTTTATTTGGCTTTTGGCGAAATCGTGGCTTTGTTGGCAGGTGAGATTTTGGCTTTGAGAAGAAATGGAAATGGGTTTGGGTCTTTGGTTTGGTTTGAAAAGTGGGTTCCGGGTTTGGATTCGGTTTTGAGGTGGGAGGCAGGTCCGAACAAGGGTCGACGGGACTGTTGGTTGTCAGCGGGTAAAAACCGGGTTAGGTCGCTGGAGATGGAGGTCATCAGCGGTTAAGCTGTCCGGACATGGGGTCGCCGGCGATGGGTCAGATTGACAGTTGGGTTTTTGGGTGAGAGAGAGTGCGTGGATCGAGCTGGGCAAGGACGGGTTGGGGGCCAGAGGTTATGTCATCGGGTTTGGACAGTCCACCAGAGTGGGGTTTTTGAGTTTTGGAGGTACCTAGATTAGGTTTTGAGGATTGCTCACCGGGTAAGGGCTCGCCGGCGCTGTATGGCAGCGGGCACGATGGTGGATTTTAGGCCGGAAGTGGGTTGTCTCGGTGGGTTATGGGGGTCGGATGTCGACAGGTCCGACGGGAATGGAAATGGGTTAAACAGGTCGAAGGCTGTAGCGGTTTGGGTGCCGGGTTGAGGCAGCTACGGGTCAGCGACGCCGGAGCTTGCGGAGATGGCCGGACTGTGGCTGAGTCACCGGAAGGGGTAAATGGTGAGGGTGCTGAAGGTGGGTGGTGGTTTGAGTGCTTAATGGAGGGTTTGAAAATGGTGGAAGAGAGAGGAGAGAGAAAGGGATGGGGACGAAGATGATGTTGGTTGGATTATGTGTGTGTGGGTGTACGAGAATGTGGGTGTGGGTGAGAGAGTTGTTAGTGTGTAGTATAGTGTAGATTAGTTTGGGTGTTATGGATAAGTGGGGTGTGTGTGTTAATTTGGACACCTAAAAAAATTGACTAACTAACTAAAAAATAAAATTAATTAATATCTACTAAAAATATAAAATCTTATAAAATAAAAGATACAAAAAAAAGATAAATCTAAAAAGAAATAACAATAAAAATAAAAATATAAAATTATTAAACTAAAAACTAAAATTCTAAAAAAGTAAAGTCTAATAAATCTAAAAATAAATGAAATTCTAAAAAAACTAATTCTAATAAAATAAAACTAATAAATAAAAATAAAGATAAAATAAAAATACACTAATAAAATATCAAAATAGAAAATAAAACCTAAAAATTTCTAAATAAATCTAAAATAAAATCTAAAAATAAAACAACTCTAACTAAAAATCTAAAAAAAATAAAATAAAATAAAAAAGGAACAAAATTACACACACGGGGCTCGGGTGAAGGATTTAGGAATGTCGAGCTATGTTAAGGTTACGGGACATGGTATTTAGCTCCATTCTTGATGCAATTTGCCTTGTAATAACACTTTTGTGAACCGCAAATGCAATCAAGCATGCACATTGAACATTTACGCACATAAAACCATTTTTATTACAAACGAGCGACTAAAATGCATCTATTCGGGGTATAAATTGAACAGTTTTGGGTGTTTATCACACCACCCCCAAACAAAACATTGATAGTCCTCGAGCAAAAAGATAGAGAGAAAGAGAAAGATATGAAACCAAAAGTGTACCACTTTCGCGGGCACTTGCGATTGCAATTTGCGCGTGCAACAAGCCTTTGAACCTATAGGTTGCCCTACAGTACGAGTTGTGTCTCGTGAGGGTTTGCAGGGAACATACCCACAAAATTCTTTATTTGCAAAGATTTATTAAAAGACAGTCTATCTCTTATTAGACATAGAATAATTACACAATCCATCATGAGAGAAATGATTTCAGAAATACAAGCTAGAATTTGTAGAAAGTTTAGTTAAGTAAATACTTAAGGCATGCCCTTCCTAGAACTCAACGTGTGTAGTGTGAATCCTTCAAAACGGGTCGAGCATCATCAGATGATTCCTAGATTGCCTTTTCGAAATTAACGCTTCAACTTCAAATCTCACTGGATATCTCTCTCTTAAACGAACTCTCAAGATTAGGGTTAGTGTATTGCTCTTGTGTACATTAAGAAAGAAAATGATCTCATGAAAGAATGATAATCACTATAGTGAGAACGTCGAGTTATTCACCACGTTGACTTTCATTTGCCCAAACACCTAGGGGCACATATGTATGCATATGGGTGAGGGGGAAATGAAATGGGAGGGATATGATGATGTGGTAGGATATGATGGATGATGGATGATTGATGTGATGGATAAAAGATGGATGCGATAAGCGAGAAGAATGTATGATACTTTGAAGAACAAAATGTCTTTATTACATAAAAATTAACTAATAATTCTCTTTCCTCTTTTTTTTCTTTACTTTTTTCTCTTTTTTTCTTCTTTTTTCTTGATTTTCCTTTTTCTTCCTTTTTTTATTTTTTTCTCTTTATTTTTTACCCTCAACACATAAGACATTTTACATTTGAAAAACACTCATTTTCTAAAAAATGAATGGAGATGATAGGTGATGATTTGGGAAAATATGTGGGAATATGGAAGAAAATGTGGGAGGGTAATGGATGAAGTAAATGGAAATGTGATATAGAAAAGCGGTAGGTGTATGGATTAAACTCAAGTGATCGGGACAAATTTTAAGTCACGCATTTCTTACAACTCGAAAAAGATGTCGTTCTCAGTGATCAAGCCAAATTTTATGAAAAATAATGAGATCATACAATGATTTAGTGCGGACCAACCGAAGTTGAATCAACTTGTGACTCAGAGATTGCGTAAAACACTCTAAAAGGGTGAAAGGTACAAATCTCACAAGCTAAAGTCTCTACTAGTGATCTTTAAGGTTTTCTTGGGAATTGTAGTACTCTTCAACTCTAAACATAATGATGTGATAAGTGCGCAAATTTTGTTGAGTCTAAAAATTCATGGTGTAACATGCCTTATTATGTATTACATAAGCTATTTAGAAAAAGATAAATCCTCTAGCTTGATTCCTAGAATTTAAAAGACGGATGATTGAAAATTCATGTTAATAAATCGTGCGAAATTTTAAAAAATCAAGTTTAAAACTCAAAAGTTTTCAAAAGAGGCATGATTTTGATAAAATTTCCCACCCCCAAACAAAATGGAACATCGTCCTCGATGTTAAGTAAAATGATTTTTAAAATTAAGAGTAAAAGGGAGGAAAGAGATTACCAGAATCAACCGCTAATGAAGGGGACACGTGAATCTAAGATGAAACCTGAATAAATGAGTGAGATAGCAAAATATATACAAGTCTATAATCATGATAGAACATTGGGTGGTGTGAAACAGCACCCCCAAACAAGATAAGACTCAGAAAAAATAGGTTGCCTCCCGATAACACTAAGTTTAACGTCTTCAGCCAGACTGATCGGAACTCACCCAAAAAGAAATGATAAGCGAGGAGAGAACAGGGTGGCAGAAAAATCGGGGGATGAGAATCTCCCCCAAATAAGGCTGAACGGTCAGTCTTCATAAATGGGGCAACAAGGTCAATCTGTTATATGTGAGTGGAGCCTAGCTCCAAGAAAGGCTTCAAGTGTTGACCATTGACCGGAAAGAGTCTACCATCCTTGGGATTTTGCACGATGATGGCACCATACGGAGTAACTGATTCAACAATGAAGGGTTCATACCACCTGGTTTTCAATTTCCTGGGAAAGAGATGCAATCGAGAATTATACAACAAAACTTTTTTACCAGGGTGGAATTCTTTGCGCATGATGCTTTAGTCATGGATACATTTCATCTTATCCTTATACTTCTTGGACAAATCATAGGCATCATTTCTGATTTCCTCCAATTCATTAAGTTGCAGGTTCCTATGGATACCTGCCTCATCAATATCGAAATTAAGGGCTTTGACGACCCAATATGCATGATGTTTAAGCTCGACAGGAAGGTAGCAGGGATTATCGAAGACCAAGCGATAAGGATACATGCCAATTGGAGTCTTGTAAGCAGTACAGTATGCCCATAATGCGTCGTTCAAGCATAAGGACCAATCTTTCCTATTAGGATTAACGATTTTTTCAAGAATTTTCTTGATCTCGCGGTTGAAGACCTTAACTTGACCACTAGTCTGTGGGTGGTAAGAGAGACCAACCTTGTGGGTAACACCATACTTTTTGACAAGGTGTTCAAAGACTCGATTACAAAAATGTTTACCCCTATCACTAATGATAGTTTTGGGGGTTCTAAAACGCGTGAAGACATGTTCTTTGAGAAATTAGACCACAACTCGATGGTCGTTGGTACGAAAAGAAATCGCTTCGATCCATTTGGAAACATAGTCAATAACAACTAGAATATACTGAAAACTATGAGAGGAGGGAAATGGTACCATGAAATCAATACCCCACACATAAAAATTTCAACAATAAAGATGGGTGTGTGAGTCATCATATGACGATGAGAGAGATGCCCAGAGTGTTGGCAATTGGAACAAGCCTGGTAATATTGATGGGCATAACGGAAAAGGGTAGGACAATAAAAACCACTGTGCAAAATTTTGGCGATAGTTTTCTTTGAGCCAAAGTGGCCTCCACAAGAACTATTGTGGCAGAAGGGCAGAATACTGAGTTATTCACACTCTGGAACACATTCACATTCGCCATGAATACTTGTAGAGAAATGGGTCATCTTAAGAGTAAAACTTCACATTCTCCATGAATTTGGATCGATCCTGTTTCGACAAATGATTGGGAAGCTGATCGGTAATAAGAAAGTTGACAATATCAGCATACCAAGGCGAGGTGGAGATGGAAAAAACTTGTTCATAGGGAAATGACTCAGAAATGGGTATAGGATCACAGTCAGACGTGACAATAATGTGAGAGAGATGGTCAGCAAAAAATTTTCACAACTTTTCTTATTGCAAATTTCAAGGTTAATCCCTTGGAGTAAGAGAATCAACCGTATCAATCGTGGTTTGGAATCCTTCTTATGAAGAAGGTGCTTAAGGGCAACATGGTCAGTATACACGATGATAGGGGACCTATGAAATATGAGCGAAATTTATCAAGAGCGAACACAACCGCTAACAACTCCTTTTCGGTGGTCGTGTAATGAAGTTGAGCATCATGCAGGGTTTTTCTAGCATAATAGTTGACATGTGGGCTCTTGTCAACTCTCTGGACAAGCACGACACCAAGTAAAAAATCGAAAGCATCACACATGAGCTCAAATGTGAGAGACCAATTGGGAGGTTACATGTTAGGAGCGGAGGTGATCTCAGCTTTTAGGGGCTCAAAGGCGGCAACACAAGCTTCATAAAAGACAAAAGGGACATCTTTGGATAAAAGGTTTGTTAAAGGTCGCGTGAGTTTAGAAAAGTCCTTAATGAAGTGCCGATAGAATCCCGTATGTCCTAAGAAGGAACGAATGTCCTTAACAGACTTAGGAATGAGGAGTGAGGAAATCAAGTCGAATTTTGCTTTATCAACCTCAATACCGGAGTTGGAGACAACATGACCTAGAACAATACAATTTTGACCATGAAATGGCATTTTTCCCAATTTAGGACCAACTTCTTTTCTCGATAATGCTGAAGGACCATAGTGAGGTGAGATAGGCATTGTTCAAAGGATGAACCAAACAGCGAAAAATCGTCCATTAAGACTTTGAGAAACCGCTCCACCATGTCACTGAAAATACTAGTCATAGACCTTTGAAAAGTCGCAGGTGAATTACAAAGGCCAAAGGGCATACGAGAGTACGCAAATGATCCAAATGGACAGGTAAAGGTAGTTTTTTCTTGGTCTTCAGGGGCAATGGATATTTGGTTGTACCCTTAATATCCATTAAGGAAGCAGTAGTATGCATGGCCTGCCAATCGTTCAAGCATTTGGTCAATGTATGGGAGAGGGAAGTGGTCTTTGCGAGTGATAGCATTGAGCTTTCTATAATAAATACAAACACGCCAGCCAGTTTGTATGCGGGTAGGTACAAGCTCATCATCACTATTTTTGACAACGGTGACTCTAGACGTTTTTGGCACCACGTGAATGGGACTGACCCATTGACTATTCGAGATGGGATAAATGATAACGACATCAAGAAATTTTAAAATTTCAGCTCGAATGACCTCTTTCATTGCTGGATTGAGTCGTCGTTGTGGCACACGAGAAGTCTTGGCATTCTCCTCTAAATGAATGCGATGGCTACAGACATTGGGGCTGACACCTTGAATATCGAAAATGGTCCACCCTAAAGCAGTGTTATGTTGAGTGAGAGTGTGGATCAATTTATCTTCTTGATCTGGTGTCAAGTCAGAAGCAATAATGATGGGGTGATGTTGGTTTGGGGCCTAAGAAAGTATATTTAAACTCAGCAGGTAATGTCTTAAGCTCCAAACTAGGTGGTGGATCAGGAGAGGCATCAGACTCAGACGCAGAAATAGAGTCTGAGAGAATATCGGGACAGGGGTTGACTGGGGCATCCACAGAAAGAAGAGTATCGACAAGGAGAGGCTTAAATGGAGTAGCCCATGTGGATGTGTCTATAAGTGGGGTGGAATCTAACAAGGCATTTACCTCGAAGATGAAGGAATCAATATCGAAGTCGGACCCAAATTAAGCCAAACATTTGTGGATAGGATCTTCTGGGTAGGTGTGATCTAACATCTCTTGGACTAAGGAGTCAATCATGCATACCTCATCAATAGAATCAACGTCGGCTTTTGTTGCATGAGGTGGAAAATATTGACTTCGACGGTCATGTTGCCAAAAGAAAGATTCATGGATCCATCTCGACAATTGACGATGGCATTGGCAGTTGCCAAAAAGGGGCGACCCAAAATGATAGGAATATTGGTTGGGTCGGGAGTAGGAGTGTCTAAGATGATGAAATCCACAGGGTAGTAAAAGTCAGGCACTTTCACCAAAACATCTTCAACAATTCCTTTAGGCACTTTCACAGAACGGTCTGTAAGTTGAAGAGTAACCCGTGTAGCTTTCATGCTTTATAAACCTAACTCAAGGTAGAGAGAGTAACGTAGAAAATTAACACTACTCTAAGATCAAGCAAAGCCCGAGTAGTGAACTTATCTCCTAACATGGAAGAGACAGTGGGACGAACAGGGTCTTTATACTTCACAATACCATTCTCATGGATGAGGGACGTGGCTTGATCAGTGACAAAGGCATTACGAGGCACATTCGTCCGTCGCTTGACAGTGCACAAGTCCTTCAAGAATTTTGCATAGGAGGGAACTTGTTGAATCGCGGTGAGTAATGGAATGTTTATGTGAACATTATGAAAAACTTGCTTGATTTCATCAAATTATTGGGCTTTCTTTGTTGAGGCTAACCTATGAGGGAAGGGTGCTTTAGGGACAAAGGCAGTGGTGGCCTCAATAGGTTTAAAGGCATTCTTGTCGGTGGATTAATGGGGTGGTGGTACCTTAGGGAGTGGTTCTAAAGGGAAATTCTGGGTGGGTGGGATTGGAACATCACAGGGAGCAGCAACACCATTGTTAACCTGTTTACCTGATCTTGGAGTACTCACCACTTTCATGTCCACTTGGTATGTGGGTGGAGTGGAAGTGGATCCAACCTCATAAGCCAACTCCTTTACATTCCCCTTAGGGTTAGGAATGGGTTGACTCAAAAAATGACCTTTCTCTCGCTCGGACTCAAACTGGTTAAGACGTTGCTAAAGCCTTTGGATGGCTTGAGTCTGTGCTTGCATGGTTTGTTGTTGAGTCGTGATAAATTTAGTGAGAAGATTATCGATAGGGAAGGTGGAGGATTGGCGTGGAGGTGCATAAGGGGGTTGGGGGACTAACTCTTGGTTAGAACTAAGAGGCTGTGAATACTCATAGGACGGAGGTGGGACAAGGACAATTTGATGAGTGGGATTGGATGGTCCTCCGTGGGGGACAAAGGGTGATGGATGGTGGTGTTGGTGGTGTGGAGCATGGTGGTGTTGGATAGGAGGGCGATGTTGCCTTTGTGGGCTTTGGTGAAACCCTGGTGGACCACCAATATGTTGTTGTGGTTGTGATGGAGCAAGGTGATTGTCGTACTAATAAGAGAAATAGATATGGTTCCTATTATTAGGATTTTTAGTAAACAACGGTGGTGCGAGTTTCCTAGTGGTATCAAAGGAACATGCTTGGGCTAGAGTGGGTTAGGGATCATCTTGTATATGGGGGCACAAATGAGATAAATGATCTTTACTTAAACAGACATGACAAGAAGGACTAGACTCGTTGACATTCATCACTGGTTTAGAAAGAGAAATATTTTGTTGCATAGAACAACTGAGAGCATGAACTGTCTTAGTCAAAATGTTTAAGCCATGAAGCAAGGTTTTAAAATCGGGATAATTTTTTCCCTCATAAGTGCTACCTACTCGTGGTGGCTCAGATCTCAAAAATTCATTAGTGCCCTCCCAATCTTGGGAGTCATCGCCTAATTCAAGGAGAAAATTATAGGCGGTAGTGGGAGTTAAGTGAATTAATTTGCCTTTGTGCATGGACTCAATCATGGTGAGAGAGGAGGGAATGAGGCCATTGTAAAAACTATGGACAAGGCGACTCTTCTCGAGACCATGATGTGGTAAACTATTGATATAGTCTTGAAAACATCTCCATGCTTCACAAAATTGCTTGGTTGGCTTTTGGTGAAAATCCTGAATGGCTTGGCGCATCTCATTGGTTTTACTTATAGGATAAAACATTGACATGAACTTCTTCACAAGTTGTTCCCATGTATGGATAAAATTTGGGGACAAGGAATGTAGCCACATGGATGCTTTATCATGGAGAGAAAATGGAAACAAGCGAAGACGAAAATTTTCTTCATCTAGATTTTGATTTTTGAAAGTCGCACAAATCGTGACAAATTTGCGCAAGTGAGTGTATGGAGACTCACGTTCAACGCCATGGAAATTCGGCAACATGGAAATGGTCGCCGAGCGAATTTCAAATTGAACTGCTGGGGTGGGTGGAAGAACTATGCAAGATGATGGGGTAGCCGTTATCGGGGCAAAATAGTCCCTTAAGGCACGCTCTTCAGCCACGGTGGGTGGATGAATGGTGGGAGTAGAGATGTCAACTAGGGGACAACTCAAAGTGATATGTGGAATGGAAGAAGCAAGGTGAACACTTGGGTCTCCTAATGTGGAAGAGACGGGAGAAAGACCACGGGAACGAATTAATCGATGATTAACTCGTTGCCATGTGGGCATGCAAAGAGGGATTTTTGTTCAGTTTTTGATTTTTGGAAAAGAAAATATTTTTGGAGTTTTGCTAAAAAAATGAGGAGAAGAAAAGATTTTCTTGGAAAAATAAAGGAAAATATTTTTTTGGTTTTTGGAACATTTTGCTTTTTTTTTTGAAAAAAACGAGAAAAAGAGAAATGTTTTTGGATTTTAGTAAAAAAATAAATAAAGAAAATATTTTTGAATTTTTTTGATAAAATAATATAAGAAAATATTTGTGGATTGTTTTTTGGGAAGAAAAGAGTGGGGGAAAAATTTGGATGAATTCACTAAAATGGACTACCAAAAAAGGAATTGGAAACACAAATTAAGGAAAAGAAATCCTAACTAGCACATAAGCAATTTTTTATCTTGAAAATTAATGAAAGGGGTAGTCAAATTTTAATGAAATCCGCGGGAGATAAAAATCACGAAATTTATATGAGTGGTCGCCTTTTGCAAAATGTGTGTTCCTACTTTAATCATACGATGACAAGAGGATTGCCACAGAGATTCGTCACAAAGCTACTATGACGAAATGATCGGCCGGTACAACGCTGGGGACAACACAAACCCGTTTTATTGGGCGGTCGCACTTAAAACCCAGTTTCTGTGGACACTTTCGTGTCGCAAAGCGAACCGTTCGAGGTTTTACCGGGTGGTGAGGACTCTACGGGTTATCCTACAAATCAAAATGATAAAAAATGGGCTTACGAACACCGTATCCTATGGGGCTATCTAGTTAATTGATTTTAAATTAGTGATATAAAGGGTTGCACACAAAGGATAAGTGATTGAGTCGGGTGATGAAATCCTTTCTCGTGAGTGACCAGGCGTAGGTCTTAGTCAATTTAATTAATCATTTCATTCAAAATTAAATGCAAGAATTAAATCACACAAGAGCACGTAGGAGCACACAAGGTATTAGCTCGCTAACAGGAGGGCGCGAGGGTATAAGAGATGTACCTCCCATGATTTTTAGGCCGTGGGGTGCCAAAAATTTTTAAGTCGACTGAGGGGAGATTACGTCAATCTCAGTCGGCCCCGGGAGTTCGACCGATCCAAAGTAAAGAGGCTTCTTTTCCTCACTGTGGACGCCCTCTCTCTATCGTGTTCGGTTTTCCTGTCACGCTTTCTTCAATCATTACAAATTTAAAATGAAAATGAAATGGTGTCTCTATGCACCGCAATACAAGTAAGGTAATAAAATCCTAAATACAAGCCTTCGAAAAAAAAAATGGTTCAAAAAAATGAGAAATGCAATATAAGTGAATCACAAAATTCGAAAATCTTCTCAAGCACGTCGAGCTCCAAAGATTGGCAACTGCGCCATTTGATGAAAAGCTTTTTGTGTTGTCGTTGTTGTGAAAGCTCTTCAATCAAAACCTTTATCACCTACACAAAAATACAACAAACTAGAATAGAGGTAAGTAAAGATGTAAATCCTAATCTAAGGTGTGAACATGCTAAAATGAGAAGATAATGAATATAATTCACTTGATTATTTTCTTTTTAAACTTTTTGGTTTTTCTATTTTTTTATGTTTTTCAAATTTTAAAACAATATTTATGATTTTGAAAATTAAGTAGCAACACTAAGTGATAGATATAAAACAATACTAAAAAGAGTGTGCTAAAACAAGACTAAGTAATAAAAATGAGATATAACTAATTTGAGATAAGATTGAGTAAGAAAGATTCAAGGAATGAAAATTCACCTCCAATTCATGAATTAAATGTATTAGATTATTCAAGTTAACTAAGTTCCCAAATATTAATTTATTTCATCAATTGATTCTCATCATTTGACAAAATAAACTAACATAGATTTAGTTAATTCATTTTCCATTCCTACTACTCAAGTGAAGAGATAATTTAGAGAAATTATATAAATCACTCGCTAGAGAAAATTCATATAATTAACTTTAAATCCCAAAAATTAATGTATGAGCATAACAAAATATAATATACTCTAATTAGTGGATCATCCTATCTCTAGTTTGAATCCAAAAATTAAAAGTATATTAGATTTCAATCCTTTCGCAAGGATGGTTTACCATCTCTCGATGCATAAACACATGTAGGAATGACAAATGATTAACTAAATGGAACAAAGTAAATAAGAATAATTAATTCATTTAATTGAATTCATGGGGCTTCATTTCACTCCTTGAAGGGAGTGATTAGACAAGCTTGATCATCATTCAATTAATAACAGGATACTAAAAATTAAAAATATAAGAATGAAAAATTAGAGAAAGGGAAATCAAACCAAATTTGAGGAGAATGATAATTGATCTTCACTTTAATTAAACAATTCTTCTCAATTATTTACAATCACTCTAAAAAAAAAAATTAAAATCAATTCCTAAAATTGAAATTCTACTCTCTATAATTTTTTTTTTCTCTAAACTCTATATTTTTCTGTACTTCTAGCCTTCTTAAAATTGGTCTTCTTCTTCCTTTTCATATTAGGCATGGAGCATGGGGGTAAATTTGGTAATGGGAGTGAAAGAGCATGTGGTTATGATGTAGGAGGGTACTTTGAGGTTTAGAAGGGTGCAAGTGGAAGATGTGATAGTTAGGATGAGTTGGGGGTATTTTTGGAGAGTGGGTTTAAAAGAGGCTTTTATGGGATATATGGCATGTGGGGTATTTGGGTTTTTATTTGGCTTTTGGCTGGTAAGAGAAATCGTGGCTTTGTTGGCAGGTGAGATTTTGGCTTTGAGAAGAAATGGAAATGGGTTTGGGTCTTTGGTTTGGTTTGAAAGGTGGGTTTCGGGTTTTGATTCGGTTTTGAGGTGGGAGGCAAGTCCGAACAAGGGTCGACGGGACTGCTGGTGGCTAGTGGGTAAAACCGGGTTAGGTCGTCGGAGATGGAGGTCATCAGCTGTTAAGATGGCCGGACATGGAGTCGCCGGCGACCGGTTGGGTTGTCAGTTGGGTTTTTGGGTGAGATTGAGAGTGTGGATCGAGCTGGGCAAGGAGGGGTTGGGTGCCGGAGGTTGTGTCGTCGGGTTTGGACAATCCGCTGGAGTGGGGTTTTCGGGTTTTAGAGGTACCCATATTGGATTTTGAGGATTGGTGACCGGGTAAGGGCTCGTCGGCGCTGTATGGCAGTGGGTACGATGGTGGATTTTTGGACGGAAGTGGGTTGTCACGGTGGGTTATGGGGGCCGGATGTCGGCAGGTCCTGAGGGAAGGGAAATGGGTGAAACAGGTCAGAGGCTGTAGTGGGTTGGATGCCGGGTTGAGGTAGCTACGGGTCAGGGGCACCGGAGCTTGCGAAGATGGTCGGACTATGGCTGAGTCGCCGGAAGGGGTAAGTGGTGTTGGTGCTGAAGGTGGGTAGTGGTTTGAGTGTTTAATGGAGGGTTTGAAAATGGTGGAAGAGAGAGGAGAGAGAAAGGGATGGAGAAGAAGATGATGTTGGTTGGATTGTGTATGTGGGGGTGTATGGGAATGTGGGTGTGGGTGAGAGAGTTGTTAGGGTGTAGAATAATGTAGATTAATTTGGGTGTTATGGATAAGTGGGGTGTGTGCGTTAATTTGGACACCTAAAAAAATTGACTAACTAAAAAGAAAAATTGACTAATATCTACTAAAAGTATAAAATCCTATAAAATAAAAGACACAAAATAAAAAGATAAATCTAAAAAGAAATAACAATAAAAATAAAAATATAAAACTATTAAACTATAAACTAAAATTCTAAAAAAGTAAAATCTAATAAATCTAAACATAAATGAAATCCTAAAAAAACCAATTCTAATAAAATAAATCTAATAAATAAAAATAAAAATAAAAATACACTAATAAAATATAAAAATAGAAAATAAAACCTAAAAATTTCTAAATAAATCTAAAATAAAATCTAAAAATAAAACAACTTTGACTAAAAATCTAAAAAAAATTAAAATAAAATAAAAGGGAACAAACCTACACACACAGGGCTCGGGTGAAGGGTTTAGGAAGGTCGGGGCTAGGTTAAGTTTACGGAACATGGTATTTAGCTCCATTCTTGATGCAATTTGCCTTGTAATAACACTTTTTGAACTGCAAACGCAATCAATACTGCACATTGAACATTTACACACATAAGACCATTTTTATTACAAACGAGCGACTAAAATGCATCTATTCGGGGTATAAATTGAACACTTTTGGGTGCTTATCAACCCCCATGCGTCATATCACACCTACTTGGGTTAGGAAATCGAATTTAGAGGCTTTAGGACTAAAACTTCATGGTTCTCATTTGTTTGCACTTAATTTTTCCCATGATAGATCTAAAGGATGATTGTGTTACCATGTTTGGCATACTCTAGTCTTTGCATCATGATTTATATCTTGCGAGTGTTATGACATGTTTATCATTTTGTATTATATTTTTCATTTAGTGAGTCTTATTTGAAAAATACAAAAAGATTTTATTTTTGATAAAAATTTTCGAAAAATAAAAAATGGTATTTAGTTTTAAATATTTTTTGAGAAAAATCCAAAAAGATTTTGCTTTTATTTGAGTCAAAATATGTTGAAAAACCAAAAATATTTTCGAATTATTTATGTGTCGTGAGTTTACATGTTTGATGTGGCATATTGGTGTGCTTGGATCCCCTTCCTTTAATTATCCATGTGGCTGGACATTTGGTCATAATTATTGAGGCTTAGAATGATCTCAATCATTTTATTATGGGGTTGTTTAGTTGATATGATTTTTTATTCGACTTTGTTTATATGCCATCTTTGCACACATGCACGAGTTTATATGAATGTTTGACTTGTCTTACATATTTGAGTTTGGTGAGATGTTATTATTTTAATTTTGTCATCTATGCGTAAGTAGACTTAAGGAGGAGGTGTGCTAGTAAGAACCATTTACCGTGAGGATTATTATTGAAAAAAATGATGAATGTTCATAGGAAAGGGTTGCGAGAGTGTAAAATTGACTCGTTGTGAATGCCACCATTTAAAAGAGCCCGAGATAATTAAAGGCAATAAAAAGAATCATATGCTAAGATGGGCCAAATTAGTTTATGTTCATTTAGAAGAGAAATATGATATATTTGAGGGAGTTTGGATGGATAATTAAACGGGTTTCATAACGAATCCTAACGTTGAAACATCGTATCATGACGCTATTATTTGTAGAATCGTCAAAATTTTGGATTTGTGTGCATGATGTTTGTTTAGTTCATTAAGCTCATACTTTAATTGTCACGTTTGGCTAAAATTAAGTTTGATGATGTATTGTTATCAATTAGAGCTTCTTGATCGTTTCAATTTGTTGGAATTGTGATTAATTTGTTCCTATACATTCCATGTTCATGTGTGAGCACATCGGTACTATGTTAGCATGTAATTCACATTGTTTTGTGTATTTTGTTTACTGTTTTGGTACTGTTTTGCAGTTTTCTTCCCCTTTCGGTAAGCTTTTTCACTAATTTTGCACTAGGCAAAACTCTATGATTTTTTGCACTGACTGTGAGAATGTCGTTTTCTCATTCGAGCGACTTCATGGTGATGGGCGAAGCCTTTCTCGCGATAAGATCTTGTCATTTGAGCGACAAGGCTTTATCGTTCAAGCGACTAGTATGGTTTTTTTTTATTTTCTTGTTGTTTCAGTAGCCTGGGTTATTTGGTTATATATTAGTACTGCTGGTTGCTTCTGGGTTTCTGTTTATGCAGTTTACATTGATATATTTGATATTTTGTTGAATTGGTTCATTTAGTCTCACCTGCTTAGATTTTTTTTTCATATTGTGTGATTATTGTTTACTTGCTATGGATTTCATATTGTTGATAATTATTAGCTGGTTGTTTCATGTTTATCTAGATATTCTTCACTGTTTATCTTCTTCTAGATATGTTTATCTTTTCACCGAGTTGTCTATTTAAGACAAAAAGGGGGAGAGATGTATGTGATGTAGAGGGAGATTTTATGTGAGGAGCTTGGTATCCTGATGATTTACATATTATTTACATATTGATATCATGTTTTTGCTCACATAACAAATGATTTGGTTTATTTTTACATATTGGTTTATATCATTTAATCCTCCATACTTCACTGGGTATTTTTCTATTTCATGTGTGTAGGTATGCTTAAAGGGATTGTAAATTTCAAGTCTAAATCACATTCAGAGACAATTCACACTTGTTGGACCATTATTTACTAGTCTTGTCCTGCTTTTTTATTTTTCGATTTTATGAGATGAGATTTAGGCGTCATATGACTTGATGGCCCATCTTAGGCATTTCAGTGTTGGTCTTGTCCCAGAATAGTCAAAGGGGGTGATTTGTAAGGAAAATATTTCTAATTGAGTACGTTGTATAGTTTTAACTTATTCCCGGAACAAAACACTTTTGAGTCATAGGGAGATTTTTATTGTCACGAACCCACACAGACTGTGATGAATTGAAATTTATTGAAGACGTTGTCGTAAAGCTTCAAGGAATTATTTATGCCGAAGGTTTAATTAGTGCAAGTTTATTCATCTTCAAGTTTAATTGTATTCTGAGATCACTCAGGTATGGATGCGTAATATTAAAATGACCTACACCTTAAAGTAAGGGAAACATCCACGCTGACCTCTACTGATGATGCTGTAATAAGCACCACCAGATTAAGATAAGATTATAAATAGCTTAATCTCAGTCACAACACAACAATGGATATGAATATATATATATATATATATATATATATATATATATTAGGCCTACATCCACTATGTGAGTGTGTGAGAAATACACGAAAATAAGGGCACTAATGTCCATGGATACAACATACAAAGCTCCCTCTCATTTCTGTATACAATTGGACATAGTTCTGTTAGGATTTTGAATTAAGAGATATCGATACCTTCTCATGGAGAAGATGAAGTGTATATATAGGGATTGGGGGGTGTAATGTACCCCCAAGCATGTGATCAGCATGTTCACAAGGAAACTCCCAATAAGATGAAGACACCTGTCCCTGACACATGGATATAATAATGATGTAATATTACCTCACATGAAGGAATGATATTGTTATAACAGAATTGTGAACGTGGGCATGCCACTTCTGTAGTTGCATATGCTCGTGCTACTTGGTATCATCCGTTGCGTGCTCGACCTGGTAGGATACGAGGTTGCTAACTCCAATAGGATGGTCCCATGCTCACTGACACAAGTATAACCTCGGCTGAATAGATCAGGCTGAGGTTGGATTGGCATGGTCACTCCTGTTATCGGCTTTCCACATGGCCGAGACTTATTGAGATGAGGCCGACTCTTATCTGGACGATCCCACCATAGGCCTATGGGACTCTTATGGTGACTCGACAGTGAGATATGATGATACTCTTCCTCCAAGATGAGGGTTCACTTTGGTCATATAAATCATCGCCCAGACCTTAGCCTTTTGTGTGAATATGAGGTCGAGGGGTACGTGTTTTTGAGGGCATGATGAGACGTCTTTGACGTGTTGACTGTATAGAGCTTGATACATGAGTGGGCGACACATGTCACTGACCTGATTGACGTCTGCCCCAAGTAGGGTTTGGTGGCTGCATGCTTGGAGTTTTATGCCCTTAATGATGACACTATTGGGAAACGTGCATAATCATTAGGGGCAATTTAATGCCCCAAAGATGTTCATTTATATTTCTTCCCTAAAGAAAACTTCGCGCCTTTACTCCCTTTCTGCAAAAACCTCCATAGCTACTAAATTGCAAAAAAACTGCAAGTCTTCCTTTCTCAGGTCACTTCGTGTCAACCTCCCCAGTCTTAAGATCTTAGGTTTGTTCAGGTACATTCTTTACCCCAAATTTCTTCATTTCTAGCTATTCCAATCGCTGTTTGAATTTTTCCAGTTGGTGTTTTGATTTTTTCGTGGCTGTCCTTCCATTGTTGGGAGATCTTTAGGCTGAGAAAGGAACTTCATTGGTGGTTTGGAGTGTGATTGGGTGGTTTTAAGGAGTTTTTAGGGTTAGATTGCAAGTGTATGGGTTTTTAGGCGAACTCCGATCATTATCTCCGATTAGTCAAGTTAGGTTTGTTCTTGGTGTTCTTAGGAAAACTTTTTAAATTCCCAAGGTTTGATCCTTGAGTCAACTGCAGTCAAAATTTAAGTTATTTGCCCTTTATTACCTTTTCCTGTTTCACCCAAGTGTAGCCTCGTCCTTCGAATGGTACGACCCTTGTACAAGTTAGCCTAGGACTTCCCTAGACTGTGAGAGAAGTGCTTTAATAAGATTAGGCAGATAGAGGAAGCCCAGGCCGAGAGTCGAAAGGACATGGATTTTTCAATTCGTCCTATCTTTCCACCACCCTTGGCTACAGTATACCCCCAAGTCATTGAGACTGGTGAACGAATGTCAGAGTCATCTACTGCTGACCCTATCTCCACCTCTAAATAAGCAGAGAGCATGGATTCATACGAGGAGGCTATGGATTATTCCCCTACGCAAAGTGCAGAGTCTGATGCTGATGAGGTTTCCTCAAGTATCTTATCTTCTAAAGGACCCAATGTTGGATTCTCTCCTTCAATAAATGCCATTCCATTATCGACTGCGACTACAATCGAGTTCGCTGAGAGGTTCCCTAGCGGTGACCTGAACAACACCTAGTCCAAGGTCCTGGAGAATAATAGTGAGGAGGAGAGTGAGGTTGACACCTCCATCGTGGCTGAGTATGGGAGTACTGTGTCTGAGGCTGACCTCTTAGCCTTCAGTCACCTCTGTGGTATAAATCTCGCTATTTCTATGAGGACACCTCTTGATACAAGAGAGCCTTTCACGACCGAGATGGTGAGATCCGCGTCTATGAGAAGATGTTTAACTTAGGTTTTCATCTACCTATTCACCCCATAATCCGATCCATCCTTTCTCACATAAACCTTGCCCCTTCTCAGCTCTCTCCAAATGTGTGGAGAGTTATGATTGGATCAATCATCCTTTAGAAGGCTGTACATCAAGTCGACCTTCTAGTTCACATATTCCTTGGTTATTACACACCATCATCTTCTAAGACTCATCTAGGATACTATCATTTCGTAGACAAGAAGTCTGAAAAGAAAATCTTATTGGCGACTCAGACCTCCAACCATAATTGGAAACCCCAATACTTTTTCATTTCGGGTGCTTGGGAGTTCGGCCCCAACCAAGCTTATCGTAAGTCTGTGCCTAGAACTCCTCTGAGGTAGGAAAAGGTCCCCACATAGGCCAAAGCTGACTCGGGATTAAGCCCTGATCCCTACGAGAAGATTAGCAAACTACGTAGCCAAGTTGATAAAGGTCATCTTGTGAAGTTTGAGCATTTAATGACCCTGTACTACCTTGCTTAGACAGGTCTGGGGGTGCCCCCCTAATTGAACTTCGTAAGTTGTTATTTTATTATTGTTGCTAAGTGATGCCTCGTATCTTTATATATCCGATACACTAATTTTGAGACTTTTCTTTTGTAGAGCGTCCAGAAGGAATTTTAGATGATCTTTGGAAAATCTCGGCCCCAAATTTGAGCAAGTTTATTGACAGGCGTGGCAACAAGACTGCCCCTCCAATTATACTACCAAAGAGGACTGTTAACTCTAGCAGAACTGATGGTGCCAGCAAGAAGAGGAAGGGTTAGACAACCTATCCAACCTCCACTCGGCCTTCTAAAACTCAGCATTTTGACCATGCCATACCTATTTCAACGGACGATGCTCTCGTTACTCGTCTGTCACAGTTGAAAATAAATAACAATATCATCATTGGTCATAGTCTGAAGGTTGAATATGCCCTTGGCTCCATCATCTCAGAGGATGACAAACGTTTCCTTTAATCCATAGACATCCCTTTACGGGCTGAATTAGCCATTCATTGAACTGTCTAGGTATCTTTAATAAAGAAAAACCATTAACCAAAGTGTTGTCCCTTCATATCACGTGTCTCATACTTAAGTGTCCACATCTTATGTTACAGGGTACGGTTTCTCTTCACCGCTTGGCCAACTGGACTCTAAAGAGGTGACCTTAATCTAAAAGGGCCAAGATGTTAAAAAAATAGAGAAGGCTTGGAAGGTCGACCTTAACAAGGTCAAGGGGGATCTGAGGAAGGAGAAAGATTTGGTCGCCACTCTGAAGGCCGACCATGACAAAGATCTTAAGGATAAGGACGAGAGTATAAAGGCCAGCATTGATGCCGCCGTTAAAGCAGCCTTGGCCGAGGCTAAGGACCAAATCACTTCCTACTACAAAGTGTCTGACGAATTTGTGGACTTCGGCTTTGATTATCTGGAGAGAAGAATCAAGGATTTTAGACAATGAGAGATAATTAAACACGTAAAGATTGGGATCCTGTCGTCGGATGACTTCGTGGGCCTTGGATTTGGTGACACTCACCTCGGAGCTGCTCTTGTTGAGGTTAAAAATGCTACTAATGCTCGTGCAAAGACTAGTCCTTTGGAGCCTACCCAAGAAAAATGAAGAGTTGTATGACGATGATGATAGGACTGAGATCACCAACGTTGAAGTTAACGAGACTATTCAGATGGGTTACGTGTCGACCCCAATTGATGGGGACGTTCAACCTTGAGGGCTCCTTGATTATCATCTTTCTTGTTAAGGCAGTCAACCCTGAGGGCTTTTGTATTTTGCGAATTCTGCTATTTGTAACCTCTAATTGTTAATGGATGAATGTTTGCTTTCCATAATTTTTTTGTCTTGTGCTTGCTATCTTTTGAAGTGTTATACCACCAACTAATGATCACATCAAAATCATATCATCATCTAATGATGTTTTCACCATTAACTGATGATTTTTCATCTCATTTTTGCCAAATTAATGATGTTTAAGGTATGAGATCACCAAACTAATGATGTTTTAATAATGAACCATACCCAAGTGATTTTGATTTTGGACTCACCAAATTATGATATTATGCCATACCCCCTCTCATTATTTTGAGAGTGCATGGTTTAGCATCGTCTCGTCCATGCATTGTCGTCTTAGTCGAGAGAGGTTTTTTCACCAAGTTAATGATGTTTAAGGTCTGAGATCATCAAACTAATGATGTTTCATCTCATATTCATCAAATTAATGATGTTTAAGGTCTGAGATCACCAAACTAATGATGTTTCATCTCATATTCACCAAATTAATGATGTTTCTTCTCATATTCACCAAACTAATGATGTTTCTTCTCATATTCACCAAATTAATGTTGTTTAAGGTCTGAGATCACCAAACTAGTAATGTTTCATCTCATATAAGTAATGAACCACACCCAAGTGATTTTGGATTTGGACTCACCAAATTATGATGTTATGCTATAAACTCTCTCGTCATTTTGAGAGTGCATGGTTAAGCATCGTCTCACCCATGACTGTCGTCTCGGATGAGAGAGGTTTCTTCACTAAGTTAGTGATGTTTTAATAATGAAATTGACCCCTATTGGTGTTATTGTAAATCTATGTATGGGGTAGGCCCCTCCAGGTTATCATTTCACTAAGGTTAGGTTGTTTATATCTCACTATGAATGATGTTTTATAGCTTCAGGACATTTGGACCATATAATTTAATTGATACAAACAAGATATGAGGGAACACATGCAAGATAATTTTCATTTATAGACTATATCATAAAGTGGAAAAAGAAAAACATACAAGATAATCTCTAAGATCTTTTATTGGTAGTATCTTCTTAAATGGTCGACGTTCTAGGGGTTGGATAAGGGCTCTCCTTCTAGATTTTCCAGCCGGTAGGTCCCTGGGATGACTTCATTAGTAACTCTGTAAGGACCATGTCAGTTGGCATGGAGCTTGTTAGGTTTTTGACACATCCTTTTCAGAACTAAATCCCCCACAGCTAGCGGCCTTGCTTTGACCCTTTTATTGTAGAACTTAGCCATCCTCTGCTGGTAGGCTGCTTGCCTAACCTCTGCATCTTCTCTTCTCTCTTCAATTAGATCAAGGTCAAGTCTTCTTTCTGTCATGTATTTAATTAGATTTCGGCTATAAGGGCTTCATACTCTGACTCATTATTGGAAGCCTTAAAACTTAACCTCAATGCGTACTCTATATCTGTTCCATTCGGGGATGACACAATTAGGCCTGCTCCACTCCCATTTTCGCAGGATGAACCATCAACAAATAAGTTCCACATTGCCCCTTCTAAAAATGACTCTTCTTTAATAACACCATTTCTGATAAAAAACTTGTCAGTCTCGGCTGTGAGAGGTCTCTGTGTGCTTTTCTTGGTCTTTGCCAGTTCAGTACTAGTTTCGACTGACCTTTCAAGACTATTTGCTTCTCCATTATCAACTTCAGACTAGGTGAACTCTACCACAAAGTCTTCTGAGGCCTACCCCTTGATTTCCACCCTCAACTGATAAACTAGGACATATTCTCCTAGCTCAATGGCCTAGTCCATCAACTTACTCGATTTCTCAGGTTTATGGATGACCTGTCTAAGGGGTGAGTCTATTAAGATGACCATAGTGTGGGCTTGGAAGTATGTATTAATCTTTCTTGAAGCATGTATTAAGGCATAGGACAGTTTCTCCATCTTTGGATACTTTTGTTCAGCCCCCTAGCGGGCCTTGCTATTGAAATACACTGATCTTTGCACACCCTCATTATCTCATACTATCGTCGCGCTAATAGCCGACTCAGACACGACCAAGTATAGATAAAGTTTCTCTCCTTGGACAGGACGAGACAGTAAAAGTGAAGAGCCGAGATAAGACTTTAGCTCCATAAAGGCTCTCTCATATTCCTCATCCCACTCAAAAGCTTTTCTGAGCACTTTAAAAAATGGCAAACATTTATCAGTGGCTTTAGAGATGAACCCGTTTAGAGCTACCACTCGTCCAGTGAGCCTTTGAACTTCCTTGATGGTCTTTGGGGTCTATATTTCTATCAAGGCCTTGATCTTCTCAGGGTTTTACTCTATTCCCCACTGATTTATGATGAATACTAAAAATTTTCCACCTCCACATCCAACTCCGAACACGCACTTCGTTGGATTGAGCTTTATTCTGTATTCATCCATTGTGTTGAAGGTTCTTTCAAGGTCGACCACATGTGTATCAGCCTTTAAACTCTTCGTAAGAATATCATCGACATAGAACTCCATCGTCTTCCTTATCTGATCTTCAAACATCTTATTTACTAGACACTTATAGGTGGCCTCAAAGGGCATGACCTTGTAGCTGTACTCCCTTTATCGGTGATAAAAGCTATCTTCTCTTCGTCGGCCGAGTCCATGAAGATTTGGTTATAGACTGAGTAGTCATCCATAAAACTCATCAATTCATGCTCGACCGTGGCATCTACCATCTGATCTATACGAGGGAGAAGGAAGCTATTTTTAGGACAAGACTTGTTTAAATCAGTGAAGTCCAGGCACATTCTCCAATTGTCGTTGGCTTTAGGTACTATGACAGCATTTGAAAGCCATTCAGGATTTATCACCTTTCTCATAACCTCAGCCTTCTCAAGCTTTTTAAGCTCATCTCTAATGACCTCATACTTCTCCCTTGAATAGATCCTCCTTCTCTATTTAATCGGCTTTGCAGCATCAACGACATTCAACTTGTGAGACATTACTTTTGGGTTAATCCCAGGCATATCGTCATAACTCCATACGAAGATGTTTTGTCACTTCCTCAGAAATTCGATCAACTCATCCTTAATCTCTTGTTTTAGGGCTTTGCCGAGCCAGGCTTTTTTTTTCGGCTAGTCCTCATTGAGGATGATGGATTCTACCTCTTTCGCGGACTCCCATTTCTTGAGTTTTGTCTCGTCTCTGGGGTTAAGGGTTTCAATGTTGTATGTGGTTGTTTCTTTCTTCTTTTCTCTTCTCTCCTCTACTGAGTTAAATTTTCACTCTCGCGCCAATGTTTAGTCAACTTTAACTTTCCTTACTCCATAAGGAGTCGAGAATTTTATCATTTGGTGAACCGTCGAAGGAATGACCTCAAACTCTTTGAGAGATACCCGTTCCAATATGAGATTGTAAGCCGAGAAGACTTTCTCATCCATCACAAAAAAGTTGATCTTCTTGGTCAACCTCTTCGGTCCCTCATCTCCCATTCTGACATCCATTTTGTACATCCCCCGAGGGTGAACCTTTTTTCCACTAAATCCTATCAGAGGATGATGCTACGGGAGGAGCCTGGCCCGGCTAAGTCCTAAGCCTTTGAAGTGCGGGCAGAACATGACGTCTACAGAGCTCCCTCTATCAACCAAAATTCTCAGTACCTCACATCCATATACCCTAGTGTTAATAACGAGTGGGTCATCATGAGGAGCTAGGTACCTTTAAAATCTAACCTTAAAAGCTGATCATGAGGGTTTCCATATCCACTTTCTTTATTTTCTCTGGCTTAACATCAATAGAGGCTGAGTTTATAACCTCGGCCTTAATTATTTCCTTCACCTCAGCCACGTTCCCCTTGCGATCGGCCACTCAGAGCCTCCTCCTGCTAGGCCACCACAAATTATGCCTACACTAAATGAAATCATGTTGAGCCTCTTCACTGGGATGTTATCGTCCTTTGGTGGGAGATCCAAATCATCACTATCATCATCCAAAGTGTCATCCCGCTTGGCTGGAGCGTTCTCTCTGCATTTATCATTTCTCCTCTTCCTGGGTCGTCTCGGCTTGGTCATCTCGATCTTGACCCTGATCAATATATTTCCTCAACTTACCAGATTTTATAATTTTTTCTATCTCGTCTGTGAGGGGGAAGCATTTATCGATGATGTGCCCATAATCTTGGTTAAATTCACACCAAAGATTTCTATTTCTCTTGTGAGGAGTTGTCTTACGACCACCTAAGAGACCGATCATTTTTTATCTTATTCAAAATGTGCTCATAGCTAACTGTTAAAGGCGTGTAATGCACAAACTTGTCGTCTATCGGCCTTTTCTTACTATCTTTCCCGTTGGACTTCTGGACCTTTCCATCACTATGGGCTCTTTTTTCTTCATCTTCTTTAGCGGCAATCTCCTCCTTTGCGTCCATGACTCTCCCGGACGTAGCTAGGAGTTCAGCCATGGACTTTGGAGGGTCCTCGCCCAGCTTCCAAAGTAGATTTCCTTTCTAAAGACCTCCCATAAGGGTTGTCATTGCGATACTTTCTTCATAATCTTTGACTTCCAGCTTCTCCTTTTTAAAACGGGTTATATATTCCCTGAAAATCGAATCCTTCCCCTGCTTGATGTACAACAGATGGGTCGTCTGCTTCTTAGGTTTTACCCCAAAGCATAAATTATGGACAAAATTATCAGCTAACTGCTTAAAACTCCCTATTGAGTTCTTGGGAAGGGAGATGAACCATACGTGGGCTGCCCCTGTCAATGTGCTAGAGAATGCTCGGCATCTCATCTCGTCTGAGATTGAATAGATGTCGAAGGCCGATTGATACATCTCCACATGATGCAATGGATTTGATCTATCGTTATACTTTGGATTAACCACCAGCGGCTTAAACTTAGCCGGGGTTGGGTAGTTCAGCATCGTTGCCACAAATGGAGATCCTTCAGCATATCCCCTCTACAAAGGGTCTCGACTTTTTATGATATCCCCTATTTTGTTCTCCAACCTCTGTATGAACTCAATCCAATGCTTGTCTACTACAACATCGGATTTTGTAGGGATAATAATTTCTAAGGGCCCCTTGTCTATCATCTGGCCGAGGTGATCATTCTCTATTAACTGGACGGGCCGAGGGTACCCTCTCTACACAACTAGGTTAGCTGATGACCACTTTTTGCTCCTCTCGGTTTTAGTGAGGTGTGCAGTCGTGCCTCCTCTCATTTCTTCTTGAGCCGATAACACTTTTTGATATAGAAAGACGGTTCCTTAGATCTTGTTGGGGGTCGATCCAATCAAAGGCCGACCCTCTGCTTAGCCTATCGAAGGCTGATTGCCTTGGTCTGCCATCTCGACTTTACCGAATATCTTGTTCTCGGCTCGACTGTGGAGGGTGAACAGTGCCCCTAGATATTCGATATGGTTCTTAGCATTCAATCTCTTCGTCGTCCTCGTAGAGGTCATCTCCCACCTCATCATCACCGAGTTCTTATTTTTTCCTCCCTAGGCATAGATTCCTAAGGTCAGCAATGTCTCTCCGCCTCTGCTGTGGAGGTCGGTCTTTTTCTGGTGCTGGGGGTGGTCCCCTGGATTGTTGATCAGCAACGCCATCTATGATGGCTGAAGTCACAAACTTAGCTCTAGCGTTGCCTGTCCTGGCCATGAAATTCTGGTTAAAGATAACAAATTGGTTTTGCATCTGCTGTTAGTTAGCCATGAGGGAATGGAGTGCCATCACTACCTCAACCATTTCTGACTGAGGCGGTGCTTGACTGGAGCTAGTATCAACCCTGTGTAGTGGTGCTAGTTAATTTTCAAGAGGAGGAGGAGGATCCATGGCCATTAGTATAAACTGTATGAGCTATGAGTTGAATAAGGAGATTTTAAAAGCTTGACAAGAGCTCCTTCAATGGTTAAACAACTCTACAAAGAGGGAGGACTGGTTCACCACCACAGATTTCGATGAGTACAAGCTAAAACAAGGAAGAGATGACTACCCATAGCCAAATTGATGATGCTGTAATCAACACCACCAGATTAAGATAAGATTATAAATATCTTAAGCTCAATCACAACACAATAATGGAAATGGATATATATATATATATAGATATGAGAGAGAAAGATATGAGAATAAGAAGATGAACTCAATGATTTAAAGTGGTTCAACCAATTAGGCCTACATCCATTATGTGAGTGTGTGAGAAATACACTAAAATAAAGGCACTAATGGCCATGGATACAACACTGAAAGCTCCCTCTCATTTCTGTATATAATTGGACAGAGTTATGTTAGGATTTTTGATTAAGAGAGATCAATCCCTTATCATGGAGAAGATGAAGTGTATATATAGGGCTTGGGGGGTGTAATGTACCCCCTAAGCATGTGCACAAGGAAACTCCCAATAAGATGAAGACACCTATCCCTGGCACATGGATGTAATAATAATGTAATATTCCCTCACGATAAGGAATGATCTTGTTATAATAGAATTGTCTACGTGGGCATGCCATTTCTGTATTTGCATATGTTCGCGCTACTTAGTATCGTCGGCTAGGAGCTCGGCCTGGCAGGATACGAGGTTGATAACTCCAGTAGGATGGTCCCATGCTCACTGACACAAGTATAACCTCGACTGAATAGATCAGGCCGAGGTTGGATTGGCGCGGTCACTCCTATTATTGGCCATGACCGAGTACGAAGCTGGTCCTTACTGAACAGGTGATGCTCTTGCGGTATTGGCTTTCCACATGGCCGAGACTTGTTGAGACGAGTCCAACTCTTATATGAACGATCCCACCATAGGCCTATGGGACTCTTATGGCGACTCTATAGTGAGATATGATGATACTCTTCCTCCAAGATGAGGGTTTACTTCGGTCATATCATCTACGCCATAAAATTAAATGTCCACTAAAATAAAACATAAATTACAATATTATAAGCACCTAAGCATGCATTCTAAGATCCTACGTCTAAGTTAGAAATATACCTACTACAGTCCCCCTCACAAAGGCAATTCTGGTTCTGACTTGATCTTTCTGACAGCTACATGGCTTTCCTACTTGTATTTGTTTGCAGTGGCTCAAACAACCCAATATCTCTTAAAAAGAACCACAATAAACTATGTGTTTGTGTGAGAGTGAAAGTGATATGATGTGATTATACTAAATGCAAGTTATGCAACTTACACCTCTTACAGTTATACAACAAATTCCTACGAATTACATACAGTCTAACTTATATGTAAATAGATCTCAAATATGTTTTGAAAATCATACTTCAAAACCTTTTCATATCTGCATGATAATCTCTCTGAAAATTAGATCTAGGTTGTTTCAAGACCTTATTTATATACATATTTATTTAACAAAATGTGAAATATAAACTTTGAAACAAAAACTTTTCAGATTTGAGAATATATAAAATTAGAAGTCTCTTTTTCAAAACTATTTGGAAACAGAGATTGGATCAATATAAGATATTCAGTAAATACAAAAGATCCAAATAAAGAATAGCAGGAAACCTAATATACTAAGTGTGATGTACCTTTTTGTAGATCTCACCTTTCTAAAGAGAAAGATGAGATTTACAGTAAGGTTGGTTCCTAAGAGAGACACTGGTTGAAAAGATCTTCAAGTAGCACAACCCAACACCTCAACACCACCACAAAACCTCAACATATTTACTCTCAAATCTAGGGTTTTCTTTAGGAAGGACTTGGTGTTTGGTTAGACTGAAAAACATTTAGGTTTTTAATCTTCGAGCGTTTAGTTCTCTCTCTCTCTCTCTCTTCTTTCTTTTCTCTATCTACCCTCTCACTTATCTCCTATTTTTCTCTCAAAGGAGACGATTTGTAAAACTTCTCTAAGGCTAACCTAAGGTGTCTTTAAATACTAGACATAAAAGGATTGATAAGGTCGAACAGTAATCAAGGGTTGAGATTCGGTCTGACTATTTAACTCTTAATCTAAGGGTTACAAACGAACACATGTTATTCACGCTCTGATTAGCTGATTTGCGCAACCATTGGATTGTGTTCAAAGACATGTATATCGTAGATAAGGTATGGTCCAAGGGCTGCGATTGATGCGTTTAACTTAGACAAATAAGAAACACAAAGTGGACCAGTGGTGTGCACACACATGTAGAGATCTGATTGAATTAGACACCCGTGTTTATGATGTTTAATTAATACAAAATCCACCTACAAATGTCTCTAGCGGTTTCGAATTCTACCCAAGCATAGCTTTTAGGAATAAAAATATTTCTAATTTAAGCCCAAAACATTTTAAAACACAATTTTAATTAATTCAAAAATCATTTTAAATGATTTAAAAAAGTTTAATATGTTTTAAAAATGTTAGAAAAATTCCTTAAAATTATGCAAACACTTTTGCACACACACTAACACTTATATGCATGAATTGTGTCCTAGTGTGGTCAAAAGATTATTAAAACTTCCCTTTTGGGTAGATGATCATGGTTCTGTGTTTGGATGATGTTGATGATGTAGCTTGAATAATTATGAGAGGGAGCTCAAGGAAACTAGTCCTATTTTGTCACTATATCAAAATTAGTTGGAACTCCTATATAGCACAGACTCAAGTTAGTCAACCATATAGTGTGTTCTCAATCTCCCCCTTTGAATATTGGAGACAAAATTCCCTTGAGTAACATATACTCGTGGGTAAAAAGGAAAAACGCCTAATTTTCCTGTATAAAAGAACTATCTACCCATTACCATCCTAGAACCAAAAATAAGATAAAGAAAATACATAACTCAACTATCATACGGACCATTACACTAAATTAGTGGTAACTGCACAAATGGTATCTACATTGCTTGAAAGAAAACACTTAAGTTGGCACATTTAGTTGAGTCGTATTGTGTGTTCATGAGTTTAAGATTACTTCCCTTTGGTCAATCTTTGGAGTTCTTGGACTAGGTTCCCTTGTTGAAGCTTGGATACTTTGAGAAAGGATAACTCTTAAAAGTCTAACCTATTTTGTCTCAATATCTAAACTAGTTGAAACTCCTATATGACACAAACTCAAGTAAGTCTACCATATAGTGTGTTCTCAATCTCCCCCTTTGGATATTAGAGACAAAATTCCCTTTGTGTAATCTGTACTCGTGGGTAAAATAAAAATTCATAAATTTCCTTTACAAAGTATCTAACTACCCATTCCCGCCCTAGAACAAAAATAAGAGGAAATAAAATACATTACTCAACTAAAATAAATACCAATACCCTAAATAATTACAACAAGATATAATTACAACAAGATAATTACAACAAGATATACTGTTGGGTCTGAAAAGATGCCTGAAAAATTGAACACATCAATGGAATATTATTTGAGTTAGTCTTGAGAAAAAATATGAAATTGAAAGTCGGGTACTCAAGTTCCTTTCCCCCAATTTTGCTCAAATAAATAATGGGGTAAAAAACAAAGATACAGAATTATGAAAATAATGAATTTCAACACAAACAATATCATAAGCAAGGGCAGAGTCAAGGGTCTCCTACATTAAACAGATTTTAGGAGGTGTCTTTTGTCATTTGAGAAACGATCATTCCCTAAATCCTAGGAAAACAGTTATTAGCGTGAAACTACCGAGGTCATGACGACTTGTGTAAAATGAATTATATGAGAACAATCATTCCTATGTCTTTCTTAAGGAACTCAAATATCTTTTGTAAATAGGTCAAGTAACTATTTTTCAGTATTTAGATATTCAATATCGAAGTCTTTAGATTCTACAATTTCACGAATAAAATGATGTCTTATTTTTATGTGCTTAGTTCGTGAGTGCTAGACATGATTTTTAAATATATTTATGGCACTCTGGTTATTGCAATACATGGTCAATTTATTTTCGACGATATCGTAATCACTAAGCATCAGCTTGATCCATAAAAGTTGGGTGCAACAACTACTCGCTGCAATATACTTGGACTCTGCTACAGTTTTGCTTCTCACTACTCCAACCTACGAGATTATTGCCTACATAATAATAGGCGCCATACGTGCTTTTGCTATCGTTTGAACATCCTACCCAATCGACATCAGTGTATCCTACAATGGAACTACTGGTGTCCTTTGTATACCAAATACCGAAATTTAATGTAGCCATAACATATTCAATAATTCTTTTAACGCACAATAAGTGGATTTCTTCAGGCGTACATTGTTATCTAGCACAGATACACACATCGAAGGAAATGTCGAGTCTAGATGCAATAAGGTATAACAAACTACCTATCATACTTCGATATATAGTCGGGTCAACGTCTTTCCCATGTTCTTCTTTAGATAATTTTATTAACCTGCTCATAGAGTTATCTAGCCCAAACTTTTTAACGAGATCAGCTGCATATTTTGATTGGGAGATAAATAATTTATCATTAAATTGTTTCACTTTTAATCCTAGGAAATATTGTAATTCACCCATTAGTGACATCTGAAACTCGGCATGCATGATATCGAAAAAATCTTTTACTTGTTTATCACAAGTGGATCCAAATATTATATCATCAACGTAAACTTGGGCAATCAAGACATGTTTATCTGTCTTTATAATGAATAAGGTCTGATCGTTTCCTCCACGAATAAATCAATTGAGTCCTGAAAGGTGGATAGGCGCTCATACCAAGTTCTAGGAGCTTGTTTAAACCGTATAAGTCTTTCTTAAGTTTAAAGACGTGATCAGGATACGCGGGATCTACGAAGCCACTAGGTTGTTCTATGTATACCACCTCAATTAAGATTCCATTTAAAAATGCGGATTTAACATCCATCTGGAAAAACTTAAATTGTAAATGACATGAATGGTAAGGAGGAGATGAACTGACTCAAGCTAAGTAACATGGGCAAAAGTCTAGTCAAAGTCAATTCCCTCTATTTGCGTGCCAATAACCTTCTTATCTTTTGGCCTAGGAATAAAATACCACACATCATGACTCTAAAACTGAACAAGCTTTTCTTGCATTGCGTTGATCTAGAATGAGTCACAAAGGGCATCGTTTTCATTTTTCGGTTTTACAAGAGAAATGAAGCATGAAAATTTCGCCACTTTTTGAAGTTGGGATCTTGTTCTAACTGGCTCAAAAGGATTACTAACTATCTTTTCAATAGGGTTGTCTTTAGAAACCCAAATTGGTACAGAAGGACTCTCAGGTATCAGTGAATCAATTATCTCTGGAGAGTCAAGAGTAAAATTAGTTTCTTCCTCATCCAGGATCACTGTTTGACTGGCACTACTCTCAGTACTCGTAACAATTACATTAGATGATTCCATTATAAATTTGGTTCGATAATTAAACACTCAATAAGCCCTACTTATTTGAAAGTAACATATAAATATTCCTTTCTCTCATCCAGTGACAAATTTTGAAAGATTTTCTCTATCTTTATAGACATAACATACACTACCGAAGGTTCTGAAACGTTTGAAGTTAGGATTTTTATGGTACCAAAGTTCATAAGATGCTTGTTTGGAATTTTTCTTGAGGTATACACGATTAATGATATGACACATAGCCAGTACAACCTCAGCCCAAAAGTATTTTGGCAGGCTTTTCGCGTGTAACATCACCTTAAAGAAGTTTCGCGTGTAACATCACCTTAAACAATCTCTTGTAAGGTCTTATTCTTACATATTATATTATGCCGAGGTGTTTTTGGAGCACTAAACTCGTGTTTATATCCATTGCCTATACTTTATTTTGTAACATTTGAGTCTTTGAACTCTCCACCTCTTTCACTTTTGATGTGACATACTCGGGTGTCCTTATCATTATCAATTTTTAAAAGAATTTTTAAGAACTAACGGAAGGTATCATTTATTTTTCATGAATGCAACCCAAGTATATCGTGTGAAATCATCCATAATATACAACTGTTACCGCAGAAGCTAATAGTTTTAGAACAACCCATAAGGTCTATGTGGAATAATTCCAAAGGTTTTGAAGGAAAACATATTTAACTTTCTTGTGAGCGGATTTACTTATATTTCCCTCTTGGAAAGGACCATAAGCAGGATTAAAAGAATTTTTAATTTTTGGCAAGCCTCTAACTATTTCTTGGGAACTTGACCTACGAAGATTATCAAAATTTGTGAACCCAATCAATTGTGCCATAGATCAGTATCATCTAATCCGGCAACTTGACAAGATTTAGACTTTGGAATTACTGTGTAACGATTATCCTCAGATCTGCTTCCTGTTAAAATATAATTACCCTTTTCATTAAGAATTTTGCAACCATTTTTTGAAAAGGTAATAGTATGATTGGAATCACAAAATTAAGATATGCTAAGCAGGTTAGCCTTAAGACCTTTAACTAGTAGGACATAATTTAGATTGGGGAGACTATTCTCACACAATATTCCCTTACCTATGATCCGGGATGAAACACCATCTCCAAACACGACATTACCTCCAAGGAAGTCTGTCATGTTTGTCAATTTGGTTTCGTCTCCAATCATATATTTAGAACATCTGGAGTCTAAGTACCATCCCAATGAAGTGCGTTGTGCCTTAAAAGAAGTTATGACAATATTGCACTTGAGCTGGAGTAATAGATCATCTTTTCTAATCCAAATAGGCTTAGTTTTTAAATTTGTATTGGCCTTGAATCTAGAAAAGGGGTTTTGGGTCTTTCTAAATGGTTTCTTCTTATTTTTAGATCCTCCATTCTTTTTTTATAGTTCGAGTTATGTGTGGTCTGCTTTGGGAGAACATAACTATTCCTACTCTTCTTATAATAGTTAAAATTTTTAAAGTTAGGTGTATGTAGTCTCTTTTGAAAACATTCGGCAATGGTGTGTCCATAAACATCGCAGTATGAACAGTACTGGTGGGTGGTAGGCTTGATTTTATTACTAAAGTCTATAAAGATAGGGTTGGCCTTATTCAGTATAGTTGTCCAAGTGTCATTAGGCTTGAGTTTTTGACGTTGGTGTCTAACAGGTGGACATACATACTTAGCTGGACAATTAGATTTACATTGTTGATTATACTGACCTTGCATTTCCTTAGAGACATTAGTTCTACATTCATCTTTTGGAGTGTTTTGACAAATTTAGCCTAGTTTAACAAAATTACATTTTCAGGATACATAGTCATTTTAGTGGTAACAACCTTTTCTCCGTAACCTAATCCAAATTTATCTTCAGAATCAAAATTACTTCCTACCATAATTTCTTCATAGGACTTAGCTTGGGTTTCAAAGTGCAAGCATTTTTTAAACACGTGTGATACCTTTTGCTTTGATTCTTCTAATTCGACTAGAGTTGCCTTATATCTTTCCTCAAAAACATGATTTTTCTCAGACAAGTATTTTTTTTAAGGAAAACTCTTTAACTTCTGTCTCATGGAAAACACATTGAGCCGTATAATCCTCAGCATTCTTTTGAATGGTCTAGCTAAGTAAGTCAATTCTTTCAGTTAATAGCTTCACCATTTTATCAAGATGTGCACTTTTCTTAAGTGTTTTCGTGTATAGCTCTTGAAGATTTGAAAGATCATCATCGGACTCACTAAGTGCATCGTGTGTTGTGTCCCCTATTTTGTTACTTTTCTTAATTGAACTCACACACACGTTCAATTCGTCGACAATGTTCTCACTTTGACACACCTGTATAATAACATTATCAAGTTTATTTTCATCATCAACAGACACAATACTATCACTAGTACTCATAAAAGCAATATCAAGAGGCATAACCGATTCATGAGTAGGCAAGCATCCAGAATCATCATTATGCACAATTTTTGCAAAAAAAATGCATGAATCATCACACTGGGTTGACTCATTATCATCTTGATCAGATTCGCTAGAGTCGTCCCAAGTCTTACACATGTTAGCACTATTATTGTTGTTCAATTTGGTTATGCATTCATCATGTCCCATTTTTCCACATTTATGACACTTTACATCTTTTATGTCAGTTTTGGGTCTATTATTGTCATTGGACTGTTTATCATAGTGTCCTTCATGAGGTCTGTGATTTTGATGACCTTGATAACCTTGTTTGCCTTGTTTAGAGGCTACCGAATTTATAAATTATATTATCCTTTTGAAATGTTTGCTCATGATAGATATTTGGTTATCAAGGTGATCTAAGTCACATTCATCATTTAGGTCAAGGTTAAAGTCTAATGGTTTCATTTTTGGAACAAACATTTGTGATGAAAACACAAAATTAGAACCATTTGGTCTCTTGTTTTGGGTAGTCAATTGCTTCTTATATTCTAACTCCATCTCGATAGTCCTTAATTTACTACTAAGCAGTTCATGAGTCAGATTATGGTCGTCTTTTTCTTATATAGCGTATCTCTTATTGTCAAATTTGTCAGCTAACGACCTAAGAATCTTTTGGACAATTTCTTTTCTACTATAGGTTATGCCATTAGCATGCAATTTTATGAAAATATCGGTTAACTTTATACAAAAGTCATCAAAAGATTCACTCTCATCTAAATCAATGTGTTGTACTGCTCGACTAGCATGCGGATTTTTCCAGCCTTAACACGTTCATCACCCTCATGGGTGGTGACTAGCGTGTACCAGGCTTCCTTAGAAGTAGAGAAGATAGATATTCGTTTAAATTTATCCTCTTTAATTGACATGAAGATTGCATTATTTCCCTAATTCTTATCCAGAGACATTTTCTTCTCTTCTTTAGTGAATTCGCTCAGACTTTTCTTAACTCTTGTAAGATTGGTTTCAGACAAAGGCTTAGTAGGATGTTCATAACCTTTTTCAATCATTTCCCACAAATCATCACCAATAGTTCTTTGAATGAACGCAACCATCCTAACTTTTTAGTCGGGGAGGTTGTGTCCATCAAAGAGAGGTAGGCGTGAGAGGTTACCTAACTTCTCAAATCTTTCATTCATTTTCAGAACTGAAATTTCAAAAATAATTTCTAAAGTCTCAAGATTAAAATGATTTTGATTAACCCTCTAGGATACCACTTTAAAATATGAAAAACTGTTTACTGGATTTTTAACTAAAAGTTAATGATTAAGTATACTCTGAAAGATGACTCTTTAAACAAAACTCTTTTCAAAAATCTACACAAGATGTGTATAGAAAATTCTAAATATGGATGGTGGATTTAATAGTTTCATTACCTTTGGTTTTTAAGATAAAACCTATTCTAAGTCTTTAATGTGAAACCAAACATAAATAGTTAAGAACAATTCAAGCAAATTGACACATGATTTTTAACGTGGTAAAACCCTAAATTAAGGGAAACATTCACGGTGACCTCTACGCCACAAAAAAAAAAAATCCACTAAAAAAATCACATATATACAAGTTACAAGCAACAAGCACGAGTTATCAAGATCCTAATTCTAAGTTCAGAAATTGTACCTCCACGAGTTATCGACTCTCAAAGGTAGCATCTGACTGGCTTTAATCTCCGTCTAACAGCTTCCTTTCCCTTTCCTTATCCATTGATTATAGCGGCTCTACTAACTATATATCTCTCAATGAACCATAATATCCAAGTGATCGTGTGAGAGTGAAATAGTGACAGTGGTGTGATTTACACTACATGCAAGAATGCATATCACACCTCTCAACAATTATACAAACAAATCTTATGAATTACAAAGTGTCAATGACATTTAGGGGTGACCTCGACTATGGTCATCGTCCCCATAATATTCCATAGATCCAACTGAGCCCCGCTCCTACTATCCTTCCAACGGCCTTCACTGGTTGTCCTTCATTATTCAACTTACTTAGCACACTCGAACGTGCATAAGATTCACTACAATAATACATCATAGTAGGAGAACGAAATTTCACAATAGGAATCAACAATCCTAAGCATAGGGCTCTATATCAAATAAAAAAGCAACGCTGAAGCGTAGTACGTCCGCACATATTCCTAAAGGCACTTGAACTTGATGCTCTGACACCATTTGTGACACCCCGCCTAATTAAATCTCCAGTGATCAGTCCTAAATTAAATTAAAATAGGTTTCTCAGTTGGTTCATTCTTAGTATCAATGTCGAAAACTTTTTAATTATTATCACCTAAGTGAAATTAGACCGGTGTTAAATTTTATCTTCCATTAACTCGAGAAAATTACTCATGCGGAACTAATAATTAAACATTCATTATATATTATAATTTAAACCATCTCACAATATATAAATAATAAAGTCATGCCGAGTCAACAATCGACTGAAAACCAAAACTGCTAAATAAAACCAATATAATCCAAAACTGAATAATTAAAATAATGTCTATGGGAGACATGTCCCAAAAGAAAGTAGTAAAAAGAGATCCTACACTAGATCTGAATAAATGAATCGTCTATGCAAATTGTGACAGCGTCCACAATACTGCATCTACGAGTCTTGGACTGAATCCTCAAGTCTGGCGTCCCTGTGGCTGGACACCTCAAAGGTTTTGAAAATATTTTTATAGCAAGAGTTAGTACTCAAAATGTTATGAAAATATTTAGCAAGAGTTTATCACTATAAGAGGAGTTATTGATTATACATGTTAAGATTGCGCACACTCTTTTAAGATACCTCACTCTTCATCTATAGTGCAGGCCTAACGTCCTGTACTTAGCCCACCTAGTAATTATATCACCCAAGATATCTATACTATAGTATTCAACTCAAGTTATCTACGCGACTAAGTTCCCATACCGCCGATACATTATGTTAACAGTAACCCATCTCATATATTATATACTTAGATAACTTGTCACATCTTGTTATCTTTTACTTTTACAATTAAGTCTCACTACTTAATTTATTCTTAAAACAATCGTTATTTATCGTTTAATTTTTCTAATTAAGTCTCTCTACTTAATTTACTTTTAAATGTATACACGTCATCTAATTTTCTACTATCCCATATGAATAGATTATCGTATAGTATACATTTCACACACAATATATACTTATAAATTCATTCATCACTAATTTGTCCTCATAACAAACATCAAGGACTCTTGGTTCATAATGGTCCATTGACACTAAGTAAAAGGATTGGTTCGGAATATCACCTCGACCCCAAGTTTATTTCATGTATTGGTTTGGAAAATCACCTCGACCCCACTCATGAAATTATTATACATATATTGGTCCAGAACTCTTTCATCATGACCCCAATTTACTATTTCCATATATTAGTTCGGAATCCTACCTCGACCCTAATATAGGTAATTAAACTTTAGGTATTCTCTCCACCTAAGTATTTATATAATTCAGTAGGTATACACACTACTTAATAATCATCCTCGTACGTAATATTTCCCTCGGATATTCACCGTACTCTTTAGATTTACTAGTTCGGAATCCTACCTCGACCCTAGTATAATAAAATGTACTTTATTCACTCCACCTAAGTAATGATATAATTTGTTAGGTTTACACACCACCTAAAATCATGCATGTACATAATATATTTCTCTCGTATATTTACCGTACTTATTAGATTACGATTTATCTCACGATCGCATTTATTTGAGTATAGACACAACTCTAAAGGACCTAGTTACCCCCCCATTTATTTCAATAGTTAAGCTATCTCTAACCTACTGGTATACTCCTTGGATTGGCGTTTACACTCTCCGTAACTCAAATCCAAATTTCCCTATGAACTAGTCGATCGGTTTGTCCTCGTAGGTCCATCTCTCCAAATCTTGCACTCAATGATTACAATGGACCCGAACTATACACCTACTGGTATTCCCTAAGTCCCTATATAGGTATAATATCATCACTCAGGTTCCCCTCAAGCATCGGCAATCCAATAGAAATCAACCAACAAAAGAACCAAAATAAGCTTAGGTCGATCGAGGAAGGAATTGGTCGATCGATCGATCAATCGAAATTCATAGTTGATCGATCGATCGAGAGGTGATGGTGCAGTTCATCTTCTTCATGCGTTTTCTCACCATTTTCAATTATCCAACTCACATGATAACACACCAAACTCGTAACCAATGATTCCTAACCATTCATACATACTCTAGGATGATTTTCAATGATTTAAACGTCATAAATCTTCAAAAATTTAGTCCAGAATAAAATCAAATCCTCTAATTATTCAAGAACCCTAAAAATATGTCCTTCCCATATTTTAAATCATAAACCCATATTTTAATTCGTATTAACAATCATAGTTCCTCTAATTTTTAATACTTAACATGTATAAATCTAACCACGTGCTATTTCTACCCAAACATGCCATTAATCAATTCTTTTTCTCCAAGAATATTCATCAAATTCAATCATTCATAAATCCTACGCATGTATATTATAAGTCAAAATAATTTACAAATAACCACCTTCCTTGATTACAGTAGGGTCTAATTCCGTGATTGTTAGAGGGTTGATGTTCTTCTTCTCCTTTCTTTCTTCCCAAGATGCTTGTGGTGGAAGAACACACTCTAATCTTCACTAAATCTCTCTCTTAGGCTTCACAATAGCTCTCTCTCTCTCTCTCTCTCTCTCTCTCTAATGGTCTTTGTGACTTTTTTTTCTCTTTTAAGCCTAGCCTCCAACTCTTATAATCTGATTTAGAGTTTGTAATTTCGTGGGTCTACTCACCCCCAAATGTCAAAAGACTAAAACACCCCCGTATGGTCTTGGTTTAGCCCAAAAATGCCCCGGTACCCGACTAGTACCCTCGGGTATACTACTTTTACTAATTTGACCCTTTCAGAACCATCTGTGATCTCTAAATTATCATTGGAGTCACTTAAAAATATATTTCCTATCTCATCCTCAATTTAGTCTACACGCGATACCCGAGTGAGATAAAATCAAGTACGTCCACATGACTCGTTATGTCGTACAAATTAACTATCAATATTTACTGTTCACACTTAGTAAATTTGAATCATAATATTAATCAGTGTCTATCTCTCAATTAATATTTAATAATCACAATTATTATTTAATCACTTAATAATCATAATTATCATTAAATCGCATTAAATTACTTCACTCGCATAATTAAAATATAATTGTATTTTCCTATTTAATTACTCAATTAACTAAATTCTAAACACACAGAAATACGGGGTATTACAGTTGACTTTATAATTATCTAATCATTTCTTTATATCATCGAGTAGAGTTTTGTTGGTGATTTTTGTCTTACCATTACATTGAGGGTGGCCAGGAGCTGAGTGAAGTTTTTGAATTCTTGATCTCAAACAATCTTCTTCAAACTCATCATAATCAAACTGTGTACCATGGTCTGTGATGAAGGCATATGGCATCTCATAATGTCATATGATTTGATTCCATATGAATTTGAACACCTTTTTTTTAAGGCATATTTACTAAAGGTTCAGCCTCAACCCATTTTATAAAGTAATCCACTGCAGCGGCTAAGTATTTGAACCTCCCTTTTGTGGTCGGCAAGGGTCCGACCAAATCTATCCCCCAAATTGCAAACGGCCAAGGTAAAGTGATAGGGGTAAGGGAAGCCCCTGGATTTCTATGAACTGCAGCAAACCTCTGGCATTTATCACATTTTTTGGCAATTGAAATACAATCACCTTTCATCATTGGCCAATAGTAGCCTTGCATAGCTATTCATTGTACCAAAGACCTTCCAACTGAATGAGCACCATAGGAACCTTGATGAACTTCTTTAATCAAGTCCTCTACTTCCATTAGATGGACACATCGGAGTAAATATACTGTATACCCCAATCTATATAGAACACCTTTTTTAAATACGTAACAGGCTGCTTTGTATCTCAATTTCTTGGCTTCTTTCTGATCGACGGGCAATAATCGTGTCTCAATATAATTTATGATACGATCCATCCATGAAGGACCAAGGTCGATGGACATCATGTTGATCACCTCCATATCAATTCTCCTTCTAGTGAGGATCTCTACTAGATTGTTCTTCTAAGTTCCATGGGAGTAGCTGAAGCTAGTCGAACAAGTACATCTTCTCAGGCATTATTCAGTCTTCGTATTCTCACTATTTTCACTGATGGGAAAAAAGAAATTAATCAAATGGTCTTTTTCCAGTACCTTTCCATTATCTCTCCTCTAACCCCATATATTTGAAGCAATTGATGAGCAATGAGTTGTGAATCACTATGCACCACCACATGTTCAATGCCCAATGATGATGTTAATTCCATCCTTGTAATCAAAGCTTCATATTCTGATTCATTATTTGATGCTTGAAATTGAAATCTCATGGCATACTCAACATCTAGATCATCAGGGGTGTTTAGGATGAGACCTTGTCCACTTCCAATAGTGCAAGAAGAACCGTCTACGAACAATCTCCAGATTGGAATTTTACTATTAAACTCTTCATTTACTAGTTCTCCATGCTTGAATATTTTTCGACTTTGCTCTATTAACTTTTGAGCTTTTCCTTGGAAGCTGAGGATTTTGATTGGTCAGCGACTACATCAGTTTGAGCTTGAGCTGATCTCTCTTCCAAAGAAGTCTGCTCGACAAGCAAACTTGGTTAATTTGATGCCTCCACATAAGTGAATTCTGTAATAAAATCGGCTATTGCTTTCCCATTAATCAAAGTCCGAGGTTCATATACAATATCATATTCTCCAAGTTCCACTGCCCAAGACATCAATCTTCTCGACTTCTCAGGTTTGTGTAGGGCTTGTCTTAAAGGCAAGTAAGTGTACAATATAATAGTGTGGACTTGGAAGTATGGCCTCATCCTCTTGGATGCCTCTATAAGTGCTACTGCTAACTTTTCCAATCGCGAGTATCTGATTTCAGCTCCTCGAAATGCTTTACTTGTGTAATACATAGACTTTTCGACTCCTTATTCTAGTTGGATGAGTGTCGAGCTGATAGTTGATTTTAAAATAGCCAGGTAGAAATATAATTTCTCTCCCATTATTGGTAAGGAGAGTAATGGTTGAGACCCCATATATTTCTTAAGTTAAACAAAAGCTATTTCGCATTCATTATTCCACCAAAAGGTCTTTCTAAGCACTTTGAATAATGAAAGGCACTCGTCAGCTACTCGGGAAATGAAACAATTTAAGGTTGTTACCCTTCCTGTGATATTTTTTTACCTTTTTTCTATAGTCGGGGATTACATCTCCAGCAAATCTTTGATTTTATCAGGATTAGGTTCTAACCCTCTTTGATTGACAATGTACCCCAGAAACATCCCTTCCTACACTCCAAAAGTAGACTTCGTTGGGTTGAGTTTCATTTGATGTTTCTCTAGATGGCCGAACGTTTGGGTTAAGTCAGCGATGTGGTTGGCAGCCACCTTGTTATTAGTGAGCACATCATCAATATAAACCTCTATATTCTTGCAGATTTATTTTTTAAAAACTTTGTTTACTAACCTTTGATACACTTCTCTAGCATTTTTCAAGCCAAAGGGCATGAAATTATAACATTATGTTCCTCGGCTAGTAATGAAGGATGCGCTTTCTCTATCTTCGGGCTTTATTTTATCCGGTTATAACTAGAATATGCATCAATAAAGCTAAGAAACTCATGCCATGCAGTTGCATTTACCAATTGATCAATCCTTAGCAAAGGAAAATGATCTTTTGGGCAAGCCTCATTGAGATCAGTAAAATCAATGCACATGCGCCACTTATTATTCTTTTTCTTCACTATCACCACATTAGACAATCAGGTCGGGTACTTGACATCTTCGATGAACTTTTCTTTCTGTAATTTCTCCACCTCCTTGTGGATTGCCACATTTTTCTCGACACTGAAAACTCTTCACTTTCGTTTAACTGTCTTGGAGTCTTTGATTATATTGAGATCGTTATAGAGGAAATTAGGGTCAATTCCCAAAATATCATCATGGATCCAAGCAAAAACGTTTTTTCTCTCTCAAAGAAATTTGATTAATTCTTGGTTGAGAGAAGGGGTCAACCTTGAACCAACTTGGGTAGGGTTAACCTTGAACTAATTTGGATAGTTCTTTTTGGCTTCTCATCATCCATGAAAATGGATTTTGTCTTTCATGACTTGTTCCTTAACCAGATCCTTTTCTTCTCTAGGGTCCAATGTGTCAATGTGATAAGTGATGGTGATCTTCTTAACCTCTTGTTGGTCGACAGAGGTATAGTAGCACTCCCTAGCATCTTTACTGTTGCTATTAACCACGCCACCTCCATAGTTAGTCAGGAAATTCATATATTGATTCACCGTGGATGGGATAGCCTCGAACTATTTTATTCCCACTCTGCCAAGAATGACGTTGTAGGCAGATGGAATATTCTTGTCCAACACGAAGAAATAAATTCGGTCTTGCGTACTCGCTAGCCAAGTGCCGACTAGGATGTCTAACTTGAGGGTACCCAAAGGGTATAATCTTTCTCTAGAAAATCCTATGAGTGGTCTATGATATGGTTTCAGTATGATGCCTTTCAGCCCAAGCTTACGAAAGCACTCATAAAACATTATGCATGTCAAGTTTCCATTATCGACTACTATCCTTACAACCCTAACTTTACGAACTCATCATGTGATGACTAATGGATCATCGTGAGGATAAAGTATCCCATTTAGATTGTTCTTAGAGAAGCCAATTACTAGTCATTTTTTATTGACCTTTCTTGGTCGGCTACCATCGGAGTCGATCTTGTCAAGTTGTCCAAAGATTAGGAAATCCTTAGCTTCATTCACATAGGCCTTCATTTCTGTTATTGCACTTTCTCCTCCACATTCACCTCCTATAATAAAGTGGCATCCGAAAAAGATCATGCCGACCTCCATCTCTGGTTCCTCAAGTCTTTTGGGTAGGTCGAGATCATCTCCAGCCTCATGGTTGAGTGCTCTTTCGTTGTCATCTGTTCCTCGACGGGGTCAATTAGATCTCCTCCTATTGTTCTGGCCACGCTCTTAGTTGACAAATTTGGACACCTTTCGACTCTGAATTTTATTTTCTATTTTATTTTTCAAAGAAATCCACTTGTCAGTGGTATGCCCGTGATCCCTATGAAATTCATAAAACTTTGAAATGTCCCTCTGATTGGGGTTTGTCTTTAACTTTCTCGGCCAGTGCAACTCTTTATTATTTTAAATTTCTTCTGAGATATGATTGCACCTTTAGTGAGGGGAGTGTACTCATCATATTTCTTCATTCGGTCTAACTTGTCCTATTTCTTATTTCCTCGATCCTTTTTAAAAGATTCATTCTTCTGCTCTTCAGCTTTGGAATCCGTAGCCCCCTTGGCAGCCATAACTTCTTCGCCGTTTATTATTTTGGTAGCTTTATCCATTAATTCCTCCATTATTTTGGTGGTTTCTTTGCTAGGGAGTGATAAAGCTTTTTAGCGAGTAGCCCGCTCATGAGTGATGCAATAGCAATCTTTTCTTCATAATCAACAACTTCCAACTTTTCATTATTAAATCGGGTGATGTAGTCCCAAGTACTTTCCCCTGGCTTTTGACGCACAGTCAATAGATGAGTAGCATCCTTGACTGGTTTAGCTCAAAAGAAAAAATTCGCAATAAATTGCTCAGCGAGTTGATTGAAGTAAGAAATCTTACCTTTATGGAGGTTATCATACCAAATCTGGGTTGGTCCTGTGATTGAGATAGAGAAAGTCCCACATCTCATTTTGTTGGGGGCTGAGTAGATCGGTGGTGGCTTGATATTGCTCTATGTGTAAGACTGGGTCCATTTTTCCATTATACTTAGGAATGATCACTGATGTTTTAAATTTTATCAGTGTAGGGTAATCCACGATGGCCTGAACAAAGGGTGATCCTTTGACGAAACTCCTTTGTAACGAGTTTTTAGCTTTAGCCATTTTAACCAGACGATCCTCCAGGAACTGCATAAATCCCCTCCAGGATTGTTCTCCCGGTTTATATAGATTATCTTTTGGGCCTTTATTGTGCCTATTGGTTGAGCTCTCTTCCAAAGAAGTCTGCTCGGCAAGCACATAATCGCTAATACTGACTCTTGATCTATGGGGGCCTTTATGGTGGAATTGTTGTTCCCTTGGATTGCCCTTAGTTACTCGGGGATATAGATGATTAAATAACGACTAACTACCGAGCCTTTCCAAAGCACTTGGCCTTTTGTGATAAAAGGATATATCATCATAGTAGTCTGTCGAACGAAACGAGGTAGTTTCTCTTGGGCGATAAGAACGATCATATGACGCACTGGAATTATGACTCCTTCCAATTTTGGCAGGTGTGGGGCATAAATCTCCTCTAATTAAAAGATTTATCTTGCATTGTACCGGCCAATTGTCGGACTGACTCTTGCATCGCTTCCTCTCAGTTTGCCAAAGTGAACATAATTTTTTAGAGATTTTCATCGTCAAGAGGGGCAGATGATTCTAAGATGTTATCCATAACAATAAGATTGCTTTCTGGATTATTAGGCATCCTTTAAGGCAATGGATGATTTATGGAACAAAATGAGATAGAGAACGATGACTGACCAGTCGTTACCACAGTCGACGCCGACCTGTGGATGTCTAAAATTCGACTGATTCTAGATTTATAATCACAAATAAATAAAAAGGGATATAACAAAAATCACACACATAAAGACAAAGGTTTTTAAAGTGGTTCAACTATGGAAGAAAGCCTACGTCCACTGTTATTTTATTCCAGCGTTTACAATAGCTCAGAAATGAATGATTTGAGTTGTAGCGAATTGACTTGTCCCCTCTAGCTGTGGGGGAATATGCATTTATAGGGATCTCAAACCCTAGAGATGGAATGTCTTTATATTAATAGGCATTTACATCTGTATATAAAATAAATTAGAGATTAGCTATTCACAGTTGGTTGGCATTCTCGTCCAAGTAACGCTTGGTATTCCATCTGGTTGGCCTTCTGGTGTTGGTCCGCATTCTGGCCGACTAAGTGTCTTTGTGTTTGATCAAAAGGCCAGTCGGCCATGTTAGATGACAGTTGTATGCTCATTATTAATCCATGTGGGAGTATAGTTTTTACATACAACAATGAGTTTTATGAATTAATACGATGTGCATACGAAAAGCCCCGAGGGAGTTATCCACTCCAAGAGAGAGAGAGAGAGAGATTTAGTTTTTTTTCTTTTCTTTTATTTTGTTACTATCTATTATATTATTATTAGATAATTTGTATTAATCTTTAGTTATCTAGGTTTATCTATAAGTTATGTGGTAGATTTTGGTCTCTATCTAGTTCTTATTATAGGTTAGTTATTATATATTGTATTATTATTAGATAATCTTTCCAGCTGCTCAAAATTTATTTCACAAAATACTGAGAATGATTAAAGTTACAGTACAAAAAATTATATGCATCACAACACACAACTATTAAAATTATGAACAAAGATAAGTTTCAAGGGATGGTGGCTTTTCCATCGTGTTTTTCAGCATTGATGGGTAATTTTTTGAGATGATGTCATGACTATCAAGCACGACTTTCATGAACATGGCTTTTTTTCCTGATGGCTACTGTAAACAAAAAACTGCTTTGAGAGGTTGAACCCTATATGCAAAACAAAAAAGAAGGGAAATAAATAAGGGTACGAAAAAAGATTTTTAAATTAGTCATCAACCCTCATATCTCCCACAAAATACAATAAATAATCAAATGAACTCATGCATCTAAAAAATATTGATTGACGCACAATATTTTTATTTCTTAAATTAATTTTAAAAACATATTGAGTAGAACATCTAAGTTAACTTATCTTTAGAAATTTATATTTAATTATTTTGTTTTACTAAGAAAAGGATAATGAGTATTTTCGTTATTTCGTGCTTTGTGTGTATATGTTTTTACCAATCGTCTCCCTCCCTCTCTCTCTCTCTCTCTATATATATATATATGTATATATATATATACATATATATATACATATATATATATATATATACATATATATATATATATATATATATATACACATATATATACATATATATATATATACACATATATATACATATATATATATATATACATATATATATATATATGTATGTATCAACGTTCTAAAAAACGCAGGGCGTGATCGAGGCGTGGAGGCCAAGCCTTAAGTCTTAGAAGCCTAGGCGGGCCTTAGGCGTGAAAAGGCGTTTAGGCATTCTTAATATATTTTAATATTTTTAACCATAACAAGGCTATTAAAATACTAAAATTGTACAAATCATAAAAATATGTATGAATATATGAAAATTAAAATACTATTTAATTATTTCGGATGAGATGATGGTCCGGTTTGTAAAAAAATTCTTTAAAAGGCGATATAATTTTACTAAAGCATTGTTGTTTTTAGAAAAAAAGTGAGCCTTAAGGGTTTTACGAGGAATAAGGCGTAAAAAGATTAAGGCGGGGCGTTTCTCCCATGCCTCAACCCTAACCTAGGAGGTTTTTTTAGAATAGTGATATATATATACAATACTTTTCTTGTGCGGACTAGTCTGCATTTTATGAGTGCGAACCGAACAAGTGTCACCTCGCAGTGAGCGTATAAGTTATCGACTAAATTATAGGCACACTCTCCCTCTTTTCTGGGCTCACCGTCAGGTGACACATGTTCGATCTGCACTCTTAAAATGTAGGCTGGTCCGCACAAGAGCAGCACTGTGTATATATATATATATATATATATATTTATATATATATATATTTATATTATACTGCATATGATTAATTTTTCCAGAAATTGGAACATAATATGAAGTGTTAATTTTTTTAAAGGTCAACTTTTTTTTCACATTTTGGCAATCAAATGTGGTACGTGTTGAATCTAATAATATATCTCAGTTTTGACCCTTCTTTTGCAAATTCAGGAAGCAGGTGCAATGATGAACTGATTGACATATTTCCCTTTCCAAAAAATACTATGTTTTTGGAGTTTATTATACCAGCCTGTAGATTACTTTCCTGATAGTATGTTTAATAAATATAATACTCCTTCTAACTTATGGTCATGCTTTTGTTACTGGGCCAGTCTAAAATTGTGAATCGTGTTTCTACCCATTATTTATAGTTTCATTTTACGTCTTACTTATTCTTTTCAATCCATAGGAACTAAGTTTTTCTCCAATGACATGCAAGTATGACACAGAGTCATATAATTCAATAATATCCCTTAGAACTCACTGAAATATGAAAATAATGACGTCAAATATCTACATTCATACCATCAAAATAGTCATATCATATGGCATATATTGTTTTAAAGCTTGATGTTTAATTGGAAAATACCATTATAATGAAATACATTTTCAACTCGAGAGAAGTACATATTGTAGTGGAGGTGGACCCAGGAATTAGGGCTATGTAGGAAAAAGCATTGATTTGGAGACACATAACCAATTACATCTCATTATTTGGCACTCACATTCTACAATGGCATGATTCTTGTGAGACTTCATTTTTATATGACCAGTGTTCTAAAAGGCGCGCATAGACTTGAGGCGTGGGAGAAATGGCCCGCCTCAATCCTTTGACGCCTTATTCTTGGTAAAAGCCTTAAGGCACACTTTTTTTAAAAACAAAAATGCTTTAGTGAAATGATATGGCCTTTTAAAGATTTTTTTATAAACTGGGCCAATTTCTCGTCCAAAACAATCAAATAGTATTTTAATTTGCATACATTCAGACATATTTTTAAGGTATGTACAATTTAGTATTTTTAATAGCCTTATTATGGTTCAAAATATTAAAATATATTAAAAAAGGCCTAAATGCCTAAATGCCTTTTTACTCGTAAGGCCCTCTAGGCTTCTAAGGCTTAAGGCTTGGCCTCCACGCCTCGATCACGCCCCACATTTTTTATAACCTTGTATATAATTAAAAATCATGTTTGTTGATACACGTTCAAAATGTTTATTATCTAACTGGTCACACGTGGAACTCACATGTGGGAATAAAAGGAGTGAAAATATGATCTCCAAGTTTAATCTTAAAAGGATTACATTTAAATGCGTTGGACTTGTTTGACAATAAAGATATTTTCTCTGGTCGACATTTAAATATTTAATCCAAGGCCATACTGTGAAATATTTTCTCGATACTTGTTTTCTTAATGTAGGAACTTCTATGATATGTTTACAAACTCTCATGTAAGTATGAAATATGTCAATCATTCATCTGTTAGTGTGTCTTCTAAGATGGATTTATCAATGCTTGCCATAAAAATATTGGAAACTATGAATGGAAACTAAGTCTATTTAATTCCTTACAACCTCGGGTATATATTATAGCTAAATATGTTACTTTAGTGTATTAACGAATATCATGACATGCATAATGCATTAAGGTTCAATTTGTTTCATTGTAGATTTTGATAATCATCGATAATTAAATTTTATATATATATATATATATATGTGTGTGTGTGTGTGTGTGTGTGTGTGTGTGTGTGTGTGTATGACGATATATAACATTTAGGATTTACTATTCCGTTCTCAACGAAAACTCGCATTAGGAGTTACTATGATTATATGATTCTATTTTATATTTACACTATTCCCAAACTAGTTTTATTTTTATTCTTTTCAAGTCTAATTTTTATAATATGTATCATCGTCATTTATGTATTATCAAGACGACTTGAATTATATCACGATGATGTCCCACGACCTTCTAATAGGACATTTGGTTATTTTCCTTTTAGGACTTTCGCTTGGGTTATGCTTGAGTTTGGCCAGTTTCATGAGGGTCTCTGTATGGACATAACCGTAGACTAAGTTTTTATATTTTTTTTATTAACATTGTACAACTAAAATATGTATTAGTGCTACCTCCAATGTAAATCTATGGACTTATGATTCAATATGAAAACAGAACGAGCATTCGATCGATGGAAAAATATTGAATGAAATTTTGGCATGGGATTTCGATAATTTCCATTCCATTTTCTGTCTTTTATAATTTCTCACTAAAAGATTGGAATATGCAAGTAGAAATCATATATATTTTATTCCTTACAACTTCTAGAAATGTGAGTATTAATTTATTTTCTTACATTATAGTATTTTAACTAGTAATTATGTATACATAATGTATTTATGTTATACGTATTCTTTTGTAGTTATCATTGGATTTGGATTGTCATTGATGGCTATATGATGAATGTTTATTAGTTGTATCCTTTGTGTCACCTAAGCGATGAAGCAATTATATATTATTTAAATGCGCGCGTAAAATTTCGTCTCTTCGTTGGTTCGAGTGTAATCAAATATTCACAATTAATCATAAAATTCTTATCCGGTAGTTGGCTCAATCCATTGGCTCTTGATGGACATAAACGAACCGCAATACCACATTAGAAGGATGTAACGGTAAATAAGTATTAGTAATATTGTAATTTTTCTTCCCTCACTTCCTATTACTAGCATTTTAGCGCTTGTGTCATTTGGTTCCCTAAACAACCTACGAACATTGAGTGGGGATCCTATGTGATGAAATATATGAGAGAATTAATAAGGTGTCCTTCTAAGTTTATTAATTTAAGGGTAATAATTATACTTATTTCCATTATCTCTTAATATGTCTTAAAAACTCATCATTTATTATTGGATTGTTTAAGATGAGCATGCTATTTAAAAAAGAGACATACATAAAGGATGAGATTGATGATGTCTGAACTGATTTCATTCAATTCATATTAAGGCACATCAAAGCATAGTAAGTTTCTTTCCTTGCCATATATGTGCGACATTTAAATGAATTAGATAATGGTACACAGGACATTCATGTGTGATGCTTACTATTAAATAATAATATGTATGAGTGTTTGTATGAGGCAAATTTGTTTTCCTTGGTTTATTAAAATTCAAATAGTGATACGATGTCCATGTAATGGAGATCGACGAGAGTGGGGGTTGACGGTGGGAGGGGCTGTTATTATTGTTATGGGTGGGGGTGGGTGTTGGGTCAAGTTTGGGGTTTAGGGGGCACTGGGGAGGTAGCTTATGTTTTTTTAGGGGAGGGGGGGGGGGGGTGGGGAGCTGCCATTTTTCTTTTGTTGTTGGGGTGGGGGTATTGAGGAGGAGGCTGCTGGGGTTTTGAGGGTGAGGAGCTACTATTTTTTTTTTTTTTATATTTGGGGGTTATTAAGATGATTGTCATGAATAACATGTTCTTAATTGTGACATAACATGATTATAAAACTGTCCCAACATAAACACAATGTATCATGTGAAGTTTGACTAAATTTAATATTGTGTCTAAATTCACAGCCTTTAGTGTGACAACAAAATTAAACTTTCAACATGTCGCGCTAAACATTGGGGTCGAGGGGGAGGGGGGGGGGCTTCCTTTTTTTGTTGTTATTGTTGGGGTGAGGGGTTTTGGAAAGGATGCTAGCGAGTTTTGGGGGTGGGGGTTGATATTTTTTTGGTCAATTAACAATTAGCTCCCTTGTTGACAATTTTTAAACAATTAAGGACAATTTACTATTAGCTCCACTTGTTGTGCCGCTAGCGTGGACTTATACAAGAAGAGAATTAGTGGACCTAAGTGTTTGAAATTTATCAAAATACCTTTAGGGTCCGTTTGGAAACTCAATTCCAAGGCTTGGAATTGGAATTGGAAGACCAATTTGAATTCCACGGAATTGAAATTGGCCTTCAAATTCCAATTCCAAGCCTTGGAATTGGATTGCCAAACGGGCCCTTAATGTTTAAAATTTGTTTGCAAGGGACCTAAGAGTACTTTTCTATATATTTTTTGTGGGCGGGGGTTGTTAAGATTATTTTTCATGAAGATGTTTGTGACACGTATATGACAGTACATGATTATAATAGAATCTCAATACGAATACAACGTATCGTGTGAAGTTTAACTACGTTCAATAATATGTATAAAATTCACACCATTTATCCGACAAAAAATAAAATCTTTAAGAATTTTATTGTTATTTTTATTTATGCTAAATTAAATTGTTATTATCGGGTTATTTTGGTTATACGGATGTTCATAAATTGATTTCTTGTTGCAAGTGATTGTAATATTTCCTTTATTCTTTTGTGGGTTTATGAGAAGTGGTTTTGTAAAGAAACAATGGAGCGAACATTTAGAATATCGAGGACATAATTGGTTTATAATAGTTACATTTTTCACTATTTTTAATGGGAATTTTTAATTTCAACTGATTTTATATGGAATGTAATTAGGCAAAATACCTTTTTGAATGTATATATTACTTTGGTAAGACAATTATTGGATAAATATATACATATATATATATATATATATATATATATATATATATATATATATATATATATATATTAATAGGACAACTCTTGGATGTATATATTTGCATCGACGACTTTTAAATGTATATATGAATATGACTAGTTAGAATTGATTTTACGAACATTTGTGTTGATTTTATTTTGTAGATATAGCCATCCCCGATCCTCGCCGCGGGCGGGCGCATGAAGGAGGATCCTCGGGTCCCTCACATCTCTCTCGAGAGCGCTTCATCCGGCGTCGTTTGAGATGAGGTGTAAAAATGTAGAGAGATTTAGAGTCGCCAGTCTATTTTACTCAAAACAGACAAAAGAAAAAGGGGAAGCCATCCCGAAGGACGGCATCCAAAGACATACTGGTGGATACGAAACCAAAATGATTCGAGAAGGGTTCGGAGGCTAAGTTACGAAATGGGAAGGTGTTAGGCACCCATTCCGCCCTTTCGGTCTCTCATGGAGGTTTGCTATTTTCCTTTTTTATTTTCTCCGTGATATGTGTGCATGTGTATATGTACAATGGAGATAGGAATCCTCGACTTGTATCATGGGAGAGATAAAGCGAGTCATCCGTAGGAAGGTATAAAAATAATATTAGAAAATAAGATTTACGCGATTACTCTTACGTTGATCGTTATAATGGAATGATAACGCATATGGAGTGATACGTCACTAAGAACAAATATATAGAATATAAGAAATTTGATTTAGAGAAGATAGAAAATGAGAGAGAAAATGAGAATAGGACTCGAGTCTCGGGTTTTATCCCGAGACGCCTACGTTGCCTATAAAGGCATCAAAGTCCACGCAGTTCGCATACAAAACGAGGGGTGGGGTTTATCCCATAAATCCAAATGGGGGATCTCTTATTTGTGAGTGTGCATGTGTGTAGAAAAAGTGTTTTAGTTGTGAGAAAAGTGTGAGAAAAATGTGAGAATCCCTATTTGGAATTTATGAGCAAACCCTCTTTTTCTTATTTTTTTGGGTTTTATTTATATAAAAATAAGATATGTGCAATAATACTAAATAAAAAGTATATTAGGATGTGTGAGATGAGATAATAAAAGTGTTAAATAATAAAAACAAGTTATTGCGAATTTAGGAGAATTTAAAGAGAAAGTTGAGAAAGTTGGACCTTCTTGAAGATCTTGATCTTAATTTTGAATGTTGGAGAGTAGCCCTTGCACTTGGATGATGATGAAGAGTGGATAATTCACCAAGTTTGATGAAAAGGATGGTGAAAAGTGGAAGTTAGAAAGGGATTTGGATGTTGAAATCGCGCTGTCTTTGAGAGAGGTTTTTGGGATTCGCTGAGAGCGATTTTTATCAGATCTACGCCCCTTTTGCAAATGAGGTGAAGGCATCCTTTTATAGACCCAGGTCACTGCCGATAGGCATAGATCTTGTCCTGCCTATTGGCACCTGCCGATAGGCAAGGTCTGGAACTTGCCATTTGGTAGTGTGTTTCAGGCCTTTTCAAAAAATTGGTTGCCGAGGGCAAACCGTTGGTCAGAATCGTGCACGGGGCAGACCATTGGAAAGATAATTCAGAGACCTTTGAGAGTACCTGGGACTTCTCCCAAGTTTGGGAGTTGACTTTGCGTCAAATATGTCTCGGAAGCGTTTGTCGGTCCATTGGACGGGGAATTATTCGGACGCAAACGGATCATTCGTTCGCATGGTAAGTTCGAATCATGCACAGGGCGGACCATTGGAAAGGTTAGGAGATTTACTTCGACATTCCAAAGAGTTTGACTCAATTTAGGGAGTTGACTTTGGTCAACCAATCCCTAGAAGCATTCGGTGACCTCTTGGAGTCAAACGGATCGTTCGTCCGCATGGTAAGTCAGAATCGCGCATGGAGTAGACCATTAGAAAGGGGTTTCAGTGCCCTTCTAAGATTCATTTAGCCTTGGTCGAGCTGGCGAGTTTGACTTTTTGGTCAAACAGAGCCTGGGAGTTCCCGATGGCTTCTAGGTCAGTACTCGGGGTATGACCTGGGTTTGTAGTGATGAAGGGAGGTACTAGGGACCTAAGGAGAGTTAGGGGTAAAAGAATGGGGTATATATAGAGCCCCTCAACGGTTGAGTTTAGAATAAATGAGAACCGTCGAATAGATACCACATGATGCTTTTGATGGAGTATGACCGATTCAGAGGGTCGAGATCGATTCTGAGGAGCTGAGGGGTGTGCTGGGGATGAAATGAGGGTGACCGATTCTGCGGGTCAAAGCCAATTATCCAAGCTTAGGGTGAAGATCTAATAACCGAGGTCAATTATAACCTAAGAGTGGTGACGATCGAGGACCGAGGTCATTTCTGACCTAAGAGTGGTGATGACCGAAGACCGAGGTCAATTCTGATCTAAGAGTGGTGACGACCGAGGACCGAGGTCATTTCTGACCTAACTCAGGTGACGATCCAAGACCGAGGTCAATTCTCACCTAAGAGTGGTGACGATCGAGGATCGAGGTTAATTCTGACCTAACTCAGGTGACGATCCAAGATCGAGGTCAATTCTGACCTAAGAGTGGTGACGACCGAGGACTGAGGTCATTTCTGACCTAACTCAGGTGACGATCCAAGACCGAGGCCAATTCTGACCTAAGAGTGGTGACGACTGAGGACCGAGGTTAATTCTGACCTAACTCAGGTGACGATCCAAGACTGAGTTCAATTCTGACCTAAGAGTGGTGACGACCGAGGATCGAGGTCAATTCTGACCTAACTCAGGTGACGATCCAAGACCGAGGTCAATTCTTACCTAAGCGTGGTGACGATCGAGGACCGAGGTCAATTATAACATGACTCAGGTGACGATCCAAGACCGAGGTCAATTCTGACCTAAGAGTGGTGACGACCGAGGGCCGAGGTCAATTCTAACCTAACTCAGGTGAAAATCTAAGACCGAGGTCAATTCTGACCTAAGAGTGGTGATGACCGAGGATCGAGGTCAATTCTAACCTAACTCAGGTGATGATCCAAGATAGAGGTCAATTATAACCTAAGAGTGGTCACGACCGAGGACTGAGGTCAATTCTGATCTAACTCAGGTGACGATCCAAGACCGAGGTCAATTCTGACCTAAGAGTGGTGACGATCGAGGACTGAGGTCAATTCTGACCTAACTCAGGTGACGATCCAAGACTGAGGTCAATTCTGATCTAAGAGTGCTGACGACCGAGGACCGAGGTCAATTCTGACCTAACTCAGGTGACGATCTAAGACCGAGGTCAATTCTAATCTAAGAGTGGTGACGAACGAGGACCGAGGTTAATTCTGACCTAACTCAGGTGACAATCCAAGATCGAGGTCAATTCTGACCTAAGAGTGGTGACGACCGAGGACCGAGATCATTTTTTACCTAACTCAGGTGACGATCTAAGACCGAGGTCAATTCTGACCTAAGAGTGGATAAAGATTGGATTTTGATTTTGCTGGAGAAAGCGCCTTGTGATTTTGATCTGAGCTAGGCATTTCATAGTTGGGGAAGCTTTTTTTTTCTTTAGGAGGCCTCACAGGGGGGAACAACTAATTTTGGTGCTGTAAAAACTCCGTTGGGGAAGTGATCAGGCGATCCTTAGAGATCCTCCAGAGCTTTGCCAGGAGTAGGTTCACTTGGTTTTTGAGGATTCCCCTGGGAAAGAGGGGTTCTACTTGAGGGAATGCGAAACTTTATTGGTGAAAATGTTCTAAATCCTTCCTGGGATTTTTTGGAATTTTTCGAGGATTTTTTGGGGCTTTCTGGTATTTTCTGGGAATTTTTGTACGAAATTTAAGGGGGGTGCCGGTCGGCATGGTATGAGGGGTGCCATTCGGTAGTGGCACAGACTTTTGGACTGCCTTGGGAAGGTAAGGAATCAGTGACGATCGATATGGTTGGGGTCAGTACCGATCGGCATGGCGTTTAGCATCCTATATAAAGGGGGGAATCCCTTCATTTTTTCACATCTTCTTTGCTTTCTCTCTTTCTGCGATTTCTCTGCAAATCATTCTAGCATTCCGATCTTTAAGAAATGGTTGCTTTTATGAGCACTGCAGTCCATAGGGAGTGGTTGACCGTTGATGACTCGGCGAATGTGGAGTGGAGGGCCAGGGTACCTATTGCTTTGGGGAGTGAGAACTCCTTTGATGCATTTAAGCCTGTTGCGGATGAGCGGACTTTGCTGCGGGAGCCATCGCGTCATCGCTCTTCGAGAGTGAATCCTGGAAGTTATGTAATTAACCCGACCTTTGGCATTCCTCTCTTTTTGGTGATTTTTCTTTCTTTCTTAACTTCTGATGAGATTTTTTCCTTTTTGCCAGTCTAATATCTCTTTCAAGAACATGCGCGCTCGCGGGATGACAGGGCTCAGGGATGTCTGGGAGCATCTCCCACCTGTGGTGCATTGGGTGATATCATCAGCGGGTTTTGGGAGGTTGGCATCTGCGCTGGATGAGACGCCTCGTTCGACAGCGGTCCTGTGCGCTTTGGGGGAGAGGTGGTGGGATACTACTCACACCTTCCATTTAGGCTTCGGGGAGATGACTGTGACTCCCATAGATGTGCAACAGCTGTTGGGGCTTTATTATGATGGAGAGCAGATAGAGGTGGATCGCTCTTTGAGGGTGAGACCGGAGGCAGTGCGTGCAACACTTGGTGATGTAGGGAGAATAGTTTTTGGGAATTCTATCCGGCTATCCCTGCCGAAGGATGTTCTGTTGGGCAGGGTGATTGATGTGGAGGATGGGCTGCAAGTGAGGCAGATGGCCCGGTTATTTATTTTGTTAGTGTTGGGAGGTTTCATGGTGGCATCGAGCGGCGACGTCATCCATTTATGGTTCTTGCCGTACTTGAGGATGTTTTCGAACATCCCTTTCTATGATTTGGGGAGTCTGACTTTGGCGACCCTTTACTCTTCTCTGGATGCATTCAGTCGGTGCTGCCGGCAGACCTTTACTGGAGCCACATACCATCTTGAGGTATTCTTCAGTTTGTGCATTTCTTTTCATGCATTCGCATTTTCCTTTCATGCATTCGCATTTTCCTTATGCGTCTCTTTTTGTTTATGAATTCTTATCTTTGACAGACGTGGTTTTATGAGGTGATTGGGTGCAATACCCCGCTGATCGCTCTGAAGGACGACATTGTTGGGGACTCATGCCGATTGTATCGATGGCGTAAGGCCAATCGACAATCGAAGGGATCTCTCTCTCTGGAGGCGGTGCGTCAGGTCTTGAATGACCTGACCAGTGGTAGGGTAAGACTTTTCCATTTTAGTCTTGGTTTTTACGCCTTATAATCTTGTATTGATTTATGCCTGCTTGGAGATTTTCAGGTGACCTTTTATCCCTCGAGGATAACCATTCATGATGTGGGGACGACCGGGGTGAACGTGCAGATGAGGCATTTACTGGCACATGAGTTTGGCTATTCCTGGTATCTCGAGGAGAGGGTGGTTCGCCATATTACTGAGGAGGAGGTGGTGGTGCCACCTGCGCAGCCTCCTACGTCTATGAGGCATGAGCGACTGCTGTCAAAGGATGCGAGGATCGCAGCGATGAATGGCGAGTCCTACTTATTGTACACTAATACGGCTACATCATATGACTATATGGCCTTTGTGACGAGCTGGTTGATGGATCCCAGCTTATATGATGCCCTGCCTTTCCCTCCTGCGGTTTCGAGTCGGGCGGTGGGATCTTCCCACAGTGGTGGTGGTCCGACAGCATCTGCGGCGGCGATGACCTCTGAGGTTCCATTCGTGCGATTGTACACTCCTTCATACAACATGCGATGGGCTATTGGAGGGATAGTGCCTATGCGGCATTGTCCTTATACGATGGATTCGGAGGAGTTGGGTTTGCCAGAGGAGGTCCTCCGACCTATGGTATACCTTTTCGTTCTCCTCTTTCTTTCTTTTCTGTTTTGGTCATCTCTGCTTTGATACTAATTTAGCCTTTTTCTTGCAGCAACTCTGAGTGTCGACCACTTGGCTAAGAGACATCTGAGACTGGATATCCTCGGTGACTGCCCATATTTGGGATGCGGTTTATGTTCCTTCTTACTTGGTGCCATCTGCTTTGTTCGAAGAAGACTCTGGCTCGAGTAGTGGTGGTGCATCGTCTTATCGTAGGGGAAATAGAGCACGTCGCAGAGGTGGAAGCTCTTAGAGAGAAAGGTAGGTGAGAGAAAGATAATGTAGGTTCGGGCTGAGTCCCATTGTTTTTGCTTTTTCTTTTTATTTCCTGCAAAATTGATGTAACACAAAAAATAAATAGATGCAATGCAATGGAGTTTTTTATTATCTTTTATTAATGATGAATGAATGCATGGACGTGCGCTTTTTACTTTGCTGCTGAGACCGTAAAAAGGAGTATTTTTGGAACTTTTGAAGGAAAGAAATTATATAAGGAGGAAAAGGGATTTTGAAATTCTATTGAGAATATCAATTTACTTTTATTGAGTTTTCTGATTTGACAAAAGAGGAAAAAAGGAAAATTTTTAAAAATGGGGAGTTGTCGATCGGCAAGCACCCTATCCTGCCTATCGGCAGTTTAGTCCAGTCCCATCAATTCAAAGCTTTAATTAGTACCCTCTTCAGCCTTTGGTACCTTGTGGGGTAGGATTCCCTTCTATTTCTGCAGGGATTATGTCTCTTATGAGGGTTATCAAGTATAAAAAGGGGTAAGTGTGGAGTGTTTTCATCACATCTTCGCATTCTTACTTACTTGCCCACTATCTCTTAGCCTTGCAAGATGTCTCTCCCTGGTAGCATTGAGTTTGCTAACTACCTCGAAGCCTTGGAAGCAATGCGCTCTTATAATGTCGACTATGATGCTTTCAACATGCGTCGAGTCTCCTTGTGGCGTAATCGGCCTATTGAGTGGAACATGATGATGGTGGCGGTATAATTCTGGTACCCCGAAGACCATGTATTCCGCTTTGGGTTGGATGAAGTTTGTCCTACCTACGAGGAATTTTCTGCCATGCTAGGTATAAATCCTAGTGTTGCTGTGGCTTTGCCTAAATTTTCTCGTTCTCCCAGGGATTTGTTGCCCGGGCTTTTTCATATTTTGCCTTCGACGGCCAGATCACTGGTTGCTAGAGGAATGATCTCCCTCTCGGCGGTGCTGCAGTCCATGCATTTATGGGAAGTAGGTGATGTTGGCTATGCTGGAGCCGTTGCTCTGGGCCTGGTTTCAAAATTGCTGCTGGTGACTGGGGAACTGCTAGTGAACCCACAACTTGCAGCCAATACTTTGTGGATGTCATACCGTCGCAATCCTGTGGCGGTGATACTGGAGGAGACCCTGAATGTCCTGGATGCCTCAAGAGAAGGTTGTTCTGACTTTCTGAGGGGTAGCCCCGTGATGCTGTTTATGTGGTTATCTGAAAGACTCCGCTTGGTGGCCCTTCCAGAATATCCTTTGTCGGCTGTACCCAACTTCTTTTCGCATTACTTCTTCAGCATTGGCTTGGATATTGAGAGCTGGGAGAACTGGTTTGTGGAGAATGGGGCTCAAAATCTGTATTGGTCAGTTCCTTGGTGGGGGCAGTTGCTGCCTGTTCTAGAGCTACGAGAGTACTCATATATGCGGCTAGTTGGTTTCAGACAAACCTCTTTTTATTTCTCATGGCGGCTTCTGCACCAATTTGGTTGGGCATAGGTCGTGCCACCTTGGACCGTAAATTTCTTTTCGGTGGAAGATTTGACTGAGCTTTTGCGCATACGGCTTGGCTCCTTGTAGGAAAAATGGCGTCCGTCGACCCTTCCCTCTCAGTCTGTTGGGAGAGTTTGGCATGTCCCCGAGGATTATATGAAGTGGTTGTGGAGGAGAGTAGTCAGCAAGATGTTGGCAGTGGAGACTGGACAAAGGTGGTTTGTTTTATTTAACACCATGGAAGGGGGTGTTGTGGTTTTTTCGAAGCTGGTTCAGGCTTATCGGTCCATGGAGTGTTTACGGAATTCTGTTCAGGCAAGGGAAATTTGGAGACCCCAGGATGTAGATGACAAGGGTGCAGGCTCCTCTGGTAGCTGTGGGTAGGACTCTTGGAGAGTTTATTTGTGTAATAGGGAATAAATGTGGGGATTTTATTTGGCTTTTTATGACAATAGGGGGAAGGGAGTTATCCGTTCATTTTCTTATGTAATTTGTGCTGTAATTTCTTATTAATGAAATAAGCAAGTTTTTGATCATCCGGTTGTGCCTTTCGATGAATTTTTTAATTTTGAATTATCTATACCGATCGCTAAGGCATACATAATCCTTTTGTTCAAGAATTTGTTAGAATGAACTGCCTTTCTCGGAGACAAGAAAAGAATAGTATTTTGTAAAAAAGAAAGGGTCGTGTTCATGTAAGATGTATGAGCTTCCTACGTACCTCTGGGGATTTTGAATTTTTTTTATTTTTCTTGAAAAATGTTTTGTTTTGCAGAGGATTAGGCCCACGTAGTTCTGGGTAGAGGAAAATGAAGAGATTTTTTTTTTTAGAATAGAGTGGAGATTAGAAGAGTCGTAGCGCCCCGAGATTCCAGACTGGGGTAGAATTTCTTGAGATAGTCCAGGTTGACTAGACGAGTCATCTCCTCCCCATCTAGGTTAGTGAGCATGGCGTCACCACTGGATAAGACTTTCTTCACAATGTAGGGGAACGCTCCAATTGGGCTTGAATTTCCCTTTAGGGTCCCATATGGGTTCTATTATCTCGTTGAGGGCTAAATCCCCTTCCCGAACACCGTGGTCTTTGACTCTCTTATTGAATGATCACGCTATTCGGTGATGGTACCCCTGTATGTGGTAAAGATCTTTCAATCTCCTTTCATCTAGGAGGGTCAACTCGTCGAGACGTCTTTGGCACCAGTCTTTTTTGTTAACTTTGCTTTCGAGCATGATGCGTAGCGAGGGTATTTCTAACTCCACAGGTAGGACTGTTTCCATGCCGTAGACCAGAGAGTAAGGGCTAGCCCCAGTAGAGGTTCAGATTAAGGTTCGATAGCCCCACAGGGCGTACGGGATTTGGTCGGCCCAATCCCTACAGCTTCCGGTCATCTTGCTGATGATGGCTTTGAGGTTCTTGTTGGTGGCTTCAACTGCACCATTGGTCTGAGGTCGGTAGGGAGAAGATTTTTGTCTCTGAATCCCGTACTCGTTGACTACTTCTGTGACTTCTGCTTCGAAGTGAACCCGTTATCTGGCACTAACTCATGCGGAACCCCATATCGGCAGATGATATTTTTCTTGAAGAATTTGGCCACTTTCTTGGCATTCAATACTGCGTATGACTCAGCTTCGACCCATTTGGTGAAGTAATCGATGGCAACTAAGATGAATTCATGTTCGTTTGAAGCCTTTGGTGTAACCTTCCCTATGATGTCGAAACCCCAAGTGGAGAACGGTCAGGAAGAGATCATGTTGTATAATTCTCGCGGAGGCAGGTGTTAAAGATTGAAGAACGGTTGGCATTTGAGGCATCTCTGGACATAGGCGGTGCAATCTTGGGCCATGGTGGTCCAGTAGTAGTCCTGTCGGATGATCTTCTTGGTAAGCATGTGACCGTTCATGCGGGGCCCGCATTCCCCACTGTGGATCTTCTGCATTATCTTCTCAATCTCAGCCCCTGCGATACAGTGTAGATGAGTTCCTTCGAAGTTCCACTTGAATAAAGCCTTATGACAGATGATGTACTGAGCGGCCAGTCTTCGGAGGGTCGTTTGGTCTTTCTTATTGGAACCCTCAGGATACCTACCATGTTTGAGGAGTCACCAGATATCATAGTACCAGTAATCGGCTAGTTCGGGATCTTCGGTGGAGACAAGCTCAATATGGTAGCAGTGAGTTGGTTTGTATTACTTTTGAACCAAGAAGGGGGTCATTGTTATTCCTTCTGGCATGTCGACCATGGAGGCCAAGGTAGCAAGAGCATCGGTTAGGTTATTCTTTGCTCGAGGTAGGTAATAGAAGGTGATATCTCAGAATCAGGAGGCTAACTCTTCCAAGTGGGCGTGGAAGGGTTGGAGCTTTTCGTCCTTGACTTTCCACTTTCTGAGCACTTGACCGATGATGAGGGCAGAATCCCCGTAGACATCAAGGTATTGAATACCTTTCTTGAGAGCAACTTTGAGGCCTACTGTGCATGCCTCATATTCTGTCATGTTATTGGTGCAAGGGAAATCCAATTTGATTGCGATGGGAGTGTGGGAGTTATCAGGGGTGATCAGAAGTATCCCAATGCCATATCCTTTTTTTTTGGCAGTGCCGTCAAAGAACATTTGACATCGAAGGTTGTCTTGAGCGGTGCAGAGGATATTTTCATTTGGGAATTTGGAGATCCATACATCTGCTTCTTCTACGGGGTAATCAGTGAGGTAGTCAGATATGGCTCTTCCTTTAATGGCTTTCTGCATGACGTACACGATATCGAACTCGGTTAGGAGCATCAACCATCGGGACAATCGACTGGATAAGGCGGGTTTCTTAAGAAGGTATTTGATGGAATCCATTCGGGATACAAGTTTGATGGGGAAGGCGAGCATGTAGAGTCGCAACTTTTGGGTGACCCAGGTGGCACACGCCTTTTCCAAAGCAGTGTAGTTGACCTTGTATCCGGTCAATTTGTGACTGGCGTAATAGATGGCTGTTTCTTTGCGGGAGTCTTCAAGGTATTGGTCTAGCAAAGCCCCAGCTGCAGTGTCGGTTATGGTTAGGTATAGGAGCAAAGGGAGACCAGACTGTGGTGGCATGAGCACTGGAGGTTGGGTCAGATATTGTTTGGTTCAATCAAAAGCTTCTTAGCAGGCCTTATTCCAAACCTTCATTGAATCCTTTCGAAGGAGCTTGAAGATCGGTTCACAAATGGAGGTTAGCTAGCTGATGAACCGACTGATATATTGTAATTTCCCAAGAAAACCTCGGACTTCTTTCTCTGTTCGGGGCGGTGGCATCTCAAGTATGGCCCTCATCTTTGTAGGATTTGCTTCTATCCCCTTCTCACTGACTATGAATCCCAAGAGTTTTCCCTTTGCAAATCCGAAGACACATTTTTGTGGATTGAGTCTCATCCGATACAGTCGCAATCATTCGAAGAACTTTTGGAGAGCGGGAACATGACCTTCTTTAGTTTTGGACTTTATAATCATATCATTCACATAAACCTCAACTTATTTGTGAATCAGATCGCGTAGGATGGTTGTGGAAGCCCTTTGGTCGGTAGCCCTAGCATTCTTGAGACCAAATGGCATAACGGTGTAGCAAAAGGTTTTCCATGGGGTGTTGAATGCGATTTTTTCTTGGTGGTCTGGGTGCATCTTGCTTTGGTTGTATCCGGCAAACCCGTTGACGAATGACTTGAGAGCATGACTGGCTGTGTTGTCCACGATCATGTCGATATTGGGTAACGAATAATCATCCTTTGGAGAAGCTTTGTTTAAATCTCGATAGTCTATACACATTCGAACCTTCCCTCTTGATTTCATCACAGGTACTATGTTGGCTAGCCATGTGGGATATTCGATCACACGAATGAAGCCCACGTTTAACTGTTTGACCACCTCTTCTTTGACCTTGAGAGACCATTCGGTGCGGAGCTTTCTCAATTTTTGTTTAACCGGCTTGTAATATGGGAGAGTGGGGATCTCGTGATGAGCTATTTCAGGATCAATACTGGGCATATGATCATAGGACCATGCGAAGACATCCACGAATTCCTTTAGCAATTCTTTGAGTTGTGCGCGATCATGCTCATCAAGGGTGGCCCCTATCCTAATCTCGCGCAGTTGGCTACTAAAACCGAGATTAATAACAACAGTCTCCTCTTCATTAACTTAAACGCGGTTATGTTGTTTACTATTAACCTTATTTAGATCAGTTAAGAATTATTCATTTGCAAAATCATCATCATCAAAAGTTTGATTAGAATCCAAACAATAAATGTAAGGCACAGCAAGATTCTCAAAATATTCGTTTATTTCATTGATAGGAAAAACAACAATGAGAACCTTATCAAAGGAAGTCTCGATTACATTTGAACAAGGATAGACAACAAAAGAAGAAATAGGGTAAACATTGGGGTTAAGGGAGATTTCAAGAGGTAGAACTGGCGCAGCATGCCAGTTGAGGAGGGGTGTATCAGCAAATTTAATCAGGTGGGATGGATCCATTGATGTAGTGCCTGAATGAACCATGCAGAGTGACAGCCCCAGTGTCTGTAAGTTGAAGGAATCTTCAGAATCACTTTCCCCAATCTCTTCGGTATTTTTGATGAGCGGTTATACTCGGTGTTGGAAATTTTTGTCCCATGGGTAGCTATCTTGGAAAAAGATCTCCATTGCAGGCTTCATCTTCTTGTCTGTGTGGTCACACCATGGTTCTGGAAAACTGCAAAAGGGGAAGTCTTCGCCTTCTTTGATGAATCGTCCATTCAGGGAGTCTCATGGGATAGTTTGGATGCAGTCTAATCTTCTCTTTGGTCGAGACTATTTGATCATTCTGAGCTCTTGTTCTGATGGTTGATACCCCAAGCCCCAAGGAGGGAAAGCTTTCTTCAGTTCGATGGGCTCAAGTATCCCTTGCTGCCTTTGCCCTAGCCCCAATTCGGGCATGAAGTGTATGTTTCTAAACATCTGAATCACATTGACATTTCCATGAGGGTCATATTCTGGATAAACCCTTTCTTTGAAAACGTCCCCTACCGGGAGTAGGAGTGGATCAACTCGAAATCCTGATAGGAGCATATCATTTTACCCGTGTTGTATCTCAAGGGTTGGATTGCTGATGCTTGCACCCTCTACAATTTTGTCGTCTCCCAAAATGGTGATGACTCTCCTGTCGGCGAAGAACTTCAATTTCTGATGGAGTGAGGAAGACACACCCTTAATATTGTGGAGCCAGGGTCGTCCGAGCAACAGGTTGAAACAAGCTGGGATGTATATGACTTGGAATTCAATGATGGGGTTTATGGGGCCAACCCCTATTATAAGTTTTATGGATCCCATCACCTTCCGGCGGGTATTATCGTAGGCACGTATAGCGACGGAGGTTGGAGCGAGGTCGCTTTCTTTCAGGCCTAAATACTTGAAGGTTCTTAGTGGGCAGACATTGAAGGTGGATCCGATATCGACAAGAGAGAGTGGCACGACTTTCCCCATAACTTCAACGGAGATATTGAGTGCATGATTGTGATTTGGCCCAATTCTGGGGATTTCTTCTTCATAAAATGATAGCATTCGGGTAGAGGTCAAGGATCCGACCAGATTTATCGCTTCTTCTGGTGTGGTAGAAGGCGGAATTTTGGGTCCAGTGAGCATCTTGATTAAAGCATTTCTGTGCAGTTGGGAAGACATGAAAATCCTCCATAGAGTGATGTTAGCTTGAGTTTTCTTCAGTTGATCGAGGATCTTTCTCTCCTCGATGGTCATCTCTGTCATAGGAAGGTTTTCAACCCCCTTCCCTTTGTCATTTGCTGGTAGTGAGCTCGGAACCTGGTAATGTCTCCTTGATCTGGTCATGTGATTTACTGAAGAAGGGAAGAACATGAATCCCGTTTCCTCGTCAATCTCAGGTTGTTCTGTTACCCTGTTTATTTCTTCGAGGAGTTCTTCAAATGATATCATCCCACATATGTTGGCTACTGGGCCAATTCTTCCCGAAGCTTGTTCTTCACTCGAATCTTCGAATTCTTCCCCCCATTCGGTGGCAACAATTCTGTCTTTCCATGTAAAGTCAATGCATTCCATAACTTCAACGGCCTCTTCATACTGGTATTCCCATTCAGTGGGGATATGTATGGTTGAAGGGACCAAGCTCCATTGTAGCTTCAAAGTATCAAGTAACCCGGTGATACTACAAATGCTATTGGTTTGCCCGAATAATTTTTGCCATAATCTGGATAACATCATCTAGGATGACTTCATCGGTTGGTACCACCCACTTGTCTGAATCACGGGCCCATTTTCGTGCTTCCAAGAATAGTGTACTGAACCTTTGGCAATCGATGACCATCTGTGAGGGAAATTTCAGCCCGAACTCTAGGAGTTGGTTTAACACCTCTGACAATTCCATACTTCCATTTTCAGAACGGGTAGGGATAGCGATGCATGCTCTGGTAAGGAGTGACAGTGCCTGATCAACGAGGCTAGTAGGATGTAGGAGGAAATATGGACAAATTTGAAGAGGTTTAGGAGAGTATATGGGCATGATTTGAGTCGAGGGATCAAAATCTGGGTTTTCTTCTAAGAAGATGGCATTGGAATGATTTGGGAGTGGATTGCGAGTAGTGTTTGGCTTAGGATTGGCTGGTGGGGCGATGGTACCCCGATCAATGAGATCTTGGATTATATTTCGGAGGTGAAAGCATTGGTCAGTGGTATGTCCAGAAGTTTGGTGAAAGACGCAATAAGCATCGGCCTTGAAGTTTCTTGGGAGTGGATTTTGCAATGGATGGGGATCTAAGGGTTTGATGAGGTTTTGGCTTAACAGGGCTTGGTAAACTTTGGAAAGGGGAACATGGAGCTCTGTGTATTCCCTTCGGATGGGGGCAGGGTGGCTTTTTGGTGCCCATGATGTGGTTGGTTGAGAGATGTTGTTGATGGTTGAGACTGTAGCACTGATAAGCTTATCATGCTTTTTAGGGGTGAACTGTCCGGACACCTTCTTCGGTTCAACCTCTGTTTTAACAAGGCTTTCCTCGATTTTTACTCCCGCTTCTCTGAGAACTCGGAAGTGGGGATAGTATTGTCCTCCCATCGTTGCTCGGACATGGGGCAAGAAGTTCTTCTTCACTATGTTGACATGTTCTTCCTCAGATGGCCAATTGGTCATGGTAGCTGCTTGCTCCCTCCACCGAGTTATGAAGTTACTGACGGATTCCCCAGGGTTCTATTTGAGCAGTTCTAAATCACGCCGGGTGACCTCAAGCTCTTCATTATATTTGTACTGCGATATGAATTCTCAGGCTAGATCCTCCCAGCTACGGATTCTGGATTCCTCGAGTGATAAAAACCATCGTAGGGCACTATCCTTCAAAGTTTGCTGAAACAATTGGGCCATCACTTCTTTAGAAGCCTGTAGTAGAGTCATGGAACGATGATAACTGCGAAGATGAACAATCGGGGGTCTACTCCCTCCGAACTTCTCGATATTTAGCGTCTTGAACTTCTCGGGTAACCTCGCTTTAGGATAAGGAGACATGTGGGTGTAGTCTATGTAATTCCCAGAGATTATGACTTGGTCGAACTTCTTGGTGAGCATCTTGAGATCTTATTTGACTTTATTCAACTCCTCCTCTTTTGGATCAACGACCATAGGCAGGTTAGCCCCAGGCTGGGCAATGTTTGGCATCGACAGCTTGGAAGGCGGCTGCTCATTGACAGGAGGGGCACATGGAGCGTGCTAATATTCTTCGGGAACCCAGATAGGCTCGGGAGGACCCATAGCATGAGTGAATAGGGCTTTAGGCTCTTGAGGAATAGGAACCTGGTTTCATTTCATCTCTCGGACCTCAGTTTGGAGGTTGTCACGAGCTGAGCTAGGACTGCCGTCAGATCCGACTGTATGACTGGTACTTAATCTGTATTCTTCATGGAAAATGGATGGATTCTGGACTCGAAAGAAGTAGTAGAGGAACATAAGGAACTCTGGGGTGATTTGACTGAAGACCAAAGCCAATAAGGAGCCAGGCCAAGGGCTTGCGATTGACCTGAGAAGGCGTAGAATGGGATTTATTTTTTAGAAAAAGAGAAGAAACTGTTTTTGGATTTTTGATAAAGAAGGGAGAAATGTTTTTTAGAGGCGGAACTCAGCATGATTATTACGATTATTATGTTCTCACTTGTATTTAATTCTCTTAAATGCAATGCCGGACGAAACCCAAGCCTGAAAAAGTGGGGTTTTTAATATATGCAAAGCTACGACTGGACTTGTAACCAGGCTCACGGACAGGGTCCCATTTTAAAAATGAGCAAAATTTGGGTGATAGGCCGACCCGGAATTTCGACAGAGTTTCGGGTTAAACCGTCAATCTAAAGTGCGTGTCCTAGGTTTGACACCTATATGCGGGTATGCAGTTGGTTGGGTGAATCGGAATGGGTTCCCCCCTTTGGTGTGATTTCCACGATATACGTCTTGCTCTTACGGGCAATCGGTACATGTGGACAAGCCATTTGATATACCTGAGTGTACATGAATTGCCTCACTATATACCTCGTGGGGACGGTACATATGAGAGCAAATTCGATATACTTGGCGTACGTGAATGAATTGCCTGTGATTTACCTCCCGTCATGACTTCGGTCAAGCGGTACGATGCGGGAGAACCGTTTGATATACGTTGAAGGTACTTGGCCAATGGAAGGTGAGATTCATATCGCTTAGGCTAACTGCGCCCTGCCGGACCAGCGCCCATCACGAAGTGACCCTCCAGTTACTGGGTAAAATTTGGTCAATAACAATGCTCTTTGGTAATGTCGTGTGAGTCATGCATGATTCTCTTATTAGTATCTTATGATGAGAATGCTTTTCTTGATTATGCCAAATAGGGAGCAAAGTACAAGTACCAAAGGTACACCAAGTATGGATGGGTGATGCGTGCAACATGTGGATATATGTGATCCTAGGTGCACGTGGTGTGAAGTGTACATGGAGAATTTTCTACAAGTTTGTGAAAAGAAGCATAAGCATGGGATACACATGGAAAAGGGGGACATGAAGATATAGGGGAAATATAAACTAATATAACATCCATGTAAATAGAGTCAAGCCCTCAAAACATACACATCCCCAGCAGAGTCGCCACTGTGGCCTTCCCCGATCCTCACCGCGGGCGGGTGCGTTAAGGAGGATCCTCGGGTCCCGCGCATCCCTCTCGGGAGCGCTTCGGCTGAGTCGTTTGAGATGAGGTGTAAAAATGTAAAGAGATTTAGAGTCGCCAGTTTATTTTACTCAAAATAGACAAAAGAAAAAGGAGAAGCCATCCTAAAGGACGACATCCAAAGACATACTGGTGCATACGAAACCAAAATGATTTGAGAAGGGTTCGGAGGCTAAGTTACGAAATGGGAAGGTGTTAGGCACCCATTTCGCCCTTTCGATCTCTCATAGAGGTTTGCTATTTTCCTTTTTTATTTTTCCCATGATATGTGTGCATGTGTATATATATAGTGGAGATAGGAATCCTCGACTTGTATCATGGGAGAGATAAAGAGAGTCATTCGTAGGAAGGTATAAAAATAATATTAGAAAATAAGATCGCAATTACTCTTACGTTGATCATTATAATGGAACGATAACGCATATGGAGTGATACGCCACTAAGAACAAATATATAGAATATAAGAAAATTGGATTTAGAGAAGATATAAAATGAGAGAGAAAGTGAGAATAGGACTCGAGTCTCGGGTTTTATCTCGAGATGCCTACATAGCCTATAAAGGCATCAAAGTCCACGTAGTTTGCATACAAAATGAGGGGTGGGGTTTATCCCATAAATCCAAATGGGGTATCTTTTATTTGTGAGTGTGTGTGTGTAGAAAAAGTGTTTTAGTTTTGAGAAAAGTATGAGAATCCCTATTTGGAATTTATGAGCAAACCCTATTTTTCTTTTTTTTAGGGTTTTATTTATATGAAAATAAGAGATGTGCAATAATACTAAATAAAAAGTATATTAGTAAGTGTGAGATGAGATAATAAAAGTGCTAAATAATAAAACAAGTTATTGCGAATTTAAGAGAATTTGAAGAGAAAATTGAGAAAGTTGGACCTTCTTGAAGATCTTGAGCTTAATCTTGAATGTTGGAGAGCAGCCCTTGCACTTGGATGATGATGGAGAGTTTATAATTCACCAAGTTTGATGAAAAGGATGGTGAAAAGTGGAAGTTAGAAAGGGATTTGGATGTTGAAATTGCGTTGTCTTCGAGAGAGGTTTTTGGGATTCAGTGAGAGCGATTTTTATCAGATCTGGGCCCCTTTTGCAAATGAGGTGAAGGCCTCCTTTTATAGGCCCAGGTCACTGCCGATCGGCATAGACCTAGTCCTGCCTATCGGCAGGGTCTGGAACCTGCCATTTGGCAGCGTGTTCAGGCCTTTTTAGAAGATTAGCTATCGACAACAAACCGTTAGTCAGAATCGCGCATGGGTGGACCATTGGAAAGGCAATTTAGATACCTTTGGGAGTCCCTGGGACTGATCTCGGGTTCGGGAGTTGACTTTGGGTCAAATATGGATCGGAAGCGTTTGTCGGTCCATTGGACGGAGAATCGTTCGGACGCAAACGGATCGTTCATCCGCATGGTAAGTCCGAATCGCGCACGGGGTGGACCGTTGGAAAGGTTAGTAGATGTACTTCAACATTCAAAAGAGTTTGACCCGGTTTGGGGAGTTGACTTTTGTGACAAGCCGAATATAATTATGATTAATTATGCTTAAAGCATGCTTAGCTTATGTGATATGAGTAGTTTGTTAGTAATATATATGATGTTGAGTTATTATGTTTAGTCTAATCCTACCTTCAGAAAGCATGAAAATGTCAAATTAGTTACAAATGGGAGATTTTGAAGTTTTCGGTAGGAATGTTCATGTTTAAGGCTAGTTTTGAACTGTATGATATAATATTTCACTTGAGGTATAAACTAGATAGTTGTATATATATGAATTAGGTTTGTAACATGACAAAAAATGTGTTAAACGAAGGTCCGAGCGAGAAGTTATTTTGGAATTATGAAGCAGGGACAAATTTGGCCATTCGTTAAATGATATTTCGTCTTATTTGGCTAACAAATGGTGAATTTTGATTGGTTAAAGAAGGAGGTTGGTTTTGGCCGACTTTAAAGGCTTGAAATAATCCCCTCCTTCAGCATAACTCATCCATTAAAGAGTTTGGCTTGAGAGGAAGAGAGAATTGAAAAGTTTAGGAAGAAAGTGAGGAGAAAATTTGGAGAAAAATTAGTGAAAATTACGTAAAAGTCCCAAAGGTAATCCTAACCCCAAATCTTGTTATTTTTCTTATATTACTGACTTAGATGATAGAAATTATCATTTTTTTACTGAAATTTCAGCACTTGATGTATATGTATGGATATATGCAAGTTTAAACAAAGTTGAATGTGTAAACCCTTAAATTACTTTGTTTAGTAATCTTGTTTATTCAAACTTCCATATCTTTTTGTATGATTACTGAAATTGATTGATTTCAATTGGATATTAATATGGACTCATATGTGTGTGACATATCCGAAAATCATGTGGAAATACCAAGAAATGAGTCTTTGGTGAGAGTTTGAAGTTAGGGTATGAAATCTTCCTTAAGGGTGAAAGTATGCCCGCCATGTGTTCGATGTTTTGCTTGACATAGCAAATGAACCTTAAAAATTATGAAAATTTAATTTTGTATTTTTCAATATGTTTACTAATGTTGGGTGAAATATCATAGAAATTTATGATGTATAAAAATTATGAAAATTCCTGGAAGTTGAATGAACGATAAAAGATCCTATAGGGAAGATTTGCTATGTGGTAAAGAAATGGGCCTATCTTGCTCTAGGAGACTTGAAATTATGTACTGTCTTTTGTATTGGAATCCTAATATGATAAGGATTTAATTACCAATAAGAAATGAATGTATGTTTGGTCTATGATTTGAATATGTCAAATATATTAACATGAATTTGGATGGAACTTCACTTGTGATAAATGATTTGAATAGAATCATATGATACTTATGAATTGAGTTATGTTTGAGATATTCCTTGTATTGTTGATATTAGTATGATGATACTAATATTATAAGAATGATAGTAAGGGAATAAGAACCAATTGAACAAGTGCCGAACAAAGGAAAATGAAAGCCTATTAAATTACCAAGGTGAGTGTACTTATGATTTGTTTCATATATAAATATGAATATAGCTCTAAGAGAGGATTTGTTTGAATACTTGGGTATTCAAGATTTGTTTGGATATTAAAATATCCAGGATTTGTTTGGGTCTCATGATCCAGGATTGGTTTGAATACTTCGGTATTTAGGACTGGTTTGGATAGTAAAATATCCGGGATTTGTTTGGGTCTTATGATCCAGGATTGAAATTGGACAAAAATTCAATGATTTATTGGAACTTATGTTCCAGGAGTTGTTATTGCCAATGGGCAGACTTAGTATTGCCAATGGGCAGAATTACTATTACCAATGGGCAGACTTCTTATTTCTAATGGGCAGAATTACTATTGCCAATGGGCAGACATACTATTGCCGATGGGAAAAATTATCATTGCCAATGGGAAGAATTATTTGGGCCTTGTGGTCCAGGATTTGTTATTGCCAACGGGCAGGATTGATTGGATTTAATATCCACAGATTTGATATATAACTGTTAATTCATTATATGGAAGGATTGGTTGGATTAATAGCCACACATTTGATATATAATTGTTAATTCATTATATGGCAGGATTGGTTGGATTAATATCCACAGATTTGATATAGAACTGTTATTTCATTTCAGGGAAGGAGTACCTCACTAAGCTTAATGCTTACGGTTTATATTTTAACATTTTCAGGGTTGTACGCTGACAGCTAGGATGTCATATGATCAGTGATTTGAGAGTTGCACCGTTAGAAAGAGTTGGGGATTAGACATGGGGGTTTTGGCGTTGTCACGCTGAGGTTTTAATACACTCACATATTGTATATATTGAGTTAGCATGGATTGAGTTGATCATAGTTAATCACATTATTGTATGTCTGCTTAATTACGACTCTGATATTGATTTTGGTATGGAATAAGAATAATATTATGTTCATTGTGCACATTATGTTGGAAAATATTGATAAATGAATTATATTTCCAATGGGATCAAGATTATGATCTAATTATTCTAATAAGAAATAACTAGTATTGATATTGGGTTTGGGGTGTGACAATTAGCTGGTATCAGAGCATCTAGGTTATTAATTCTGGACGTGTGTGACGGCTATATGGCAGTTATTGAGTTGATTTCATATTTATGAATTGTTTATGTACTAACCAATAATTTAGTATTATAAACTGTTTGTGTTGGTTGTTATAACTCGGTTATTATAGATGAAACATGGGGCACGGGACAAGCTAGTTGTTCCAGTCTAGGTGGACGAGTCTTTACGATAAAAGAAGCTCAGGTTAATTCGGATGTGGTGACAGGTACACTTTCTATTACTAATAGAAGTGCTTATGCTTTGATTGATCCCGGTCCCACACATTCTTTTGTGTCATATACATTTGCTATATATCTGAATAGACCATGTACTCGTTTGGATATGGGGTTGGGTATTTATATGCCTATAGGGAATATGGTTGTAGCGAAATATGTTTTTCGTGATTGTGTTTTGACTGTTGGGGTTAGAGATACAATTATAAATCTACTTCTACTGGATATTTATGATTTTGATATAATCCTGGGAATGGATTGGTTATCTAAATATCATGCATCTATGGATTGTTTCTGTAAGGAAGTTGGTTTTAATATGCCTGGTGAGCCTGAATTTAAATTTGTGGGGGAAAGGAAAATTATTCCCAGTTGCATCATTTCTGCTATTCGGACGAGGAAATTATTGAGTAAGGGTTGTGAGGGTTTTATTGCGTATGTTCTTAACACTAAGAAGGGGGCCTTACAATTAGTTAATGTTCCTATTGTATGGGATTTTCCAGAAGTGTTTCCTAGTGAGTTGTCTAGGTTACCTCCAGAAAGAGAAGTTGAATTTAGTATTGAATAGGCACCAGGGACATACCCTATTTCTATGGAACTATATAGAATGGCACCGATTGAATTAAAAGAACTTAAGATTCAGTTAAAGGATTTACTTGATAGGGGGTTTATACAACCTAGTGCATCTCCATGGGGTGCACCGGTTTTATTTGTGAAAAAGAAAAAAATGGTACTATGCGTTTGTTAATTGATTATAGGCAACTGAATAAAGCTACAATTAAGAACAAATATCCTTTACCTCGTATAGATGATTTGTTTGATCAGTTGTAGGGTACTAAATTGTTTTCAAAGATAGACTTATGATCAAGTTATCATCAGTTGAGGGTGAAGGAAAGTGATATTTCTAAAACTACTTTTCGTACTCGGTATGGTCATTTGAATTTCTTGTGAAGCCTTTTGGGGTGACTAATGCTCCAACTGTATTTATGGATCTTATGAACCGGGTACTGCATCCTTTTGTTGATTCATTTGTGATAGTTTTTATTGATGACATTCTGATTTATGCACGTGATATGGTTGAACATGAAAAGCATATCATAACTATTTTGAATCTGTTGACAGATAAGAAGTTGTATGCTAAGTTTAGCAAGTGTGAATTTTGGCTATCACAAGTTGTATTTTTAGGCCATGTTATTTCTGGAGATGGTATATGTGTTGATCCTAAAAAAGTAAAAGCTATTGTAAAATGGAAGAGGCCCAATAATATGACTGAGGTGAGGAGTTTTTTTGGGTTTGGCTGGGTATTATAGAAGGTTTATTAAGGGATTTTCTTCGATTGACTTACCAATGACTAAACTAACCCAGAAAGATGTTAAGTTTGAATGAAATTCTGATTACGAAAATAATTTTGATGAATTGAAAAAGAGGTTGGTAACTGCACTTGTTTTTACTATTCTGTATGGTGGAGATGGTTTTGTTATTTATACCGATGCTTCACATCAGGGGTTGGGTTGTGTTTTTATGCAGCATGGTAAAGTTATTGCTTATGCTTCTAGGCAGTTGGGTACACATGAACATAATTATCCTACACATGATTTGGAACTTGTTGCTATTGTGTTTGCTTTGAAATTATGGCATCATTATTTATATGGTGAGGTATGTGAAATATTTACTCACCAACAAAATCTTAAGTATTTATTTACTCAGAAGGAGTTGAATTTGAGGCATAGGCGGTGGATGGAGTTAATCAAGGATTATGATTGTACAATTCACTAGCATCCAGGGAAGTCAAATGTAGTTGCAAATTCTTTGAGTAGAAAGTCTTTGGGCAGGTTATCTTGTACTCGATGTGCTAGAGTTACTCACATTATGAACTTGAGATTGATGGCAATGGAATTGCAGCTAGAAGATGGGGACAGATTCTTTGCTCATGTAAGCGTGAGGTCATTGTTAGGTACTCGTATTCGTGATTTTCAAGGTTAAGATCCTTTTCTTGAGAAAAATTACAAGATGTCAGAGATGGTAAGTTTGGTGATTCTTGTATTGTTAATGATGGCACTCTATTGTATAAACAATGATTATGTGGGCCTAACGTGGATGGATTGGAAGCGAAAATTTTAGATGAGGCTCATAATTCCATTTATACTATGCATACTGGTAGTACTAAAATATATAGAGATTTAAAGGAGCATTATTGGTGGAATAATATGAAGAAGGAAATAGTTGATTTTGTTGCTAGGTGCCTTATATGTCAGCAAGTGAAAGTGGAGCATCAGAAACCTACTGGTCTGCTTCAGCCATTGCCAATACCAGAACGGAAATGGGATCATGTAACTATGGATTTTGTGGTTGGGCTTCCTCGATCTCAGAAGGGGTCAGATTCGATTTGGTTAGTGGTGGACATATTGACCAAATCAGCTCATTTTGTAGTAGTCAAGACTATGTATACAGTTGATAGGTATGCTAGATTGTATGTTAATGAGATTATTCGATTGCATGAAGCATCGGTATCTATTATTTCAGATAGGGACCCTACTTTTACATCTAGATTTTGGTATAACTTGCAGTTTGTTATGGGTACTAACTTACAGTTTAGTACGACTTTTCATCCTCGGACAGATAGGCAGTCTGAAAGGACAATACAGATTTTAGAAGATATGCTTAGAGCTTGTGCGCTTGATTTTAAAGGAAATTGGGATGAATATTTATCTTTGATAGACTTTACATATAACAATAGTTTTCAATCTACTATTGGTATGGCGTCATATGAAGCGTTGTATGGTAGACGATGTTGTACACCCGTATGTTGGGGTGAAGTTGGTGAAAGGAAGATAGAGGGTCCAGAGTTGATTGAAGTCACCACTGAAAAAGTGAAGATTATTCAAGATAGAATGAGAACGACTCAAAGCAGACCTAAAAGTTATGCGGATAAATGACCAAACGATTTGGAATTCCTGAAAGGGGATTATGTGTTTCTTCGAATATCGCCATGAAAAGGAGTTACAAGGTATGTAAAGAAAGGTAAATTAAGTCCACGCTACATTGGACCTTATGAAATTATTGAGAAAGTTGAGATGGTTGCCTATAAGTTAGCGTTACCACCAGAGTTAACTCAATTACATGATGTTTTCCAAGTTTTTATGTTAAGAAAGTATGTAGCAGATCCTTCACATGTGTTAGTGGAACAACCTATTGAGTTGAAGGAAGACTTGAGTTATGTGAAAGAACCACCTGCTATCGTGGATAGGAAGGAACAAATATTGAGATCAAAAGTGATCCCACTTGTGAAAGTTGTGTGTAGAAGGCATTCCATGGAAGAGGATACATGGGAGAGTAAGGATATCATGAAGATGCGTTATCCGTATTTGTTTGATTCGGACAACCAAGGTATGCTAATTTCGAGGACGAAATTTCCTAACAGGAGGAGAATTGTGACAACCCGAATATAATCTCTTACTACTATAAAATGCAAAACAAGGCATTAAGACTCCTCTTCAACCAGCCTATCAACGTAGGCAATGCATTTAAGACTCTCAAACCCAATATTATCCACGTGTTAACAAAACTTTTCTAAATGCTAAACAAGCATTTAACTCTCTCTCTCTCTCTCTCTCTCTCTCTCTCTCCTTTACAAAATATCAATCGTCAAACCCAATAATTCCTAATCCCAAATTCCACAATAGCCATGCCCCCTAACACCACTCATCCCTCCCCCCTAAACCCAACAGTTGTCATCCCTATTATAATATAGAATCTAATACCTAGAACGGACTCTTCCCACCTTTTCTGGATCTAACCCATTCATTTTCCCCTGCCACCGTTTCCATACCTTAGCTTCTCTCTCCATGAAAGAGATTTAACTGATTCAGACCCTTGATACCCTTGAATGTGAAATTAATGAAGATTATTCCTCTTCCTCTTTACATAATTATCTCTCAGAAAGTATAAAACCTTGAAGTGTTGTCCTAACCCAGTTAACATGGCGTATGAATGCTTTTGACGATTTTACCTCCACGACATGGATCCCTATAAGAAGATGGCGCGGAGGTCTTTATAACTTTCGCCTCTACCACTTCTTCCACCATTAGGATTTTGTTGTTACCTTTTATTTCAGGGTTCTAAAAATTGGCTTCAATACTTTGATATAAGGTGTGAGTTTGTTATTTCCATATCACTTGAGTTTAACATTGTAGGTTTTTTTTTCGAAAACCCAAATTTCAAATATAAGTGAGCCCATATATATTGGTTTCTGAACAGGTTCTTTAGATGCTTGGAGAGGGCTTGATGGAATTTGACACATGTGGAGCTATTTAAGGTAATTATGTTTATACATGTTTGAACTAATAATTATTTAAATTTTAATGGGACCATGATAGGTAGTTACAACGTGAATTTTTGTTTTTTATATTTGTTATATATCGGGTCAATCTTTCTCTCTTTTCCTGAACTGGGTGGTGTTTCAATATAAAATAATATTGGATTCATCTTTTAGGGAACCTTTATATATCTATCTATCGATCGATCAATTTGGATAGTGGAGAGATTTTTTACACAGGGGTACATTGTTTTAGGGAGAGAGGAAGAAACCCACTTGCTCTATTATGCATAATCTCTATTATGCATAATCGTTTAACCTGTTTTTATTTCTATTCTTTCTTATTTATGTTTTTGCAAAAATATTTGTACTGAAAGAACTCCTCACCCAAAGCTGGATGATTGGGGACCGAGGTAATGATGGTGTTTATAAGGCTAATTCCAAATGATAAAATCACTGCAATACACATATAATATTATAAAAAAAATTAGGTCGACTCTAGGTTGGGACTCAAAATTAGGACTCCCGCTGACATGGCGTGCCTTCAATGGTTGATTGCTTATGAACGAGGGTCCACGCCAGCGGGACCAACCAATTGCGGCACGTCATGTCATCGACTCGCGATTTTGAGTCCCAATTTTGAGTCACTGTAGAAGCACTCAAAATATTAATCTGGACTTTGCAAAGGGTACAAGTTTATGGTTGCCTTAAAATTTGATATATTTGGGTTAGTTGATTAATATCCGAATTGAATTTTAAAGTGATTAATTTTGTCAAACTTCAACAATGTCAACTTATTATTGATCAGTTAATGAGTTAGTCTGTAATTGCTACAACTATTTTTCCCAAGAAAAATTTAGTCTTTGAAAGCTCAAAACTTTGTATGTATAACTTATTCCAACAGTTGAATTCAATACACTAAATGTAGAGTGTAAATGCTAGAATTCAAAAAAGTAAAGCATAGTGATGATATGTAATCAAGCTTAGGACTAAATTTTGAAGTGCATAACACCATCATCTTTAACTTTGACATTATTTTTAATGGAAACTAACCAATATATGAATTGTTCATTTGTATTTGGGAAGTTGTGATATAATACTATTGGTTTTTTTGCCTTATGAGACTTAATGAATTTTAAAAAAAAAGTCTACTGTAGTGGGTTTAAATAAATGGATGAATATGTGTCTCAATGATTTCGTGATATTGTAATTATTGTAATAGATTTTCTATCGTGGATATATTTAAACGTACTTTTGTTAGTTTAATTTTATATTATTTTCTTAAGTGAATCTCTCACATACACTTAGCTATCCTAAAAAATTAAAATAAATTTGCAAAAATTTATGGTGATAGATTTTAGAATTTCTGTAACCCCTCTATAATATTTTGAGTCATTTTTCTGCATTTGTAATGTTTGAATATTGAGTAGTTACAAAACAAAATATTAAAACAACAATCACTTTAACAAGCACCATTGTACACTATTTGTACTCATGATCTCTCAGCCGAACATTACTTGGATTTTGAATTCATTTGTGATTTTTTGTTGTTATTTAACTTTCATTACAATGTCATAAATTCACTTCCTCAATATACAATTTAGTTAATGTCACGAGTTTAAGTGTATTTTTTTTGCACTGTGTTCTACGTAAAATATATACCTCGCTCGTGCATCGCACGGATTTGTACTCATGATCTCTCAGTCGAACATTACTTGGATTTTGAATTCATTTGTGATTTTTATTTGTTCTTTAACTTTTGTTAAAATGTCATAAATTCACTTCCTCAATATATAATTTAGTTAATGTCATGAGTTTAAGTATATTTTTTTTTGCACTGTGTTTTACGTAAAATATATACTTCCCCCGTGCATCGCATGGGGTTTAAATCTAGTTATGATTAATTATGCTTAAAGCATGCTTAGCTTCTGTGATATGAGTAGTTTTTTAGTAATATATATGATGTTAAGTTATTATGTTTAGTCTAATCCTACCTTCAGAAAGCATGAAAATGTCGAATTAGTTACAAATGGGAGATTTTGAAGTTTTCGGTAGGAATGTTCATGTTTAAGGCTAGTTTTGACCTATATGACATAATATTTGACTTGAGGTATAAACTATATAGTTATAGATATATGAATTAGGTTTGTAACACGATAAACGATGTGTTAAACGGAGGTCCGAGTGAGAAGTTATGTTGGAATTATGAAGCAGGGACAAATTTGTCCATTCGTTAAATGATATTTCGTCTTATTAGGCTAACAAATGGTGGATTTTGATTGGTTAAAGAAGGAGGTTGGTTTTGGCCGACTTTAAAGGCTTGAAATAATCCCCTCCTTCAGCATAAGGCTTGAGAGGAAGAGAGAATTGGAAAGTTTAGGAAGAAAGTGAGGAGAAAATTTGGAGAAAAATCCGTGGAAATTACGTAAAAGTCCCGAAGGTAATCCTTACCCCAAATCTTGTTATTTTTCTTATATTACTGACTTAGATGATAGAAATTATTATTTTTTTACTAAAATTTCAGCCCTTGATGTATATGTATGGTTATATGCAAGTTCAAACAAAGTTGAATGTGTAAACCCTTAAATTACTTTGTTTAGTAACATTGTTTATTCAAACGTCCATATCTTTTTGTATGATTAATGAAATTGATTGATTACAATTGGAGATTAACATGGACTCATATGTGTGTGACATATCCGAAAATCATATGGAAATACAAATAAATGAGTCTTTGGTGAGAGTTTCAGGTTAGGGTATGAAATCTGCCATAAGGGTGAAAGTATGCTCGCCATGTGTTCGATGTTTTGCTTGACATAGCAAATGAACCTTAAAAATTATGAAAATTTAATTTTGTATTATTAAATATGTTTAATGGTGTTGGGTGAAATATCATAGAAATTTATGATGTAGAAAAATTATTAAAATTCCTGGAAGTTGAATGAACGACAAAAGATCCTATAGGGCAGATTTGCTATGTGGTAAAGAAATGGGCCTATCTTGCTCTAGGAGACTTGAAATTATGTACCGTCTTTTGTATTAGAATCCTAATATGATAAGGATTTAATTACCAATAATAAATGAATGTATGTTTGGTCTATGATTTGAATATTTCAAATATATTAACATGAATTTGGATGGAACTTCACTTGTGATAAATGATTTGAATAGAATCATATGATACTTATGAATTGAGTTATGTTTGAGATATTCCTTGGATTGTTGATATTATTATGATGATACTAATATTGTAAGAATGATAGGAAGGGAATAAAAACCAGTTGAACAAGTGCCGAACAAAGGAAAATGAAAGCCTATTAAATTACCAATGTGAGTGTACTTATGATTTGTTTCATATATAAATATGAATATAGCACTAAGAGCGGATTTGTTTGAATACTTCGGTATTCAGGATTTGTTTGGATATTAAAATATCCAGGATTTTTTGGGTCTCATTATCTAGGATTGGTTTGAATACTTCGGTATTCAGGATTGGTTTGGATATTAAAATATCCAAGGATTTGTTTGGGTTTTATGATCCAGGATTGGAATTGGACAAAGATCCAATGATTGTAACACCCCGCCTAATTAAATACCGGGTGGACAGTCCCATACCAAATTAAAACAGAATATACAGTTGGCTCATTCTTAGCATCACTGTCGAAAATATTTATAACTCACCTAATACCCAATTAAGTTGGTGTTAAAAACTTTCTAAATTTTAATTCAACAAACTAAATTTTTAGTTTACGAATAACTCAGCACAAATTATTATACCAGAATAATAACTAGAAAGATAATAAAAAAGAATTTAAATGCAAATGGAATACACATCCCACATAATAATCCATTACAGTAATCCCAATAATAACAAATGTATTATAATGACACGAATACAAGAGTATATGACTCCGATAGAAAGGGATAACTGAAATCCTTTGGGCGACATGCCCTAACTAAGAGAATAATGTTAATCAAATGAAGATAAGCATCTAAGCAATACTCCATAGCTCTTAAAAATCCGCTAAGGTTGGCGTCCCTGTTGCTGGACACCTGATATAAAAGATACAATAGAAAAGAAAATATGCAAGGAAACGGGTCAGAGCCCGATTGTGAAAATGATTTGGAAAACAACAAGTATTTAACAAGTGCAATAAATCATTTATTATGTACATGTTAGTATCAAACTCTCACTTGCTACTCTCACCTCTCATCTAGAGTGCACACTTAACATTTCCTACTAACCTCCTAGTTAATGGTTCCTCTTCACCAATTCCATAATATGATTCCATTCCCATGTCATAACCCCGTATATCCCATACCATACGTTATATAAGCATTCTTATACATTTCTTATTTACATGATTCGTTTCTCATTAATATGAATCATTTCTCATTAATATGAATTAAGCTCTTCAATAAATATTCATTATCTTACTTCAATTCTTTTCTCAATTCACCGTTATCTACAATTATCACAAAGTAGATGATTTAACCACAATTTAACCATTCATTCATTTAGTTCATTATATATATATATATATATAATACGGCACCCCGAGTCACAGCTGCGGTGCAATGCATTGCTCTGCTATCATGTCCCATCAACGTTGGTCGCCGAATAGAGGACAAAAGGTTCAGTAAGGATTCCTCGAACCACAAACGACAACAAATAAATTCGAGATGAACATAGTTCTCGTATCCATGGGTCACGCACATACCTACGTTCCCATAGTCAGTGGACTTATCAACTCCCCGATAAGTCTTTCATAGACCTATGTTCTCGAGCGACAAATCAAAGATCCCATGGATTCATCAGGATATGACTGCCCTCATGCGCAAACCTCCCCATCGATAGCAAGTAAGCTAGGTATGTTAGACACATAATTTATTAATCAATCAAATAGGCATTATCATACCTATAATATACTATCAACAAGGTACTCACATTACCCTTAGATTATTCCCATACGTAGCATTATATCCCTTTAAATCCCACGTATTTAAATATCATAACTTTACTTCTTAATTTAATTATCCCCAAGCCTCACTCATTACTCAAGGTTCAAATAGGTTTTTCCTCAACATATATTCAATAAGAAATCACTAATACCCTACTGGTCCATATCATCATATCTCCCGAATTACTATGAATTAAACTTTCTCTCTTTAATTAGGGTTAAAATCGATAGCTTCAAATCTCTTATAAACACATCTTCTGTCACTTAGGATTAAACCCTGTTGTAAACTTAAGGATTCCCATGTGTTATATTCAATCACCCCTACTGGTCCTATCTTAAATCCTCATGCATCCAAATTAGAATCCAACAAATGAACCTAACAACCAAAATTCCTTTAAATTCATTATCATTATTCTCATCATTTAAATCCCAATCAAATTAATTCAAATCTTATCTAGGGCTTACTGAGCTTATCTAAGTCCCATAATATCCAATTAACAATCACCAAAGGTCTACCAAAGTTTTGGGATATGAACCAACATTAAAAAGAAACATCTTTAATAATCCTGGGGAGGTCGATCGATCGAAGGCAGGGGGTCGATCGATCGATCGCCCAGATAACAACCCAGTTTTCTGCATTTCTTCTACTACGGGTTTAACCATTTTTTATCAATCAAAATTTCATAATAACAACCCAAATGACTTATAATTCTTACTACATGATATATCAACATATACAAATGATTTCTAATGATCTAAACATCCTAGAATCATCAAGAGATTGAATTAAAAGCATGTGTTTATATCCTCTTTTTCCAGAAAATTATCAACATATTATCTTCAAGAACACATCAATGGTTTTCAGAATTTTTTCAACAGATTTATAATTATTTCATGGATTACTATCTATCTACAACATGAGTTTGATTCTTATATATTTTCATCTTCCAGAAATCACATAAAAACTCTATCTTTTAATCTTCCAAACATGAAAAATCTCATCTTTTCATAACTATCCTAACATGGACAATATACAAACTTAGATTGGAATTATCAAACACTTGCCTCTAGTGAAGGTCTGATCCTTTGGTGTAGTAGATCACAGGTGGTTCTCCCTTCTCCGGTCAACCTCCGGTGGTGGTTAGTATTGGTGACCCTTGGTTCTTATTTCTTCTCCTTCCCAAGTAAACTCTTCTCTTCCTAAGCAACCTTTCACTTTCTCTAGGAAGATGACTTATCTATTTGTGTAGAAGAGATGAATAACCCACGTACACATAATCTCCTAATACTTATAATAGGACAAAATCCGAAATCACTATTAACCCCCTTGTAAAAATGACCAAAATGCCCTTTTGGGTTGTCTTTTCATTTCCAAATGACCCGAGACCTAAATTCAACATCCAAATAGACTTTTATGACTATTTAAAACCTTCCAGACGCAACGACGCAGTCAAAATGACTATAAGGTCGATAGAAAATAAATTTCCTTTTTAATTTAACAAATTAGTCCCGACACGTTCCATACCGCGTCCGACTAATAATCCAAATTACTGAATTAATATCACATAGCCATATCAATAGCATCACATTCATATATTACCTAAATATCTTTAAGTAATATTCAGAATCATACATTTTAAGATCATCAATTCGGATAAAACCCAAATGAATTAATTAATAATAAAATCCTATTAATCCATTAATTTAAAATATAACACATTTTAAAAGTCATAAAAATTACAGGGTATTACATACTTCCCCCCTTATAACAAAATTTCAACCCGAAATTCAGAAAGACAATCATACCGGTAAGGTCAACTCTAAGTATAAATCTCACATCGCAAGAAATCTAAGTAGTACCGCCCATACAGTACATTATCAAAAATCCCCATTGATGTTATACGCATAAACTCACCATATAGTTCCAACAGAATTGAATTTAAACTTTATCCAATCTTCCCTATACCGTCCTCGTGGAAAACTTTGGGAAAAAATGATCCTCATTTATTAAACAAATAAATCCTGAAGTCACAACTACTTACTTTTGCACAATTATGAAAACTACAATCCAACCGTCCAGGGCGTCAATACACCCTATCGTATATCGGCCGCAGTCATCGTAGCCTGAGCTGGGGCGAGTTGAGGTGCACGTCGAGGAGGCATATAAAATGAGAGTATACTATCAGTATTTGATATAACACAATAGCTGAAGAGCGTAAGCGTACATAGAAAAGAAATAATCCTACTCATAGGGCTCTATATCAAGAACGCTAATCTGAAAACACAATAAGCCGTACAGAACTTAAAGGACACTAGAACCTGATGCTCTGATACCACCTGTAACACCCCGGCTAATTAAATACCGGGTGGCCAGTTCGATACCAAATTAAAACAGAATATACAGTTGGCTCATTCTTAGCATCACTGTCGAAAACATTTACAACTCACCCAATACTCAATTAAGCTGGTGTTAAAAACTTTCTAAATTTCAAATCAACTAACTCCATTTTTAGTTTACGAATAACCCAACACAAATTATTATACCACAATAATAACTAGATAGATAACACAAAAGAATTTAAATGCAAATGGAATACACATTCCTACATAATAATCCATTACAGTAATCCCATTAATAGTAAATGTATTAAAATCACACGAATACAAGAGTATATGACTCCGATAGAAAGAGATAACTTAAATCCTTTGGGAGACATGCCCTAACTAAGAGAATACTGTGAATCAAATGAAGATAAGCGTCTAAGCAATACTCCATAGCCCCATAGCTCGTCAAAATCCACTAAGGTTGGTGTCCCTGTTGCTGGACACCTGATATAGAAGATATAATAGAAAAGAAAATATGCAAGGAAACGGGTCAAAGCCCGATTGTGAAAATGATTTTGAAAACAGCAAGTATTTAACAAGTGCAATAAAGAATTTATTATGTACATGTTAGTACCAACTCTCACTTGCTATTCTCACCTCTCATCTAGAGTGCACACTTAACGTTTCCTATTAACCTCCTAGTTAATGGTTCCTCTTCACCAATTCCATAATATGATTCCATTCCCATGTTACAACCCCGTATGTCCCATACCATACGTTATATAATCATTCTTATACATTTCTCATTTACATGATTCGTTTCTCATTAATATGAATCATTTCTCATTAATATGAATTAAGCTCTTCAATAAATATTCATTATCTTACTTCAATTCTTTTCTCAATTCACCGTTATCTACAATTATCACACAGTAGATGATTTAACCACAATATAGCCATTCATTCATTTAGTTCATTATATATATATATATATATATATATATATATATATATATATATATATATATATATATATATAATACGACACCCCGAGTCACAGCTGCGGTGCAATGCATTACTTTGCTATCATGTCCCATCATCACTGGTCGTCGAATAGAGGACAAAAGGTTCAGTATGGATTCCTCGAACCACAAACATCAACAAACAAATTTGAGGCGATCATAGTTCTCGTATCCATGGGTCACGCACATACCTACGTTCCCACAGTCAGCGGACTTATCAACTCCCCGATAAGTCTTTCATAGACCTATGTTCTCGAGCGACAAATCAAAGATCCCATGGATTCATCAGGATATGATTTCCCTCATGCGCAAACCTCCCCATCGATAGCAAGTGAGCTAGGTATGTCATACACATAATTTATTAATCAATTAAATAGGCATTATCATACGTATAATATACTATCAACAAGATACTCACATTACCCTTATATTATTCCCATACGTAGCATTATATCCCTTTAAATCCCACGTATTAAAATTTTATAACTTTACTTCTTAATTTAATTATCCCCGAACCTCACTCATTACTCAAGGTTCAAATATGTTTTTCCTCAACATATATTCAGTAAGAAATCACTAATACCCGACTGGTTCATATCGTCATTTCCCCCGAATTACTACGAATTAAACTTTCTCTCTTTAATTTGGGTTAAAATCGATAGTTTCAAATCTCTTATAAACACATCTTCTTTCACTTAGGATTAAACCTTCTTGTAAAATTAAGAATACCCAGGTGTTATATTCAATCACCCCTACTGGTCCTATCTTAAATCCTCATGCATCCAACAAATGAACCTAACAACTGAAATTCCTTTAAATTCATTATCATTATTCTCATCAATTAAATCCAATCAAATTAATTCAAATCTTATCTAGGGCTTATTAATCTTCTCTATGTCCCATAATATCCAATTAACAATCACCAAATATCTACCAAAGTTTTGGGATAAGAACCAACATTAAAAAGAAACAACTTTAACAATCCTGGGGAGGTCGATCGATCGAAGGCAGGGGGTCGATCGATCGATCACCCAAGTAACAACCCAGTTTTCTGCATTTCTTCTACTACGGGTTTAACCATTTTTGATCAATCAAACCTTCATAATAACAACCCAAATGACTTATAATTCTTACTACATGATATATCAACGTATACAAATGATATCTAATGATCTAAACATCCTAGAATCATCAAGAGATTGAATTAAAAGCATGTGTTTATATCCTCTTTTTCCAGAAAATTATCAACATATTATCTTCAACAGATTTATTATTATCAAGCATGTGTTTATTATTATCTTCAACAGTTTGATTCCAATATATTTTCAGTTTCTATAAATCCATTAACAACTCTATCTTTTCATCTTCCAAACATGAAAAATCTCATATTTTCATAACTATCCTAACATGGACAATATACAAACTTAGATTGCAATTATAAAACACTTGCCTCCAGTGAAGTTCTGATCCTTTGGTGTAGTATATCACAGGTGGTTCTCCCTTCTCCGGTCAACCTCCGGAGGTGGTTGGTGGTGGTGACCCTTGGTTCTTATTTCTTCTCCTTCCCAAGTAAACTCTTCTCTTCCCAAGCAACCTTTCACTTTCTCTAGGAAGATGACTTCTCTATTTTGTGTAGAAGAGATGAATAACCCACGTACACTTAATTTCCTAATACTTATAATAGGAAAAAACCCGAAATCACATTCATCCCCCTTGTTAAAATGACCAAAATGCCCTTTTGGGTTGTCTTTTCATTTCCAAATGACCCAAGACCCAAATTCAACGTCCAAATAGACTTTTCTGACGATTTCAAACCTTTCGGACACAACGACGCAGTCAAAATGACTATAAGGTCGATAAAAAATAAATTTCCTTTTTAATTTAACAAATTAGTCCCGACACGTCCCATACCGCGTCCGACTAATAATCCAAATTACTGAATTAATATCACACAGCCATATCAATAGCATCACATTCATATATTACCTAAATATCTTTAAGTAATATTTAGAATAATACATTTTAATATCCTTAATTCGGATAAAACTCAAAGGAATTAATTAATAATAAAATCCAATTAATCCATTAATTTAAAATATAACACATTTTAAAAGTCGTAAAAATTATGGGGTATTACATACTTCCCCCCTTATAACAGAATTTCATCCCGAAATTCGGAAAGACAATCATACCGATAAGGTCAACTCCTAGTATAAATCTCACATCGCAAGAAATCTAAGTAGTACCGCCCATACAGTACATTATCAAAAATCCCCATTGATGTTATACGCCCAAACTCACCATATAGTTCCAACAGAATCGAATTTAAACTTTAACCAATCTTCCCTATACCGTCCTCGCGACAAACTTTGGGAAAAAATGATCCTCACGTATTAAACAAATAAATTCTGAAGTCACAACTACTTACTTTTGCACAATTATGAAAACTACAATCCAACCGTCCAGGGAGCCCATACACCCTATCGTATATCTTCCATTATAATATTTATCGCAAAGGTTATAAACTCATATCCTAAAGACCTAACTTATTTTGACTCCCAACGGTTATTAGTTTCATGCGTGGGGTGTCTCGCAAGAGAAATCCAAACAAGGAACCCCCCGATACACTACTACCTAAAGTAGTCGGTCATCGGAACTCCTCAGGTCCTCAGTCAATCGTATATAACCCCTCTACAAGTTTTTTATCGATTAAAAATTATGTCTAATCATCTACCCTCTTATAAAAGACAAGATGCTAGCTAGTAGTAGTACATACGTTCTCGTATAACACAAGTTAATGCACGCCGATAGTCACATCATGCTCGGACATGCCCAAAGTAAGTGATCCCATAATAAAAATCAACCCACGTGATAACAAGAAAAATATAAGTGGCCTACACCCCTCGGTGAGTCTACGTAAATAACAATGCTATAGGCTAAGTTTAGCAACCCTTTTGACCACACAATATTAATCACTACAAAAATCAATATACGCATATTAATTCCTTAGATAGAAAACATACCCTCATTCGCGGGTGGTGGTTATTGATTCGCTGCCTAATGGATGTTATATACACGCCCGTACTGACCCTGCTGCGCGAGTGTTACTGGAATGGGAGGTAGTGCTAGCACCGGAGCTGGAGCTGGAGCTGGAAGAGCAGCTGGTGGAAACATTGGTACCTGTGGATCCTGTCGAGCATTTTGTTGCTGAGGGAATTTGTCTTTATTAGGACAATCTTGTCGTTTATGGCCATACTTGACACTCATGAAACATTTTCCCACAAACTTTCCATCACTTTGCCCCTGACCCTGCTGGCCATTACCTCCTTTCCCTTGGCCCTGATGAGCCTGTCTCTGGCCCTGATGACCCAGATGTCCTTGCCCGATACCTCTATCCTCAAATCGATAATCTCCAGATCACAAACGCTTAGCATATTCCCCTGTCTGGGAACCCTGCTCACCCTGACGTTAATGACTCTGTCCTGGCTGAATCCCACTAGAACTGCCCCTAGTAGTCTTGCCTTGCAGGCTTTACCCAAACCCCCTCTTGACACCCTGAGTATGAAAGCGGTTATCCTGGCAGTGAAGCATTGTAGCATTAAGAACATCTGCATACGTACGTAGTGAAAGATTTCCTAATAAATGCTGGAGAATCTTATAGTTCAACCCATTAGTGAACATTAGAATTCTCCTCTCCTCAGTGGGTACCTCTGCTGGTACCAAATTAGTTAAATGCGTAAATTCTTCCTCGTATTCCACCACCGTCTTCTCTCCCTTCTTCAAATCAAGTAGTTTTCGCCTCATCTCTGTCTGGATGGCGGAAGGAAAGTACTTCCCATCAAACCGTATCCAAAAGTCTTGGATAGTCATTGTGTCTCTCTCCTCCACCGTGGTCGTAGATTCCCACCATTGCAAAGCTGCCCCTACTAGCTTGAATGTGGCAAGTATTTGACGTTGAACCTCAATGCATTCGAGCATTCTCAAGTGCCGTTGAATATTTTTCTTCCATTGGCTAGTAGTCACAACATCTGATCCTCCCTAAAACTCAGGTGGGTGAGCCTTCTGAAAGGCATCCCTTGCTTGTTCCCATGCAGTAGGAAACACTTCCCCTTGCGGGGGTGGCACAACTGGTGCGTGTGCTGGAGCCTGCTGAATAGCAGCTAGAGGTTCATTGACTGCCTATACGACGATTGCAGCAACTTCGGCCGCAGTCATTGTAGCCTGAGCTAGGGCGAGTTGAGGGGCACGTCGAGGAGGCATCTAAAACGAGAGTATACTATCAGTATTTGATATAACACAATAGCTGAAGAGCATAAGCGTACATAGAAAAGCAATAATCCTACACATAGGGCTCTACATCAAAGAACGCTAAGCTGAAAACACAATAAGCCGTACAGACCCTAAAGGACACTAGAACCTCATGCTCTAATACCACATGTAACACCCCGCCTAATTAAATACCGGGTGGCTAGTCCCATACCAAATTAAAACAGAATATACAGTTGGCTCATTCTTAGCATCACTGTCGAAAACATTTACAACTCACCCAATACCCAATTATGCTGGTGTTAAAAACTTTCCAAATTTTAATTCAACAAACTCCAGTTTTAGTTTACGAATAACCCAACACAAATTATTATACCACAATAATAACTGGACAGATAACACAAAAGAATTTAAATGCAAATGGAATACACATTCCCACATAATAATCCAATACAGTAATCCCGATAATAATAAATGTATTAAAATGACACGAATAAAAGAGTATATGACTCCGATAGAAAGAGATAACTGAAATCCTTTGGGCGGCATCCCCTAACTAAGAGAATACTATGAATCAAATGAAGATAAGCGTCTAAGCAATACTCGATAGCTCCATAGCTTATCAAAATCTGCTAAGGTTGGCGTCCCTGTTGCTGGACACCTGTGATATAGAAGATACAATAGAAAAGAAAATATGCAAGGAAACGGGTCAGAGCCCTATTGTGAAAATGATTTTGAAAACAACAAGTATTTAACAAGTGCAATAAAGCATTTATTATGTACATGTTAGTAGCCAACTCTCACTTGCTATTCTCACCTCTCATCTAGAGTGCACACTTAACGTTTCCTATTAACCTCCTAGTTAATGGTTCCTCTTCACCAATTCCATAATATGATTCCATTCCCATGTCACAACCCCGTATGTCCCATACCATACGTTATATAATCATTCTTATACATTTCTCATTTACACGATTCGTTTCTCATTAATACGAATCATTTCCCATTAATATGAATTAAGCTCTTCAATAAATATTCATTATCTTACGTCAATTCTTTTCTCAATTCACCGTTATCTATAATTATCACACAGTAGATGATTTAACCACAATATAACCATTCATTCATTTAGTTCATTATATATATATATATATTCATATATAATACGGCACCCCGAGTCACAGATGCGGTGCAATGCATTACTCTGCTATCATGTCCCATCATCGCTGGTCGTCGAATAGAGGACAAAAGGTTCAGTAAGGATTCCTCGAACCACAAACATCAACAAACAAATTGGAGGCGAACATAGTTCTCGTATCCATGGGTCACGCACATACCTACGTTCCCACAGTCAACGGACTTATCAACTCCCCGATAAGTCTTTCTTAGACCTATGTTCTCGAGCGACAAATCAAAGTTCCTATGGATTCATCAGGATATGACTGCCCTCACGCGCAAACCTCCCCATCGATAGCAAGTAATCTAGGTATGTCATACACATAATTTATTAATCAATCAAATAGGCATTATCATACCTATAATATACTATCAACAAGGTACTCACATTACCCTTAGATTATTCCGATATATATCATTATATCCCTTTAAATCCTACGTATTAAAATATCATAACTTTACATCTTAATTTAATTGTGCCCGAGCCTCACTCATTACTCAAGGTTCAAATAGGTTTTTCCTCTACATATATTCAGTAAGAAATCACTAATACCTTACTGGTCCATATCATCATATCTGCCGAATTGCTACGAATTAAACTTTCTCTCTTTAATTAGGGTTAAAACCGATTGTTTCAAATCTCTTATAAACACATCTTCTTTCATTTAGGATTAAATCCTCTTGTAAACTTAAGAATACCCAGGTGTTATATTCAATCACCCCTACTGGCCCTATCTTAAATCCTCATGCATCCCAATTAGAATCCAACAAATGAACCTAACATCCGAAATTCCTTTAAATCCATTATCATTATTCTCATTAATTAAATCCCAATGAAATTAATTCAAATCTTATCTAGGGCTTACTGATCTTCTCTAAGTCACATAATATCCAATTAACAATCACCAAAGATCTACAAAAGTTTTGGGATAAGAATCAACATTAAAAAGAAACAACTTTAACAATCCTGGGGAGGTCGATCGATCGAAGGCAGGGGGTCGATCGATCGATCGCCTAGGTAACAACCCAGTTTTCTGCATTTCTTCTAATATGGGTTTAACCATTTTTGATCAATCAAACCTTCATAATAACAACCCAAATGACTTATAATTCTTACTACATGCTATATCAACATATACAAATGATTACTAATGATCTAAACATCCTAGAATCATCAAGAGATTGAATTAAAAGCATGTGTATATATCCTCTTTTTCCAGAAAATTATCAAAATATTATCTTCAAGAACACATCTATGGTTTTCAGAATATCTTCAACAGATTTATGATTATTTCGTGGATTACTATCTACCTACTACATGAGTTTGATTCTTATATATTTTCAGCTTCCAGAAATCCATTAACAACTCTATCTTTTCATCTTCCGAACATGAAAAATCTCATCTTTTCATAACTATCCTAACATGGACAATAGACAAACTTAGATTGAAATTATCAAACACTTGCCTCTTGTGAAAGTCTGATCCTTTGGTGTAGTATATCACAGGTGGTTCTCCCTTCTCCGGTCAACCTCCGGTGGTCGTTGGTGGTGGTGACCCTTGGTTCTTATTTCTTCCCCTTCCCAAGTAAACTCTTCTCTTCCCAAGCAACCTTTCACTTTATCTAGGAAGATGACTTCTCTATTTTGTGTAGAAGAGATGAATAACCCACGTACACTTAATCTGCTAATACTTATAATAGGACAAAATCCGAAATAACTATTCATCCCCCTTGTAAAAATGACCAAAATGCCCTTTTGGGTTGTCTTTTCATTTCCAAATGACCCGATACCCAAATTCAACATCCAAATAGACTTTTCGGACTATTTCAAACCTTCCGGACGCAACGACACAGTCAAAATGACTATAAGGTCGATAGAAAATAAATTTCCTTTTTAATTTAACAAATTAGTCCCGACACGTCCCATACCGCGTCCGACTAATAATCCAAATTACAGAATTAATATCACACAGCCATATCAATAGCATCACATTCATATATTACCTAAATATCTTTAAGTAATATTAAGAATCATACATTTTAATATCCGCAATTCGGATAAAACCTAAATGAATTAATTAATAATAAAATCCAATTAATCCATTAATTTAAAATATAACACATTTTAAATGTCATAAAAATTACGGGGTATTACATACTCCCCCCCTTATAACATAATTTCATCCCGAAATTCGGAAAGACAATCATACCGGTAAGGTCAACTCTGAGTATAAATCTCACATCGCAAGAAATCTAAGTAGTACCGCCCATACAGTACATTATCGAAAATCCCCATTGATGTTATACGTCCAAAATCACCATATAGTTCCAACAGAATCGAATTTAAACTTTATCCAATCTTCCCTATACCGTCCTCGTGGAAAACATTGGGAAAAAATGATCCTCACGTATTAAACAAATAAATTCTGAAGTCACAACTACTTACTTTTGCACAATTATGAAAACTACAATCCAACCGTCCAGGGCGCCCATACACCCTATCGTATATCTTCCATTATAATATTTATCGCAAAGGTTATAAACTCATATCCTAAAGACCTAACTTATTGTGACTCCCAACGGTTATTTGTTTCATGCGTGGGGTGTCTTGCAAGCGAAATCCAAACAAGGAACCCCCCGATACACTACTACCTAAAGTAGTCGGTCATCGAAACTCCTCAGGTCCTCAGTCAATCGTATATAACCCCTCTACAAGTTTTTTATCGATTAAAAATTAAGTCTAATCATCTACCCTCTTATAAAAGACAAGATTCTAGATAGTAGTAGTACATACGTTCTCGTATAACACAAGTCAATGCACGGTGATAGTCACATCATGCTCGGACATGCCCAAAGTAAGTGATCCCATAATAAAAATCAACCCACGTGATAACAAGAAAAATATAAGTGGCCTACACCCCTCGGTGAGTCTACGTAAATAACAATGCTATAGGCTAAGTTTAGCAACCCTTTTGCCCACACAATATTAATCGCTACAAAAATCAATAAACGCCTCTTAATTCCTTAGATAGAAAACATACCCTTATTCGCGGGTGGTGGTTGTTGATTCGCTGCCTGATGGATGTTATATACACGCCCGTACTGACCCTGCTACGCGGCTATTACTGGAATGGGAGGTAGTGCAAGCACCGGAGCTTGAGCTGGAAGAGCAGTTGGTGGAAACACTAGTACCTGTGGATCCTGTCGAGCATTTTGTTGCTGAGGGAATTTATCTTAATCAGGACAATCTTGTCGTTTATGGCCATACTTGCCACACACGAAAAATTTTCCCCTCAAAGTTTCCATCACTTTGCCCCTGTTGCCCCCGACCCTGCTGGCCATTACCTCCTTTCCCTTGGCCCTGATCTCTGGCCCTGATAACCCTGCTGTCCTTGCCCAATACCTCTATAATCAAATCGAGAATCTCTAGATCGCAAATTCTTTGCATAGTCCCCTGTCTGAGAACCCTGCTCACCCTGACGCTAATGACTCTGTCATGGCTGAGTCCCATTAGAACTTCCCCTAGTAGTCTTGCCTTGCAGGCTTTACCCAAACCCCTGCTTGACACCCTGAGTATGAAAGCGGTTATCCTAGCAGTGAAGCATTGCATCATTAAGAACATATGCATATGTACATAGTGAAATATTTCCCAATAAATGCTGGCGAATCTTATAGTTCAACCCATCAGTGAACATTAGAATTCTCCTCTCCTCAGTGGGTACCTCTGCTGGTACCAAATTAGTTAAATGCGTAAATTCTTCCTCGAATTCCACCACCGTCTTCTCTCCCTTCTTCAAATCAAGTAGTTTCCGCCTCATCTCTGTCTGGATGGCGGAAGGAAAGTACTTCTCATCAAACCGTATCCAAAAGTCTTGGATAGTCATTGTGTCTCTCTCCTCCATAGTGGTCGTAGCTTCCTACCATTGCAAAGCTGCCCCTACTAGCTTGAATGTGGCTAGTATTTGACGTTGAACTTCAGTGAATTCGAGCATTCTCAAGTGCCGTTGGATATCTTTCTTCCATTGGATAGCAGTCACAACATCTGATCCTCCCTGAAACTCAGGTGGGTGTGCCTTCTAAAAGATATCACTCACTTGTTCCCATGCAGTAGGAAACAGTTTCCCTTGCGCGGGTGGCACAACTGGTGCCTTTGCTGGAGCCTGCTGAACAACAGCTAGAGCTGGATTGACTTCCTGTGCGACGATTGCAGCAACTTCGGCCGCAGTCATCGTAGCCTGAGCTGGGGCGAGTTGAGGTGCACATCGAGGAGGCATATAAAATGAGAGTATACTATCAGTATTTGATATAACACAATAGCTGAAGAGCGTAAGCGTACATAGAAACGCAATAATCCTACTCATAGGGCTCTAGATAAGAACGCTAATCTGAAAACACAATAAGCCGTACAGACCCTAAAGGACACTAGAACCTGATGCTCTGATACCACCTGTAACACCCCGCCTAATTAAATACCGGGTGGCCAGTTCCATACCAAATTAAAACAGAATATACAATTGGCTCATTCTTAGCATCACTGTCGAAAACATTTACAACTCACCCAATACCCAATTAAGCTGGTGTTAAAAACTTTCCAAATTTTAATTCAACAAACTCCATTTTTAGTTTAGGAATAACCCAACACAAATTATTATACCACAATAATAATTGGACAAATAACACAAAAGAATTTAAATGCAAATGGAATACACATTCCCACATAATAATCCATTACAGGAATCCTAATAATAATAAATGTATTAAAATGACACGAATACAAGAGTATATGACTCCGATAGAAAGATAAAACTGGAATCCTTTGGGCGATATGCCCTAACTAAGAGAATACTATGAATCAAATGAAGATAAGTGTCTAAGAAATACTCCATAGCTCATCAAAATCTGCTAAGGTTGGCGTCCCTGTTGATGGACACCTGATATAGAAGATATAATAGAAAAGAAAATATTCATGGAAACGGGAAAATGATTTTGAAAACAACAAGTATTTAACAAGTGCAATAAAGCATTTATTATGTACATGTTAGTATCCAACTCTCACTTGCTATTCTCACCTCTGATCTAGAGTGTACACTTAACGTTTCCTATTAACCTCCAAGTTAATGGTTCCTCTTCACCAATTCCATAATATGATTCCATTCCCATGTCATAACCCCGTATGTCCCATACCACATGTTATATAATCATTCTTATACATTTCTCATTTACATGATTCGTTTCTCATTAATATGAATCATTTCTCATTAATATGAATTAAGCTCTTTAATAAATATTCATTATCTTACTTCAATTATTTTATAAATTCACCGTTATCTATAATTTTCACACATTAGATGATTTAACCACAATATAACCATTCATTCATTTAGTTCATTATATATATATATATATATATATATATATATATATATATATATAATACGGCACCCCGAGTCACAGCTGCGGTGCAATGCATTACTCTGCTATCATGTCCCATCATCGCTGGTCGTCAAATACAGGATAAAAGGTTCAATAAGGATTCCTCGAACCACAAACATCAACAAACAAATTGGAGGCGAACATAGTTCTCGTATCCATGGGTCACGCACATACCTACATTCCCACAGTTAGCGGACTTATCAACTCCCCGATAAGTCTTTCATAGACCTATGTTCTCGAGCGACAAATCAAAGATCCCATGGATTCATCAGGATATGACTGCCCTCACGCGCAAACCTCCCCATCGATAGCAAGTAAGCTAGGTATGTCATACACATAATTTATTAATCAATCAAATAGGCATTATCATACATATAATATACTATCAACAAGGTACTCACATTACCCTTATATTATTCCCATACGTAGCATTATATCCCTTTAAATCCTACGTATTAAAATATCACAACTTTACTTCTTAATTTAATTATCCCCGAGCCTCACTCATTACTCAAGGTTCAAATAGGTTTTTCCTCAACATATATTCAGTAAGAAATCACTAATACCCTACTGGTCCGTATCGTCATATCTCCCTAATTACTACGAATTAAACTTTCTTTCTTTAATTAGGGCTAAAACCGATAGTTTCAAATCTCTTATAAACACATCTTCTTTCACTTAGGATTAAACCCTCTTGTAAACTTAAGAATACCCAGGTGTTATATTCAATCACCCCTACTGGTCCTATCTTAAATCCTCATGCATCCCAATTAGAATCCAAAAAATGAACCTAACAACCGAAATTCTTTTAAACTCGTTATCATTATTCTCATCAATTAAATTCCAATCAAATTATTTCAAATCTTATCTAGGGCTTACTGATCTTCTCTAAGTCCCATAATATCCAATTAACAATCATCAAATATCTACCAAAGTTTTGGGATAAGAACCAACATTAAAAAGAAACAACTTTAATAATCCTGGGGAGGTCGATCGATCGAAGGCAGGGGGTCGATCGATCGATCGCCTAGGTAACAGCCCAGTTTTCTGCATTTCTTCTACTATGGGTTTAACCATTTTTTTGTCAATCAAACCTTCATAATAACAACCCAAATGACATATAATTCCTACTACATGATATATCAACATATACAAATGATTTCTAATGATCTAAACATCCTAGAATCATCAAGATATTGAATTAAAAGCATGTGTTTATATCCTCTTTTTTCAGAAAATTATCAACATATTATCTTCAAGAACACATCAATGGTTTTCAGAATTTCCTCAACAGATTCATGATTATTTCATGGATTACTATCTACCTACTACATGAGTTTGATTCCTATATATTTTCAGTTTCTAGAAATCCGTTAAAAACTCTATCTTTTCATCTTCCAAACATGAAAAATCTCATATTTTCATAACTATCCTAACATGAACAATATACAAACTTAGATTGAAATTATCAAACACTTGCCTCTAGTGAAGGTATGATCCTTTGGTGTAGTATATAACAAGTGGTTTTCCCTTCTCCGGTCAACCTCCGGTGGTGGTTGGTGGTGGTGACCCTTGGTTCTTAGTTCTTCTCCTTCCCAAGTAAACTCTTCTCTTCCCAAGCAACTTTTTACTTTCTCTAGGAGGATGACTTCTCTATTTTGTGTAGAAGAGATGAATAACCCACGTGCACTTAATCTTCTAATAGTTATAATAGGACAAAATCCGAAATCACTATTCACCCCTTGTAAAAATGACCAAAATGCCCTTTTGGGTTGTCTTTTCATTTCTAAATGACCCGAGACGCAAATTCAATATCCAAATAGAATTTTCTGACTATTTCAAACCTTCCGAATGCAACGACGCAGTCAAAATGACTATAAGGTCGATAGAAAATAAATTTTCTTTTTAATTTAACAAATTAGTCCCGACACGTCCCATACCGCGTCCGACTAATAATCCAAATTATCGAATTAATATCACACAGCCATATCAATAGCATCACATTCATATATTACCTAAATATCTGTAATTAATATTCAGAATCATACATTTTAATATCCTCAATTCAGATAAAACCCAAATGAATTAATTAATAATAAAATCCAATTAATCCATTAATTTAAAAAATAACCCATTTTAAAAGTCATAAAAATTACGGGGTATTCCAATGATTTGTTGAAACTTATGTTCCAGGATTTGTTATTTCCAATGGGTAGAATTATTATTGCCAATGGGTAGAATTACTATTGTCAATGGGCAGACTTTTTATTGCCAATAGGCAGACTTATTATTGTCAATGAGCAGAATTAGTATTACCAATGGGCACACTTATTATTGCCAATGGGCATAATTACTATTGCCAATGGGCAGACATACTATTGCCGATGGGCACAATTATCATTACCAATGGGCAGAATTATTTGGGCCTTGTGGTCCAGGATTTGTTATTTCCAACGGACAGTATTTATTGGATTTAATATCCACAGATTTGATATATAACTGTTAATTCATTATATGGAAGGATTAGTTTGATTAATATCCACAAATTTGATATATAACTGTTAATTCATTATATGGCAGGATTGGTTGGATTAATATCCACAAATTTGATATAGAACTGTTATTTCATTTCAGGGAAGGAGTACCTCACTAAGCTTAATGCTTATGGTTTATATTTTAACATTTCCAGGGTTGTACGCTGACAACTAAGATGTCATATGATAAGTGATTTGAGAGTTTCACCGTTAGAAAATGTTGGGGATTAGACATGGGGGTTTTGTCATTGTCACGCTGAGATTTTAATACACTCACATATTGTATATATTGAGTTAACATGGATTGAGTTGATCATAGTTAATCACATTATTGTATGTCTGCTTAATTAAGACTCTGATATTGATTTCGGTATGGAATAAGAATAATATTATGTTCATTGTGCACCTTATGTTGGAAAATATTGATAAATGAATTATATTTCCAATGGGCTCAAGATTATGATCTAATTATTCTAATAAGAAATGATTAGTATGGATATTGGGTTTGGGGTGTGACAACTTTGGTCAACCGGACCCTGGAAGCATTCGGTGACCTCTTGGAGTCAAACGGATCATTCGTCTGCATGGTAAGTCAGAATCGCGCACGGAGCGGACCATTGGAAAGAGGTTTCAGTGCCCTTCGAAGATTCATTTAGCCTCGATCGAGCTGAAGAGTTTGACTTTTTGGTCAAACAGAGTCTGGGAGTGCCCGATGGCTTCTAGGTCAGTACTCAGGGTATGACCTGGGTTTGTAGTGATAAAGGGAGGTACTAGGGACCTAAGGAGAGTTAGGGGTAACAGAATGGGGTGTCTACAGTAAGATAATTTTTGAATGTAATATATGAATATGTTCACAACATATTCAAGTGAAGAATCCTATAAAAAATATATTTTGGATGCTTTTTGGTCAAGTTATGGGTAGTCAGATAGAATTTTTTTTGCAACCCTTGTAAATAACGCGTCTTAAAAAGTTCTATTTTAAAATGTTTTTTTGAATTTTTTGCAACCCTTGTAAAAAAAGGCATCTTAAAAAGCTCTATTATTTAGACATTTTTTTGTGTTTGTTTATAATAGTGGGTTTTAAGGCGCTTTCAGTTATAATTAAAAGTGATGTAAATATTTTTTATAACACTTTTTAGCTATTGTGAAATTAGTGTTGCCTTATAATAATCCCATAATGCTTCCATTTCACCGAAATGCTCCTTACATATTTGAACTCGTCATATATGATCTAAAATTAGTAACCACAAATGAATAAATAAAAATGTAAAAGATCTCTTACTTTTCACTATGGTAGCATTAATTTCAAATCCAACCATGAAAAATCACAACCTCAAAAATTACTATATGTAACTGCTAATAAAAATAGAGCTAGAGAACATATTAAAGACCAAAGCACTTGGTCAAATGTAAAACAATAGAGGATGTTATAAACAAAAGTTAAAAATTAAGAGAGATCTTAAATAGCAATGAGTTATTGAACTAAAAATCCTAAACATTAAACATAAATTATAGAGGACATACCTGAGATGTCTTAAACACTGAGAATATTAAAGATATACAAAATTAGTACGTAAATGAGCCCTCAAATTTGAATCAGAAATCTATACACCTGATTTGAACTCCAAACAATCCAAAAAGGAAAAACTCAAGCGAGAAACACATAAATCCAAACATATTGACCCCTCACAGGTTTCAATTAATGTCTGATAATTAGCAGGCAATTGACACAGGTTTTTAATTAATGAAGAATGAAAATTTATCCCTAGTCTTCTCCTTGCTTTTCCAAAAGTGATGCAAATAAGTGGTTGTTCATTGTCTTTGAAAGTGGTGCATGGAGAGGGAAAAAGTTCAGGAAGGGAAGATTGTAAGGGTTCCCTGTTTGAGATCCCAGGGGGAGAGAGAGAGAGAGAGTAAAAAAAGAAAGGTAGATAGTTTAGGTTTGGGTTTTACAGAGAAGGAGGTATCTAGAAAAACTCTCCATTGCTTAGTGCGGGAAATGAAAACTAGTACCCGCTTATTTTTTGGGTTTTATGTCAGTTTTTTTGTTAAACTATAAAGATTTTGGGTTAATATATATCACATTTTCATATAATCTAGTATAAATAGTATGTTATTTATCGCACATTTATTATAAATGTTAAAAAAGATCATCCCTATACTTAATATATGTGATAAATGATATTATGTGAATGCTATTTATTTTATTTAAATATTTTGTGACATAACGTCAATTTTAAAAATAACATAAATAGGTGTTTTCTTGTAGTGATTGCCTATTATAATAAAAACAAAATCATACTTTGTAGAGTGGAGGTGAATCCATTATTTGATTGAATATCATCGTATATTTTTAATATCTATATTCTTAAATGCGTAGAAATTAGTGGTATTCACGGTACGATAAAAACATGTAACGTACCTTTTTATATAAAAAATTATTGGTATTGGTTTACATTTTTTACATATTGAAAACGAAACTACCGAATCCGAAATTACTAAAATTTTTGTAGTTGGTTTTGATTTTAATATTTTAAAAACTGATTTACTAACTGTACCATACCAAAATGAAATACCGAAATTAATGTACCAAAAATACTAATATGATATTATCGAACTTACCAAATTGATAATACCAAATTAAATCAAACAAGAATACCTAATGGCTAAAGCCAAACATAGCCACACTTATTTTATAGGTTCTTTATTTTTCTTTAATTGGTCAACCTTTTAGTAACCCTTGAAATGAATGATGTATACAAGGATTTTCTAATTTTTTTTCCTTTTCCTTTTGTTTTTCTATTTTTATTTATTTTAGTGTATTTTTTCATTTTCTGGACTTTTGTATTCCGTTTTACTCTTGTATTATGTTTACTTTTTGATATTTATTTATTTTTAAACATTATTGTAGTCATATGCTAAAGAAAACATATGTGCTACGGCTGTTAACAGCCATATGCTAAAAAAATACTATGGAGTTGCAAAGCTCGAAAATAGTCTATTCGGCGAGGAATGCTATATTTTGCGTTAGGTCTAAGAACAAATGTTTAAAATGCGATAAATAAAATTGTTTCATATTGCAGATCCTTATGGATGGAATCTAGTCCGAACATCACTATCCAAACAAAAATTTCAGTCAGTGCAACGACCTACATAACATTGAAAGAAAGGGAAACATAAATATACAAATACATGAGAAATTACTTTAGGAACATTTGGGATTGTTAGGCAATTTTAAGTTTTAAATGGGTGTAAGTTGTCATTTATGAAACTTGACAAACATAAAATATTTTGATGATAAACCAAACTCAAGTCAGTTCTTGTTCACTCTATTTTGCATTTTGTTTTGTAATTTTTTTTGTACACATGATTTTTTTGTAGGTTTCGACTAATTTTTATCTTTTGGGGCAATATGGTGATATTCATATTTTCTTTTGTAGATACAGAAGTGGGGAGTGCAAGAAACGAAGAACATAAAAACATTTTTATTTTCGTTTGCTATTTAATATGAAGATCCGAATTGATATTTATTCGAGTTATTTGGACAATGGTTTAACTTTAATTACAATTTGAGATGTTTATTGTATAGCTCAGTAGTTATATATAGTTATGGAAACAACACAATTATGTATGTTATTTTCTGTTTTTTAAAATATGCATATAAAAAGTTTAGGTAAATGGTATAAAAAATTACCATTATGTACCGAGTAGTACCAAATTACCTTAAAGAGAAATTTATTGAAAACTACCGTATTTTCCAAAAAATTGATTTTATCGCATTTATCGCAAAAAATCTATCTTATCAATGTACCGCACGGTTTGATTTTGGTTTATTGGTTGGTGTACCGGTTGATAAAACTTGTGATTTTGATTTGATGATTTTAATGTTGGTACGATATTGGTATGCTCCATTTATCAATCAAAATGACCGCAAACTAGCCCTAATATAAATATATAATTGTTACTAGCATGTAGGCCATGCGTTGCATGGCCGAAGCTATATAAACTCGATTCGATTGTTGTTGTAGCATGGTTGAGAAACCATATGTGTTTAGCTCAATTTTGATGCATAAAATATTCTCTGAAGCAAATGAAATTGAATGTTAAGGAAATATATAAATTAAGCAAAATACAATCACTATAATTTTTAGTACATCACGGTACATCAAATTGTCCTTAAAAAATTATAGACATTACACAGACATTAGATTATCTCTATTAGAGAAGCACATATCACTGTCTTTATGTATATAAGAAGAATAAATTAGATGCTAAACAATAATTATTCTAGGAATTTACTCGAAGCTATTTGGAAGAAGTATTGTTTTTAATCAAACAACATTTCTATTCCATAATCTGGAACATATTTCACATGTAATCATAAAAAAAGGTTAATATAACAACCCCACAACAACGATTTTAATTAGTCAACTGATATATACTGATCCCAAAAGGAAAAAAAAACAGGCACACAAATCAATATATAAAGTAATATTTTTCATCTACCATCAAACACCACTCATCTCAATGCGATGCAACCAAAAAATCACATCCCCCTTCATGTAAATGTAACACCCCGTAGTTTTATGCATTTATAAGTTAATTAATTTGGGAAAAATTTAAATTACTAGTGTGACGTAATTTAATGTAATTAATTATGGAATTGTTATATAAATATTAATCAGGAGAATAATTGGTTAATATTTATGGGAAATTAATTTACTAGGTAAATAGTAATGTTTAATCACGTCTTAAGAGTATTAATGACGTGGGGTTTACTTATCTCAACCGGGAGTCGGTTCTAGACTAAGTTAGGTGGGAGATAAGAAATTTTATAAATTTATCCGAATGCCAATTCTGAGTGCACTGTTGAGTCCGAAAGGGCCAAGATAGTCAGAATAGAGTACCTGAGCGTAATAAATGGGTCTCGGGACCTTTTTAGGCATAACCGAGCCCACACGAGGGTATTTTAATCACTTGGGCTTGGCCCATTAGGCTAAAAATGGGATTAAGCCTAATTACTTAATTAAAGGAAAAAGGGGAATGAAATATTACACTGTGGAAAACCTAAAGTTGGAGAGAGTACCCTAGGGAGCAGTTGAAGGCACTGAGAACCATTTTGGGAGACAAAGGCAAGAACCAAAGGGGATTTCATCATCAACCTTGAGAATCACAACTCCTGATCGGACCCTACGAAACCATAAGGCAAGTGGTTAACTTGCTGTAGCATTTATTTGTATTACAATTCATATTTGTGTGAAGTGGGAACCAAAATTCGTTTTGGGGTAAAGAGGGTACAAATATGGGTTTTTTGTAAATAAATCTTCCGATTAGAAATTATTGTAGAGATTCATTATATAATCTGAGATTGATATGTACTGGTCAGATGTGAAAACCCAGACGAATTATGAACGAATTTGAGATGATAATTTGGTGTTGAGACGTAATTAATGAATAACCCGAGTTTTCCCCAATTCAGAAAATAGGAGAGAACGGAAATTAAATGGGGTTCAGGGACTTTTTAGGGGCTCCTGATCATGTTCTTGGTGTATTATATTGATAATAGGACCTGGGTTAGAATCTGGAAGAAATTGGACATTTAAGGTTTTCGTCTATGGCAGAAACAGGCCTTCAGAAGGCGAAGACCTGTTCGATCGATCGATCGATGGTCAAGGATTTTTGACAGGTCGGCCAATTTTCTTATATAAGGGAAATTTATTTAAAATTCCTTTCCCATACTTTATTTAGTGAGAAATAAATTTTGGACATAAATTCTTAACAATTATGAGGGAAAGTAATTAGGATTTGGAGGGAATTTATGGGTGGCACATTGTGGTTAATTTTGGAGAAATATATTCCAAAATATTAAATTTCGAATCGAGTGGGTGAGTTCGGATATAGTGGTTGAGCGATAACAAAGTATTAAAATTAATTAGTGATGAATACTAATTTAATTTTGGGTCGGGGATTTAGACTCGGGTATCTTATTCTTGTCGGACCAAGAGAGCGAGTCCGAGTATACTTATTGGGTGTCACGAAAAGTAATTAAATTAATTAATGTGAAAATTAATTAATAATCTGAATTGGACCATAAACTCAAGTTATGACGTATAGGCTAGTGCTATAGGTTTAGTACACGCTAAAGCCTGGATTGTTTTATGTATATATATATATATATATATATATATATATATATAGTGTGTGCATTAATATCAGTGTCTAGATATTATTATAATATATACTTTAGTGTTATCGGTGGAGGTTGCGCGTAGAGGGTGAATCCCCTAGCTTGAGGAGTAGGGCGAGTATATCCTCAGGTCATAGCGTCCATTATATGTGTGAGGGGCATCTCACTTTCAGGGAAGGAATATGACCCCATCCAATATTTATGTTATTAACCAAGTTAGTGAGTGATCCTGACTTGGGGTAACTAGGTCACGTGAATGCACCTAGTGGGATGGCACTTTAGAGAATATACATCCGGTGAGTTATTACTCGGGAGTATGGTTATAATTAATTATTATTTCAACAGATGTGCGAATGTTGTGTTATGGTTGTATGTATATAATGGGATAAATAACTATATACGGGTAAACTTAATACAAGATGTGAATAGTATTAGGTGTATAACGGGAGTGAAGTTATAAGAATTTAATAAAGAGAATGATTAATTAAGTAGGGATTATGAATACTTATAAATAATAACTATTGCATACTCGGGTAGAATAGAATGGTTGCAGGCTATCTAGTTATAGGGCAAATAACTAGGGGAATTAATTAAGGCGTTAGTCGTGCACATTAGAGGAGGGGTGAGGATGTCCTCAAGGGAGTGCGACACTAACTAAAATATGAAGAACATGCATACATATTTATTACTGCAAGTTAATCATTTGCTAAATATTTTTCAAATTTTTTGGGTTCTAACCCTTGCTATAAATATTTTTTTTTAAAACTTTTAGGTGTCCAGCCACAGAGACGCCAGACTTGACTCATTCCAGGGATTCGTTGCTGCAGCATATGTGGATGTTGCGGGAGTTTGATAGGAGCCTCATTCTTTTCATTTCTAGTATAGGAATTTCCTATCAGTTACCCGAGTATGTTGCTCATAGATTTATTTAGTATTTATGTCAGACTTGTTGAGATTTATCATTATTGGTCTTTACTTTTGTTAGATTCTTACCAATGGTTTATTTGGGCAGCTTATTATTTATGTGATGAATGTTTCAGTTAGTTGTGTTTATTGAATTATTATTTTTCGCATCAGTTTTTATTTGATTAATGAAAGATAAAATTTGGCACCAGTCTAATTTTTTCACTCAGGTGGTTAGTAATTAAAAAAGTCGACAGTGATGTTAAGAATGAACCACCTGAGAAACCTATTCTAATTTAATTTAGGATTGATCACCCGGGGTTTTATTAGGCGGGGTTTCACATATAGTATCAGAGCATCAGGTTCTAGTGTCCTCAGGATCTGTGCGGCTTACTACGTTTCAGCGTAGCATTCGGTTGTTATAGATCCCTATTATTAGGACCGTTGATTCATATTCTATATTTGTGATATCGTACTTCTGCTATTAGACTTTATATAAATTTTGTACTTATACAATTCAATCTATTTTTAGATGCCACCGAGGAGACAGAGAGAGGAGAGGGATGAGGCTAGGGAGGAGTTAAGGGAGGCTCATCAGGAGCCACAGACACCGCCACCACCACCACCACCACTCGAGTTGATCTCCACTACTCAGGTGGCAGTGATAGTGGCCCAGGCAGTTGAGACAACGATGCGAGCTATGGTATCCCATTTTCCACAGCCCCAGGCACCAGCAGTTCAGGCTCCAGTGGGATAACCTTCTTGGCAGCGAGTTAGGGAGACCTTTCAGAAAGGTCACCCATCAGAGTTCTGGGGTAACACCGATATAGTAGAGGCCTGTGATTGGAAGAAAAATATTTAGCGACACCTGGGCATGCTGGAGTGTACCGATGTGCAGAAATAGATGCTTGCTACCTTACTTCTGTCGGGGGAAACCTTACAGTGGTGGTAATCAGTTACCACCGCTGATGAGAGAGATTTGATGATGATATCCGAGTTCTGGGTGCGATTTGACTGTAAATACTTTGCATTGGCGGTAGAGGCAGAAATGAGGAAGAAGTTCAGTGAGTTAGTTCAGGGTGACCGTTCAGTGGCGGATTATGAGGACGAGTTAACCCATTTGGCAAACTTTGTGCCAAATGAGGTGAGCGACAAGGAGCAAAAGAAATCGAGGTTCATGAATGGCCTAGCCTGGAGGATCAGGCAGCATTTGATTGGCAATCCAGTAATGGTGACATATACAGATGTCATCAATGTCGCTCTTGTAGATTACTAGGATCATCACTTCCATGCGAAGGGGAATAAGAGGGTGGGGGAGCCGAGCCAGCAGGGCAAGGCAATTGTTGGTGGTGATACAATTGGTACTCAACAACATACTAGTAGTCAACAAGGGAACCATGCAAAGAAATTTAAGCTTGGTGGGTTCCGAGCGGGAGGATAGGGTTTTAGACAGGGTCACCCGGGCCCAAATCAGCAGCAGTAGGTGCCTTAGGGCCATCAGGGCCAAGGGAACAATGAGGGAGGCCAACAGGGCCAACCACGTCAAGGCCAATGATAGGGAGACGGTCAGAGACATTATTTTATTTGTGGCCAGATAGGACACTTTAAGAGGGGCAGAGGCCAGCAATAGGGTGCCCAACAGGGGAACCAGGGACAAATGCCGCCAGCAGCACCAACTCCACCAGTGCCACAGCAGTAGGGGAAATTGCACTATGGGCGTGTGTATGACGTCTGGGATGTCCCCAATCCTCCATCACATCAGGCACCGCCAGCGGTTGAGGGTATGTTTCTTATCCATGGTCATGAGGGTAGGATACTATTTGATACAGGAGCATCTCATTTTTTCATTCATTAAATCTAGATTTGCTAAAGTGGTCGGGTTACTAGAGACCACGGGTAGTCTTCGTATGTATGTAGAGTCGCCAGTAGGCAGCGGGTTATTGATTCACTCAATTTATCGAGGGGTGGACATTTTGATTGGGAGACTGAGTTTAGTGGCAGTCCTCTTAATATTATATATGGAGGGGTACGATGTCATCCTAGGTATGGATTGGTTGGAAAGATATCGGGCGATAATAGATTGTTATGAGAGGACAATCATGTTATCCATTTCGGGATAAGAGATGTTCCTAGTAGCGATGCCTCTACCTGAGGGAGGATTGTACACACACTTGTATTATATTGAGGAGGATTCCTCACAGGAGGTGGTAATTTTGTTAAACTTGATTTCGGTAGTGAGGGATTTCGAGGACGTGTTCTAGGAAATACCAGGATTGCCGCCCAGCAGGAAAATCGAGTTTATCATCGATTTAGCACCGGGAACGAGGCCAATTGATCGAGCACCTTACCGCATGGCCCTTTCAGAGATGTGTGAGATGAGAGAGTATATCTAGTAACTCCTGAATCAGGGTTTCATTCGGCAGAGTACATCATCATGGGGTGCACCGGTGTTGTTCGTAAAGAAGCGGGATAGTTCACTTCAGTTGTGCGTGGACTACATGGAGCTGAACAAGGTGACTATACGGAATAAATATCCTTTACCTAGGATTGATGATTTATTTGACCAATTGAGAGGGGCGTCTTACTTCTCCAAGATCAATTTGAGGTCAGGGTATCATCAGCTACGTATTCAAGAGAAGGATGTTCCTAAGACCGCTTTCCTGTCGCGGTATGGATCTTACGAGTTCAGGGTGATTCCATTCGGCCTCACCAATGCGCCAGCGGTATTCATGAATTTCATGAACAGGGTTTTTAGAGAGTATCTCGACCATTTTGTCATCTTGTTCATTGATGACATTATGATCTACTCATGCACTGAGGAGGAGCACACAGAGCATCTGCGTATGGTTCTACAGACGTTGCGGGATCACCAGTTTTATGCCATGTTCGGGAAGTGTGGATTTTAAGTGTGGGAGGTACAGTTTCTTGGTCATGTGGTGTCAGACTGGGGTATTTTTGTGGATCCAAGTAAGGTGTCGACGGTGAGGGAGTGGGGGCAGCCCATGACACCGACTGAGGTGCGTAGCTTTCTAGGATTGGCAGGTTATTACAGGTGGTTTATTAAGGAATTCTAAAAAATTATGGGCCCTTTGACAAATTTGACTCGAAAGGGGGTGCCTTTTATTTGGAGTGATCATTGTCAATTAGATTTCGACGAGCTAAAGGACAAGTTGACATCTACACCCGTACTTGCTTTGTCGAGGGGAGGACTAGCGTATCAAGTTTACACTGACGCATCCTTACAGGGACTTGGGGGTGTGCTTCAGTAGGAGGAGAGGGCTATAACTTATGAGTCCAGAAACCTAAATCTCCACGAGGGGAATTACCCCACTCATGACCTAGAGCTAGCAGTGATCGTTTTTCTTTGAGGATATGGAGACATTATCTGCTGGGAGAGCAGTTCACCTTATTCACGGATCATAAGTCACTTCAGTATCTCTTCACACAGAAGGATATGGATATGAGACAGAGGTGGTGGCTAGAATTCATGAACGACTACCAGTTTGATATTCAGTGTCATCCTGGTAAGGCTAATGTGGTGGCAGACGCATTGAGCCGAAGACCGACTAGGGAAATATTAGAGGTCTGGAAAGCAAATTAGAGAGAGCTTCGATATGAGGATGATGTAGCCAGAGCCTGCATGTCAGCATTATCCATCACACCTGAGATCATTATGCGACTTGTGAGGGCTCAGGCGGAGGACCAGATCTGTCAGGATAGGGTACACCAGTTGTTAGCTGAGGGAGCAGAGGGTTACTCGATCAGCTCAGAAGGAGGCCTACGCCTAAATGGGAGGTTAATTATGCCAGAGGATGAGGAGTTGAGGCACGCTGTTATGATAGAGTCCCATGGTTCAAGATTTATGGTACATCCCGGCAGGGACAAAATGTACCAGGATATGAGGAGGTAGTATTGGTGGGCAGGAATGAAACATGACATAACAGGGTTTGTCTCAAAATGTACCACATGTCAGCTCGTGAAAGTTGATCATTAGAGACCTCCAGGGATGCTACATCCACTAGAAATTCCCATGTGTAAGTGGGAGAGCGTCTCCATGGACTTCATTATAGGGTTACCTACATCGCAGAGGGGTCACGACTCCATAGGGGTCATTATGGATCGGTTGACTAAGATGGCCCACTTCCTACCGGTTCGTAAAAACTTTGAGACGATGCGTTATGCGTAGCTATTCATAGCGAAGATTTTTAAGCTATACGGGGTGCCGGTAAATATTGTGTCTAACGGAGACAAAGTTTTTGTGGCCCATTTTTGGCAGATCTTTCAGGAGGCCATGGGCACAAAGCTACGTTTGAGTACAACCTATCACCCAAAGAACGATGGGCAGACTGAGAGGGTCAATCAGATGCTAGAAGACATACTCAGGATGTGCATTTTAGACTTCGATGGAGGATGGGAGAGATATCTTCCTTTGGTAGAGTTCGCGTATAACAACTCTTACCAATTCACGATTGGCATGGCACCGTTCGAGGAACTGTACGAGAGACCATGTCATTCACCTTCCTATTGGTTAGAGGTGGGGGACAACAAGTTATTAGGGCCAGAGATTGTCAAGGAGACGTCTGCCAAGATAAAGCTGATTCGAGGGTGGATTCGAATAGCTCAGGATAGGCAGAAGAGTTATGATGATGCTTCGCGGAGACATGTGGAGTTAGAGGTTGGGGATCAGGTATTAGTTTCGGTGTCCCTTATGAAAGGGGTGATGAGGTTCGACAAGAAGGGTATTATTGAGAGGGTGGGACCGGTAGCATATAGACTGGGATTGCCAGAGCATCTTCAGCGGATACACGAAGTGTTTCATGTGGCATCGCTGAAGAAATATTGAAGGAGGGAGAGGGCCTTCTGGTAAATTCCACTCGAGGAAATTGATTTAATGCCAAACATCTTGTATGAGGAGAGACCGGTGGCTATTCTGGACTGTAGTCAGTGAAAGCTACGATCCAAGGTTGTTCCACTAGTTAGAGTACAGTGAGGTCATCACAACGTTGACGAGTCTACCTGGGAGCGGGAGGATGATATGCGAGAACAATATCCAGAGCTATTCACCACAGGTACGACCTAATTTCGGGGAAAAAATTCCTTTATAAGGGGGGGAGTATGTAACACCCCGTAATATTATGCATTTAATAGTTAATTAATTCGAAAAAAATCTAAATTATTAATGTGTCGTAATTTAATGGAATTAATTATGGAATTATTATATAAATATTAATCGGGAGAATAATTGGTTAATATTTATGGGAAATTAATTTACTAGGTAAATAGTAATATTTAATTACGTCTTAAGAGTATTAATGATGTGGGGTTTACTTATCTCAATCGGGATCGGTTCTAGACTGAGTTAGGTGGGAGATAAGAAATTTTATAAACTTATACAGATGTTAATTCTGAGTGCACGGTTGAGTCCGGAAGGGCCAATATAGTCATAATAGAGTACCCGAGGATATTAAATGGATCTAGGGACGTTTTTAGGCATAGCCGGGCCCACACGGGGGTATTTGGGTCACTTGGGCTTGACCCATTAGGCTAAAAATGGGATTAAGACTAATTACTTAATCAAAGGATAAAGGGGAACGACATATTACATTGTGGAAAACCTAAAGTTGGAGAGAGTACCCTAGGGAGCAGTTGAAAGCACTGAGAACCATTTTGGGAGACAAAGGCAAGAACCAAAGGGGATTTCATCATCAACCTTGAGAATCACAACTCCGGACCGGACCCTATGAAACCATAAGTCAAGTGGTTAACTTGCAGTTGCATGTATTTGTATTACAATTCATATTTGTGTGAAGTGGGAACCGAAATTCGTTTTGGGGTAAATAGGGCACAAATATGGGGTTTTTGTAAATAAGTCTTCTGATTAGAAATTATTGTAGAGATTCATTATATAATCTCAGATTGATATGTACTGGTAAGATGTGAAAATCCAGATGAATTATGAACGAATTTGAGATGATTATTTGGTGTTGAGACGTAATTAACGTATAACCCGGGTTTTCCCCAATCCAGAAAATGGGAGAGAACGGAAATTAAACGGGGTTTGGGGACTTTATGGGGGTTCCTGGTGATGTTCTTGGTGTATTATATTGATAATAGGACCTGTGTTAGACTGTAGAAGAAATTGGACATTTAAGGTTTTCGTCCATGGCAGAAACAGGCCTTCGGAGAAGGCGATGACCTGTTCGATCGATTGATCGATGGTCAAGGATTTTGGACAGGTTGGCCAGTTTTGGTATGTAAGGAAAATTAACTTAAAATTCTTTTCCCACACTTTATTTAGTGAGAAATAAATATAGGACAAAAATTCTTAACAATTATGAGGGAAAGTAATTGGGATTTGGAGGGAATTTATGCGTGACACATTGTGGTTAATTTTGGAGAAATATATTCAAAAATGTTAAATTTTGAATCGAGTGGGCGAGCCTGGATATAGTGGTTGAGCGATACCAAAGTATTAAAATTAATTAGTGATGAAAACTAATTTAATTCTTGGTCGGGGATTTAGACTCGTGTATCTTATTCTTGTCGAACCAAGAGAGCGAGTCCGAGTATACTGGTTGGGTGTCACCAAAAGTAATTAAATTAATTAATGTGAAAATTAATCAATAATCTGAATTGGACCATAAACTCAAGTTATGACGTATAGTCTAGTGCTACAGGTTTAGTACACGGTAAAGCCGGGATTGTTATATATATATATGGTGTGTGCATTAATATCAGTGGCTAGATATTATTATAATATATACTCTAGTGCTATCAGTGGAGGTTGCGCGTAGAGGGTGAATCCCCTAGCTTGAGGAGTAGGGCGTATATATCCCCAGGTCATAGCGTCCATTATATGTGTGAGGGGCATCTCACTTTCAGGGAAGAAATATGACCGCCTCCAATATTTATGTTAATAACCAAGTTAGTGAGTTATCCTAACTTGGGGTAACTAGGTCACGTGCCTAGTGGGATGACACTTTAGAGAATATACATCCGGTGAGTTATTACTCGAGAGGATGGTTATAATTAATTAGTATTTCAACACATGTGCGAATGTTGTGTTATGGTTGTATGTATATAATGGGATAAATAATTATATACGGGTAAACTTAATACAAGTTGTGAATAATATTAGGTGTATAACGGGAGTGAAGTTATAAGAATTTAAGAAAGAGATTGATTAATTAAGTAGGGATTATGAATACTTATTAATCACAACTATTGCATACTCGGGTAGAGTAGATTGGTTGCAACGGGTTGCATAGGCTATCTAGTTATAGGGCAGATAACTAGGGGAATTAATTAAAGCGTTAATCGTGCACATTAGAGGAGGGGTGAGGATGTCCTTAAGGGAGTGCGACACTAACTAAAATATGAAGAGCATGCATTGATATTTATTACTGCAAGTTAATCATTTTCTAAATATTTTCCAAATGCTTTGGATTCTAAACCTTGCTGTAAATATATTTTTTTAAACCTTTTAGGTGTCAAGTCACAAGGACGCCAGACTTGAATCATTCAGGGATCCGTTGCTGCAGCATATGTGGATGTTGCGGGAGTTTGATAGGCGCCTCATTCTTTTCATTTCTAGTATAGGAATTTCCTATCAGTTACTCGAGCATGTTGCTCACAACTTTATTTAGTATTTATGTCAGACTTGTTGAAATTTATCATTATCTGTCTTTACTTTTGTTGAATTGTTACCAATGGTTTATTCGGTCAGCTTGTTATTTATGTGATGAATGTTTTAGTTAGTTGTGTTTATTGAATTATTATTTTCCGCATCATTTTTCATTTGATTAATGAAAGATAAAATTTGGCACCAGTCTAATTTTTTCACTCAGGTGGTTAGTAATTAAAAGGGTCGACAGTGATGCTAAGAATGAACCAACTGAGAAACCTATTCTAATTTAATTTAGGACTGATCACCCAGGGTTTTATTAGGCGGGGTGTCATAGTAAAGTCCTTACCTCCGAGCGTGTTTTAACACCTCTTCAGTTGACTCCACGTGCGAAGCCCTTGGAACCTGCGTAATGACCTGAAACCAAACCCCATTTTTATATCTGTTGATTGAGCTCCCATACTTGTCATCAGCTTTATACCGGGACCTTGTTAATTTAGACAATTGCCACAAATGCCAAGAATAAATGTTTACTATATGGCTTCTGAAATTGATTTGTCCGAATTACCAATTGTCACCATACGGGAGCATTGAAAATTAAGTTAACTCAATAAATACCCTCCAACCAAAAAATAAGTAAATTTCATTAAAGCCCTTTGCATACTCTGAACATTATTAAAATGAGAAACTCAACACTCAAACAAAAACAAAAAATAAACTTATATTAAGAAAAATCTTACAATTCTTTCAAGTGGGTGTTGGAGAAAAAACATAGATATTGGGGTGGCACAATTGAGCTGGGCTAGAAGTGATAAATACCATTGAAAAGTGGGGTCATTTCGGTCATTTAAAAAGAGTGATCTAACAACTGGTATTGTGGTTAGTTGGTCTGAGTGTGATTTTTGAACTAAATACAAATAAGGTGGGAATTTATTAAGACTCTATGATCCATTGTTGGTGAATTTTCTGTAAATAGTTAGAATGACAAATTAATAATCTGATTTTATTGTTTCGAAATATTATCAAGAGACGTTAATCCGACCTTAAAAGAAAAAAATAAACCATTATTATTCTTAAGAAATGATTCATCAAGAAATTAATGAAAGTAAATGAGGCATTTTTCAAGAGAGAATGAGAGGAAATGAGGCACTAGCTAAAACAGGGCTATATTTTATCGTCAAAAGGCTACAGAAACAAATGAAATAAATTAGAACCCGAATCCAAAATTGAAATGACAATTTCAAAAAAACCAAAAATAAAATCCATAATTAGAGGTAAAAGGTTGTTTGTAATATATATATATATATATATATATACGCACAGAGAGATAGATGGAGAGAGAGAGGGAGAGACCTTCTCTCTATGGTGGTGTGATGTGGTGCACTAATGAAGTATGATTCAATGGGAAAAAAGAAGGTGAACATAAAACCCAACAAAATAGCTTAAGTCGAACACCACCACTGTTTGATAAAATCGACCCAAAAGCACCAGTGCAAATTTAGTAATAAAAACATGTCATTCATAATTATACACAATAAAATTTAAACATTTTTTTTTGAAATATATTCAACCCTTCAATTAAACATTTTGTCAACCAAGAAGCATACAAAATTTAACCAAAAATAAGGATTCCTAACAATATTCATCTCCAGAAAATGAGACAGAATTATAATGTATGCAACTGCACAAATGTTAAAGATTAGATGGACAACATTGAGCTTTTAACTCCCCATACTTATGCCACCTACAATTACTTGCGGTGTACTGCTACTAATTTTGCAAGATGTGTTACAAAGATCAACATAAAAGATCTATTTAAAAAATCAACATAAATTTGCATAAATAAATCTGCACAAATAGATTGTACAACCAACTTAACATAAAAATAGAAAATAAAAAAATATATATAAAAAGGAAGGAAGAAGGAAAAACATACCCCAATCTATTACCTGATGTCTGCGATAATACCTGTAGTTGAATAAATGCACTAATATATCAAGTTTGCAAAAAATTCCAAATAAAATAATAGATAATTAAGGTCAATGTCATGTTCCTTCCTATATTTAGATTTTTAGGACAGTGGTTTTCAGGTTTATAAATATAGTCCCTGTGGTACACTAACATTTATTTGTGTGCTCCCTTTAGAGTTAAGAGTATACAAAATAGGTAATTTCATTTGTTTTAGTTAAAGAGTCATTTGTATTTATTTCCTTAGTCATACTCATTTAAAACTCATTCTAAACATAAACACATAACCCCACCTCCACCCCACCCCACCCACCGGAATCCTCATCGGAACGCCGAAATTCTCGTCGGAGATCACCGGATTGTTTCTCTCTTCTCGTTTCACTCTCCCTTCGTCTATTTCTTTCATTTTTTTGGTCTGTGCCAGCGACACTATCGCCAGCGCCAGAGAAGAAGGTTTTTTGCTTAAAAAATGGAGGTTTTAGGGAAAGAGTAAATTTATCGATTTTAATTTTTTTGTCAAAAAATATCAAATATGGGTGTTGTTGAATAGATCTAAACGAGTAGATTTCAAATATATAAATTTTTTGAATTTTGGATTTGTAGATTTGAATTGTATTTCAAATGGCATATTGGTCATTTTCTATGCTGTTTTTGGTGGAAGGACTAAATTTATAAAATTATGTGGAGTATTCTATTTTTATATACTTTGAGTTAGATCAAACTTTTCTACAAAACCCTCGTAAAATAATGCTAACTCGTTATAAACTTAATTTCTTTGAAAGACCTAAAATGTAACATTTATGGCTATTCATGATTGTACCGAATTGGAGGGATTTTGTTCTTCGACTGAAAATACAGGAACATGTTGATCATTAATAGGATAGAGAAGACATGTTTGAATTGAGGGATACACCAAAGGGGAAGAATGTAGGATAGCTTGGGTCAAAGACAAAAAGATGGGGAAAATCACATTAGGCATCCAAACCATTAAGCATGGATTAAATAGTTTATGGGCATGTTTGGTTGTATCCCAAATTATAAATTAGTCCATTTAAAATTAACTCATTCATGAATTGCCTTATTATTAGTGTTTGGTTACAAGAATGAACAAATTCAAAAATGAACCAATTCATGTTGATTCACAAAAACATAAATTAGTTCATTTTACCAAAAGCTTGAAATTGCACAATTTATAATTACAACATGAATCTTAAATGCACCACTCCCATAGAGTACCTCTCACCATACTACTCTCTCTCTCTCTCTCTCTCTCTACACACACACACACACACACACACACACACACACATCAAAAGTAAATAACTCCATTTTTCTTTTCCAAACACATCACAAATTAGATTTAAACCCATTTAAAATTAATACATCGACAATCTATTCATTTCAAATTGATCAATTTATAAAATTAAATAATTTACGCAACCAAACAGACCCTAATTGATTAGTTCCAATTTTGTTATATCCATGTATGGGACATGGATATGTAATACCATTTTTATTAACAGAATGGTCAGGAAGCTGGGCCACATTTAGGTTGTACACAATTTGGAATTCCGATTCATTTTGAAAAAGATGGATCCGTTGATCTGAACACTTTATATAGATCTGTAGGTCCGATTTACTCCATGAATCTCCTTATTAGTTTTTCGGATATATATTTTTTACCGTGTCTTGAATGGTCAAATTCCCCATTTCTAGATCTGCAATGTAACAATTGGGTAAATGGGAAGACGAAGGGAGCAGAAAGGACACATACTGGAAAGCAAGAGATAAGAGACGCACTGATGAAAGTGTCTTAATTGTAAGCTTTCATATCATAGATTTGTGACCATTCCGTGCTACTAAGAGCATCCACAATGGTGGAGGGTTTGGACAAAAAAATGGTAAAATTACAAATTTGTAGACGTACAATGGGGATAGGCAGTTGCCAAAACTGGAGAGAGGAATGGTAAGGGATTTGCAAAGTTACCGGTTGGCTGCTGATTCAGTAAAAACTTCTTACGAACTTCTGATGGTCGTAGGAACTTCCTACGAACTGCTTTTGTCCGTAAGAAGTTCTTACGAACAAAAGAAGTTCCTACAAACTTCAGAAGATCGTAAGAATTCCTACGAAGAAAAGAAGTTCACAGGAAACCCTTTTTACCCTCAGTAAAATCTAACACCGTTTGAGAGAATTCTTTATAAATAGGACCAAGTTTCTTCCAATTTCTTATTGTCTCCCTTTATAAATTTTTAGACTCTTCCAATTTCTCTTCCATTTTCTTATTTTCATTTTAAATATATTATATTTCTATAAAAAAATATGTCTTCTTCTCAACCAATTATTTCTGGTACATCTCGACAACCTAATATGACTCCTTCTGAGGATGAAGTATTATGTACCATTTATGCAAAATATACAGCTCGAAGTATTGAAGGATACTCAATATCATCGGGCACATTTTGGGACACTGTGAAAGATGAGTATAACGTCACGCATGGAATTACAATTACTCGTACGAGATCCATGCTATCAACACGTTATAATCATATATCGCATCAAATAATGATATATATTGCAAAGCTTTCTCACCAAATGAATAATATGGGAAGCGGGACGAACGAATTCCAAGCGGTTACTAATGCACGCGACGCGTACCGCGCTGAAACCAACAAACATTTTATGTTCGATAACTTCTATTAAATTTTAAAAGATTTACAAAAATTTGACTTGAAAAATACATCAGGGAATGACGACAGCCCTACACTTGTACGCGAAGATGATACTCCGGGGGTACGAGACATACCGGATAGACCCCCAGGCAGGAAGGGTGAGAAACAACGTGCACGTCAACGAGCGCGTTCTGACAGCTTGGATTGTAACACGGCAATACTCAAACATTGCAAAGACTTCAATGCAATGTTTAAAAGCAAGCAAGAGTGGAAGAATAATCGTGCCCTTAAATTTGACTCTCAAATGGATGCGTTCATTCAGATGAAGCGAGCTGATCAACTCACCAAAAAGCAGGATCAACTCGTGCGCCTAGGACGAGAGCAATCGTACATCATGGAGTTGGATATGACCCATATGAATGAAATACAAAAACAGTTTCATTTTAAAAGGTTCAATGACCTAACAACGATGGTTGTTGCGACCGAAGCTGCGATATCTGAGTTGCAATCGAACTCTGCCGGGTCGTCTGGTCCAAGCAGTTCAATTAATGATTAGTAGTGTTTTTAAATGATGTATTGAACCCTCATAATTGTATTTTGTTTTTTTTCGGTATATGGAGAGTGATTCACTATCCATCTTAATAAATGAAATGCCACCCTTAAATAGATGAAATGTGAGTATTGTTTATTAATTTTCCGCTTATATAATATTGTCGGTTAAACCATTATTTTATATAGAATAACAGGTATATGATCACTATGACAATCCGACAAATACAAATTGAAAATGGAACAAACATAACATTTAACCACGGTTAAAATAAAAAATACAATAAATTCATCAACCGACCATTTCATCACCGTGGGTGTTCAAAATGTGCTCTACCAAATCATTCCGTAACTGTTGATGTTTAGTTACATCTCTTATCTTAGCATCCCGTATGAGGTAGTCGTAGAAATTAGTTTGGGCCCTCATATTTACAGGTGTTTCATCATTCTGTTCGTACTCATTTTGCCGTGGACAATCTCTACGTTCATCGTCATTAATCATATTATGAATTATAATGCACGACTTCATAATGGTTGATAGTGACGCCCTATTCCATAATTTACAAGGTTCCCAAACAAAAGCGAATCGATCTTGTAATACACCAAACGCACGTTCAACATCTTTTCTGCACGCTTCTTGGTACTTGCAAAATAATTTCTATTTTTGTGTAATACCATTTTGGTTCCTAAATGTTTTTACTATTGAAGCGTACGGAGGGTAAATGCCATCTCCAAGGTAGTAGCCCATGTTGTAAGAATTTCCGTTAACATTGTAATTAACGGGAGCTGCCGTCCCATTGCGCAATTCTTGAAAGACATTAGATCGGTACAAGACATTCAAATCATTGCAAGAACCAGGCACCCCAAAGAATGATTTCCAAATCCGAAAGATCGTAGGAGGTAACCGCTTCAAGGATTATCATTGGTGACTCTTTACGACCACTATATTGAGCGTGCCATGCTGTTGGACAATTTTTCCAATGTCAATGCATGCAATCTATGCTCCCTAGCATTCCTGGGAAACCTCTATTTGCATTTTGTTCGAGTAACCTTATAACGTCGCCTTGTGTCGGATTTCTGCCGTACTGGGGACCGAAAATTCGTACAATTGCCTCTGTAAATCTAATAACAGTTTCTAATAGAGTGGTTTCACTCATAGCGTACTGCTCAGACCACACGTCATGGGAATCCCCATTAGCTAACAGTCGAATTGCCCCCCAACACTTTCTGATGAGAGCTTAAACCTTGACGACTGCAAGCATCATTCTTCTGAACAAAGTAGTTATCATAAAGGCAAATAGATTCAAGGATGTGATCGAAAACACTATACCGCATCCTGAATCTCCTTCGGAAAAAATACTCGTTGTATACCTTATCTTCCCCAAAGTAATCTTCCCATAGTGTTGCATGTCCCCTTTCTCTCCTACGATTCACTCGGCGTCTCGTTTCGAGTTCTTTCCCATCGCGAATTATATTTTTTTCAGCACAACACCGGGTAATCTCCATTATAATAATCATTTCCTCGTCTGAATCATCGGATGATCCACCTTCATTAAATTGTGCATATTGGAGCAAAATATTCTGTCCCTCATCGCTAGAACTAGAGGAGTCCATGATATAATATGGTTACAAATTAATTTAAATGTAGATGAAAAATTATACTCTACCTGTATAGGTTTACAATACACAGGTATTTATAATTTTAGGTAAAATCTTATATAGGTAAGTGTGCTACATGTAACTGTGCTACAGATAAGTGTGCTACAGATAATATAGGTAAAATATAAATTTTTGTGTCCTATTGGTAAGTGTGCAATACAAATTTATCTAGATCAGTGCGCTCGTTCAGCGTCAATAATATCTGTGTCCTTCCGTATGTAAATATACTGTATGATATTGGTAAGTGTGCTACTGATATTGTCAGTGCTATTGGTAAGTGTGATTCATTTTGGGTTCAGGTTCTTCAGGCAATCAATATGTTGTATAGTTTATTTAGAAAGTTACTATGTGGTAACTTCAATCGTCTGCATGTTATTATTGTGCCTTTATATGTGCCTTTTTATCATTTATAAAATTATAAAATTACTACGTGATAATTTTTCAGCATTATGTGTGCCTTGGTATGCGTGCCTTTCTATTTTTTATCTTTTCCATTGGTATGTGTGCCTTTGTATTATTATAAATATTTTTTATCATTGTAAAATAAATTATATCTTCGAAGGTTTAAAATTACCTATAAATAAATTAATTTTGATGTAGATGAAATATTATACTCTACCTGTATAGTTTTACGGTACACAGGTATTTATAATTATAGGTAAAATCTTATATAGGTAAGTGTGCTACATGTAACTGTGCTACAAATAATATAAGTAAAATGTTAATTTACGTGTCCTATTGATAAGTGTGCAATACAAATTTATCTAGATCAGTGCGCTCGTTCAGCGTCAATAATATCTGTGTCCTTCCGTATGTAAATATACTGTATGATATTGGTAAGTGTGCTACTGATATTATCAGTGCTATTGGTAAGTGTGATTCATTTTGGGTTCAGGTTCTTCAGGCAATCAATATGTTATATAGTTAATTTAGAAAGTTACTATGTGGTAACTTCAATCGTCTGCATGTTATTATTGTGCCTTTATATGTGCCTTTTTATAATTTATAAATTTATAAAATTATTACGTGATAATTTGATATCTTTATGTGTCCCTTGGTATGTGTGCCTTTATATAGTTTTACTTTTACATTGGTATGTGTGCCTTTATATCATTGTAAATTAAAATTATATCTTCAAAGGATTAAAATTACCTATAAATAAATTAGATGTTAATTCTGAGTGCATGGATGCATTGGTTGAAAACTCAGGTCTCGGCACATCTATAGTATATGAAGCCCCCTCCGGTAGGCCTACGTCAACCATCCAATTCTGCCTCGGTGGTTGGATGTGCGTAGAACCACCCACAGAGAACTGTGTCTCATACACATGCGGATCATTTGTCGGTGCTGGTGCTTGTGGGATTCGCAACGTCGAAGGTGCCACTGAACCAACTCCAATCAAATCTACATTAACATATCTGGCAATCGGCGGTAGTATTGGCCCGAGTGCTACTGCCTTCCAATATGCATTATACTCTTCATGTGACACATCTCTTATGTATTGATTTGCGATATGCCAATTTTGGGCGGCAGCTGTTTGGAAATCATGTTCTGAGGCACAACACAAACTTGATGGTGGGTTGTCTGCGATACATATCCTCCCAGTCAATTGCCGGATGGCCCGATCACCCAAGTACCAAAAACCCTTAAATAGGGGATCCCAAAAAATCATCCGTAACCCCGATATCTCTCAAGCATATAAGATGACATCAGAGTCACGGTAGGCAGAAGTCTCGTATGGCTGCCATATAATGGACTCGGGTGACCGCATCTCAAGCTGATGTTGACTGCTTGAGATGTTAAACCGTTGTGCTCCCTTTACTTTCTTTCTGTTCCCCCTTTACCAACGAAATATGCGGGGCCACGCATCGATAGACGGATCGACGAGAATAGGATATGCCGTGGCCATGTACTCGTGATGTAAATACTGCAAAATTTTTCAATAAATTTAATTCATTAGAATAAGTTGACGTATTTTGTAATGAAACATAAATTTTAATAAATAATATGAAACGATAATATACCTCGAGTATCTGCCACATGCATTCAACGCTAGTCAACGATCGTCGACTGGCTTTGTCCAAAGACCATAAAATACGGGCATAAATAGCCGAACCCCAGTCGTATTTGTCGATGGCAGGAATATCCTCAAGATAATGTAAATAACCGAGGTCGGCAGTGGAGTGAGCATTTGGAAAAAATACACTCCCCAATACATAAAACCAAAATGCCCGAGCTATGATTGGAGACATATAATCTGGTAACGGTTCAACCTTGACAAAAATTTCAATGTATTTTTTTAGGTCAGAAACTGGAATTCCCGCACCAGTAAATCTCTGGGAAAAATTCATTTATGGTATTAACAAAATTTGTATATTGTTCAATTCGTAGATTTTCAATCGGTCGTCCTTGTCCAATTGGAATGCCTGCACGAAGGTTAAAATTTTGTCATATATTTAAATAACTATGAATATGAAAACCATAATATATATTTCAAACAATCATTTATGAATTTAAGTACAACTATTTATTTTCACATATTGAAACATTAAGTAAATAATTATTTTCATATATTGACACAATCGGAATGCGGGTACATTTTCATAATTTTTTTGTCGTATATTGAAATAATTATGAATATAATTACCTAAAAATATATTTCAAACATTTAATTATGAATTTAAGTACAACATATTATTTTCACATTTTGAAACGATTATGATGTCGGTACATATATTAAGAATTTTGTCATATATTTAAATAACTATGAATATGAAAATCGTAATATATATTTCAAACAATCATTTATGAATTTAAGTACAACTATTTATTTTCACATATTGAAACATTAAGTGAATATGAATAATTATTTTCATATATTGACACAATCGGAATGCGGGTACATTTTCATAATTTTTTTGTCGTATATTGAAATAATTATGAATATAATTACATAAAAATATATTTAAAACATTTAATTATGAATTTAAGTACAACATATTATTTTCACATTTTGAAACGATTATGATGCCGGTACACGAAGGTTAAAATTTTGTCATATATTTAAATAACTATGAATATGAAAACCATAATATATATTTCAAACAATCATTTATGAATTTAAGTACAACTATTTATTTTCACATATTGAAACATTAAGTGAATATAAATAATTATTTTCATATATTGACACAATCGGAATGCAGGTACATTTTCCAATTTTTTTGTCGTATATTGAAATAATTATGAATATAATTACCTAAAAATATATTTCAAACATTTAATTATGAATTTAAGTACAACATATTATTTTCACATTTTGAAACGATTATGATGCGCGTACATATATTTAAAATTTTGTCATATATTTAAATAACTATGAATATGAAAACCATAATATATATTTCAAACAATCATTTATGAATTTAAGTACAACTATTTATTTTCACATATTGAAACATTAAGTGAATATAAATAATTATTTTCATATATTGACACAATCGGAATGCGGGTACATTTTTCAATTTTTTTGTCGCATATTGAAATAATTATGAATATAATTACCTAAAAATATATTTCAAACATTTAATTATGAATTTAAGTACAACATATTATTTTCACATTTTGAAACGATTATGATGCGGGTACATATATTTAAAATTTTGTCATATATTTAAATAACTATGAATATGAAAATCATAATATATATTTCAAACAATCAATTATGAATTTAAGTACAACTATTTATTTTCACATATTGAAACATTAAGTGAATATAAATAATTATTTTCATATATTGACACAATCGGAATGCGGGTACATTTTTCAATTTTTTTGTCGTATATTAAAATAATTATGAATATAATTACCTAAAAATATATTTCAAACATTTAATTATGAATTTAAGTACAACATATTATTTTCACATTTTTAAACAATTATGAATATAAGTAGAACGAAATAACCATAAATTATTACCGGAAAGCATTGTGAAGTCCAGCGGAGTGAACGCAAGCTCGACATATGGTAATTGGAAGGTATGCGTCATGTCCCACCAACGTTCGATCATCGCCGTCACAATACATTGATCGGAATTGCGCATCACCATAGAAAAGAAATTCGACATAAAACCGACACTGTCGATAATTATTTTGATATCGGGCTTTCTCTCTTGAATCAATTTGTACAATTTCATTGGCCCCGCCCAATTCCCCCGAAATTCGAATTTGTTTTCGTTTATTATCGGAGTTTCGCCGTCCGACGCGTGTGATACTCCGTCATAAATACGGTTATAGTTGTCAATTGCGGGATTCGACGATTGAATATATTTCATCCATTTTCTACCTAATTCCATCGTGTTGACAAGATCTGATTTGGAGGATTTTCTATATCTAGATTGGGACTGATTTGGACTAAATTGGGACTGATTTTTTTATAAAAAAATTGGACTGAATTATGAATATGAGACTGAGTATGAAAATTGAGAAGATGGAGATGCAGAAGAAGATGAAAATGAAGAAAGAAAGAAGATCAACTGATTAAATAAACGGATGCAGAAGAAAGGAGAAGAATGAAAAAGGTTCTCAATATATAAACGGAGGAATGTTACCGTTTTAATTAGACCGTTAAGTTCTTACGAACTTCTATACTTAGTAAGAACTTCTTACGGACTTTATTTGTTCGTAAGAAGTTCCTACGAACTATAGAAGTTCGTAGGATCTCCCCCACTGTTAGTTGCCCATTTGGGCGAAAAGTAAATCACACACACGCGCCTCACACCTATCTTTCGCCGATTCACACCATTAGTGATGCTCTAATAATCAAGGCATTAGCCAAGCCACGTGACAGCTCTAAAGTATTTTGGACTACTGCTTTATATATATAATATAATATACACATTAGCCAAGCCACCTGCTACTAATATCCTATTTTTATATACATGAGACCTCATCAGATGTGTTGGGATACGTGACGTGCTGAATAAAGAAAGGCACGCACGTCCCATTTCACCTTATATAACTACAATCCTATGGTAGTGAGAACATTATCTTTACGGAGATGGAGTTGAATTGCAGTTACAGTTCAATAGGTTTATCAGTATGTGCTGTTGTGCTAACATATTGGGTGTATAGCTTCTTAAACTGGGTATGGTTGAGACCAAAGATGCTAGAAAAGTGTCTAAGAGAGCAAGGTTTCAGTGGAAATCCTTACCGGCTGTTTGTGGGTGACCAGAAAGAGAGTGGTACGATGATCCGAGAAGCCTTGACTAAACCCATTAGTCTCACTGATGATATCAAGCAACGTGTTATACCCCATATTCTCAAGACCATAAAAAACCATGGTATGTTACACAAAACTTAGATCTGTATCTATATTTGCATCAGACTTGTCTTGTTATCTTGTAACCGTTAACCTTTTCTTTTCGGAGATGAACGAAGTGTTTCGATTTTTTGCATGAGAGGAATTACTTTTTATATCTTTGTGCTAAAGATGAGAGATTTACTTTATAACAAGGAAAACAATAACATGTGTTTTTATTTTTAAATATTTTTAGATTGTTTACAGGTGTCTTTATAGCTATATATATATTTGCAGTGTTGATTGACTTAGAGAGATATCTGACGTCTCTATGGACGCTAGTGTACAAGTAGATTTATACACTAATTGGCACAAAATGCGGCTAAGGCTAATAGGAATATTTTTTTTGGACTTTTTGGGAAAGTAATAAAAGTGTAGACTGTAATAACAATAATAACAACGTTAATTTCACAATCTTATTATATACATTATTTATAGTATATTGAACAAAGAGTCGAGAGATTTTACCCGGAACTAGAATTTTAGGTTGATGCAACTTTTTAATTATGTATTAAAACTATCACGTACATTAAACTCTTTTCAGATATTCATCTACTATACTGTTAAAGATTCTGAACATTGGGAGAGTTTCAAACTCCATCAGTGGGCGGGTGATATTATATTACTAGCACTACAAGCGATAATATATTAAAATAAAAAAAGTTGTGCCTATGTCGCTACGGCAAAATTTAACTTTACATTATAGAGTATCGCTCTACCACAAATTATTTGTGCAACTACTTGCATATTCACAATATATTTGACTTAATACAACCACATAATTTTCATACTAACTACCCATCACCTTTAAAAAATTATTGGTTCTGTGAGAAAAATAAAAAATTCAACAATTACTAGGATAATTAAATATAGTTAAATCGGGGAGGAAATTGGTGCCAAAAAGTATTTGGCAATATTATCTACGCACATGTTTACTCTTTATTAAAAATTTATCCCACATTTTGGATCCAATCGGAATAAATTGTGTTTTGAAAAAAATATACTTGTATTCTCTATAGTATGGTTGCACCGATTACAGCATGAGTACCAATGCAATATAATTCATGAATAATTTGTGTAGAATGACTTTATTTTCAATTTCATAACTTACCAATAGATTCTACTTAAAGATGACTACACATCTTTTACAGTACCCTGCTCCCAATCGTGATTGGTGACCATCACCTTTACCCAATCTCGATTGGTGACCATCACCTTTAAAATCAACACTATCTACTGTATCAAATCCCAAAATCATCACTCATGGGATTCTTTTATGGAACCAACCATACCAGTTAAGGGACACAAATATTGTCAAGCCCTCAATAATTAACAGTAAAATAAAAATAAAATAATCAATGCTATAGATTCCTCTCAGCACTGGAATTAGGCAACATGATATTAGGAATAATAATTTTAAAAACGACACGGAAACATGACATGGAACGACACAAAATTTACACAATATATTGTGTTCGTGTCAGTTTTTTTACACAAAGTCGTGTTGTGTTCGTATCAAAATTATGAGTCGTGTTATAGTGTCTTGTGGTGTTAATCATTTTTTTATTCGGGTTTATCGTGTCTACAAGTTTAATTTAGTACGAAATTTTAATAATTGTGTTATCTGTGTCTTGTCGTGTTGTATTTGTCTGGTGTTTGTGTTAGCTAAAAAAACAAGAATTCGTATCGTCTATGTTTATGTTTCAAAACATGATCCAAAAAACATGAATTGTCACCTCTACATGATATACCTCTACATGATATATAAAGAAAAAATTAACCCTTGGTATTCTCATATATTAAGCTTTGAAAACAAAGGGAGATCGGACCTGATTGTTATTCTTTGTTACTCTCTTGTAAATCTTTTATTGCCTTACTAATTTATTTTTAGAGAAATATACGAAAGAAAATATTTTTTCATTATAAACATGACACCCTGCCTAATAAAATATCGGGCGAACAGGAGTCTCATATGGTTCATTCTTAGCATCACTGTCGTTTGTTTTTAATACTTAAGTCTGAATCTGAATTATTCAGACTTAAGAGGTACCAAAAAGTATTTTTTTTTAAATGATTAAGAGGTTAACGACTATATTTGGCTCTTAATGGGTAAGAGGTAGAATTACATCTGAAGTCTGAATGAGTCTAAATACATTCATTCAGAGGTACATTCAAACATAAAAACAAACATATTTTACATTCATTCACGGGTAAATTAAGACATAAAAACAAACATATTTTTCAGATTCAGATTTCGGATTTTAGATTCAGTCTTCATATTTCACTTTTGCAAAAATGTTATTATTGACATGTACATAAAAGTTGCAGATAAGTAGAAAAGTTTATGAGTATTGAGTGAAGTTGATGAATTAGGCCTTATTTCAAAAACTTCTTCGTTATTTGAAGGTAAGAATTCATTTATGTGGGTGGGACGCATGCCAAGGTTGCACATCACTGAACCAGAACTCATAAGGGAGGTGTTGACAAATTACTACAAGTTTCATAAAAATCATCACTCACTTGATCCAATAACCAAGTTTCTATTGACTGGAGTTGGAAGTCTAGAGGGTGAACAATGGGTCAAACGCAGAAAAATTGTTAATACTTCTTTCCGTTTTGAGAAGCTGAAGGTTAGTCCATTCTTATTTGAATAAAACTAGTTACTGTAGCTGAGAATGAAGTAGAAATTGTTCTGTTTTCACAAAGCTGAAAATTTACAAAGCAAAAGGTTTTGGAATCCAGAATACAAAACTACGTAATATACGAAGATGACTCCCTAAGTTTTGGGGCACACCTTGCTATGAACTTGGTACAACATTTGAGCTTTACGCCTTCTTTGGTTAATTGAAAATATTTTTTATCTGGATGATTAAAAAAATAACTTACTTGTCCTTAAGATTAAGATTGACTAGCTAAAGGAAATTTGTTCAAAGTGAAAAGTCATATTTAATATGTCATTTTATATAATTTCTTGTATAGCTGTGCAATACATATAAGTTACAGTGCTTAAATTTTTACTTGTTTCATTTCTTATATATAGCTTATGCTGCCTGCATTTTATGAGAGCTGTCTGGATATGGTGAACAAGTGGGAGAAGATAGTCTCAACAGAAGGATCAGCTGTGGTCGAGGTGTATCATGACCTGGAAATTTTAACTGGCGATGTGATTTCCCGGACGTTGTTTGGTAGTAGTTTTGAAGAAGGAAAACATATATTCAAGCTTGTCAAAGAACTAACTGCGCTCACTATTCAGGTTATAGAATCAGTTTCCATCCCCGGGTGGAGGTAAATTATTATTAATCTTTATATCAATACTAATTTTCTCCATGGTCGAATTAGATTTTGCTAGTTTACTATATAATTATAATAAAATTTCCTACTACGAATAATGAACTTTGAAAATCATGGAAATAAAATGAGCACACAATGAGATAAAAGGTTAGCAACTCATCTCGCATGGAGGTCTGAAAACAAATCTTATTATCCAAATATTTTCATAAAAAATGCTAAAAAATCTGTTTTGGCCCTATAAAATTTATTGATGTTTTTTTTTTATTTTGTATGTTTAATGATGACAACATTGTTGTGTAGGTTTGTGCCAACCAAGAGGAACAATAGGATGAAGAGAATCAACAAAGAGTTAGGAGTTTCGATATCCAAAATTATTAACAATAAGATTAAGGCATTGAAGGCAGGGAACAGTAATAACAGTGACTTCTTGGGGATATTATTGGAATGCAAATTGAATGAGATTCAGCAGCAAGGAAACGAAAATGCTGGATTAAGCATTGAAAACATTATTGGGGAGTGCAAGCTATTCTACTTGGCGGGTCAAGACACCACTTCAGCTCTACTTTGTTGGACAATGGTCATGTTGAGTAGGTATCCACACTGGCAAGTACGCGCCAGAGAAGAAATTTTACAAGTATTCGGGGATAAGACACCAGACTATGATGGCATAAATCACCTTAAAATCGTAAGTATTAATCATTTGCATGATTTGTAATTCTTAATAATTAGGGTCAATTGCATAACTCGCCTAAATCATGAATCAAGTAGCAAGAAATCAATTCCTGATGAATAACTCAATTGAATTTGTGACGCACGTGAAAGGTAACATTAGTGATACATGAAGGGGGATTTAATTCTGAAATGGACTACAACAAATATCAATTCCTTATGGTTATCTCAATTCATTTCCTAAGCTAACTTTACTACTACTTTTATGTGGGATGGTTCTTGTAAATGGAGAGATTTTGTACCACGTGGATTACGTGATACACATCTTAAAAACAATTTGAGAGACTCTTGTATTGCTTTTTGCAATTTCTAATATCTTAGGACTGAGCTGACTCCAGAGATGTTTTGTGGTACAATTATGGTTCATATTTTTGCTCTGCTATTACGTGTCACATTTATATGAACAATACATTTCAAAATTTGACACTAGCAATACGGAATCAGCCCTTATAGATTAAACCTTAATAATTGAGATTTTGGTTGTGGTCCACCTTCCAAAACTCTTTTTTTCTTTTTTTTTTCTTTATCTTTTTCCAAAGCTCATTTCATTGTCACTTCTTATTTTCAGCCTATGGTTCCATAAAATTACCATTATATTTTTCTCATATTTTTTGCTATTGATTCTTGTCATTAAGAAATGGTAAACAATAATCTTTTTGTTTTTTCCTTATTGTATTTTAGCATCATGGGCGTAGCCCTCTTTCCCACGATATTGTATTAGACTCCTTTTAGTTTTGTTGTTTACTTTTCCCAAAAATATTGTATAACTAAAAAGAAGATAGGATACAATTGCACACAATCTCAGTTTGTATTTTTTTCATATTCATGATTGGTTTCGACAATAAACATTCCCATATAATATCCCCTATTAGATTTTATTGCATTATCATGTCATTTTTATAAGATTTCGTTTGCGCAGGCAACTATGATTTTGTACGAGGTTTTAAGGTTATACCCGCCGATAGTTGAGCTCACAAAAGTTCCCCACGAGGATACAAAACTCGGTGAATTAACGATTCCAGCCGGAGTTCAGTTACTGATGCCTACAATACTACTTCACCATGACCCAGAGATCTGGGGTGACGATGTACAAGAGTTCAAACCAGAGAGGTTCTCCCAAGGATTGCTCAAGGCAACAAAGGGCCAAGGCTCATATTTCCCTTTTAGCTTGGGTCCACGCGTGTGCGTTGGCCAAAACTTCGCCATGCTGGAAGCTAAAATGGCTTTGACATTAATTCTACCGAGATTCTCATTCGAGCTCTCACCATCATATGTTCACGCACCTTACACTCTCCTATTTTTGCAACCCCAGCTTGGTGCCCACTTGATTTTACGCAAAATCTGAGCATCCAATGTGAGTGGGTTGGTCTCTATTTGTCGTCTCTCTTATATGGACCCCACGTCATATGTTTCAATTGCCTTTAGGCAGTTTTATTGTAAAATAATAAAAGATGACCCTTGTTCAACACGCGTTACACTTGGTACATCGGCTATGAGAGAGAGAGAGAGAGAATTGATTTGTTAATACATTCTCATTTCTCGTGCTGGTTGGTGCTCAAGTGCACCACGTAATTAGGGGTGGCCATAGGCCCGAGGCCCGCCAAGCCCGCTCAACCCGCCCAATAAAAAAATAGATCTTGGGTAAGGTAAATAGGCCCGCAAAGCGGGCTTGGCAAAATTTTATAGGCCCGATTTTTTTTCGGGCGGGCTTGGGCATGAGTTCTTAAGCCCGATGAGGCCCGGCCCGGCCCGAGGCCCGATATATATATATATATATATATATATATATATATATATATATATATATATATATATGTGTGTGTGTGTGTGTGTGTGTGTGTGTGTGTGTGTGTGTGTGTGTGTGTGTTTGGGGGGGGGGGGACTTCTATAAATATAAAAACGTATGCCAAGTCTTTTCATGTAAAGTGAGAAACTTTATATATGGACTTTGTAATATATGGAGTTTAAAACAGATTTTTAATTAAAAAAATTGGTCTTTAAATAAAAAAATAGGTATTTTAATTTTAAAAAAAAATCTTTTAATTAACATAATAGGGCCCGATCGGGCGGGCCTGGGTAAAGAGCTTTCAAATCTGGGCGGGCTTGGGATTACATAATAAGGCCCGATCTAGGCCCGAGCGGGCTTGGGATAACACTTAATTTTTCAAGCCCGGCCCGAGCCCGACCGGGCCTGCCCAGGCCCGGCCCACGGCCACCCCTACACGTAATATCAGGGACATCAGCTTCAAATATACTATGTTTGAGTGCACTATTTTAGTCTGTTAATTCTTATTTTTCAATTGCATTTTTTCATTTAATATTTATCATTACTCTCACTTTAATCGTTTTTTTGTTAGTTAAATTGGTATCTATTAATCATTTATCCAGATTTATGATCTGAAACTCATGTTTAGTGTGAAATTCTCTAAATTATTCAACCAACAGCTTTAGATGTTAGTGTCACACTCATCTATATTTAGACCAGTGTTCTAAAAAATGTGCGTAGGGGGCGCGAGGTTTTTTAGATACATCAAGTTTTGACCTTAGGCGTGGATTAAGGCGTGATCAACGATGGTCAACATTTTTTTGGCTAAGGCGTGAAAAAACGCACGTTTTTTGGGGGTAAGGCGTGAAAAAATGGGAGTTTTTTAGAAGTAAGGGGTGAAAAAACGCAATTTTTTTTATAATTTTTTTAGTATCTTAAAAATATTGTATTTTAACTTACAAATAATTAGACATATTTTAAAGGTATGTACCATTTTAGTATTTTTAATGGTCTTGTCATAGTAAAACAAATATAAAAATGCCTAAACGCCTTTTCACGTTTTTTTACCCCTAAGCCCGCCTAGGCTTCTAAGGCTTAAGACTTAGCTTCCACGCCTCGTTCACGCCCCGCGTTTTTTAGAACCTTGATTTAGACTTTAAATTCTTAAGAAAATTTATAAAAGAATCTTTCAGCATTGAAGCATGCTTATATTGCCGTGTTAACTGATTTTATACTCCAAATTAGTAGTGATAAGATAGATTCCAAATAATAAATCAATTCATATTAGCGCATACAGTCAAATATGAGGTTCATATTTAAACGATACAAGTAAAATATTTTTTTCATTACAAAAAATCTGAGTAAAATATGTACTATTTTACATTTACTTGGAATCGTAATAATTATATGGATAGAAAAAAATGGGGTGATAATACTTACATGGATAGAAAAAAATGAGTTAACTCAGTCCATATTTGGTCCAATTCATATTTCACCCAATTCATATTGATCCGCTCACAGTCTGGCGTAACTCATAGTTTGGCCCAATTCATATTAAAATATAATCATCATCAATCAACTTAATTTAGCTTTTTCAAAACTATGAAGTGTACTAATTTAATATTTTAACCCTTTCTCAAATTTGTGTTCTTAAGGACATCCATTTTTATCTAACTAACATCATATAAAACGTCAATGCCTATTTTACTAACTCAAACAAAATAACAACATTCATATTGTTATTATGATTAATATGAAAAGACCAAAATTGCCTCTCTCTCTCTCTCTCTCTCTCTCTCTCTCTCTCTCTCTTCGAGAGAGAGAGAGAGAGAGAGAGAGAGAGAGAGAGACTCATATACATCATACTTCCTACATCACCCATACATACATTATACCTAGTTCTAGGCCCTAAAAAAAATTTCCGTATTTTTTTTATTTTACCCATGTAGTTAACCTTCCAATCAACACATGTTTAAAAAAATTAGGTCAAAATACAATCTCTAGCTATTTATTTAAAAATCGAACAAAAAAACTGTTGAAAAGCAACAGATTTTTATGATTTTTTTAAAAATAGTTAGAAAATGCATTTTGACCTATTGTTTTGAACAAATGTTGATTAAAAGGTTAATTTCAATAGAAAAATAAAAAAAATTTGAATAAAAAGGTTTCTTAGGCCCTAGAATTAAGTGTGATGTAGGAGAGCCTCTCTCTCTCTCTCTCTCTATATATATATATATATATATATATATATATATATATATATATATATATATATGGGGGTTCGTATGGATCTTTGAGAATGCAGTTTGATCTTTTTTAAGGATCACACAAAAAACTTATTATAACCTGCTCTGATACCAAGTTGAGAATGCGAATTCGTATGGATAGTCCGTCTATTAAGTTCCTTACACACAAATTCAAAATTCTTCAAATTTTCTCTTGATTATCTATTTGGTGTGTATGCAATAAATTTTTCAAATTAAATTCACCAATCACACAAGCAAACGAAACGCGCAAAAAAAAATAAGAAAAAATCTTTTTCGAGTCAAACATGGTATTCAGCGCTGTAAATATTTTGGCAGGCTCTATTCGACTGACAGACTACTTAGCTCCACTAAGCATAATGCGTAAGGTCTTCAAATCTTTTACAAAATGTGATGCAGTCCAGGACCACCCACAAGGAGCGATCTTCCCTCGGTATCCACCGATCAACCTCAGGATTGCATAACCCAAACTTCTTCACACTACAACAAATATTACTTTTAAAAATAATTTTTTTTACTATGAAAAAAAATCGTGGCAAAATGGGCACTTTTTGGTAACGAAATTTAAAATGTCACAAAATATGGACTATTTGCCTTGAAATACAAACTTTTGTTACTGAATCCTAAAAAATTTATTAAGCGCTATTCTTCCTGCCCAATGAATTTGGCGCTAATTTATTTGCCAACGAAAGTATATAATTCTCAACAAAAAAAATTCATTGTAAATTATTATATTATTTAACTACAAAATATTATGTAGCCAAAAACTAAATTCATATATGAATGACTTAATTTTCGTGGTAGAAGAGATAATTAAATTAAGAAATCAAATTCCCTCTTATGATTCGTATATTTTAAAACTTCCAACAAAAAAATACCCTACCAAGGTAAACTCTCGTCGCTGCTCCCCCTTCTCTTTCCTGCACTCATCCCCTTACTACTGCAGCTCACCCCAAACTAGCGGTCATGCTCACCCCAACCCAACGCCCCTGCCAGCGCCGCAGCGGCCCTCCTCTCAAGTCAGTGATTCGCATCACAATAGCAACCCAATCACGTAACTTTCTATATTTTTTCTATTTTTTTTTCAATTCAATATTCACGCAGATTTAGGATAAATGGTATTCAAGGAGATTTAAGATAAATGACGCGTTTTCAACTTTCTATCATTTAAATTTATACTGTTAAACACAAAAAATATTTTTTTTGTATATATTAAATGATAAATAATAAATGTATATCCTAAATGATAAACGTCTTTTTTTCCAGTTGAACATGTTTTTCCAGTTAAATGGTTAAATATTTAGAATTGTTAAATTAGTTTATTGTAAAAATTGTTAAATTAGTACACTCTTACATATGTTAAATTAGTCTATTGTATTTTATGAAAAAAATTGTTAAATTAGTTTATTGTATTTTATGAAATATAGGGCATCTATGTTGTGAACAATCTTATGTAATTTGATGTTTGATTTGTAATGTTTGTAATGAAAGAAAATTTAACTATTTATATATGGCATTTTCAATAATACTTAGGTTCTATAAACTGCGATTTTTTTTATTATTGTATAATTTAATACTTAGGAATGAATGTTATTTATTTCATAATTGTGACAAGTTATGAGATTTTCGAAATGATTATTTTAAAGGGACAACTGATGTCCCAATTAATATTATATTTATATGATTCAATAGGCATTTCGTTTGCGGCAAAATTTCTATGAGGGTTTATGTTTTTGGATATGGGAGTATATATGGGTGTTTTATATCTCAGAGTTTTACAAATCATTATATATGGGATAAATCACGTACATTTGTTGGAAATGTGCATATAATCCAATCATTAACATATATTACACCAAACTAATCTATTTGTCTTACTCACATTCAATCAACAAGTTATTTATGCATATACTAATTTATTTTGTGCTTAACTTGTTATTACTTATTTATTATATGTAAATGAGTTTGCATATGCATCTATATGTGTTATTTTTCTTTATCATGACTACTCAATACACGTTTATGTTTTTAGCTTTTTGCACATTATGAGTACTAAACTCATATAATATATCTTATGTCATTAATTTGATGGATAAAGGTTGGATGCACGGAACAGATCGATTTTGTGAGAAATATGTGATGGGAGTTAGATTATTCATTCGATTCTCAAAGAAGCATATGAGGAAAAATAATGAAATAAGGATTGCAAGGTTATGTGGGTTCGGTTCAAATTTGTGAAATGCACTCTGAGATACAAATGCACAACACAGGTTACAATTACAATTAGGTTTCAAATTGTTAATTTCCAATTTTTAGTCTTGATTACCAAATCCTAAGTGAGCATGCAGGATTTGATACATAAAAGGAAAGCACACGACCACAACGCCGCGATGTACGAGGAAAATCGAACTGGGAAAAACCTCAGATGACCAGGCCTATAAAAAATCCACTATGAATATGGTTTTACAAAAAGACTCAAAAGAATTACAGACTTAACCTACAAGTACCACTGATGTCGTCTTCAACACCTCCGTCTGTAGCACGCGTAAATCCAATACGATGCGTAACACCTTCCTGTTTCTCGGCGTCCATCTAAAGCTAAGAAGCATCTCCAACATGTGCGGAGGTCCACCGCACAATATGATGATGAGTGTAGGAGAAGATGATTTTTGGTTTTAGTTCTTGAAAAGCGATTCACAAAGATCACACAAATGTTGTAAAGATTTTCTTGTAAAGTGTCTGCCTTTCCTAAAATTGTAAAAGTGGTTATCTTCATATATTTACCGAGTCCCTTAAGTACGTGAAAAGAGTAAGTAGTGGGGAGGGGAAGTTAAGAAGAAAAAAATACTAAAAATAACCATAATTTTCCATAACTCCACCGGTCATTCGAACGAAATATGGTCTCGTTCGAACGACAACGTTTGAACGAGATGAGAATAAGTATTCAAACGAGATATCATTATAGACCCACAAGGAGTCTCGTGTGAAGTCGTTTGAATACCATCGTTAGAACGACCTTAAATCGAAATGGAAAATTCATTTAAAGATTAATAAACGTTTTGTAAAAACTGAAAGCCCATGAAATTGATCTCTAACAACTTTTAAAAATGAGTCATATACCTTTGGGGAAAAATGAGCGTTCGGTTAAATGTAATGAACCCTTCAATGTGGTGATATCCCGGTTGTTTAATTTCTCCAACGTGGAGTATATAGTGACGCCTTGACATTCTAAATGTTTTGTCCAACGGAACAAGACAATACTACAAATGAATCGATATGGAAATGTGTCCTTACAAATCTCCCCCATTGGCTGTTCCAAGACAAAAACATAAAAAATAAAAATAAAAATGAAAATTTCTAAGCCAGACCATCAAGGCGATCCTAATGCACATCCTCAAAAATCAAAAAGGAAATGGACAACTTGACTCCCTAACAACCTAGCTTCTTGAAGATCGTTGTAGGCAAGAATCTGCTAAATTAATTAAAAGGCCTATACACATGAAACAACAAACTAATAAATGCATTTGGAGATGGTGATAAAAAAAAATAATCAAATTAAAGAAATTAAAAGCTTAAAATTTTTCCTTAAGCATCTCCCTTTAAACACGTTCTCCCCTTTTTTGCCCGAAAAAGACAAGGGGATAGACCTATACTTGCAGTGTTAGTAATTACAACATGAAGCATATAATGAAGAATAAGGAAACACTAACATGAGTATGAAAGGCTAAATAGCAAAATATAGAATAGAAGGCATCCATTATATCATCAGATAAGAATAAAAGACAACATAAGTGGATTAAAAATAAAAGAAACCAAATATCCAAATGTTCCACAACTAAATACCCTAACATAAATTAGGAAAAAAGTAAAAGAGATACAATGTCATGTATATATGAAAATAATAGATAAAAACAAGAAATCTCTCTCACACAAGTACATAAAAGAAATAAACATAAATCTTCGTCACTGGGTCGGATCATCAAGAGTGTCATCAAGAGCATTGTCCACGAGATTATTCGATACCCGAAGGACCAGCATTATACTGTATTATCACTGAATCTCTACAGGCATCAGCCTCCTCTCTCTCTCTCTCTCTGCATAGAAGCAAAGAACTCATATATCATGGCCCTACCCTGACTCTGTTGCTCCCGCATATGCTCTACCTACATACGCATCAACCTTACCTCCTCCAAATTAGGTGGGGGATGATGATAAGAGGTGGATGGACGGGACTGAGCGGGGATAGATGAGGATGCAGAGGGGGAGGACTCAGAGTGGGATGAAGTGGGCTGAGGAGGGCCTCTAGGAAGATAACTACAAGATCGGTCAACATATGTGTTGTCTATAGACTGGTAACGAGTGGTAAGAATATCAATTGTAAGGAGAGGGCAACCAACATTAAAGCAATGCCAAGTGACTAAGACGAAAAACAGTAAGGCCTGTTTGATTAGAGTGGTGCAATTAATCCTAATGGCTCAGATAACACCAAAAATGTGGGATGGAAGGTAAATGGAAGACCCTAAGCTAATAGCATACATCAGATGCACGTGGTCGGGCATGATCTTAGTATAGTTTGCACATGGAAGGAGACACACACAAATAATCCAATTAAGGATCATAAAATCAACCTTGAGATTCCCATGATAGAGAATCGCAGTCCCTGGCATAAACTTGTTAAAAAGTGTTTCAATAATAAGATCAAGAGAGGGTCCCACATCATCGTCCCACTGATAGATAGGGGCACATAGGGAAAATCGGCTAACCTAGTAATGTAGCCGACTATAATTATGACTTTCCTACCATGAAATGTGGACACCAAGCCATGTTCTCACTGTCGCACATAACTACAACAAAGAAAAATTATCGAATGAGATCGGGGTAGATAGGATCACGGGGGTTGAACATGGGTTCCTAAGCTCGTGTAGAGAGCTAAGCAAATACAATGGTGCCTGAGAGTGAAACTAGGTCAGCGATATTTTCCCTGACTATAGACCTAGTAGGGAGATCAAGTGAGTGAAATAGGGTGTGGTTTGAACGAATTACCCAACGTAGTCAGAGGTTGGGAATCGTAGCATTGTCACCCAAGGAGTGTTCCTTGTTAGAGTCGACAACACGCCTACCACGAGCCATAGAAAATGAATGATAATTCTACAACCTACCCAGGCATAACCATTGAATCCGACACAACACAAAACCAACAACAACAACAACGACAAATAAATCCCATACTCCTTAAGTTAAATATAAATATATAAGTAAAAAAATTAAATGATAGTTCATAATTCTTTGGACATAAAAATATATAGATGAAAATAATGTGAAAACAAAATATGAAAAGTCATTTAATCGAGGGAATTTTTTTAATGCATTTCGTAGATAATATATATATATATATATATATATATGTGTGTGTGTGTGTGTGTGTGTGTGTGTGTGTGAAGATAGCTCCCCCCAAAATTGTTGAATAATTATGTGCAGCGGGTTATAATTAAGGAACAAGAAATATAAAAAAATTGTTGCATGTTGAAAATAGAACCCAATATACATGGACATCAACAAAAATAAAAGAAATAATTAGAATAGAAGAAAGGAGTGGGAAATACCTCAAGAGAAATTCCCCAAAACTCAACCTTTAATGAAGAACCAAGTAAAGCTATAGGAGAAATGTAGAATCACTCTATGGAGATGTGGGTATGATATAGTTGTAGAGGGAAGATGCAGATCTGAGAAGGTAGACAGAGTAGAGATATGGTTGAAGAGTTGCAAGATTATAGGGAATTGGAAAAACTAACGGCCTTTGACTAAAAGAGAGAGAGTGGGAAATTATGAGAAAATGAAACGGTTAGAAGAAATAGACTAACCGACCTAATAAAAATCCGGTCATTTGAATGACTGGACGTCTCGTTCGTACGATGTCGTTCAAACGACATTCACACGTGACTATTAACGAGAAGTCAGTGCAAATGGGACAAAGGGGTCATTCGAATCTCGTTCGAATGAGAGTTCAAACGAGATTACACTAAGGCTATAAAGCGTAAGAAAAAAAAGATAATAAAGGAACAAATTATCCAAACTCGTACTAGGAAATGTTAAAAATATTTGGATCGTGGTAATGGAACGTATGGGTGTTAACAATTCGAATGAGGACTTCACCTAAGAAATGCACGAGTGCAAGATGCTAAACAATAATCCTACACGTTGAGAACCCATATCAACCTTCTGACAACATAATGGGAATTCAATTGGAGTCAAGACGCATAAATAAAATGCCTAGAAGTTAGATGATTCTTTAGCCAATAACGTCACCTTTAAACGCAATAATATGACTTATTGTGCATACCCATTGATCTTCGACTTATGTCTCCCTTAAGTGCAATTATATCTTAGTTTCACTCAATACATAAAGAATTAATGAAGAATAAAGATTGGCCTTGGCAATTCTATTTTATGTGGAACATAATCTATTAGGATTTTTTTTTACAAATGGTGGCTTGTCACGCAAAGTCAATATGTCTTTCGCAGTCGATTCCATTGCTTAAAAAATACCAAATTTACCAGATAAATGATTTTATATTTTTCTCAATCCGGGCAATGGTTCTTACATGGACAATTGATTTATCTATTGCTTATAACATCAGGTAACAAAATAGATAAGACAACATCTTACTTCACCTAGCATATAATAACGAGATTAACATCCAAACGATTTTAAGAGGTTATTCAAATGAAAGGGGATGATACTAGGCTAACTAGTCATGAATTATCATAGACGGGCATCAAGATGTTATAATAACGCATAAAGTGCACAAGTGAAACGACATCAAGACTAGCTACCCATCGAAAGCCACATGAGTATGAAGTGATATTGTGACCCAAAAATCTCACACACATATCCAAATGGACTAAAAATTTGATTTAAGAAAATTTTTACACAACAAAACATGAAAAGTATTTTTGGAATTTTTGAAAATAAACTATGTACAAAAATATAATTTAGTTCACATGGACAAAGATACTCATAAAGCTCACCCTAAACTAGATTTTCCCACTCCTAACTCAATAAATGGATCAAACCCCAATGGATTTCCTAATATTCTCGAACCGAAGGACATTTAGAAGTTTGGTAAATATATCGACCAATTGATGATCGGTGCCTACAACGCTTAAGGAAACAAATATCTCGTCTACTAATTCGCGGATACAGTTCTCACAAACCCTAATGTTCTTTGTCCTAGAATGTTGGACGGGATTTTAGAGAATATGAATTGCACTCGTATTATCACAGTAAACAGTCAATGTGCCTCGATAAATTTCATAATCTTCGAACATTTACTTCATCCAAATGAGTTGAGTGAAATAACTTTCGACAACTATGTATTCATCCTCTGCCATGGACAAGGAAATGGAATTTTATCAATTACTCATCCATGAGACAAGTTCACTACCAAAATAGAAACATTCACCCTATGTGCTCTTACATCCATCAATGTCCCCTAGCACATTCGACATTTGAATAAGCCGATAGACAATCATCGGTGTTGAAGGAGTACCAAATCCAAAAGTATAAGGCTCCTCTCTCATAGTTAATAATACATTTAATCGCAAGCAAGTGTGAATCTTTCGGGGTGGCCTGATAACAGGCACAAACTCCTATAATAAAGGAAATATTCAGACGACTGTCGGTTATGTAGAGCAAACTACCTATCATACTCTTAAAGAGAGTGTGTTCCACATCCTTTCCTTCGGTGTCTTTGCTAAGATTAACAAAAGAACTCATGGGTGTACGAGCATGCTTATCGGAGTCTAAGTTAAATCTCTTCACAAGATCTTTCACATACTTATATTGAGATAAAAATAACCCACTATTGAGTTGATGCACTTGAAGAGGATGGGAGCGAGAGTCGGAGGGGTCTTTAAAGAGGACCACCTGTTGGAATTTTATTAGCTACATAGATTGTGCGTGTAGCCAATGGATGTAGAATACCTAAAGGCTTTAGTATATAGTAGGAAGTAATATATACCCAAAAGTGAATTAGGGTAAAATTTTGTTTGGCTCGTTGGAACAGTGTTGTAATGGTGGGAGTAAATCACTATACTTGGTACACTGGAGAAAAGAGCCTTTAAGGTGGGTAATGGACTCACGAGAGGAGTCACCAACACTTAAAAGAAAATTATGCTTGGACGATTGATGCATATGGTGATGATGTTGTGCTTTTAGGAAGTGTTGATATAAATGCCTCATTGTGAAGGGAGCTAACAGAATTGGAGAATTTAGTCAGGGTGTGAGACTGGATGTAATGGTTCCATCGAAACACCGTAAGGGGGAAACTCCTCAGGGGACCCATTTAAATGATTCAGATAGATGAATTCCTACCGAGTGGCGGTGGATTTAGTTGGGACTAGTAAGGCCAGTAGTGTGTTCCTTAGGGCCAGTGAAGTTAAAGGAATAATGAGGGTGGCCGTCGGGGTCGAGGCCACCAGGGTTCGAGAGAAGGAAAACCCTAATAAGGTCAGTATGACCACTAGTAGGGGATTATATGAAGAGTCTTTTTATGTGGAGAATAGGATCGCGTGCATTGATTTTTCCCGAAGTGAAAAAAAAGGACAAGAGTATGGTGCCTAGCTAGGGAAATGATTAAGATAGTTTTGGTTCAATTCGAACATGTGTGTTATGTCCAAGAACCATTTGAATCACCAATATTATTAACAACTGGAAGTATGAGTTTTATCCTCGAGTTAGTGAGGTAAGTTTCATGTGACTCGAGCAAGTCACAGTATTTTATTAGCACTAGATTTGCGTGTGAGGCGAGTTTAGTAGGAATATCATCGAGAGCACTATAATGTGTATATAGTTGCCTTTTTACTGCACGGATATCTTTAGTACTATTCACAGGGAGAGAGGGTGCAGGCACAAGGAGTGTATGTATGTTAAAATTACTCATCCTAGTGAGATACCATGCGAGTTTAATATTAGCCTTGGTATGGACTGATTAGCGATGTGGGTGGAACGATAAAGGGTTGTGATAACAAGACCACCATATCTAATGTTCGAGGGTCGGGCTCATATCTATATAATATTATGATAGAGACTTAAGAGAATATGGTTATCTCGAGATATTTGATCTCGGTTTGTAGGGACTTTATTGAAGTGAATGGAGGTATATTAGATTTACTGTTGAGCGGAGAAATTTAGCTCATTATTATGGTTAGTGCTCAGTACTTAGTGATAGGGAGAGCGCATTGTTATATCACTCCTTTAAAGACGTGGGAGTTGAGATTTATATTTATATGTTTCGGTAAGGATTTTAAGAGTCCCGATTAGGAGATGGAGGTTTATGGAAATTGATAAGCACCAATGCTAAGTGATAGAGTATTGGGGAAGTTCCTTGGTTAAATGTTGTTGAGTGATGAGATACGTATGGACCTTGACAAACATCGTGAGTAGCGAGATGTGGATGGATGCTAGGGCATCAGTTTCGAATGCTAATTAATGAATATGTCTGGAAAACACTCTGAACTTATAGATAAAGATGAAGTGGTATGATGGACTAAATGTAGTGTGAGAATGACGATAATCCAAGTATATGTGTGCAATGAGAGTAGCACACCAAGATGGGTTAAGAGGTTGTGGGAATCCATTCAAAATATATCTCTTGATAAAGAGGAGGCCGAACTATTGTGGGAAAATATAGCGGAGCCTTGCTCAGTTGAATGTTGAGAGTGGCTTGCACGTAAATAGAATGTTGATGACTATGAGGCAAAAAGGCCCAAGAAGGGTGCCACTTGTGAAAAGTGCACGGGCCGTGACTTTTGGCATACCAGGGGAAAGAAGGGGAGTATAAAGTACCACTTAATGCGAGATATTATAAGTGGGAATTAGTATTAGGTGAGACATAGTGAGATTGTCTCCGGATGCACCACTTATAGATGGAAGAAGGTTGGCTGGAGATGATCAACCGAAATTTAGTAAAAGCCTACGTTACCAGTGACAGAATGGGTAGGTAGACTGATAAAATTCATAATGTGCTGCTAACATCGTGACTAGGTCAAGAATACCTCCGAGTGTATGAAATGGGTTCGCTGAGATGAAGTAATTGTTATTCTTTCTTTGAAAAGAAGGATTGCACCGGTGCAAGGTGCCTCCCAATAATGTTGTAAATCAGGATGAGATCCTACAATCCCACCTTTGATAGGGATTATCAGGAAGCGATGGGGATGAAGTTTTATTTTGGGTATATTGTTTCACCTATAGCCCGATGGTTAGAGGAGAGGTGGTTTATTATGTTGGATAATACGAGTTGTGCGTATGGTACCTTGTAGGGTAATTGAGGGGAAGAATTACCGTGGGTAGAGTTATGTGTGATAACCTATACCGGTTTACTAGGAACGAGGTACCTTTTGAGGTTTTGTGTGGAAAGCCTTATCGTGCACCCTCAGGTTGATTAGATGTGAGGGGATAACTAAATATTTAGACTGTCCGTAATTTAAATTCCGTTGGATAATAGTGGAGTGAACCACAAACTATTTTGGGTGGCTTTAAAATGTCGTAAGAGTTACGTCACCATGAACGAAAGTTCTAAATACTGACAAGAGTGGCCATAGGTTATTGTGATTCCTCCCATGAAGGGAGTTATGAGTTGTTGTAAATAAGGGGAGTTGGCATTTAAGGTTGTGTGACCTTTTCTCAATATGGAGATGATAGAGTCAGCATTGTGATCACAAGACTGATAGAGCGTATCAGTATGTAATGAATTGGGAAAGCTGGTTGATAAACTTGGGCTAAAGTGATTAAGCCTTTTGATGGGTGAGTACCACTAGCAGGCGTGTAGTGGAGTGACCCTTATGCTATTATGAATGGAATTTGGGTATTAGAGGATGTCGTGATGTTATAGATCCTAAGTTTTAGTACCGGTCTTGCCCTAATTTCGAGGAAGAAATTCGTTTGTAAGGGGGGAAGTATGTAATACCTCGTATTTCTGTGTATTTTTATTTAATTAATTTGAGGAATTAATTAGGAAAAATACGTTATAACTAAATTATGCGAGTGAAGTAATTTAATACGATTACATGGTAATTGTGACTATTAAATAATAATCATGAGATAGTTATAGATTAATATTGCATTATGATATTTACTAAGTGTGAATAGTAAATAATTGATAATTTTGGTTATACGACATAATTTTATTTTATCTCATCGAGAGTCGCGTGTAGACTATTTTGAGGTGAGAAATGAGAAAAATATTCTAAGTGACTCGAATGATAATTTAGAGGTCACAAATGATTTCGAATGGGTCAAAATAGGTTACCCGCGGTATATTTTGGGTCCCGAGTCAATTTGGGACCAAACCGCAGCTATTAAGGGCGTTTCAGTCATTTTACAAAAAGAGGTGAAGGAACCTACGAAATTTAGAGCCATATATCTTATATTTAGAGATTGGTCTTAGGGATTATAACACAAAAAGGTTAGATAGGCCATTAGAGAGAAGAGAGAAAACATATTTTCAAAGCTTAAAGAGGGATTTTGAAGATGGTGAAGAAATCTTGTATCCCAAGGAAATTGGACATGAAGATTGGAGAATGCAACAATCAGTCATCAATAAAGAACTAAGAAATCAGATCAATTAATCTAAGGCAAGTGTTTATTGAAAAATTAAATTGATGTTATAATACCCATGTGTTGGGTTTCCATGAATAAATTGATTCTATTGAAACATCTTGAATGAAAGGTATGAATTGATTACATGTTTTGGTAGAATTGCATGCAGTTTGCATTTACATCTGTAGAGGATGAAAAATCACAAGAATTATAATTGTTGATACGGATCAAAATCTGGTTTCTAGATTGAATGATAGAGAAGAACACAAAACTAGAATTGTGAAAGAGTGTTGAGAATTGATTCACTCTTGATTGATTTCGATCAAGTTTTTAGGCGTTTGAAACATTAGAAATCATCCTAACTCATATAGAAATAATTAGTAATAATCGGATGTGAAATTCGTGAAGAATGATGTGATTTGGGTGATTTATATGGTGTAAAATTTACTGTGAAACAGAGAGCATGAATTTTAGAAAAACGAACCGGTCTAGTCCTGGGAAAGGGCGGATCGGTTCAGTTTCCAGAATTTTAGAAATTTTCCCCTTTGTCCTTTAATTCTTAATTATAGGTGGTAAACAAACTTTAAGACCTTGTGAAAATAATGTTGGGAAATTTATTATTTTATAGTCGGCCTACGAGGGGAATGCGACTTCGTCTTAGAGAAAGAATTAAGACGGGAATAGGATTGGTTATAGTAATTAATAATTTATCTGAGAGATGGATAAAGAATTATGGGAATCAAATGAATTAATGAATAAACCAGTATGGTAAGTTAGGCTTAATTACTGAAATTAGTAAAGGGGTAACTCAGACCCTTAGAGTTGTGTGTACATTCCTATATATACGATAGAGAGATAAATTGTAAAGTAATAATACGGTGAGTATGCAAGAGATATATACTACGTACTAACATGAATTATTGGGTGGTGTGAATACCTATTGATGCATAGTACTACTTAGGTTGTGTGAATCCCTAAAGTATACTCTCTATATATTGGTGATTGAGGTATGATTCTGAGACAAGAGATATAAATCACTCTTGGTGATTGAGGTAGGATTCCGAGCCAATAAACCCTAAAATGTCATACAGGGAGGTGATTATATAGGGTGTTTATAGTATATATATTGTGTGCAATATATATATATATATATATATGCATCAAGTGTGCTTAATTCTGTATTGGGCTCGACGATTATCCGGACCAATACATAAAAGTTCGATTTGGGGTCGATGAGTATCCGGACCAAATCGAAGATGAAAGATATTGGGATCGAAGAGTATCCGAACCAATATTCATATGAATAACATTTACCTTGGGGTCGAGGGATATCCGGACCAATGTAAATGATAGGATGATTGGGGTCGATGATTATCCGGACCAATATCCTTATAGTATAAATTATGTGTGAAATATATACTTCTTAATATTCTACTTATGTGCGAGAGTAGACTTGCAGATGATATATATAGATATACGTCTAAGTGATAAATTAAGTAGAGAGACTTAATTTCAAGATTTAAAATAGATTGGGAATATCTATAATTAATTAAGTAGTCAAACTTAATTTTGGAAGTTCAACGGTAACATTGAAATGATTTTTGAATTAAGTAGTGAAACTTAATTATGGAAGTTGAATGATGATTCGATGTGAATTACTATATGAATTAAGTAGTTAGACTTAATTATGATGATCAAACATAACATATGTGAATGTTTTATGAAAACTGAATAAGATGCGAGAAATGTTAATAATGAAACGTGTTGTATAGGCGGTACGGGAGAGTATAATTGATAAGATCGATTATATACTTTAGTCAAGATATCTTGGGTATGATATCTAGGTGAGCTAAGTTTAAGAACGTTAGGTGTGCACATCATATAAGAGGTGAGAAAAATCAAGAGAGTGTGCGTGAGGTTAACATGTGTAATCAATAACCAATTTCAATTGCGATAAATTACTTGGTAAATGTTTTCAAAATGTTTTGAGTACTAACTCTTTCTATACAAATATTTTTTAAAACCTTTTAGGTTTCCAGTCACAAGGACGCCATGCTTGATGGTTTCATTATAGGGATTCAGAGTTGTAGCACTGTGGATGCTGACAGGACCTTGAGTAGCCAAATCTTTCATTCAGATCTAGCATAGGATCTCACTCTTGTATATGATGTTTGGACATATGGTCCGTTTTTGGTACTATGTTTTCAGTTTTGTATCAGTTTTACCTCACAATTTTAGACTTGGTTTATTACTTAGTTTTGGTTATTTTTGCCGGTGATTTATTCGGCAGGACTTTGTTTCATTTATATTTCATGTTGGTTTGGACTCTAGTATATTGTGAATATTGTTTAGTTTTCAAACTAGTTGTTTATCCTGTTTAATTGAAAGATAAAATTTGGTACCGTGTCTTTTGAATACTAAGTGGTTAGTAAGTTTTAAAAAGTTTTCGACAGTGAGGCTAAGAATGAACTAGATGAGATTCCTGTTTAATTTGATATAGGACTGATCACCCAGTATTTTATTAAGTGGGGTGTCACACTATGGTTGCTTTGTGGGTAAAATCTTGTGTGTCACTGCGGTGAAGGTTGAGTAACGAGAGTGTCAAGGGTTTCACGAGTAACAAGCTCGTTGTGGATGTCTACTGTCATGTCCTTTGTAATTCCATTTATAGTGAATTTACATCAATGGGTCATCCAAGGTTTTTTTCCATTATAATTTTTCCTAACATATCGACATGTTGTGTGATTGATTTTATTTCATCTTGCTGTCACCTAGATGCATGTTTTAGGATAAGATAAATTGGTTAATCTGTTTAACACAACTTTCTTTAATCTGTGCTAAGTTTGATTTGGGTTAATTTATTTATTTGAGCTTAACATTTAAACATAGTGGTTTGATTCTTTTTCGTCCCAATCCATATAGAATTCCCTAGAGAAAGTAGAGTGTAGGACAACCAATGATCAATAGCCGTTATAGCTGTACATGGAGCCACTGTAATGGTGGATTTTAGTTGTTGTATCAGGAGAGGAGCCACGATCACGACCTCCCTAGCGTGATTGCGGTAGGATTTTTTTGGTACCGTGGATTTTCTATGGTTTTGCTTGCATGGGATTATTTTATCAACCAAGTTTTCTTCAACTAGGATTCTTATTCGTGTATCCTCTAAAAGTCTCCAACAATAAGGATTCATAGACATTTGTTTTCGTGATCAAACATCTGCTTGTTCGTGTTTGTTTGGGACTCTACTGGTCTAATAGATGAACAAAGGATGGAATCTTCAAGGAAGTTTTGACATATGGGATTCAACTTAAGTAAGATTTTGTCCATGATGGATAGGGGCATTTTTGTCCTTATTGTTTTATTTCTTTTTGATATTGTTTATATTTCCATGTTTTCTCTTTTTAGTATTATGTTGCATACTTCCCATGATAATTAATTGTATAATCATTAACACCCATTTTATGGACAATGTGGATTTAATTTTTTAGACCGATCTAGATCACGATTTTTCTTGAAAAATCTGCTTTTATTTATTCTTTTTCAAATTGAATTTAATCAGGAAATTAATTTAAAGATACAAATTAAATTTTTATCGATAGGATTTATTTTAATTTAAAAATGGATTATTTTTGAAAAATTGAAATAGTAAGGTCAGATAATTTAATATGTACAAGTATATTGAGAAGTTACCAAGGATTTCATCTGGGCATTGATAATTGAATGACTTTTTTTCATAATACCCTCAAGTTTAAAATATTAAGTAGGAGATGGGTTTCCACATAAACACTGCGGTATCCATTGGTAACTTTAGGAATGATGTTATTAGTTCCTCGCATTATCTTTGGTCCGGCCCCCTAATAAATGGATTTAATCAAAACTTTTGGTATTCTTAAGACTCTTAAGCAATAGTTTTAAGAATTTAATGTGAGTGAGCCCGATCTCCCTAGTGGGGAAGTTATTCATGAGTAAATTCAAATTTGAGGAATGAACCGATGCTATACACTTAAAAATAATTAATGACATCCTACCCAACATAGTCACTGTTATTAATCGTGGGATCAAAAGACTATGACTATTCATTATGCTGGACATAATTTTCCTGGACAGACTGATAAGATATTGAAAGATGAAAACTTATCTAGTTTAATATGGGGTGATTTAAGCTCCCAACGAGAAATCTCACTTCATAAGGAATTAGGATGTCTGATGGGATTAGTTTTTAATTTGGCGGTAGAGTGATACCACTTTAAAACTTAATCGAATTAATTCTCAAATTTATGTTGGGAATTCATTTTTTTAAATATGTTCTAGCATTTCCAAAATGAATTCAAGTTTTTCTCACTGATTATTATCTTAAATTTTTTATGGAATAAGTTTCAAGGACTGAATTTGTTTGTGAACATTGTTCTAACTTAAAGAGATAATAAAATTAGTTAACCCATGATTTCCATCAAGGTTTTAAAATTGTGATGTCATTAACTCCTCACGTCAGCTTTTCTTCCCCCCCCCCCCCCAATGTGGTTGTATTAATCATGGAATCACAATATTTTCAAATATATGGTAATTCTTTTAAATTTTAAAGAATTATCAATTGAGAATTTGTTAACACATCTGATTGATTGATCATGATGTAAGAATCATATACTTTGAAATAAATTTCATTATTTATTGAACTAAGGATTCTTTGATGTTAATATGGTGGGGAAACCTGAGACCATTTCGTATTGAGCATCATCGATAGCCAATGGATGTTGCTAGTTTTAGAGAAGAGTTTGACTTGTTTCTCAAAGGGGTAGTAGGAGGATAAGGTTAGGTCTCATGTACAATGGTTTGAGTTAAGAATGGTCCATATTCCTCAATAGTAGTGAAATAGCTTAAAGGAAGGTATTCTCACTAGAAGTAGTTAGAACTTTTATAGCGATGATGTCCGATTTTTCTTTCTTTGTAAGGAAAATAACATGTTAAAGGTTTATCTATTAAAATTAAATGCACGAGTTTTTGTCCGATATGTAGAAACCTGGTGTGTACACTTGGAAACCAAAAATCAAAATTACAACACGTTGTAAAGTTCCAGGTAACTGAAAAATTACTTAAAAGAAAGATGCTCATCATAATTGACAATTCGAATAACTCAAAGCACAAGAAAAGTATAAAATATCTTAGATATTATTTATGACATAAGGATAATGTAGGTAAATTATTTTAATGTACGTGGTTTTAGAAATTTTGGTTTCCTTTCGTAAATTGGGTTCGAATAAGTATTCAATTATTTTAATAACTTTTTTTTTATCAAAATTGGATATGTTTTATCTATTTTGGTACAAAAGAAAATACTTTATATTTATTATAAGGTTTGTTCACCAATAGTACTAAGTACTGAAATAAATAATTTTAATGGATAAATTATTAGGGATAAAGTTTCCTTCTACAACCAAATGAAATTTTGGCATTTAAACTTTGGTTGTTATATTCTAGAGGTAACTCAAAGAGTAGTCTACAATGAACAACTTAGTGTGACACCCCGACTAATTAAATACCGGGCAGCTACTCGTTTATTCAAATTCATACAAAATGTCAAGTTGGTTCAGTTCATAGAATCACTGTCGAAAACATTTTAAACACTTACTAGCCGTCTCATATTTAAAAAGTGAGTTGCCAAATTTTATTAAAGTAAATTAACATGTAACCAATTAAATCATAAGTTAACTACACCACATCCACATCCACATCACCATCTCAATAGAATAAAAATGAAATGATAAAATGAGTCTGGAGTAACACTCCCCTGAATAATACAAATACTGAATAAAATCCAACAAGAAGTCTGAATAACTAAATAAATCCAAAACTGAAATGAAACTGGTAGTCTGAGTTTTCTATCTCTAAATGGAAAGGGACGACCTGCCCTAAGTGATAAATGACCCTGAATAGAATCAAATGCAGAACGTGGAGGCGTCTACTACCAAGATCATGTAACTTCCACAACAGCTACAACACGTTAATGGAATGGAACTCCTATGGTTGGCGTCCCTGAGGTGGGGAACCTAAAGGTTTTACAAAAAAAATAGATTTTGAAAGCAAATGGGTCAGAGCCTGAGGTAAAAACAGTTTAAAATACAGCAAGTGTTTAATTTCATTAAACAGTAAATATTTTATACATGTTTGTTACGGGTTCTCACATGAGTCCTTCACCCCTCAACTAATGTGCATGTCTAACGTATACCATTAAGCCATCCTTGTTATGCCTCTAACTAACTAGTCTGTAATCACTTCATGTCTTCACATGATACTATAGGGGTCTATTAGTATTATTCTAACATTTTCTGTGTCTAACTCACCTTTCATTTATATGATTAATTTATAGTAGTTTCAATAGAAAATTCTCATATTAAATCCCATTCAAAATGCCACAATTATTTATTTTCACACTTTAGCCAGGAGTTCGTTATAATAACAAGTATATTATTCTTAGCACAAATATACAAATAAGGCAACCCTAGGCTAAGCTGCGGTGCACATATACTCTGTTATCGAATCCCGATACATCACGTACATAAGGACTACGTATTCCGAATATCTCAGGAATCGTTTCAATAAGCCAAAATCACACATATTAGAGGCGAACATAGTTCACATACCCATGGGTCACGCACTACCTACGCTCCCATGCTCTGCTGACTCATTAACTCAAAAATAAGCCATTCACAACCCTATGTCCTTGAGGTGCCAATCTAAATCCCCCCGTAGGCACAATAAAGATTAGATGGCCCTATTTTGAAAGCCGACCTCCCGTGATAGCAAGTATGGGAGATATGTCACACACATATTAATCCATATAATAATCATTCACACAACTTAGATAACTTGTTATATTATTAAAGGTATATTTTCATCCTTATACCATTAGTCAAATTCATACACTATGATTATTCCTGATGATATATAATATATTTCGTCGATACGTCTCCCGTCATAAATTTCAAGTACTTAATCCTAACCAAAGAGGTTACTAAGTCTCCTAACTTTCCCACATATCAATTATGTACCCTTAACTCTTTATTTATGTCCCAAATCCTAACTTATCACTCCTAATAATTTAAATCATGTTCTCGCATCATAAGATAGGAAATTCCACGTTGGACACTCGAAAATTCAATCACTAAGTTCCAAATCAATTGTAATATGTTTTGGGATTTAAATACATCCCTTCTGGTGTACCTAAAATCCTAACGGATTTACATAATCCCCTCATTCGACTTAAAATGGTCGAAATCGGTTAACTCCAAAAAGGGGAAAAAGTTCACTATTTCTGGGGAGGTCGATCGATTGACCTATGAATGTCAATTGATCAATCAAGCAAGTGCAGGCTACGGGTTTGCTGCATTTTTAGTCCCATTTTTGTCTCAAATCTTCATTACAAGGTGTTAAATTCTAAAGTAAACATATAGGATCATTATAAAACCTAATTACCTGATTCTAAAGGTTCCATAACGATCAATTCATTGCCAATTATTCTTTTCTTGGATTAATCATCATAATTTCATAAAAAGTCCTATTTTTCTATTTTCTTCAAGAATCATCATAATCTCTTCATAAATCCAAAATTAATTAAACATGGTTTATGATATAATAAGTGAGGTTCTTCCAGAAATAAGATTACATAAACATCCTACCCATAATTAAGGTTTCATCTCAAAATTTCATGAGTTTTGAGATTTTCAAGGATACCATCAATTCCTACTCTAACATGGATAATTTATTTGCTGAATCTTAATGGATTAAATCAATTGCCTTTGTAGAGAAGTTATGAACCTTTGATGATGATATAGGTTGGTTCTACTTCTCTTTTCAGTCATAATTCCGGCGACTGATACGCGCGTCCCGACATAATTCCCCAAATTGTCGTATTTATGACTTGCGGCAATTTTAATCATTTCAATAATCATATATTACCATATTTACCCAATAATATTCAACCTCATCATCATTGTCAAATACCAACTCCAATCTCGCTAGTATTTAATTCCGGATTAATTTTTAATTAATTTAATTAATCCCATTAAATAAAATCAATAAAATTACGGGGTATTACCTACTCCCCCCTAATAACTGAATTTCGTCCCAAAATTTGGAATTATATTCTACCTGGAAAAAATAACTCTAGATAACGCTCACGCATCTCATCCTCACGCTCCCAGGTAGACTCTTCGGCATTATGATGTCGTCATTGGACACATACTAATGGTACTATCTTTGATCGCAGTTTCCTCTCCATATGGTCTAGAATAGCAACCGGCCCCTCCTCATAGGAGCTATCTGGCTGAGGATCAATATCTTCTAAAGTAATGTGAGTATGGGCCAACTCGTCTCGAAGATATCTCCTCAGTGAGGAAATGAGGAACACGTCATGGACCCTATGCAAGTGTTCTGGTAATCCGAGTCTGTACGCGACTAGCCCAATTCGTTTGATGATAGGGAATGGCCCCACATATCTAGGTGCCAAATTTACCTTCTTTCCAAAATACACGATCCCCTTCATAGGAGATACTCTGAGCAGCACCTGGTCCCCCATATTGAACTCTCAAAAGGACCTCTTGGCATCGGCATAGCTCTTTTGTCGGTCCTGAGCTACCCGAATACGGCTCCGTATCATCTCTATTATCATCAAAATATCTTGAATCACCTCCGACCCAAGGAGTTTGTTATCCCCCACTTCTATCCAACATAATGGGTAACGACAAGGTCTACCGTACAACGCCTCGAATGGATCCGTACCAATAGTGAACTGGTAGGAGTTATTATAGGCAAACTCCACCAGTGGAAGATACTGCTCCTAACCACCTCCAAAATTTAGGATGAACATACGCAACATATCTTCCAACATATGATTTGTCCATTCAGACTGCCTATCTGTCTGTGGGTGATAGGCTGTACTTAATCGCAACTCAGTTCCCATGGCTTCCTGGAAACTTTCCCAAAACCGTGACACAAATATTTTATCTTTTTCAGACACGATATTGAGAGGCACCCCGTGGAGTCTTACTATTTCAACTATGAAGATCTGGGCATACTGTCCCGCAGTGTAGTCTGTCCGAGCTGGCATAAAGTGAGCAACCTCTGTTAACCGGTCTATGATCACCCATATGGAGTCGTGACCTCTCAGCGATGTAGGTAATCCCGTAATGAAGTCCATGGAAATGATCTCCCATTTCCACTTAGGGATCTCTAATGGTTGTAAAAGTCCTACCGGCCTCTGATGGTCCACCTTTACTAGTTGACACGTGGCATATTTCGAAACAAACTCAGTAATATCTCTCTTCATCCCACTCCACCAGTACTGTCGCCTTATATCTTGGTACATTTTATCCCCACCAGGATACACCACGAATCGTAACCCGTGCGACTCTGTCATTACCTCGTGTCGTAAGTCTTCTCCCTCAGGAACAACTAATCTTTAATTAATGCGTAAGCCCCCCATCTGAACTAATGGAATAAGACTCAGCTCCCTCTACTAATAGTTGTACTATCTGCTTCTTACAAAATGGGTCTTCTACTAGGGCGTGTATTATCCTGGTAATAATTTGGGGGGTAACTGTCATTACAGACATGAATGATCGGGCCACTGCATCCTGGTGCCTCAACTCCTTCCACTTTGCTTTCCACACCTCGGCCACCTCACTTACTGGCCTACGGCTTAACGTGTCTGCTACCACGTTAGCCTTCCCTAGGTGGTATTGGATATCGAACTGATAATCCTTCACAAACTCGAGCCACCGGCATTGACGCATATTAAGCTCCTTCTGGGTGAAAAGGTATTGAAGGGACTTGTGGTCCGTGAATAAACGGAATTTCTCCCCCAGGAGATAATGTCTCCAAATCCGAAGAGGAAATACAACTGCCGCTAGCGCCAAGTCATGGGTGGGGTAATTCCTTTCATGAGGATTAAGCTTATGGGAAGCATAAGCTATGGCCTGACTTTCCTGTAGCAGTACACCCCCAAGTCCTAGTAAGGATTCATCTGTGTAGACTAGGTACTCCTCTCTCGTCCTGGGAAATGGTAACACTGGTGCCGAGGTCAACTTGTCCTTCTACTAGTCGAATGCCAATTAAGAGGCATCGCTCCAGATAAATGGCACACCCTTGAGAGTTAGATGTGTCAAAGGACCCGCTATTTTTGAGAACCCCCGAATAAGCCTCCTGTAGTATCCTGCTAAGCCCAAGAAACTATGTATCTCTGTCGGTGTTGTGGGTTGTGCCCACTCCCTCACTACGGACACCTTCCCCAGATCAACAAATATTCCCCTGTTCGAGACGATATGACCCAAAAACTGGACCTCCTTCAGCCGAAACCCACACTTCACATATTTTGCATTCAACTCGTTCTGACGTAGCGTCTGCAAAACTTGTCTCAAGTGGTAGGCATGCTCTTCCTCGGTATGGGAGTAAACCAGAATGTCATTAATGAAGACGATGACGAACTGGTCCAGGAATTCTCTGAGGATTCAATTCATCAAGTCCATAAACACGTTTGGGGCATTGGTTAGACCAGCAGGCATAACTGTGAACTCGTAGGAACCATATCTTATTAGGAAGGCAGTCTTTGAGATATCTTGCTCCCTAATTCGCAACTGATGGTACCCCGATTTCAAGTCAATCTTTGAGAAGAAGACGACTCCTCGTAACTGGTCGAATAAGTCATCGATTCGGGGCAATGGATACTTATTTCGTATTGTGACTTTATTCAACTCTTGGTAATCGATACACAACCTCAAAGATCCATCCCTCTTCTTAACAAACAGCACAGGAGCACCCCCACGGCGAATTACTCCTACGGATAAACCCCTGACCCAACAACTTCTCTATCTGATCCTATAGCTCCCTTATCTCCGTTGGAGCCGTATGATAAGGTGCGCGGGCTATCGGTTGAGTGCCCGGTGTCAAATATATAACGAAGTCCATTTCTCTACTAGGTGGAAATCCAGAAATCTCCCAAAATATATCAGTGAATTCCCTAACAACTGGGATCGAATCAAGTGGTATCACCACCTCCCTAGAGGTATCCTCCTCTATATAATACAAGTGTGTGGACGATCCTCCCTCGGGATAAGGCATCGCCACTAGAAACATATCCTTCCCAGGTATGGAAAAAATAATACTCCTACTGTAACAATCAATTATGGCTCGATACACAACCAGCCAATCCATACCAATAATAGCATCATACTTGGTCATATCTAATACTAACATGTCGACAGGTAAAGTAAGCCTCCCGATCTCTACGCCCACACCTCTACATATAAGGGAAATCAGAGAACCCCTACTCAATGGTGAATCTACATAATTAACAGTGCTCTCCGCGGTCTCTAATAACCCCATAGCGTAGGCAAATATCGTGGCTATAAAATAGTGTGTGGCCCCCGTGTCAAATAAAACATTCCCCATAGTCCCTTGAATAGAAAACATACCTTGAATCACGGGTGGGTCCTGCGGGACTGTGGCCTGCTGAACTGATAAACCCGACTGTACTAAAGTTGTCCCTACTGGACTGGGACTGCTGGGATCGGTGGCAATGTCGGTATCTACGATGTCATTGGGAGGGAGACGAGAAAAATTGGTCTCTGGGGCTTATTTCGAGCACCCTACTACTGCTATTGCTGCTGCTGCTGTGGGGCCCTGCCCCTTTCAGGACACTCATGGATTGCCCGCAAGAGCAAGACGTATATCGTGGAAGTTACGCCAAAGGAGGGAACCCATGCTGATTCACCCAACCAACTGCATACCCGTATATAGGTGTCAGACCTAGGACACGCACTTTAGATTGTCGGTTTCAACCCGAAACTCTGTCGAAATTCCGGGTCGGCCTGCCGCCCAAATTTTCGCGCATTTTTAAAACAGGGCCCTGTCCGTGAGCCTGGTTACAAGTCCAAATCGTAGCTTTGCATATATTAAGACCCCCACTTTTCCAGGCTCGGGTCCCGTCCGGCATTGCATTTAGGAGAATTAAATACAAGTGAAAACATAACAATCATAATAATCATGTTGAGTTTCATCTCCAAAAACATTTCTCCCTTCTTTATCAAAAATCCAAAAACATTTCTCCTTTCTTTATCAAAAATCCAAAAACATTTCTCCCTTCTTTATCAAAAATCCAAAAATAGTTCTTCCTTTTTACTCAAAAATAAATATCATCCTACGACTTCTCAGGTCGATCTCAAGCCCTTGGCCTGGCTCCCTATTGGCTTTGGTCTTCAGTGAAATCACCCTGGAGTTTTATCCGTTCTTCTACTACTTCTTTCGAGTCTGGGATCCATCCATTTTCCATGGAGAATATAAATCAAACACCATTCATATAGCCGGACCTACCAACAGTCCTAGATCAGCTCGTGTCCAAGATTGGCAATCTCCAAACCGAGGTCTGAGAGATGCAACGAAACCAAGTTCCTATTCCTCAAGAGCTCGAGGCCCTATTCCCTCGTGTTATGGGTCCACCTGAGCCTATCTGTGTTCCGAAAGAATATCAGCACGCTCCACGTGCCCCTCCTGCCAATGGGCCACCACCTGCCCAGCTTCCAATGCCAAACATTGTCCACCCTGTGGCTAACCTGCCTATGGTCGCTGATCCAAAAGAGGAGGAGTTGAATAAGGTCAAGGAGGACCTTAGGATGCTCACTAAGAAGTTTTACCAAGTCAGGATCTCTGGGAATTACATGGACTACACCCACATGTCTCCTTATCCTAAGGCAAGGTTACCCGAGAAGTTTAAGATGCCAAATATCGAGAAGTTCAGAGGGAGTGGACCCCCAATTGTTCATCTTTGTAGTTTCATCGTTCCATGACTCTACTAGGGGCTTCTGAAGAGGTGATGGCCCAATTGTTTCAGCAAACTTTGAAGGATAGTTCCCTCCGATGGTTTTTATCTCTTGAGGAATCTAGAATTCATAGCTGGGAGGATGTAGCCCAAGAATTCATGTCATAGTACAAATACAAAGAAGAGCTTGAGGTCACCCGTCATGATTTAGAGCTGCTCAAACAGAATCTTAGAGAATCAGTCAGTAACTTCATTACCTGGTGGAGGGAACAAGCAGCTACCATAACTAATCGTCCATTCGAGGAGGAACATGTCAACATAGTGAAGAAGAGTTTCTTACCCCATATCCGAGTGACGATGGGAGGAAAATACTATCCCCTCTTCCGAGCTCTCAGAGAGGCTGGAGTAGAAATCGAGGAAAGCCTTGTTAAAATAGAGGTCGAATCAAAGAAGGTGTCAGGACAGTTCACCCCTTGAAAGTATGATAAGCCTGCCAGTGCTATAGTCTCAACCATCAATAACATCTCTCAACCAACCACATCATGGGCACCAGAAAGCTGCCCTGCCCCCATCCGAAGGGAATACACTGGGCTCTATGCTCCCCCTCTCTAAAGTTTACCAAGCCCTGTTAAGACGAAACCTCATCAAACCCTTGGATCCACATCCATTGCCAAATCCACTCCCAAAAAAACTTCAAAACTGATGCTCATTGTGCCTTCCACCAAACTGCCGATCATACCACCGACCAATGCTTTCACCTTCGGAACGTAATCCAAGATCTCATTGACCGTGATACCATCGCCCCACCAGCCAATCCTAAGCCAAACACTACTCACAATCCACTTACGAATCATACCAATGCCATCTTCCTAGAAGAAAATCCAGATTTTGATCCCTCAACTCAAATCACACCCATATACTCTCCTAAACCTCTTCAAATTTGCCCATATTTCCTCCTACACCCTACTAGCCTCGCTGATCAGGCACTGCCACTCCTTACCAGAGCATGGATCGCTGTCCGTACCCGTTTTGAAAATGGAAGTATGGAATTGTCAGACATGTTAAACCAACTCCTAGAGTTCGGGCTGATATTGCCCTCACAGATGGTCATCGATTGCCAGAAGTTCAGCACACTATTCTTGGAAGCACGTAAATGGGCCCGAGATTCAGACAAATGGGTGGTACCAACCGACGAAGTCAGCTTAGATGATGTTGTCCAGATCATGGCAGAATTATTCAGGAAAACCAACGATATTTGTAGTATCACCGGGTTACTTGACACCTTGAAGCTATAAGGGCATTTGGTCTCTTCAATCACACATATCCCCACAGTATGGGAGGACCTGTATAAAGAAGCCGTTGAAGTTGTGGAATGCATTGACTTTATATGGAAAGATAAAATTGTTGCCACTGGATGGGGGGAAGAATTCGAAGACTCGAGCGAAGAACAAGCTTTAGGAAGAGCTGGCCCAGTAGCCGACATATGTGGAATGATCACTTTGAAGAACTCCTCAGAGAAATAAATAAGGTGGTAGAACAACTTGAGATTGATGAGGAAATGAGATTCATGTTCTTTCCTTCTTCAATAAGTCACATGACCAGATCAGGGAGACATTACCAAGTTCCAAGCTCACTACCAACAAATGATAAGGGGAAGGGCGTTGAAAACCTTCCTATGCCAGAGATGACCATCGAGGAGAGCAATATCCTTGATCAACTGAAGAAAACTCAAGCTAACATCACTCTATGGGGACTTTTCATGTCTTCCCAGCTACACAAAAATGCTTTAATCAAATTACTCACTGGACCCACAGTTCCCCCCTCTACCACACCAGAAGAAGCGGTAAATCTGGTCGGATCCTTGACCTCTACCCGAATGCTATCATTTTCTGAAGAAGAAATCCCCAGAATTGGGACAAATCACAATCATGCACTCAACATCTCCGTCGAAGTTATGGGAAAGGCCGTGCCACTCTCTCTTATTGATAACGGATCCGCCTTGAACGTTTTCCCTCTGATAACCTTCAATGTTTAGGCCTGAAAGAAAGAGACCTCTCTCTAACCTCCTCCGCTATGCGTGCCTACAATAATACCCGTCGCGAGGTGATGGGGTCCATAAAACTTGCAATAGGGGTTGGCCCTATAAGCCCTATCATCGAATTCCAAGTCGTAGACATCCCAGCTTGTTTCAACCTATTGCTCGGACGCCCCTGATTCCACAATAGCAAGGGTGTGTCTTCCTCACTCCATCAGAAATTGAAGTTCTTCACCGACGGGCGAGTCATCACCATTTTGGGCGACAACGAAAATACTGAGGGTGCAAGCACTAGCAGTCCAATCCTTGAGATACAGCACAGGTTAAATGATATGCTCCTATCAGGATTCCAAGTTGAGCCACTCCTACTACCGGCAGGGGACGGCTACAAAGAAAGGATTTGTCCAAAATATGACCCTCACACCAATGTCAATGTGATTCAGATGTTCAGAAACATGCACTTCATGCCCGAACTGTGGCTAGGGTAAAGGCAACAGGGGATACTTGAGCCCATCGAACTAAAGAAAGCTTTCCCTCCTTACGGCTTGGGGTATCAACCATCAGAACAAGAGCTCAGAATGATCCACCAATCTTGACCAAAGAGAAGATCATACTGCATACGAACTATCTCAGGAGACTCCTTGAATGGACGATTCATCAAAGAAGGCGAAGATTTCCCCTTTTGCGATTTTCCAGAACCATGATATGACCACACAGACAAGAAGATGAAGCCTGGAATGGAGATCTTTTTCGAAGACAGCTACCCATGGGCTGAAAGTTTCCAACACCGCGTACAACCGCTCATCAAAGATGCCGAAGAGACTGAGGAAAGCGATTTCGAAGATTCCTTCAACTTACAGACACTGGGGCTGGCACTCTGCATGGTTCATTCAGGCACTACATCAATGGACCCATCCCGTCTGATTAAAGCTGCTGATACTCCTCTCCTCAACTGGCATGCTGCGCTAGTTCTACCCCTTAAAATCTCCCCTAACCCCAATGTTTACCCTATTTCTTCTTCTGTTGTCTACCCTTGCTCAAATGTAATTGAAACCTATTTCGATGAGGTTCTCAATGCTGTTTTTCCTATCAATGAAATAAATGAAGATTTTGAGTATCTTGTTGTGCCTTACATTAATTGTTTAGATTCTAATCGAACTTTTGATGATGATGATTTTGCAAATGAACAATTCTTAACTGATCTAAATAAGGTTAATAATAAACAACATAACCGCGTTCAAGTTAATGCAGAAGAGAATGTTGTTATTAATCTCGGTTCTAGTAGCCAACTACGCGAGATTAGGATATAGGCCACCCTTGATGATCATGAGCATGCACAACTCGAAGAATTGCTGAAGGAGTTTGTAGATGTCTTCGCATGGTCCTATGATGATATGCCCGACATCGATCCTGAAGTAGCTCAGCACGAGATCCCCACTCTCCCAGATTACAAGCCGGTTAAATAAAAATTGAGAAAACTACACTGCTTTAGAAAAGGCATGTGTCGCACTTGTCTGGGTCACCCAAAAGTTGCGACACTACATGCTCACCTTCCCCATCAAACTTGTATCCCAAATGAACCCCATCAAATACCTGCTTGAGAAACCCGCCTTATCCAGTCGAATGGCTCGATGGTTGATGCTCCTAACCGAGTTTGATATCGTGTACGTCACACATAAAGTTGTTAAAGGAAGATCCATCTCTGACTACCTCGCTGACTACCCTGTAGAAGAAGCAGATGTTCGGATCTTCGAATTCCCAGATGAAAATATCCTCTGCACCACTCAAGACCGCCTTTAATGGAAAATGTTCTTTGATAGCGCTGCCAACAAAAAGGGATACGGCATTGGGATCCTTCTGATCGCCCCAAATGACTCCCACACTCCCATCGCCATTAAATTGGATTTCCCTTACACCAACAACATGACGGAATACGAGGTATGCACAGTGGGTCTCAAGGTTTCTCTCGAGAAAGGTATTCAATACCTTGATGTCTACGGTGATTCTGCCTCATCATTGGTCAAGTGCTCAAAAAATGGAAAGTCAAAGACGAAAAGCTCCAACCCTTTCATGCCCAATTAGAAGAGTTAGCCTCCCGATTCCGAGATATCACATTCCATTACCTACCCTGAGCAAAGAATAACCTAGCCGACGCTCTCACTACCTTGGCCTCCATAGTCGACATACCCGAAGGAATAACAATGACCCCCTTCTTAGTTTAAAAGCAAGACAAACCGACCCATTGCTACCACGTGGAGCTTGTCGCCACCGAAGATCCCAAACTAGACGATTGTTTGTACTATGATATCTGGTGCCTCCTCAGGCATGGTTGGTATCCCGAGGGTTCTAACAAGAAAAATCGAACAACCCTCCGAAGACTGGCCACCCAGTACATCATCTGTCATAAAGCTCTACTCAAGAGGAATTTCGATGGAACTCATCTACACTCCATCGCAGGGCTGAGATTGAGAAAACAATGCAGAAAATCCACAGCGGGGAATTCGGACCCCACATAAATGGTCACATGCTCGCCAAGAAGATCATCTGATAGGGCTACTACTGGACCACCATGATCCAGGACTGTGCCGCCTATATCCGGAGGTGCCTCAAATGCCAACAATTCTCCAATCTTCAACACCTGCCTCCGCGAGAATTATACAACATGACCTCTCCCTGGCCGTTCTCCACCTGGGGTATCGACATCATAGGGAAGGTTACACCAAAGGCTTCAAACGGACATGAGTTCATCCTGGTCACCATCGATTACTTCACCAAATGGGTCGAAGCTGAGTCATACGCAGTGTTAAACGCCAAGAAAGTGGCCAAATTCCTCAAGAAGAATATCATTTGTTGATATGGGGTCCCGCATGAGCTAGTGTCAGATAATGGGTTGCATTTATAAGAATAATTCACAGAAGTAGTCAACGAGTATGGGATTCAGAGACACAAATCTTCTCCCTACCGACCTCAGACCAATGGTGCAGTTGAAGCCGCCAACAAGAACCTCAAATCCATCATCAGCAAGATGACCGAAAGTTGTAGGGATTGGACCGACCGGATCCCGTACACCCTCTAGGGCTACCTAACCTCAATCCAAACTTCTACTGGGGCTACCCCTTACTGCCTGGTCTACGGCATGGAAGCAGTCCTACCTATGGAGCTACAAATACCCTCGTTACGCGTCATGCTCGAAAGCAAAGTTAGTGAAGAAGACTGGTGCCAAAGCCGTCTTGATGAGCTAGCCCTCCTAGATGAAAGAAGATTAAAAGTTCTTTACCACATACCGGGGTACCATCGCCGAATAGCGCGATCATTCAACAAGAGAGTCAAGGACCGCGGTGTCCGGGAGGGGGATTTAGCCCTCAAAGAGATAATAGAACCCATATGGGACCCTAGAGGAAAATTCAAGCCCAATTAGAGAGGCCCCTACATTGTGAAGAAAATCTTATCTGGCGGTGCCTCCATGCTCACTGACCTGGATGGGGAAGAGATGGCTCGTCCAGTCAATCTGGATCGTCTCCAAAAATTCTACCCCTAGTCCAAAATCTCGGCGCGCTATGACTCTTCTCATCCCCATTCTATCCTAAAAAAAATCTTCATTTCCCTCTACCCAGAACTACGTGGGCCTGATCCTCTACAAAAACTATTTTTAAAACTTTTCAAAAAACCCCAGAGGTATGTAGGCAGTTCATACTCCTCACATGAGTGTGGCCCTTTCGTTTTCATAAAATAGTATTCTTTTCTTACCTCCGAGAACGGCGGTTCATTCTAAAATTATTTGAACAAAAGGATTATGTATGCCTTAGCGATCAGTATAGATAATAAAAAAATACAAAATTCATCGAGAGGCACAGCTGGATGATCAAAAACTTGTTTATTTCATTAATAAGAAATTACAGTACGGATTACATAATAAAAAGGAACGGATAACTCCCTTCCCCACTACCATAAAAATCCAAATAAAATCCCCACACCTGTTACACAAATAAACTCCCCAGGAGTCCTACCCACAGATACCAGAGGAGCCTGCACCCTCATCATCTACATCTTGAGGTCCCCAAGTTTTCCCTGCCTGAATAGAGTGCCGTAAACATTCCATGGATCGATGAGCCTTAACCATCATCGAAAAGATTACAACACCCCCTTCCATGGAGTAAGATAAAACAAACCATCTTTGTCCAGTCTCTACTGCCAACATCTTGCTGACTATTTTCCTCCGCAACCACTTCATATAATCTTTGGGAACATGGAAAACCTTCCCGATAGACTGAGAAGGATGGGTCGATGGATGCCGATTTTCCCACAGATACCCAAGCAACAAATGCAGGCGCTCAGTCAAATCTTCTACCAGAAAGAAATTTGAGGTCTGAGGGGGCACGACCCGCGCCCAGCAGAATTGGCGCAAAAGGCACCAAGGGAAATAAAAAGAGGTCTGTCTAAGACCAACCATCCGCACATATGAATACTCTCCTAGCTCCTGAACGGGCTGCAACGGCCCCCACCAAGGCACTGACCAATACAACCCACAAGCCCCATGCTCCACAAGCCAATTCTCCCAGTTCTCAACATACAGGCCAACGCGGATGAAGTAGCGCCAAAAGAAGTTGGGTACGGCCGACAATGGATATTCTGAAGGAGTCGACAAGAGGAATCTTTCAGATAACCACATAAACAGCATCACAGGGATACCCCTCAAAAAGTCAGAATAGCCTTCTCTCCAGGCATCCAGGCCATTCAGAATCTCCGCCAATATCACCGCCGTGATATTACGACGGTATGACATCCATGAAGTAATGGCTGCAAGTTATGGGTCCACCTGCAATTCCCCAATCACCAGCATCAATTTTAAAACCAGACCCAGAATAACGGCTCCAGCATAGCCAGCATCGCCTACTTCCTGCAAATGCACATACTGCAGCACCACCGGGAGGGAGATCATTCCTCCAACAACCAATGATCTGTCCCCCGAAGGCGAAATATGAAGAAACCCGGTCAACAAATCCCTAGGAGAACGAGAAAATTTGGTCAAAGCCGCAACAACACTGGGATTTACACCCAATATGGTAAAAAATTCCGCGTAGGTAGGACAAACCTCTTCTAACCCAAAGCGGAATACATGGTCTTCGGGGTACCAGAATTGTACCGCCGCTATCAGCATATTCCACTTAAAAGGCCGATTGCGCCACAAGGAGACTCGACACATGTTGAAAGCATTGTAGTCGACATTATAAGAGCAGATAGCTTCTAAGGATTTGAGGTAGTTGGCAAACTTGGTGCTACCAGGGAGAGCCATCTTACAAGTCTAAGAGATGGTGGGCAAGTAGGTGAAAATGCAAAAGTGTGATGAAAACACTCCACCCTTCCCCCTTTTTATACTTAAAAATCCTCACAAGGGACATAATCCCTGCAGAAATCGGAGGGAATCCTACCCCACAAGGTACCAAAGGCTGAAGAGGGTACCAATCAAAGCCTTCAATTGATGGGACTGGATTGAACTGCCGATAGGTAGGACAGGGTGCTTGCCGATCGGGACCCCCCCCCATTTTTAGAAATTTCCCTTTTTCCTCTTTTGTCAAATTAGAAAACTCAAATAATAATAAATTGATATTCTCAACAGAATTTCAAAATCCTTTTAATTCTCCCTTTTCAATAAAAAAACTTTCCTTAAATTTTTTTTTTTCAAAAATATTCCTTTTTACGGTCTCAGCAGCAAAGTAAAAAGCGCATGTGCATGCATTCATTCATCATTAATAAAAGATAATAAAAAAACTCCATTGCATTCCATATATTTGTCTTCTGTATTACATCAGTTTTGTAGGAAATAAAAAGAAAAGCCAAAAACAACGGGACTCAGCCCGAACCCCCATTTCATTCTCTCTCTCTCTTAAGAGCTTCCACCCCTGCGATGCGCTCTCTTCCCCCTACGGCGAGACGACGCACCACCACTTCCCGAACCAGAGTCCTCTCCGGACGAAGCAGACGAAACTAAGAAAGAAGGAACAGGAACCGCATCCCGAATATAGGCAGTCACCGAAGATATCCAGTCTCTGATGTCCCTTAGCCAAGTGGTCGACACCCGGACTTGCTGCAAGAAAAGGTGAAATCAGTATCAAAGAAGAAATGACCAAAACAGAAAAGAAAGACAAAAAGAAAAAGAAAAAGAAAGGAGCAGAAAGGTATACCACAGGTCGAAGGACCTCCTCTATCAAACCCAACTCCTCCGGATCCATCGCATGAGGACGGTGCAACATAGGCACCATCCCTCCATCAGCTCGCCGAATGTTGTATGAAGGGGTATGCAGCCGTATAAAAGGGACCTCCGAGGACGCCGCAGATGTCGATGGGCCACCACTGCTGTGAGAAGATCCCACCGCCCGAATCGAACCCGTCGAAGGGAAGGGAAGTGCATCGTATATGCTAGGTGCCATCAACTATCTCGTCACGAAATCCATATAGTCATACGGCGCAGCCGTATCGGTGTATAGCAAGTAGGACTCGTTGATCATCGCCGCGATCCTCTCATCCTCCGACATCAGTCGCTCCCACCTCATAGACGTAGGAGGCCACGTGGGTGGCACCACCACCTCCTCCTCAGCAATCTGGTGAGTCACCCTCTCCCCGAGGTACTAGGAATGGCCGAACTCATGTGCCAGCAAACGCCTCATCCGCGCGTTCACCCCGGTCCCCCCGCATCCTGAATGGATGTCCCCATGGATAAATGGTCACCAGAAAATCTCCAAGCGAGCATAAATCAATACAAGATCAGAAGGTGCAAAAACCAAGACTGAAATGGAAAGAGTCTTACCGTACCACTGGTCAGGTCATTCAAGTCCTGACGCACCGCCTCCAGGGAGAGAGATCCCTTCGACTACCGATTGGCCTTACACCAGCGATACAATCAACAGAAATCTCTAACAGTGTCGTCCTTCAAAGCAATCAGCGGGATGTTGCACCCAATCACCTCATAGAACCACGTCTGAATTCATAAGCAAAAAAGAGGCGCATGGGGAAAATGCAAATGCATGAAAATAAAATGTGCGAATTAAAGAATACCTCAAGAAGGTATGTGGCCCCAGTAAAGGTCTATCGACAGCACCGGCTAAATGCATCCAGATAAAAGTAAAGGGTCGCCAAGGTCAAACTCCCCCAATCATAGAAAGGGATGTTCGAAAACATCCTCAAGTACGGCAGAAACCACAAATGAATGACGTCGTCGCTGGACGCCACCATAAAACCTCCCAGCACCAGAAGAATGAATAACCGGGCCATCTGCCTCACTTGTAGCCCATCCTCCACCTCGATCTCCCTACCCAACAGAACATCCTTCAGCAGGGACAACCGGATAGAATCCCCAGAAACTATACTCCCTACATCACCAAGTGCCGCTCTCACTGCCTCCGGTCTCACCCATAAAGAGCGACCCACCTCTATCTGCTCTCCATCACAATCCAGCCCCAGCAGCTGCTGCACGTCTATGGGAGTCACCGTCATCTCCCCGAATCCAAAATGAAAGGCATGGGTAGTGTCCCACCACCTCTCTCCCAAATCGCACAAGACTGCCGTCGAACGAGGCATCTCATCCAGCGCAGATGCCAACCGCCCAAAACCCGCTGATGATACCACCCAGCGAACCACAGGCGAGAGATGCTCCCAGACATCCTTGAGCCCCGTTGTCCCACGAGCACGTATGTTCTTCAAAGAAATATCATACTGGAAAAAAGAAAAATCTCATCAAAGATCAAGAAAGAAAGATCACCAAAAAGAGAAGAATGCCAAAGGTCGGGTTACTTACATAACCACCGGGGATCACTCTTGAAGAGCGATGATGCGATGGCTCCTGCAGCAAGGTCTGCTCATCCGCAATAGGCTCAAACGCATCAAAGGAGTTCTCACTCCCCAAAGCAAGAGGTGCCCTAGCCCTCCACTCCACATTCGCCCAATCATCAACGGTCAACCACTCCCGGTGGACTGCAGTGCTCACAAAAGCGGCCATTTCTTGAAGATCGGAATACTAGAAAGATTTGCAGAAGAATTGCAGAGAGAGAGAAAGCAAAAGAAGCTGTGAAAAAATGAGGGGATTCGCCCCCTTTATATAGGATGCTAAGTGCCATGCCGATCGGCATCTCCCCCTACTATACCAATTGACACTGACTCCTCACCTTCCCGAGGGAACCCAAAAGTCCGTGCCACTGCCGAATTGCACCTCTCACACCATCCCGACAGACACCCCACCTCAAATTTCATACAGAAATTCCCAAAAAATACCAGAAAGCCTAAAAAAATTCTCGAAAAATTCTTAAATTTCCCAGGAAGGATCTAGAGCCTTTTTACTAAGAAAATTTCGCATTCCCTCCAGCGGAACCCCTCTTCCGCAGCGAAATCCACAGAAAACCAAGAGAAAACTTTTCCCGACAAAGCTCCGGGGATCCCTAAGGATCACCTGATCACTTCCCCAACATAATTATCTTACAGCCCCCAAAATAGGTTATTCCCCCCTGCGAGGTATCCTAAAAGCTTCCCCAGCTATCAGCTCCCCAGCTCAGGTCAAAATCATAAAGCTCTTTCTCCAGCAGAATCAAAATCCAATCTTTATCCACTCTTAGGTCAAAATTGGCCCCCGTCTTGGATCGTCACCTAAGTTAGGTCAGAATTGACCTCGGTCCTCGGTCGTCACCACTCTTGGGTTAGATTTGGCCCCGATCACGGATCGTCACCTGAGTTAGGTCAGAATTTACCTCGGTCCTTGGTCGTCACCACTCTTGGGTCAGAATTGGCCCCGGTCTTGGATCGTCACCTGAGTTAGGTTATAATTGACCTCGGTCCTCGATCGCCACCACTCTTTGGTCAAAATTGGCCCCGGTCTTGGATCATCACCTGAGTTAGGTCATAATTGACCTCGGTCCTCGGTCGTCACCACTCTTGGGTCAGAATTGGCCCCGGTCTTAGATCTTCACTTGAGTTAGGTCAGAATTGACCTCGACCCTCGATCGTCACCACTCTTGGGTCAGAATTGGCCCCGATCTTGGATCATCCTCTGAGTTAGGTCAGAATTAACCTCGGTCGTCACCACTCTTGGGTCAGAATTGGCCCCGGTCTTGGATCGTCACCTGAGTTAGGTCAGAATTGACCTCAGTCCTCGGTCGTCACCACTCTTGGGTCAGAATTGGCCTCGTTCTTGGATCGTCACCTGACTTAGGTCAGAATTGACCTTGGTCCTCGATCGTCACCACTCTTGGGTCAGAATTGGCCCCGGTCTTGGATCGTCACCTGAGTTAGGTCAGAATTGACCTTGATCCTCGGTCATCACCACTCTTGGGTCAGAATTGGCCCCGATCTTGGATCGTCACCTGAGTTAGGTCAGAATTGACCTCGATCCTCGGTCGTCACCACTCTTGGGTCAGAATTGGCCTCGGTTATGGATCGTCACATGAGTTAGGTCAGAATTGACCTCGGTCCTCGGTCGTCCCCACTCTTGGGTCAGAATTGGACCCAATCTTAGATCATCACATGAGTTAGGTCAGAATTGACCTCGGTCCTCAGTCGTCACCACTCTTGGGTCAGAATTGGCCCCGATCTTGGATTGTCACCTGAGTTAGGTCAGAATTGACCTCAGTCCTCGGTTGTCAGCAATCTTAGGTCAGAATTGGCCCCGGTCTTGGATCGTCACCTGAGTAAGGTCAGAATTTACCTCGGTCCTCGGTCGTCACCACTCTTCGGTCCGAATTGGCCTCGGTCTTAGATCGTCACATGAGTTAGGTCAAAATTGACCTCGGTCCTCGGTCGTCACCACTCTTGGGTCAGAACTAGCCCTGGTCTTGGATCGTCACCTGAGTTAGGTCAGAATTGACCTCGGTCCTCGATCGTTACCACTCTTGGTTCAGAATTGGCCCCGATCTTGGATCATCACCTGAGTCAGGTCAAAATTGACCTCGATCCTCGATCGTCACCACTCTTGGGTTAGAATTGGCCCCGGTCTTGGATCGTCACCTGAGTTAGGTCAGAATTGGCCTCGATCCTCGGTCGTCACCACTCTTGGATATGAACTAGCCCTGTCTTGGATCGTCACCTGAGTTAGGTTAGAATTAACCTCGGTCCTCAGTCGTCACCACTCTTGGGTCAGAATTAGCCTCGTTCTTGGATCGTCACCTGAGTTAGGTCAGAATCGACCTCAGTCCTCGGTCGTCACCACTCTTGGGTTAGAATTGGCCCCAGTCTTGGATCGTCACCTGAGTTAGGTCAGAATTGACCTCGGTCCTCGGTCATCACCACTCTTAGGTCAGAATTGGCCCCGATCTTGGATCATCACCTGAGTTAGGTCAAAATTAACCTCGATCCTTGGTCTTCACCACTCTTGGGTCAGAATTGGCCCCGGTCTTGGATCATCACCTGAGTTAGGTCAGAATTGACATCGGTCCTCGGTCATTACCACTCTTGGGTCAGAATTGGCCCCGATCTTGGATCATCACCTGAGTTAGGTCAGAATTAACCCCGATCCTCGGTCGTCACCACTCTTGGGTCAGAATTGGCCCCGATCTTAGATCGTCACCTGAGTTAGGTCAAAATTGACCTCGGTCCTCGTTCGTCACCACTCTTGGGCAGAATTGGCCCCGGTCTTGGATCGTCACCTGAGTTAGGTCAGAATTGACCTCGGTCCTCGGTCGTCACCACTCTTGGGTCAGATTAGTCCCGGTCTTGGATCGTCACATGAGTTAGGTCAAAATTGATCTCTATCCTCGGCCGTCACCACTCTTGGGTCAGAATTAGCCCCGGTCTTGGATTGTCACCTGATTTAGGTCAGAATTGACCTCGGTCGTCACCACTCTTGGGTCAGAATTGGCCCCGATCTTGGATCGTCACCTGAGTTAGGTCAGAATTGACCTCGGTCCTCGGTCGTCACCACTCTTGGGTCAGAATTGGGCCTGGTCTTGGATTGTCACCTGAGTTAGGTCAAAATTGACCTCGGTCCTCGATCGTCACCACTCTTGGGTCAGAATTGGCCTCGGTCTTGGATTGTCACCTGAGTTAGGTCAGAATTGACCTCGGTCCTCGATCGTCACCACTCTTTTGGTCAGAATTAACCTCGATAGACCATTACACTAAGCCCGTAGAGTCGGCCTTGACCCTAAGAATTGGTCATCCCCAATACACTCCTTAGGTCCTCAGAATCGAATTCGACCCTCTCAATCGGTCATTCCTCCTCAAAAGCATCATGTGGTGTCCATTCGACGGTCATCATTTGTTCCAAACTCACCCGTCGAGGGGCTCTGTAGACACCCCATTCTATTACCCCCTAACTCTCCTTAGGTCCCTAGTACCTCCCTTCATCACTGTAAACCCCGGTCACCTCCCGAGTACTGACCTGAAGGCCATCGGGCACTCCCTGGCTCAGTTTGACCCAAAAGTCAAACTCTTCGTCTCGATCGAGACTCAGTGAATCTTCAAAGGGCACTGAATACCCTTTCCAACGGTCCACCCCGTGCATGATTCCGACTTACCATGCGGACGAACGATCCGTTTGCGTCCGAAACCTGACCTAGAGGCCATCGGGCGCTCCCGGGCACTATTTGACCTAAGTCAACTCTTCAGCTCGACTGAGGCTAAATGAATCTTCGAATGGAACTAAATAACCTTTCCAATGGTCCATCCCATGCGCGATTCCGACTTTCCATGGTAAACCTTTGACACCGGGAGGCCACAGAGCGCTTCCCGGGCCCAGTTAACCAAAGTCAACTCTCCAAACCAGGTCAAACTCATTGGAATGTCGAAGTACATCTCCTAGCTTTCCAACAGTATGCCCCATGCCCAATTTGGACTTACCATGCGGACAAACGATCCGTTTGCGTCCGAGCAATTCCCCGTACAATGGACCGACAAACGCTTCTGAGCCATATTTGACCCAAAGTCAACTCCCAAACTCGGGAGCGATCCAAAGGAATTTCAAAGGTCTCTGAATTACCTTTCCAATGGTATGCCCCGTGCACGATTCTGACCAACAGTTTGCCCTCGGCGACCAATTTTTCAAAAAAGCCTGAACCAGGTTCCAAACCATGCCTATCGGCACCTGCCGATAGGCAGGAACAGGTCTATGCCGATCGGCACTCACCTGGGCCTATAAAAGGAGGTCTTAACCTCATTTGCAATGGGAGCCCAGATCCGATAAAAATCTCTCTCAACGAATCCGAGAAACCTCTCTCGAAGGCAGCGTGATTTCAACTCCCAAATCCCTTTTTTACTTCCACTTTTCATCATCCTTTTCATCAAACTTGGTGAATTAACCACTCCCCATCATCATCCAAGCTCAAGGGCTGCTATTCAACACTCAATATCAAGCTCAAGATCTTCAAGAAGGTCTAACTTTCTCAAAGTCTCTCTTAAATTCTCATAAATTCCCATAACTTGTTTTCTAATTTAACTTTTTATTATCTCATCTCACACATCCTAATATACTTTTTATTTAGTATTATTGTACCTCTTTTATTTTCATAAAACCCAAAAAACAAGAAAAAGAGGGTTTGCTCATAAATTCCAACTAGGGATTCTCATACTTTTTCCACACTTTTCTCACAACTAAAACACCTTTTTCCACACACACACACACACACACACACACACACTTACAAATAATAGATTTCCCATTTGGATTTATGGGATAAACCCCACCCCTCATTTTGTATGCGAACTACGTGGACTTTGATGCCTTTATAGGCTACGTAGGCGTCTCGGGGTAAAACTCGAGACTCGAGTCCTTTTTCTCACTTTTTTTCTCTTATTTTCTATTTTCTCTAAATCCATTTCCCTTATATTCTATATACTTGCCCTTAATAACGCATTACTCCATATGCGTTATCGTTCCCCTATAACGATCAACGTAGGGGTAATCGCGTAAATCTTATTTTTCTAATATTACCTTTATATCTTCCTACGGATGACTCGCTTTATCTTTTTCATGATATAAGTCGAGGATTCCTACCTTCATTCGATATATACACATGCACACATATCACGGGGGGAAATAAAAGGAAAATAGCAAATATTCATGAGAGACCGAAAGGGCGGAATGGGTGCCTAACACCTTCCCATTTCGTAACTAAGTCTCCGAACCCTTCTCGAATCATCTTGGTTTCGCACGCACCAGTGTGTCTTTGGAAGCCATCCTTCGGGGTGGCTTCCCCTTTTTCTATTGTCTGTTTTGAGTAAAATAGACTGGCGACTCTGAATCTCTTTACATTTTTACACCACATCTCAAATGACGCCGGCCGAAGCGCTCTCGAGATGGACGCGCGGGACCCGAAGGATCCTTCTCCTCCGTGGTGGGGATGGCCACAGGGAGTGTTTGCATTTTTAGTTAATATCTCTACTAAAGTCGATTCAGATGGAGAAAATTTTAATACAAATCTATGTTGGGGTTATTTGTATTTTTAGCAGATTTATCTCATACACTGATGAGTATTTGGAAAAAGAATAGAAAAGAAAAAAACAGTAGAAAAAAGAAGGAAAAAAAAGTAAAAGGGGAAGATCTGCCATAGAGAGTGTTTGCTTTTTTAGTGAATATCTCTCCCAAATCCGATTTAGATGGAGAAAAAATTGATACACATCTACGTTGGGGTTATTTGTATTTTTAGCATATTTATCTCATACATTGATGAGTATTTGGAAAAGAAGAAAAAAAGAATGTTGCAGTCAAGAAATAAAGACATTTGTTCGTCATAGTGTAATAAACTCTTATCACACATCCATAATCCATCCATCCTATCCTATCTCATCCCATCTTATCCTTTCCATTTCATTTCCCCCTCACCCACAATCATCAATATTTTCCCTAGGTGTTCGGGTAAATGAAAGTCAACGTGGTAAATAACTCGACATTCTCACTATAATGATTAACATTCTTTCACGTGATAATTTTTCTTTCTAAATGTTCTTTATTTCTTATGTGTATATGAGACATTTGAACTTGATTTTATTTACTCACCTCCTCACACACAAGATCGATACACTAACCCAAATCTCGAGAGCTCGTTTGAGAGAGCTATATCCCATGAGATTTTGAAATTTAAGCGTTGATTCTAAAAAGCCAATCTAGGAATTACTCTTATGATGCTCGACCCATTTTGACTGATTCACACCACACACATTGAGTTCTAGGAAGGAAGTGCCTTGATTATTTACTTATTTAACATTTTTATGCATTCTATCTTGTATTTCTAAAAATATTTTTCTCTTGTGATGGATTGTGTGATTATTCTATATCTAATAAGAGATTGAATGTCGTTGCAAATAAAGAGTTTTGTGGGTATATTCCTTGCAAACCCTCACGAGACAAAACTCTTCCTGTAGGGCAACCTATAGGTTTAAAGGATTAATTCACATGCTAAGTGCAATCGCAAGAGCCCGCGAAAGTGGTACACTTTTGGTTTCTTATCTTTCTTTCCCTTTATATTTTGCTCGAGGACTAGCAATGTTCTATTTGGGAGTGGTGTGATAGGCACCCAAAAGTGTTTAAATAAAACCCCAAATAGATAGTTTTTAATTGCTAATTCTCGATAAAATCGGACTTATATTAGTATTTGTTTATTTTGTAGCTCAATAAGCATTTGTGGAGTTTAAAGTGATAATTCAGGGAAAATGCACGACAAAAGTGGCTTAATCCCATAACCTGAAGATTGGCCCGTACCAAAACCGAACCTAAACTGTCCACACCAAACCCTGTGTGTGTTGAGTTTGTACTTTTATTGTTTTAAAATTTTATTTTATGTCATTTTATTTTTTATTTTAGATTTATTTAGAATTTTTAGGACTTATTTTCTATTTCTTTTTATTTAGTATAATTTTATTTTTATTTTTATTAGTTTTTTTTTATTTTTTTATTAGGATTAGTTTTTTTTAGGATTTCATTTACTTTTTATCTTCAATAGATTTTACATTTTTATTGGATTTTAAACTTTAGTTTTAATAGATTTTTATTTTTAGTGTCATTTCTTTCATTTATTTTTTTATTTGTGTCTTTTATTTATAGATTAGGAATTTATTTTTTAATAGATTTCAATTTTATTAATTTTATTTTAGTTAGTTAGTTTTAATGTTTAGTTAGGTGTACAAATTAAAAACACACACACCCTAAACCCCTACAACTCACATACACACAAACAATTCCCTAAACCACACCATCATTCCCATACACCCTCACCCACACTATAAGCCCCACTTCATCTTCCCCATCAAACACCCTCACTCTCTCTCCTCTTTCCACCATAACCAATACAACAACATACCACTACTCTCTCCCCTCAAAACCTCCTATACCCACAACACAATTTTTTTACCCCAATCAAACCTGACATCCGAAACTTACGACTCATCCCCTACCTCCACCTCAACTTATACCACCATACCCACCTCTAACCCGATCACCCCCCACCTTCTGTTGTCGGCCACCAAACTCGCGACCACAAGCTCAACCCGAACCACTAAATCATGAATCCCCTACCCCGCTACCTAACCCGAGCCCAACAACCACCCTATTCTGACCCACCTCCAAACCGGATAGACCCGAATCGTCCCAAACCTTCCAAACCCGCAAACTCGAGTCAAAACCTCCTTCATTCAATACACCCATGTTTCTCACCTGCAAAGACAAATAAACCAAATGAAACCCACATGTCTTTAACCTTCAACCCAATTCCCATATTAGCCCCAACTAACTTCTTATCCCCTTCTTCAAAAATACCACATACCCCCACTTCTCACATGTGCATTCCTCACCCAAATCACATTGTTACCTCACTCCACACACATGCACACATGTGTGCATTGTCAAAAAATGCCCCTAGCTTCTTCCACCTATAAATGCAAGACTTGGTGCCATTGAAGAAGGATTTCCAAATTAGTTTTTAAGCTTTGTGTGATAAAATTCTCCCCACTCTCCTATAGAGAGTATTTGCATTTTCAGTAAATATCTCAATACATGGGTGCGTGGTGAAATTTATCTCCAGGATGAATACCACTCCACCCCTGTATAGTGTGTTTTTGAATTTTTAGCAACTATTTCAAAATAGATTGATGTGGTTGAATTCATTCCTTATGTGAGGTAAATCTAATCCATCCCGTTATGTTGAGTATTTGCATTTTGAGCAAATATCTCAACATAAAGTGAAGGTGTAGAATTTATTTCCTTGGATGAGTTCTAATGTACAATTTTATAACATTAGGATTTGCATTTTTAGAAAATCTCTTTTATTATTTAAGCTTCCGTTATGAATTCATCCATTATCTTGTCGTTTGTTTTCTTATTTTTATTTTGTACTTTTTATTTTAGATTCAATAAATATATTAGTGAGTGATTGTAATTGAGAAATTATTGATGTAATTGAAGATTCCATTCCAATTCAAGACTTAAATGGGTTTGATCTATTCCTCTTTAATTACTCTAAACCTCACATGCTTTCATTTGTTTACTTTTATTTTTATTTTTGGATGATGATTATTGAGGTGTAATCTCCCATTTATGGGATGAATTTTGAAGCCCTCGTGAGTCCAATTTAGTTAGTTTACTTATTAGCACAATTTTGTTATCTCACTTTACTTAAATTAGCTTTTACATCGTAGTAAGTACTTTAAAAATTAGTATATAGCTAGTTAAATAATAATCCCTTGAAAAATCCATAAAAAATATATAAAAAGCAAAATAGAAAAATCATAAAATATAATAAAATGAAAATGAATTTACACATGTCTTCACCTATTTTGTGTTTCATCCTTAGAGTTGGACTGATACTCTCTTACTAACCCATATGCATATTTTGAGTATATTTATAGGTTCAAGGGATTTTTGATGGAAAACGAATTATGCAACAACGACAAATACATTAGAGACGCAATTTTTCTCTCTATCACTGTTGATGGGTGAAAACCTAAATTAGCCCCCAAACGGGCACGTAAGAGGCATGAACACATCGTACGGGACCAACATAACTTGTAGGAACTTATCGCATAGTCACGGGTCTCCCGATTTGCGAATATGATGATAATTTGAAAAAATCTAGATTAGGCTTAAAAACATGTCGTCAGAGGGTGAAAAGCCAAACCAGCGCCTGGACGAACCCGTAAGAGGCACTAATGCCTTGCATGGGACCAATGTAAGTCATAGGAAATGACCACGTAGTCGTGGGACTCCCAAATTGTGAATATGATGATAATTTGAAAATATTAAAATTTCTCTTTAAAGCTATTCATTAAAGGGTGAAAACCAAATCAACCCCGTAATGACCACGTAAGAGGCAAGAAAACCTCTCACAGGACCAATGTAACTTGTAGGAACTCACCGTGTAGTCACGGGTCTCCCGGTTTGATAATATGATGATAATTTCGAAATATCTATGATATGGCTGAAAAACAAGCTAAAAGGGTAAAAACCCAAACCAGTACTGATTAACACCATTAGAGGCATGAACAATCACACAGAATCAATGTAACTTGTAGAAACTGACCGGATAGTCATGCATATCTCTATTTGTGACTATGATGATAATTTGAAAATATCTAGATTAGGCTTAAAAACATGTCAATTGAGGGTGAAAACCTAAATTAACCATCTAACGGCCCCGTAAGAGGCACTAACACCTTGTACGAGACTGATGTAACACCTGAAACAAATCATGTAGTCACGGGTGTCCCGGTTTGAGAATATGATGATAATTTGAAAACATCTAGATTAGGCTTTAAAACAAGCCATTAAAGGGTGAAAACTGAAAGTACCCCCTAAACAGCCTCGTAAGAGGCATGAACGCCTGGCACGGGACCAATGTGACTTGTAGGAACTAACCGTATCCTGGTTTAAGAGTATGAGGATATTTTTAAAATATCTATATTACGCTAAAAAATAAGTCGTTAAAAGGTTAAAAAGCCAAACCACTCCTGAACGGCCCGTAAGAGGCATAAACACTTCATATAGAACCAGTATAACTTATAGGAATATACCGCGCAATCAAGGGTCTCTCGGCATGTGAATATGATGATAATTTGAAAATATCTAGATTACTCTTAAAAACATGCCATTTGAGGGTGAAAACTTAAAATAATCCTCAAACGGCCCTGTAAAAGTCACTAACACCTTGCACGAGACCAATGTAACTCATAGGAACTGACTGCATAGTCACGGGTCTCCCGATTTGAAAATATGATGATAATTTGAAAATATCTAAATTTGGCATAAAAATAAGGCATTAATGGGTGAAAACCTAAACTAGCCCCCAAACAGCCTCGTAAGAGGCATGAACACCTCGTACGGGACCAATATAACTTGTAGGATTGATCGCATAGTCACGGGTCTATCGATTTATGAATATGATGATAACTTTAAAATATCAAGATTAGCATAAAAACATGACGTTAGAGGGTGAAAACCCAAACCAGCACCCAGACGGCCCCGTAAGAGGCACTAACGCCTCGCACAGAACTAATGTAACCAGCAGGAACTGACCGCATAGTCGTGGGACTCTTAGTTTGAGAATATGAAGATAATTTGAAAATATATAGATTACGGTTAAAAACTATCCTTTAAAGGGTGAAAACCCAAACCAACCCCCAAATGGACCCGTAAGAGGCATGAACACCTCTCACGGGACTAATGTAACTTATAGGAACTGATCGTGTCGTCACGGGTCTTCCAGTTTGAGAATATGACGATAATTTGAAAATATCTACATTAGGCTTAAAAATAAGCCATAAAAAGGGTAAAACCCCAAACCACTCCCCAATAGCCCCGTAAGAGGCATGAACACATTGCACATAACCAATATAACATGTAAGAACTGACCGCGCAGTCACATGTCTCTCGTCTTGTGAATTTGATGATAATTTGAAAATATCTAGAAAAGGCCTAAAAACATGCCATTTGAGGGAGAAAACCTTAACCAACCCTCAAACGGACCCATAAGAAGGACTAATTCTTTCTACGAGACCAATTCAACTCGTAGGAACTGACCGCGTAGTAACGGTTCTCCCAATTTGAGAATATGAAAATAATTTGAAAATATCTAAATTAGGCTTAAAAACAAGCCATTAACAGGGTAAAAACCCAAACTAGTCTTTAACGACCCAGTAAGAGGCATGAACACTTCGCACAGAACCAATGTAGCATGTAGGAACTAACTGCATAGACATGGGTCTCTCACTTTGTGAATATGATGATAGTTTGAAAATATCTTGATTAGGCTTTAAAACATGTCATTTGAGGGTGAAACCTAAACCAACCCTCTTTACGGCCCTGTGAGAGGTACTAACTCCTTATAAGGGACAAATGTAACTCGTAGGAAATGTCCGTATTGACGGGTCTCCTGGTTTGAGAATATGACGATAATTTGAAAATATCTAGATTGGTCTTAAAAACAAGCCATTAAAGGGTGAAAACCTAAACTAGCCCCCAAACGGCCCCGTAAGAGGCATGGATACTTCGCACAAAATCAATGTAACTTATAAGAACTGACCGCGTAGTCACGAGTCTCTCGGCTTATGACTATTATGATAATATGAAAATATCTAGATTAGGCTTAAAAATATGCTGTTTGAGGGTGAAAACAAAAACCAACCCTCAAACGGCCACGTAAGAGGCACTAACTCCTTTAAGAGGACCAATGTAACTCATAGGAACTGATCACGTAGTCACGGGTCTCATGGTTAGACTATATGAAGATAATTTAAAAATATCTATATATTAGTTTTAAACAGAAGCCGTTAAAGGGTGAAAACCCAAACTAGCCCCTCCAAACGGCTTCATAAGAGGCATGAACACCTCGCACCGGACAAATATAACAGGTTGGAACTGACCGCGTACTCACAGGTCTCCCGATTTGTGAATATGATGATAATTTGAAGATATCTAGATTAGGCTTAAAAATATGTCGTTAGAGGGTGAAAACCCAAACCAGCGCCCAAACGACCGCATAAGAGTCATTAACGCCTCGCACGGGACCAATGTAATTCAGAGGAACGGATCGCGTAGTCATGGGACTCCTAGTTTGAGAATAAGATGATATTTGGAAAGTATCTATATTATGCCTAAAAAGTATCCGTTAAAGGGTGAAACCCAAACCAGCCCCCAAATGGCTCTTAAGAGGCATGGACACCTCTCACGGGACCAATGTAACTTATAGAAACTGATCGCGTAGTCACGCGTATCTCGGTTTGAGAATATGAGGATAATTTGAAAATATCTATATTAGGCTTAAAAACAAGCCGTTAAAAGGGTAAAAAACCAAACGAGTCCTGAATGGCCCTGTAAGGGGCATGAACACTTCGCACAGAACCAATGTAACTTGTAGGAAATGACCGCATAGTCATGGGTCTCTCTGTTTATGAATATGATAATAATTTGAAAATATCTAGTTTAGGCTTAAAAACATGCCGTATGAGGGTGAAAACGTAAACCAACCATCTAACGGCCTTATAAGAGGCGCTGATACCTTGAATGGGACTATTGTAACTCGTAGGAACTTACTACATAGTCACGGGTGTCCCTGTTTGAGAATATGACTATAATTTGAAAATATCTATATTAGGCTTAAAGAACAAGCCTTTAAAGGGTGAAAACGTAAATTAGCCCCCAAACGGCCTCGTAACAGGCACATACACTTAACACGAGACCATTGTAACTTGAATACCCCGTACTTTTATGGATAATTAAATTACATAAGTGGGCATAATTTGGAAATTTGAGGAATTATTGTGAATTGTAATTTTTGGAGTTTGTGAGTGTTAGATGATTACCGAGGTGTGCTACATTTTCTTTAGAGACTTAGTAAATGAGTCAAAATGTTTTTATGTCATGTAGCAACAGGGTAAAGCGACGAGAATTATTTTAGGTTGTAGAAAATGCGTATCGAGATGTGATGGGTTTAATTAGTGAATTTTAGTTAAGTGACTCAGATGGAGATTTCGAGGGCACGATTGGTTTCAGAATGGCCAAGATAGTCATAATAGAGTATACGAGGGCGGTGTTTAGGTTCTGGGGGCTTTTGGACTAATAGGGACTCGCATTTGAATAAACGCATCATTTTTTGGTTTATAAGGGATAAACCCTTATCCTCTCTAATAAAGGCATAAGAGAGAGAGAGAGAGAGAGAGAGAGAGAGAGAGAGAGAGAGAGAGAGAGATAAAGAAAAGAAAGAGAAGAGAAGTAAAAGAGAGAGAGGGGAAGGAAAAGAGGAGATTCCGGCCAAACTCCGCGGGATTCGACTCGAGGTCGTCGAATTTTATCCACGAGGCAAGTGTTTACGTGCTTTATTCAATTGAGTGTGTGTATCTCATATTATAGTTGGTAAACTATATGATTTTTGGGTTGGAACCCTTGAAATAAATTTGGGAAAAATTGATTTTGAGTTTACAAATTGATGTATTGTTAACTCTTGATGACTTCTAGTATTAAACCCATGTTTTGGTGTGTATATATGATCAGAAAATAAAAAGAAGTGAGAAAGATAGGTTTAATTAAGTTATGGGTTTAAATCTTTGATTGAATGATCGAATCCCTTGATTTTAATTGATGTGTTGGTTAAATCATCATGTTTAGGTGATTATTTTGTTGGTTGTTGAAGTAGAAATCATGGAATTTGAGTTGGGATTATGTTCGATTAAAGAGAAAGTTGGAGAAGATGACTAATAGTAAGACATCGTCATTTCCAAATCGATTCGGCCTAGAAGCTAATCGATTAGTTTCGTGGTCAACAAATAAAATTTGTAGATCTTTTCAATACGATCGCGTGGGGGCCGACCGCGTATTTTTCTGATTTTTTTTAATTCATAATTATTTTTCTACCAAAGGCAGTCCGAGATCGAAATCGTTAGTTAGATATCAAACTTGATATTGGGAGAATTAAGGCTAAAATTATTTAGAGATTATTTTACGGGTTATAGAATTGATATTAGGACTCCAAGATAATGGTATTGAGGATGAGTAAACCTTGGATCGAAAGAGGGATCCTCGGGTTAATTTGGTGTACAATCCGGGATATGGATTTAATGATTGTATGAATAACATTCACGGGAAGTATTCGGTAAGCATATGCAGATATATTTACGTGGTTGGAAGAAATATGGGATGATTGTAATTGAGTAAATCATAGGATACGATTAGGATGGAATTTAGGGTACAGGCTCAAGAGAATTACGTGGTTATCCGGTACGTCTATTGGCGACTATTATTGTAGGTGATGCGATACCTGTGGAATTAAAATAAGTTGAGATTATGCTTACTTAATTATTATGAATTGGTATATTCAGGATCATATATAAATCCTGAAAAGTGATGAAGGTGCGAGTTATATTTTAAGTAAAAGAATACTTATAAGTTTAGTATTGTAAGTGTGCGAATACTTAGATATTATTACGAATGGGAACATTAGGGGTTATCGGCTATCGCTATGAGAGTATGGTAATTTCAGCCATATATATATTGAGAAGTGATATAATATATATACGGAAGTTTTTAAGTATATATATGTGATGATACGGAAATAAATATATCTGTGTGTGATAGGTATATTTGTATTTTAGAGGCTGGTTCCATAGGCTTCCCCGGGCATAGGGTTGGATAGCCAGGTTAAATTTTCTCTAGTGCGATCCAGGGAGGTTGCGCGATGTGGGCGAATCCCATGGCTTGAGGAGAAGGGAGAGTACATCCCCAGGTAATCTCGTCCCGTATACGAGTTCGATGTGTGCATTCCACTTACAGGAGGGAACATGGACACCTCCACCATTGTGTATTTTTACCATGACCGTGAGTGAGTCTGGCTTGGTACCGTGGTTAAGTGAGTAAACCCAGATTCGGATAGGCACTATGAGACTACATCCTCGAGTTATATCTCGATGGGATGGTTATTATACTTATGATTATGATATGTATAATTATACTTGTTGCGTATAGTATATTGCTTGTATATGAAAACGAGATTTCATACAGCTTTACTGGTGTAAAGTGTAAAATGAATAAAGTTTTATTCTCATTTCGGGAGATTATATCCGGATTTAAATTGTGATTCGTGTATAAAATGAGAATTATATTGACGAGATTTTATATACTAAAGTGAAAATGGTACTTTAAACTAGTGAAAGTTTTGGATTATGAACAATATATCTATATATATGTGAGAACTATATATAAATCTAATCAAGGATTAAATTAATTTCAGCTCACGTGATAGCTTACCGTATAATCGATATTATATCACGCAGGGTAGGTGATAGTTGTGAGGACTTTTAGATGGTGTTGAAACTGATTAGTTAGGTGGGGTAGCTTAACTAGGTTGTTTGAAAAGGTATGCGATATGTGGGTACTATTAGAAGAGAGGTGAGGGGTATCTCATGAGAGTGTGTACCAACTAAAATATGAGAGATTTCATATTTTAAAATTTGGCTTTTAAGTACTTGCTAAATATTTTCAAAACTCGGGCTCTAACCCGTTTCTCTATTTTTTCCTCTCTTGCAATATATGTATATATATTAGGTGTCCAGACACAGGGACGCCTGGATGATGATTCTTTCGAGTCAAATGTTTATTGCAACAACTCTGGATGCATGCAGGTTTATTGCAGATGCTTCTATCCTTGAGATCTAGAAATGAGGTATTGTAGAAACATTCAGGCCGATACCGAACTGCATTCATTTATTCTTTTTTGGCCTTTTTTGGTGCGGCATTCGATTTGGTTGTATTATGTTAAACCGAGTGTTCGGTTATTTTATTCATTTAAGTTTTTGTATATATAAACCGTGTGAATGTTTTACTGGAGTGTTTGGTTAAAAAGATTAGTTAATAAAATTTTGACGCCAGCATAATAGGTTATTAGTAATTAAATTAGTTTTCGACAGTGATGCTAAGAATGAACCATATGAGACTCCTATTTTAATTTTGTATAGGCTTGATCACCTGGTAATTTATTAGGCGGGGTGTCACAGATGGTATTAGAGCATTAGGTTCTAGTGTCCTTAGGAATCTGTGTGGACGTATTATTCTTTCAGCGTTGCTTTTGATTTGATATAGAGCCTTATGATTAGGATTGTTGATTCCTCTTGTGAGATTTCGTTCTCCTTCCATTATGTAAGATTATAGTAAATCTTTTGCGTGTTCATTCGGGACTCGCGTGTTGATTGATAAAGGGCGACCATGGAAGGCCATTATAAGGGTAGCAGGAGGTGGGGCTTAGTTGGAGCTATAAGTTGAAGTTGAGGACGAGGACCGCAGTTGAGGTCACTCCATTTGTGGCATTGTCAAGGATTGCTAGAATGACTACTAAAGTATAGTAGTTATAATTATCCAAGTACCGCTATAGTAGAGAGTGGTGCTCAAATTGGAATTTCCCAGTGAAGTTAATTTGGGAAAAAGTCTGAAGGGTCTCTGATAAGGACCATACGTTGAATTTTAAGTTATACGAAGGAGGTATAGCATTATCCAATGGAAGTAGGAGGCTCAGAAGCTTTGTCTTAGCACAGGGTATAGAAATACCCAGTTGTGAAAATTTGGGGTAAAATTTTCACTCGTTAGAGGAATGTCTAAACGATGGGGACGGTAGTCTCCATATTGGAGGGAGAAGAATATTTTGCTCATCAAGGAATCTTACGGACAATTTTAACTGTGAGTTCCTTTGAATTATCAAAAATGAAGAGAATTCAGTTCCTAAATTATTCACATGATGATCGGTCAGAGGCTGGCAGTGAATAAAGAGTTATATGGAAAAGTAAACCTTGTACTGAATTAAGGAAGGTACAATTAAGAGAGAGTCCTTTAGAGGAATGATAGGCTCATTAGTAAGTGTTGCTAACACTTATGGAGAAATTGTGTTCGTGAAACCCCACAGGTGTATATGCACCTTGTAAATTCATTGAAACAGGGTAGTTGAGGCCGGTAACATGTTTCCTTTAGAAGGAAGAAGTTAAGTGAACTATGAAGGAGATTGTCAGGATCGAGGCTATAGAGTCCGAGATACTAATAACCTTAACATGGTCAGGGTGGCCAGAGATGGGGAATGTTGCAATGTGGGGTGTAAAACCACACGGTTAGGCCTTACCCAATAGAAGTTAAAGGACAAGATTATGGTTCCTAGACGGGGCATTGATTAGAGTAGTTCTTGGTTCGGTTAAGACAAGTGTACTATGTCTGGGAACCATATATAGCAATCAAGGAAACTACCAGATTTGTTGTTATGAGATTCACCTCGGATGAAGGAGGTATATTCCGTGTGGCAAGATTGGGTCACAATATTTTATTTTCCTTAGATTCATGTCTGATTCGAGTTTACTGGCAGTATCGGTAACATTATATAGTGTATGTATATATGTTTTTCCACAGTAGCGGGTGTTTTATTTTTCTTCCTTCGCTCTGAAAAGCGGGTGTTAGTATTTCGAATTTATATCTGGTTTGTACTGCTCATTTTATGTGTGTTGTACGAGTATGGTACTATTGTAAGTGTAAGGTATTTGTGTATTCTCGGAGCGATAGAAGGATAATGATTCCAAGACTATCGTATCCGCAGTTCTAGGGTGGAACAGGTTGTTGTTATGATATCTCATTTGGATACAGATTGAGCTCGCCTTTATTATACGTTTAAATGGAACTTCGGTTAGTAGATGTTTTATTATCATGATTCGAGTGCGTGGTGACCTTATATATATGATTTAAGGTATGCAGGGTGTATTGTTAAGCTGTGAGATTAAGCTTGTTATTGTTTGCACAAGGACTTGGTATTAGTACAAGCTCCATGTGGTATGTCTCCTCGAAAGAAGTAGGAGTTCTGAACACATCTTGTTGGTAGATGGGATGGGATTATCCGAGTGGCATGTTTGAAACTAACGGAGCCCCACGATCGACAAATTTAAGTAGTATTGTATATGAGGGGTTCCTTGTTTGGATTTTGCTTAAGAGACATTCCACGCATGAACCTTAATGATGTCGGGAGTGGAGAGATGTTATGGGATGCAAGGATGATGGTTTTAATGATAAGTTACATAGTGTGGAGAAAACACTATAAATTGAGAGCCATGTCATGATTGCATGCTTATGGAGATAGAAGTGCTATGGAAAAAGCACTCAAATGTTTCTCTCACCACAAGTAAGCGGGTGAGGTAAGGTAATGGGAATTTATTCGAAGATTATGGTCATGTCATGTCTAGGAGGCAAATTCTAAGGTAACATGTTTGTGTATGATGATTGTAACACTTGTGTAGGGTATAGACGCCCCGATTAGTTAGACTTTCCATTTTGCTAAAATGGAAGGACACAGAGGTAGAATCCCATTAGTATGATTACGAGGAATGATTTAGAACGTCTCGATGGTGTGCCTTAGGCTGTTATATCTCGATGACCGATGATGCGAGGAAGTAGTGTAACGGGAGGGTTACTTGTCTGGATTTTTCTTTGCGAGACACCCCACGCATGAAATCGAGCGAATGTCAGAAGTTGAGAGAGGTATTGGGCACTATGTACATAGTTACAATAGTACTCATTTTACGTGTGTAGGAAACACACCATTTTTTGGACTACCATGAAGTAAGGCCAGTAGGACTAGTGGCGCTGATATAGGGAGATTGTTGTGAGTTAACCACGAGAAGACTGATGGGAGTAGTCAAGCGCTAGTGTAGTTTCCCTTTTGAGAGAAATTTGATGTCCGGATGTAGATGAACGAATGCCTAGAGTACTGGATCTCCATGGGATCAACAAGTTAGAGCGGTGATTATAGGATCATTTTCTTCATATGTGGTAATAGAAATGCTAGGTGCGATCTGACATTATTAGAGTCACCTTACGACCGAGGTAGTGTGATAGCATGCAGATATTTAATTAAGCTTGTGGTTAAACTAGTGCATTAGAATATAAACCTTGTGATGGGTGAGTACCGTGAACGAGTATATGGTAGGGTACCATTGGTTTAGTACCTTTCGACTTGTGTGTGCTGGATGAAGTGTGATTGGCAATCCTAGGTCGGTAGTACCGACTGTATTCGAATTTCGGGGATGAAATTTTGTTGTAAAGAGGGGGGGGGGGAGAATTTATTGCCTCGTACTTTTATGGGTAATTAAATTACATAAGTGGGCATAATTTGGAAATTTGAGGAATTATTGTGAATTTTAATTTTTGGAGTTTGTGAGTGTTATATGATTACCGACGTGGGCTACATTTACTTTGGAGACTGAGTAAATGAGTCAAAATATTTTTATGTCATTTCACTGCTGGGTAAAGCGACGGAAATTATTTTACGTTATTGAAAATGTGTATCGAGATGTGTCGAATTTAATTAGTGAATTTTAGTTAAGTGACTCAGATGGAGATTTTGAGTGCACGGTTGGTTTCGAAATGGCTAAGATAGTAAGAATAGAGTATCTGAGGGCAGTGTTTAAGTTCTGGGAGCTTTTGGACTAGTAGGGACTCGTAATTGAGTAAACGCGTCATTTTTGGGTTTATAAGGGATAAACCCTTATTCTCTCTTATAAAGGTAGAAGATAGAAAGAGAGAAAGAAAGAAAAGAAAGAGAATAGAAGGCAAAGAGAGAAAGGGGAAGGAAAAAGAGGAGATTCTGACCAAACTCCACGAGAGTTGACTCGAGGTCATCGAATTTTATTCACGAGGCAAGTGTTTACTTGCTTTATTGAATTAAGAGTGTGTATCTCATATTATAGTTGGTAAACTATATGATTTTTGGGTTGGAACCCTTGAAATAAATTTGGGAAAAATTGATTTTGAGTTTACAAATTGATGTGTTATTAACTCTTGATGACTTCTAGTATTAAACCCATGTTAATGGTGTGTATCTATGATTAGAAATGGAGGAAGTGAGAAAGTTAGGTTTAATTAAGTTATGGGTTTAAATCTTTGATTGAATGATTGAATCCCTTGATTTTAATTGATGTGTTGATTAAATCATCATGTGTAGATGATTATTTTGTTGGTTGTTGAGGTAGAAATCATGGAATTTGAGTTGGGATTATGTTGGATTAAAGAGAAAGTTGGAGAAGATGATGAATAGTAAGACATTGTCATTTCCAAATCGATTCGGCCTAGAAGCGAATCGATTAGTTTCTTGGTCAACAAATAAAATTTGTAGATCTCTTCAATACGATCGCCTGGGAGCTGACCAAGTATTTTTTTTATTTTTTTTAATTTATAATGATTTTTCTATCAAAGGCAGTCTGAGATCGAAATCGTTAGTTAGAAATCAAACCTGATATTGGGAGAATTAAGGCTAAAATTATTTAGAGATTTTTTTAGGGGATTCTAGAATTGATATTAGGACTCCTAGATAATGGTATTGAGGATGAGTAAACCTTGGATCTGAAGAGGGATCCTCAGGTTAATTTGGTGTACAATTCGGGATATGGATTTAATGAATGTATGAGTAACATTCACGGGAAGTATTCGGTAAGCATCTGAAGATATATTTATGTGGTTGGAAGAAATATGGGCCGATTGTAATGGAGTAAATCCTAGGATACGATTACGATGGAATTTAGGGTACGGGCTCAAGAGAATTACGTGGTTATCCGGTACGTCTATTGACGACTATAACTATAGGTGATTCGATACCTGTGGAATTAAAATAAGTTGAGATTATGCTTATTTAATTATTATGAATTGGTATATTCAGGAGCATATATAAATCCTGAAAAGTGATGAAGGTGCGAGTTATATATTAAGTAAGAGAATACTTATAAGTTTAGTATTGTAAGTGTGCGAATACTTAGATACTATTACGAATGGGAACATTAGGGGTTATCGGCTATCGCTATGAGAGTATGGCAATTTCAGCCATATATATATATTGAGAAGTGATATAATATATATACGGAAGTTTTTAAGTATATATATGTGATGATACGGAAATAAATATATCTGTGTGTGATAGGTATATTTGTATTTTAGAGGCTGGTTCCACAGGCTTCCCAGGGCGTAGGGTTGCATAGCTAGGTTATATTTTCTCTAGTGAGATCAAGGGAGGTTACGCAATGTGGGTGAATCCCGTGACTTGAGGAAAAGGGAGATTATATCCCTAGGTCATCTCGTCCCGTATACGAGTGCGATGTGTGTATTCCACTTATAGGAGGGAAAATGGCCGCCTCCACCGTTGTGTATTTTTGCCATGACCGTGAGTGAGTCTGGCTTGGTACCGTGGTTGAGTGAGTAAACCCAGATTTGGATACGCACTATGAGACTGCATCCTCGAGTTATATCTCGGTGAGATGGTTGTTATACTTATTATTGTGATAGGTATAATTATACTTGTTGCGTATAGTATATTGCTTGTATATGAAGACAAGATATCATATAGATTTACTGGTAATGAATAAAGTTTTATTCTCATTTTGGGAGATTATATCCGGATTTAAATTGTGATTCGTGTATTAAAATGAGAATTATATTGACGAGATTTTATATACTAAAGTGAAAATGGTATTTTAAACTAGTGAAAGTTTTGGATTATGAACAATATATCTCTATATATGTGAGAACCATATATAAATCTAATCGAGGATTATATTAATTTCAGCTCGTGTGATAGCTTACCGTATAATCGATATTATATCATGCAGTGTAGGTGATAGTCGTGAGGACTTTTAGATAGTGGTGAAACAGATTAGTTAGGTGGGGTAGCTTAACTCGGTTGTTTTAAAAGGTATGCGATAGGTGCGCACTATTAGAAGAGGGGTGAGGGGTATCTCATGAGAGTTTGATACCAACTAAAATATGAGAGATTTCATATTTTAAAATTTGGCTTTTAAGCACTTTCTAAATATTTTCAAAACTCGGGCTCTAACCCGTTTCTCTATTTTTTCCTCTCTTACAATATATGTATATATATTAGGTGTCCAGACACAGGGACGCTTGGATGATGATTCTTTCGAGTCAAACATTTGTTGAAACATCTTTGGATGCATGCAGGTTTATTGTAGATGCTTCTATCCTTGAGATCTAGATAGGAGGTATTGTAGAAACATTCGGTCCGATACCGAACTGCATTCATTTATTCTTTTTCGGCCTTTTGGTGCGGCATTCGATTTGGTTGTATTATGTTAAACCGAGAGTTCGGTTATTTTATTCATTTATGTTTTAATATATATAAACTGTGTGAATCTTTTACTAGATGGTTTGGTTAAAAAGATTAGTTAATAAAATTTTGAAGCCAGACTAATAGGTTATTAGAAATTAAATTAGTTTTCGACAGTGATGCTAAGAATGAACCATATGAGACTCCTATTTTAATTTAGTATAGGATTGATCCCCGATATTTTATTAGGCGGCGTGTCACAGAACTAACCGCATAGTCATGGATCTCCCGCTTTGAGAGTGTGGGGATACTTTGAAAATATATATATTGGGCTTAAAAATAAGAAGTTAAAAGGATAAAAACGCAAACCAGTCCCGAACGGCCCCTTAATAAGCGTGAACACTTTGAACATAACCAATATAACTTTTAAGAACTGACCGCGTAGTCACAGGTCTCTTGTCTTGGGAATACGATGAGAATTTGAAAATATCTAGATTAGGCTTAAAAACAAGTCGTTAAAAGGATAAAAACCCAAAGCAGTTCCTAATTGCCCCGTAAAAGGCATGAAAACCCAAACCCAATGTAACTTCTAGGAACTGACCGCGAAGTCATGGGTCTCTCAGTTTACGAATCTGATGATAATTTGAAAATATATAGATTAGGCTTAAAAACTTGCCATTTGAGGGTGAAAACCTAAACCAACCCTCAAACGGCCCCGCAAGAGGCACTAACACCTTCCACAGGACCAATGTAACTCATAGGAATTGACCACGTAGTCACGGATTTCCCAATTTGAGAATATGACGATAATTTGAAAATATCTATATTTGTCTTAAAACAAGCCGTTAAAGGGTGAAAATCTAAACAAGCCCCCAAACGTCCTTGTAAGAGGCATAAACACCTCGTACGGGACCAATATAACTCATTAGAACTGCTCGCATAGTCACGGGTCTCCCGATTTGTGAATATGATGACAATTTGAAAATATCTTGATTTGGTTTAAAAGATGCCGTTAGAGGGTGAAAACCAAACCAGTGCCCAGACGACCCCATAAGAGGCACTAACGCCTCGCACGGGTTCAATGTAACTATTAAGAACTAACCGCGTAGTCATGGAACTCCCTAGTTTGAGAATATGAGGATAATTTTAGCATATCTAGATTACGCTTTGAAACTATTCGTTAAAGTGTGAAAACCCTGATCATCGCCCAAATGGCACCGTAAGAGGCATGCACACCTCTCATGGGACTAATGTAACTTGAAGAAACTGATCGCATAGTCACGGGTCCCCCGAGTTAAGAATATGACGATATTTGGAAAATATGTAGATTCATCTTAAAGACAAATCAATAAAAAGGTAAAACCCCAAAGCAGTCCTGAATGGCCCCGTAAGATGCATGAACACATCGCACATAACCAATGTAACGTTTAAGAACTGACAGCGAAGTCATGGGTCTCTCGGTTTGTGAATATGATGATAATTCAGAAATATCTACAATAGGCTTAAAAACTTGCCATTTGAGGGTGAAAACATAAACCAACCCTCAAACGACCCCTTAAGAGGCACTAACACCTTGCATAGGACCAACGTAACTCGTAGGAACTAACCGCGTAGTCACGAGTCTCCCAATTCAAGAATATAATGATTATTTGAAAATATCTAGATTTGGATTAAAAACATGTCGTTTGAGGGTGAAAACCTAAACCGACCCTCAAACGACCCCATCAGACGCACCAACACCTTTTCCATGACAAAGGTAACTCGTAGGAACTGACCGCGTAGTCACAAGTTTCCCGGTTTGAGAATATGACAATAATTTGAAAATATCTATATTAGGATTAAAAACAAGCCGTTAAAGGGAGAAAACCCAAACTAGCTCGCAACCGGCCTCGTGGGAGGCATGAACACCTCGTACGGGACCAATATAACTTATAGAAACTGACCGCGTAGTCATGGGTCTCCCAATTTTTGAATATGATGATAATTTGAATATATCTAGATGAGGATTAAAAACATGCCATTAGAGAGTGAAAACTCAAAACCATCACCCAAACGGCCCCATTAGAGGCACTAACGCCTCGCATGGAACCAATGTAACTAGAGGGAACTGACAGCGTAGTCGTGTGACTCCGAGTTTATGAATCTGATCATAATCTAATAATATCTAGATTATGCTTAAAAATAATCCGTTAAAGTGCAAAAACCCAAACGAACCCCCGAATGGCCCCGTAAAAGGCATGAATATCTCTCACGGGACCAATGTAACTTTTAGGAACTGACCGCTTAGTCACGGGTCTCCCGATTTGAGAATATGACGATAATTTGAAAATATCTAGATTATACTTAAAAACAAACCGTTAAAAGGGTAAAAACCCAAACCAGTCCAAAACGGACCCGTAAAAGGCATAAACACATAGCACATAACCAATATAACTTGTAGGCACTAGCCACGAAGTCCCGGGTCTCTCGATTTGTGAATATGATGATTATTTGAAAAGTTCTAGATTAGGCTTATAAACATGCCATTTGAGGGTGAAAACCTAAACCAACCCTCAAACGGCCCCTTAAGAGGCACTAACACCTTGGACGAGACCAATGTAACTCATTGGAACTGACCACGTAGTCAAGGGTCTCCTGGTTTGAGAATATGATGATAATTTGAAAATAATTATATTGGGCTTAAAAATAAGCCGTTAAATGGTGAAAACATAAACTAGCCCCCAAACAACCGCGTAAGAGGCATGAACTCCTCGTACGGGACCAGTATAACATGTGGGAACTGATCGCATAGTCACGAGTCTCCCGATTTTTGAATATGGTGATAATTTGAGAATATCTAGATTAGGATTAAAAACATGCCGTTAGACGAGGAAAACCCAAACCAGTGCCCAGACAGCCCCGTAAGAGGCACTAACACCTTGCACGGGAGAAATGTAAGTAGTAGGAACTTACTGCGTAGTTGTGTGACTCCCACTTTAAGAATATGATGATAATTTGGGAATATCTAGATTACGCTTAAAAATTATCCGTTAAAGTGTGAAAACCCAAACCAACCCCCAAATGTCCCCGTAAGAGGTATGAACACCTCTCACCAGACCAATGTAACTTATAGGAACTGATCGCGTAGTCACGAGTCTCCCGATTTGAGAATATGATGATAATATGAAACTATCTAGATTTGGTTAAAAAATAAGCCATTAAAAGGGTAAAAACCCAAACCACTCCCTAACGGCCCTGTAAGAGGCATTAACACTTTGAACATAACAAATGTAACATATAAGAACTGACTACAGAATCACATGTCTCTCAGCTTGTTCATATGATGATAATTTGAAAATATCTAGATTAGGCATAAAAACATGCCATTTGTGGGTGAAAATCTTAACCAACCCTCAAACGGCCGCATAAGAGGGACCCACGCCTTGCACAAGAACAATGTAACTCGAAGGAACTGACCGTGTTATCAGGGGTCTCCCCATTTGAGAATATGATGATAATTTGAAAACATCAAAATTAGGCTTAAAAATAAGCCATTAAATGTGTAAATATCCAAACCAGTCCGGAACGGCCCCGTAAGAGGCATGAACACCTCCCACAGAACCAATGTAACTTGTAGGAACTGATCGCAAAGTCATGGGTCTCTCGGTTCGTAAATATGACGACAATATGAAAATATCTACATTAGGCTTAAAAACATGTCGTTTGAGGGTGAAAACCTAAGTCAACCCACTAACGGCCTAATAAGAGGCACTAACACCTTTCATGGGACCAATGTAACTTGTAGGAACTGACCGCGTAGGCATGGGTCTCCCAGTTTTAGAATATGAGTACAATTTGAAAATCTCTAGATTAGGCTTAAAAATCAAGTCGTTAAAGGGTGAAAACCTAAACTAGCCATTAAATGGCCTCGTAAGAGGCATGGACACTTAACACGAGACCAATGTAACTTGAAGGAACTGATCACGTAGTCATGGGTCTCCCAGTTTGAGAGTTTGAGGATACTTTGAAAGTGTTTAGATTCGGCTTAAAAATGAGTAGTTAAAAGGGTTAAAACCAAAACCAGTCCTGAATGGCCCTGTAAAAGGCATGAACACTTCGCACATAACCAATGTAACTTATAGGAATTAACCGCGTAATCACGGGTCCCTCAGCTTGTGAATTTGATGATAATTTGAAAATGTTAAGATAAGGCTTAAAAGCATGCCGTTTGACGATGAAAACCTAAATCAACCCTCAAACGGCCACGTAAGAGGCGATAACACCTTGCAGGGGACCAATGTTACTCGTAGGAACTGATCACGTAGTCATGGGTTTCCCAATTTGAGAATATGATGATAATCTAAATATATCTATATTAGGTTTAAAAATAAGTCGTTAAAGGGTGAAAACCTAAACTAGCCCCCAAATGGCCTCCTAAGAGATACGAACACCTCTCATGGGACAAATATAACTGGTTGGAACTGACCACGTAGTCATGGGTCTCGTGATTTGTGAATATGATGATAACTTCAAAATATCTAGATCAGGCTTAAAAACATGTCGTTTGAGGGTGAAAACCTAAACCAGGGCCAAGACGGACTCGTAAGATGCACTAAAACCTTGTACGGGACCAACATAACTCGTAGGAACTAACATCATAGTTTTGGGACTCCGATTTTGAGAATATTAGGATAATTTGAACATATATAGTTTACGCTTAAAAATAAGACTTTAAAAGGATAAAAACTCAAACCAGTCCTGAACGGCCCCGTAAGAGGCATGAACACTTCACACATAACCAATGTAACTTGTAGGAACTGACCGTGTAGTCACAGGTCCCTCGGCTTGTGAATATGATGATAATTTGAAAATATCAAGATTAGTCTTAAAAATATGCCGTTTGAGGGTGAAAACCTAAATAAACCGTCGAACAGCCACGTAAGAGGCACTAAAACTTTGAAGGGGACCAATGTCACTCGTAGGAACTGATCGCGTAGTCACGAGTTTGCCGATTTTAGAATATGATGATAATTTGAAAATATATATATTTGGTTTAAAAACAAGCCGTTAAAGGGTGAAAACCTAAACTGTCCCCCCAAACGGCCTTGTAAGAGGCATGAACACCTCGTACGGGACAACTATAACTGGTTGGAACTGACCATGTAGTCACGGGTCTCTCGATTTGTGAATATGATGATAACTTGAAAATATCTATATTAGGCTTAAAAACATAGCGTTAGAGGGTGAAAACCCAAACCAGCGGTAAGACGACCTCATAAGAAGCACTCACGCCTCGTACAGGACCAATGTAACTCGTAGGAACTGACGCGTAGTCATGAGACTCCCAATTTGATAATAGGAGGATAATTTGAACATATCTAGTTTACGCCTAAAAATAAGTCGTTAAAAGGGTAAAAACCCAAACCAGTCCTGAACAACCCCATAAGAGGCATGAACACTCAGACAAAACTAATTTAACTTATAGGAACTGACCACGTGTCAAGAGTCTCTCAATTTCAGAATATAATGTTATTTTGAAAATATCTAAATTAGGCTTAAAAATAAGCCGTTAAAAGGGTAAAAACCAAAACCCATCCTTAGCTACCCCGTAAGTCGCATAAACACTTCGCACAGAACCAATGTAACTTGTAGGAAATGACCGCGTTGACATGGGTCTCTCGGTTGGTGAATATAATGATAATTTGAAAATATATTGATTAGGATTAAAAACATGTCGTTTGAGGGTGAAAACCTAAACTAACCCTCAAGCGGCCCCATAAGAGGCACTAACACCTTGCACGGGACCAATGTAACTCATAAGACTTGACCGCGTAGTCACGGGTCTCTCGGTTTAAGAATATGATGATAATTTGAAAATATATATATATTAGGCTTAAAAATAAGCCGTTAAAGTGTGAAAACCTAAACTAGCCCCCAAACGGCCTCTTAAGAAGCATGAACACCTCGTACGGGACCAATATAACTTATAGGAACTGATCGCGTAGTCATGGGTGTCCCAATTTGTGAATATGATAATAATTTAAAAATACATTGATTAGGCTTTAAAACATGCCATTAGAGGGAGAAAACCCAAACCAGCGCCCAGACGGTCCCGTAAGAGGCACTAACGCTTCGCACGAGCCAATATAACTAGTAGGAACTGACCGCATAGTCGCGTGACTCACAGCTGTAGAATTTGATGTTAAATTGGGAATATCTAGATTATGCTTAAAAACTATCTGTTAAAGTGCGAAAACCCAAATCAACCCATAAATGGCCCCGTGAGAGGCCAGAACACCTCTCACGAGACCAATGTAACTTGTTGGAACTGACTGCGTAGTCAAGAATCTCCTGATTTGAGAAAATGACGATAATTTGAAAATATATAGATGAGGCTTGAAAACAAGTCATTAAAAGGATAAAATACAAAAATACTCCTGAATGGCACCGTAAGAGGCATGAACACTTCGCACATAACTAATGTAAAATATACGAACTGACTGCACAGTCACGGGTGTCCCATCTTACGAATATGATGATAATTTCAAAATATCTAGATTAGGCTTAAAAACATGTCGTTTGAGCGTGAAACCTTAATTAACCCTCAAACGACCCCATAAGAGGGACTAACGCCTCGTGCGGGATAAATGTAACTCGTAGTAAGTGATCGCATAGTCATGGGTCTCCCCGTTTGAGAATAGGACAATAATTTGAAAATATCTAAATTGGCATAAAAATAAGCTGTTAAAAGGGTGAAAACCCAATCCAGTCCTGAAGGGCCCCGTAAGAGGCATGGACACTTTGCATAGAACCGATGTAACTTGTAGAAACCAACCGCATAGCTATGGGACTCTCGGTTTGTGAATATGATGATAATTTGAAAATATTTAGATTACGCTTAAAAAATAATTCGTTAAAGGCTGAAAACGTAAACTATCTCCCAAACGGCCTGGTAAGAGGCATGAACACTTGGCAGGAGACCAATGTAACTTGAAGGAACTAACCGCATAGTCACAGGTCTCCCAGTTTGAGATTATGAGGATACTTTGAAAATATCTAGATTGGGCATAAAAACAAGCCCTTAAAAGGGTGAAAACCCAAACCAATCCTGAATGGCCCATAAGAGGCATGGACACTTCGCACAGAACTAATGTAACTTATAGGAACTAATCACGTAGTCATGCATTTATGGGCTTGTGAATATGGTGATAATTTGAAAATATCTAGATTAGGCTAAAAAAACATGTCGCTTGAGGTTGAAAACCTACACCAACCCTGAAATGGCCACGTAAGAAGCACTAACACCTTGCAAGGGACCAATGCAACTCGTAGAAACTGACCTTGTGGTCAGGGGTCTCCCGATTTGAGAATATGGCAATAATTTGAAAATATCTATATTAGGTTTAAAAATAAGTCATTAAAGGATAAAAACCTAAACTAGCTCCATAATGGCCTCCTAAGAGACAGGAACCCCTCGTACGGGACAAAAATAACTGGTTGGAACTGATCGCATAGTCACGGGTCCCCCAATTTATGAATATGATGATACTTTGAAAATATCTAGATTAGGCTTACAATCCTGCCGTTAGAGGGTGAAAACCCAAACCAATGCCCAAACGGCCCCGTAAAAGGCACTAACGCCTTGCTCGGGATCAATGTAACTCGTAAGAACCGACCACGTAGCCGTGGGAATCCCAATTAGAGAATATGATGATAATTTGAAAATATCTAAATTATGCTTAAAACTATCTGTTAAAGGATGAAAATCCAAACCAACCTCCAAATGTCCCCGTAAGAGATATGAACACCTCTCTCGGGACCGATGTAACTTGTAGGAACTGATCGCGTTGTCATGCATCTCTCGGTTTGAGAATATGATGATAATTTGAAAATATATAGCTTAGACTTAAAAACAAGTCATTAATGGATAGAAACCCAAACAAGTCCTAAATGACCCCGTAAGAGGCATGGACACTTTGCAGAGAAACAATGTAACTTGTAGGAAATGACTGCGTAGTCATGGGTCTCTCGGTTTGTTAATGTGATGATAACTCAAAAATACCTAGATTAGGGTTAAAAAAACAAGTTGTTAAAGGGTGAGAACCTAAACTAGCCCCCAAACAGCCTCGTAAGAGGCACGAACACCTGGAACGAGACCAATATAACTTGAAGGAACTGATCACGTAGTCATGGATCTCCTGGTTTGAGAGTATGGGGTTACTTTAAAAATATCTAGATTAGGCTTTAAAACAAGCCATTAAAAGGGTAAAAACCCAACCAGTCTTGAACAGCCCCGTAATAAGCATGAACACTTCTTATAGAACCAATATAACTTATAGGCACTGACCGCAAAGTCCTGGGTCTCTCGATTTGTGAATATGACGATAATTTGAAAAAATCTAGACTAGGTTTAAACACATGCCGTTTGTGGGTGAAAGCCTAAACCAGCCCTCAAACGGACACATAAGAGGCACTAACTCCTTTCATGGGACCAATGTAACTCATAGGATCTGATCGCGTAGTCACGAGTCTCTCGGTTTGAGAATATAACGATAATTTGAAAATGTCTATATTAGGCTTAACAATAAGCCGTTAAAGGGTGAAAACATAAACTAGACCCCAAACGGCCCTGTAAGAGGCATGTACACTTCGCACAGAATCAATGTAACTTGTAGGAACTGACTGCTAAGTCATGGGTCTCTCAATTTGTGAACTTGACGATAATTTGAAAATATCTAGATTATGCTGAAAAACATGCCATTTGAGGGTGAAAACCTAAACCAACCCTCAAACGACCCCTTAAGAGGCACTAACACCGGTTTGAGAATATGACAATAATTTTAAAATATCTATATTAAGCTTTAAAAAAGTCATTAGAGGGTGAAAACCTAAACTATCCTCCAAATGGCATCCTAAGAGGCAGTAACACCTCGTACGGGAAAAATAAAAGTGGTTGGAACAGACCGCGTAGTCACGGGTCTCCTGATTTGTGAATATGATGATAAATTAAAAATATCTAGATTAGGCTTAAAAACATGTCGTTAGAGGGTGAAAATCCAAACCAGTGCCCAGACGGCCCCGTAAGAGGCACTAATGCCTTGCACGGGCTAATATAACTCGTAGGAACTGATCGCATAGTTATGGGACTTCGAGTTTAAGAAAATGATGATAATTTTAAAATATCTAGATTATGCTTAAAAACTATCCGTTAAAGGGTTAAAACCTAAACCAACCCCCAAATGGCCTCGTGAGAGGCATGCACAACCCGTACGGGGCCAATGTAACTTGTAGGAACTGACCGCATAGACACAAATCTCTCGGTTTAAGAATATGACGATAATTTGAAAATATCTATATTAGGCTTTAAAATAAGCCCTTAAATGGGTAAAAAACCAAACTAGTCTTGAATGGCCCATAAGAGGCACGAAATCTTCATACAGAACCAATGTAACTGGTAGGAACTGACCGCGAAGTCACGAGTTTCTCAGTTTGTGAATATCGCGATAATTTGAAAACATATAGATTATGGTTAAAAAATAAGTCATTAAAGGGGGAAAACCTACACTAGCCCCCAAATGGCCTCATAAGAGGCATGATCACTTGGCACTAAACCAATGTAACTTGAAGGAGATGACCGCTTAGTCACGGATCTCTCGATTTGAGAGTATGGGGATACTTTGAAAATATCTAGGTTAGGCATAAAAATAAGCCGTTAAAAGGGTAAAAACCCAAACCAGTCGCGTACGGCCTCGAAAGAGGCGTGAACACTTCGAACAGAACCAATGAAACTTATAGGAATTGACCGCATAGTCACGGGTATCTCGGCTTGTGAATATGTCGATTATTTAAAAATATCTAGATTAGCCTTAAAAACATGTCGTTTAAGGGTGAAAACCTAAACCAACCCTCAAACGGCCCCATAAGAGGCACTAACACCTTGCACGAGACCAATCTAACTCGTAGGAACTGACCATGTAGTAATGAGTTTCCCCATTTGAGAATATGATGATAAATTGAAAATATTTATACTAGGCTTAAAAATAATCTGTTAAAGGGTGAAAACCTAAACTAGCCCCCAAACAGCCTCGAAGCGGCATGAGCACCTCATACGGGACCAATATAACTCGTAGCAACTGACTGCATAGTCATGAGTATCCTGATTTGAGAATATGATGATAATTCAAAAATCTCTAGATTAGGCTTAAAAACATACTGTTAGAAACCCAACATAGTGCCTAGACGGCCCCGTAAGAGGCACTAATGCCTTGCATGGGAACAATGTATTTCGTAGGAAATGATTGCGTAGTCATGAGACTCCTAATTTTAGAATATGATGATAATTTGAAAATATCTAGATTAGTCTTAAAAACTATCCGTTAAAGCGTGAAAACCCAAACGAACCACCATATGTGCCTGTAAGAGGCATGGACACCTCTTATGGGACCAATATAACTTGCGGGAACTGACTGTGTTGTTATGGGTATCTTGATTTAAAAATATGATAATAATTTGTAAATGTCTTGATTAGATTTAAAACAAGACGCTAAGAGGGTAAAAACCTAAACCAATCCCGAACGACCCCGTAAGAGTCATGAACACTTTACACAAAACCAATTTAACTTGTAGGAACTGATCGCATAGTCATGGGTCTCTCGATTTTTAAATATGACAAGAAGTTGAAAATATCTAGATTAGGCTTAGAAACATGACGTTTGAGGGTGAAAACCTAAACCAACCATCTAATGACCCTGTAAGAGGCACTATCACCTTGCATGGGATCAATGTAACTTGTAGGAACTGTCCGGGTAGTCACGAATCTTTCGGTTTTGACAATATGACTATAATTTCAAAATATCTAGATTATGCTTAAAAAACAAGCCGTTGAAAATATATGGATTAGGCTTAAAAGCATGCTATTTGATTGTGAAAACCTAAACACCCACTCAAACGGCCCCGTAAGAGTCACTAACACCTTGCACGGGACCAATGTAGCTTATAGGAACTGACCGCATAGTCACGGGTTTCCCAGCTTGAGAATATGATGATAATTTGCAAATATCTATACTTGGCTTAAAAATAAGGCATTCAAGAGTGAAAACCTAAACTAACCCCCAAGCAGCCTCTTAAGAGGCGTGAACACCTCGTAGGAGACCAATATAACTCATAAAAATTGACTGCGTAGTAACGGGTATCCCCTATTGAGAATATAATGATAATTTGAAAATCTCTAGATTTGGTTTAAAAACATATCGTTAGAGGGTGAAAACATAAACCAAAGACCTGACGGCCCTAAAAGAGACATTAACTCCTCGCATGGGTCAAATATAACTAGTAAGAACTGACTGCGTAGTCGTGGGACTCCCAGTTTGAGAATATGAGGGTAATTTGAACATATATGTATTATGCATAATAACAATCCGTTAAAGTGTGAAAACCCATACCAACCCCAAAATGGCCGCCTAAGAGGCATGAACACCTCTCACGGGGACAATGTAACTTGTAGGAATTGATTACATAGTCATGTGTCTCTCGATTTGAGAAAATGACGATAATTCAAAAATATCTAGATAAAAAACAATCTGTAAAAAGGGTAAAAACCCAAATTAGTCATGAGCAGCCCCGTAAGAGGCATGAACACTTCGCACAGGACCAATGTAACTTATAGGAATTGATCATACAGTTACGGGTCTCTCTAGTTGTGAATTAGATGATAATTTGAAATATCTAGATTGGGTTTAAAAATATGTCGTTTGAGGATGAAAACCGAAAACTACCTTCAAACGGATCCGTAAGAGACACTAACACCTTGCACGAGACTAATGTAAATCGTAGGAACGGACCGCGTAGCTATGGGTCTCCTGATTTGAGAATATGATGATAATTTGTAAATATCTAAATTAGGCTTAAAAAAAGTCGTGAAAGGGTGAAAACCTAAACTAGCCCTCAAACGGCCTCATAAGAGGCATGAACACCTCGTACAGGACTAATAAAACTCGTAGGAACCGATCACGTAGTCATGGGTGTCCTGATTTGTGAATGTGATGATAATTTGAAAATATCTATATTAGGTTGAAAAATATGTCCTTAGACAGTGAACACACAAACCAGCGCACATACATCCCTGTAAGAGGCACTAATGCCTCACACGGGTCCAATGTAACTAGTAGGAACAGACCGCATAGTCATGGGACTCCCAATTTGAGAATACGATGATAATTTGAACATATTTAGATTATGCTTAAAACTATCCGTTAAAGTGTGAAAACACAAACCAACCCTCAAATGGCCCTGTAAGAGGCATAACACCTCTCACGGGACCAATGTAACTTGTAGGAATTAATTGAATAGTCACAGGTCTCCCGGTTTTAGAATACAATAATAATTTGAAAATATCTAGATTAAGTTTAAAAATTAGCCGTTAAAAGGTAAAAACCCAAACCCGCCCTGAACGGCCCCGTTAGAGGTGTGAACACTTTGCACAAAACCAATGTAACTTATAGGAACTAACCACGTAGTCACGGGTCTCTCAATTTGTAAATATGATGATAATTTAAAAATATCTAGATTAGGCTTAAAAACATGTCGTTTGAGGGTGAAAAACTAAACCAACCGTCTAACGGCCCTATAAGAGTTACTAACACCTTACATGGGACCAATGTAACTCGTAGGAGCTGACCACGTAGTCACGGGTCCCCCGGTTTGAGAATATGAGTATAATTTGAAAATATCTAGATTAGTCTTAAAAAACAAGCTGTTAGAGGTAAAAACCTAAACTAGACCCCAAACGGTCTTGTAAGAGGCATATACACTTGGCACAAGACCAATGTAACTTGATGGAACTGAACGCGTAGTTAAGGATCTCCCAGTTTGAGAGTAGGAGGATACTTTCAAAATATCTTTATTAGGCATATACACAAGCCATTAAAAGGGTAAAAACCTAAATCAGTCCCGAACGGTCCATAAAGAAGCATGGACACTTCGCACAAAATGAATGTAACTTGTAGGAACTGACCACGTAGTCACGGGTCTCTCGGGTTATGAATATGAAGATAATTTGAAAATATCTAGATTTAGCTTCAAAACATGTCGTTTGATGGTGAAAACCTAAAACAACCCTCAAACGGCCTCGTACGAGGCACTAACACCTTGCATGGGACCAATGTAACTCGTAGGAATTGATCGTGTAGTCACGGGTTTCCCAATTTTAGAATATGATGATAATTTGAAAATATATATATTAGGCTTAAAAATAAGTTGGTACAGGGTGAAAACCTAAACTAGACTCCAAAAGGCCTCCTAAGAGGCATGGACACCTCGTGCGGGACAAACATAGCTTATTGGAACTGACCGCGTTGTCACAGGTCTCCCGATTTGGGAATATGATGTTAATTGGAAAATATCTAGATTAGGCTTTAAGACATGCCATTAGAGGCTGAAAACCCAAGCTAGTGCCCAAACGGCCTTGTAAGAGGCACTAAGGCCTCGCACGGGACCAATGTAACTTGTAGGAAATGATCGCGTAGTCGTGGGACTCCCAGTTCAAGAATACGACGATAATTTGAAAATATCTAGATTATGCTTAAAAACTATTCGTTAAAGTATGAAAATCCAAGCCAATCCCCAAATCGCCCCGTAAGAAGCACAACACCACTCACAGGACTGATTTATTTTGTAGGAGCTAATCGCGTAGTTACGAGTCTCCTAGTTTGAGAATATGATGATAATTTCAAAATATCTAGATTAGGCTTAAAAATAACCATTAAAAGGGTAAAAACCCAAACTAGTCCTGAACGGCCCCGTAAGAGGCATGAACACTTCATACATAACAAATATAACTTGTTGGAACTGACCACATAGTCACCGGTCTCTTAGCTTTTAAATATGGAGATAATTTCAAAATATTAAAATTAGGCTTAAAAACATGTCGTTTAAGAGTGAAAACCTAAACAACCCCTTGAACGGTCCTGTAGGAGGCACTAACACCGTGCCTGGGACCAATGTAACTCGTAGAAATGACCGCATAGTCATGGGTTTTCTAGTGTGAGAATATGATGATAATTTGAAAATACATATACTAGGCTTAAAAATAAGCCGTTAAAGGGTGAAAGCCTAAACTAGGCCCCAAGCGGCCTCTTAAGAGGCATTAACACCTCGTACGGGACCAATATAACTCGTAGGAACTGACTGCATAGTCATGAGTCTCCCATATTAAGAATATGATGATAATTTGAAAATATCTAGATTAGGCTTAAAAACATACCGTTAGAAGGTGAAAATCCAAACTAGAGCCTAGACGACCCTGTAAGAGACACTAACGCCTTGCATAGGTCCAGTGTAACAAGTAAGAACGGACCGCGTAGTCGTGGGACTCCCAGTTTCAGAAAATGACCATAATTTGAACATATCTAGATTACGCTTAATAACTATCCGTTAAAGTGTGAAAACCCAGACCAACCCACAAATGGCCCCGTAAGAGGCATGAACACCTCTCACGTGACCAATGTAACTTGTAGAAACTAACCTCACAGTCAAAGGTCTCCCGGTTTGAGAATATGACAATAATTTGAAAATATATAGATTGTCGTTAAAAGGGTAAAATAAAAACCAGCCCTGAACGGCTTCGTAAAAGGCATGAACACTTCGCACTGAACCAATGAAACTTATAGGAACTGACCGCGTAATCATGGGGCTCTAGATTTGTGAATATGGCGATAATTTGAAAATATCTAGATTAGGCTTAAAAACATGTCGTTTGAGGGTGAAAACATAAAGCAGCCGTCTAACGGCCCAGGAAGAGGTACTAACACCTTGCATGGGACTAATGTAACTCGTAGGAACTGATCGCGTAGTCACGGGTCTCTCGATTTGAGAATATGACTATAATTTGAAAATATCTAGATTAGGCTTAAAAATAAGTCATTAGAGGCATAAATCCTAAACTATCCCCCAAACGACCTTGTAAGAGGCATGAACACTTGGCACAAGACCAATGAAACTTGATCGAACTGACCGCGTAGTCATGGATCTACCAGTTTGAGAGTAAGAGGATACTTTGAAAATATCTAGATTAGACTTAAAAACAAACCGTTAAAAGGAAAAAACCTAAACTTGTCCCAAACGGCCCCTTAAGGGGCATGAACACTTTGAAGATAACGAATGTAACTTGTAGGAACAGTTCACGTAGTCACGGGTATCTCGGCTTATGAGTATGAAGATAATTTGAAAATATCTATATTAGGCTTAAAAACATGTCGTTTGGGGGTGAAAACCTAAACCAACCCTCAAACGGACCTGTACGGTGCACTAACACCTTTCACGGGACCAATGTAACTTATAGGAACTGACCGTGTAGTCACGGGTTTCACGATTTGAGAATATGATGATAATTTGAAACTATCTATATTAGGCTTAAAATAAGCCGTTAAAGGGTGAAAACCTAAACTAGACCCCAAAAGGCCTCGTAAAAGATATGAACACCTCGTACGGGAAAAATATAGCTTGTTGGAACTGAACGAGTTGTCACATGTCTCCCGATTTGGGAATATGAGGATAATTGGAAAATATCTAGTTTAGGCTTAAAAATATACCGTTAGAGGCTAAAAACCCAAGTCAGAGCCTAGACAGCCTTGTATGAGGCACTAAGGCCTCGCACGGGACCAATGCAACTCGTAGGAACTCATCGCGTAGTCATGGGACTTCCAGTTTGAGAATATGATGATATTATGAAAATATTTTGATTATGCTTAAAAACTATCCATTAAAGGATGAAAACCCAAGCCAACCCCCAAATCGCCCTGTAAGAGGCATAACACCTCTCACATGACCAATTTAACTTGTACGAACTAACCGTATAGTTACGGGTCTCCCGGTTTCAGAAGATAGTTTGAAAATATCTGGATTAGACTTAAAAACAAGTCATTAAAAGGGTAAAAACCCAAACCAGTCCTGAACGGACCCGTAAGAGGCATGAACACTTCGTACATAACCAATGTAACGTGTAGGAACTGGCTGCATAGTCATGGGTCACTCGATTTTTGAATATGACGAAAATTTGAAAATATCTAGATTAGGATTAAAAACTTGTCAGTTGAGGGTGAAAACTTAAACCACCATTCTAACGGCCCTGTAAGAGGGACTCACACCTTTCATGGGACCAATGTAGCTCGTAAGAACTGACCGTGTAGTCACGGGTCTCTCGATTTGGGAATATGACTATAATTTGAAAATATCTAGATAAGGCTTAAAAAAAGCCATTAAAGGGTTAAAACCTAAACTCGCCCCGAAACAGCCTTGTCGGAGGCATGAACACTTGGCACGAGACCAATTCAACTTGAAAGAATTGACCGTATAGTCATGAGTCTCCCAGTTTGAGAGTATGGGGATACTTTGAAAATATCTAGATTAAGCTTACAAACAAGCCGTTAAAAGCATAAAACCCAAACTAGTCCCAAACGACCCTACAAGAGACATGCACACTTTGCACAAAATCAATGTAACTTATGGAACTGATCGTGTCGTCACGAGTCTCTCAACCTATGAATATGACATAATTTGAAAATATCTAAGTTGGGCTTAAAAACATGTCATTTGAGGGTGAAAACCTAAACTTGTCCCAAGCGGACCCTTAAGAAGCATGAACACTTCGCATAGAATGAATGTAATTTGTAGGAATTGACCGCATAATTATGGGTCTCTCGGTTCATAAATATGAGGATAATTTGAAAATATCTATATCAGGCTTTAAAACATGCAGCTTGACGGTGAAAACCTAAACCAACCATCAAATGGCCCTGTAAGAGGCACTAACACCTTGCATGGGACCAATGTTAATTGTAGGAAGTGATCTCATAGTCACGAGTCTCTCGATTTGAGAATATGACTATAATTTGAAAATATCTAGATTAGGCCTGAAAATAAGCTGTTAAAGGGTAAAAACCTAAGCTAGCCCCCAAACGGCCTCATAATGAGGCATGAACACTTGGCACGAGATCAATGTAAGTTGAAGGAACTAAACACATAATCATGGATCTCCTAGTTTGAGAGTATGTGGATACTTTAAAAATATCTAGATTAGGCTGAAAAATAACTCGTTAAAAGGGTAAAAACACAAACTAGTCCCGAATGGCCCCATTAGAGGCCTGAATCCTTCATAGAGAACTAATGTAACTTGTAGGAACTGACCGTGTAGTCAAGGATATATAATCTTTTGAATATGATGATAATTTGAAAACAGCTACATTAGGCAGGAAAGCATGTCGTTTGAAGGTGAAAACCTAAACCAACCCTCACATGGCCCCTTAAGAGGCACTAACACCTTGCAGGGACTAATGTAACTAGTAGGAAGTGACTTCATAGTCATGGATTTCCTGCTTTGAAAATCTGATGATAATTTGAAAATATCTACATTAAGCTAAAAAAAACAAGCCGTTAAAGGGTTAAAACCAAAACTAGCCCCCAAACGACCTCGTGAGAGGCACGAACACCTCGTACGGGACCAATATAACTTGTAGGAATTGACCACGTAGTCATGTGCCTCCGAATTTGTTAATATAATGGTAATTTGAAAATATCGATATTAGGCTTAAAACATGCCGTCAAAGGGTGAAAAGCCAAACCAGCACCCAAACGGACCATAAGAGGCACTAATGCCTCGCACAAAACTAATGCAACTATTAGGAACTGACCGCGTAGTCGTGGGACTCCCTGTTTGATAATATGACGATAATTTGAAAATATCTAGATTACGCTAAAAAAACGATTCGTTAAAGTGTGAAAACCCAAACCAACTCCCAAATGGCCCTGTAAGAGGGTTGAACACCTCTCGCGGGACCAATGTAACTTGTAGGAACTGACTGCGTAGTCATGGGTTTCTCAGTTTGTGAATATGATGATAATTCGAAAATATCTAGATTAGGTATAAAAACATGCCTCTTGAGGGTGAAAACCTAAACCAACCCTCTAACGGCACCATAAGAGGTACTAACACCTTGCACGGGACCAGTGTAACTCGTGTGAACTGACCGCATAGTCACAGGTCTCCCGATTTGAGAATATGATGATAATTTGAAAATATCTAAATTAGTCTTAAAAACAAGCCATTAAAAGGGTAAAAACCCAAGCCAATCCTGAACAGCCCCGTGAGAATCATGATAGCTTCGCACAGAATCAATGTAACTTGTAGGAACTGACCGCGAAGCCATCGGTCTCTCGATTTGTGAATCTGATGATAATTTATAAATATCTATATTAGGCTTAAAAACTTGCCGCTTGATGGTGAAAACCTAAGCCAACCCTCTAACGGCCCCGGAAGAGGCACTAACACCTAGCACGAGATCAATGTAACTCGTGGGAACTGAACGCGTAGTCATCAGTCTCCCTATTTGAGAATATGACTATAATTTTAAAATATCTTGATTAAGCTTAAAAACAAGTCGGTAAAGGGTGAAAATATGACTATAATTTTATGCTTAAAAATAAGAGGCATGAACACCTCGTACGGACCAATATAACTTGTAGAAACTGACCGTGTAGTCACGGGTCTCCCGATTTGAGAATCATCTCTAGATTAGGCAAAAAAACATGTTGATAGACGGTGAAAACTCAAACCAGGGACCAGACGGCCCAGTAAGAGGCACTAACGCCTTGCACGGGATCAATGTAACTCATAGGAACTGATCACGTAGTCGTTGGATTCCCAATTTGAGAATATGACGATAATTTGAAAATATCTGGAATGTGCTTAAAAACTCTCTGTTAAAGGATGAAAATCGAAACCAACCCCCAAATGGCCCCATAACACTACAGGAAAAATGAGTATTAGGGGCGGTAAAAATCCGTCCCTAAAAGTACAAAAAACGTCCCCAAAGAGTATTAGGGACGGATTTTGCAACGACAAAAATTTGTCTCTTATACTAGGCGTCGCAAATATTTTAGGGACGGATTTTACCGTCCAAAATGTTAATTCATGGACACTCTACATTTGACATTGGAGTCGGATTTTTTTGTCCCAAATGGACTTCCCTCGAAAAACTTCCTGCTCCCGCCAACAGTATTAGGGATAGATAAACCGCCCCTAATACTACTCAGATTCATTCAACCCAATTAGGATGGTAAAAACCGTCCCAAAAGGTAATTTCAATTGATGCGAAAATGTGTATTAAGGACGGTAAAAACCGTCCTGAAAGGTATTCTCAATTAATACAAAATAGGTATTACGGACAGTTTATAACTGTCCCAATTGATAAATAAAAAATTATCATAAATAATTATAGTATTATATGCATTATGTTGCAATAATAAATGACGTCTAATTTTCATTATAAATCAAATCATCTGATCATAAATGCAATATATCAACCACATTCATTGAACCACGTATCCAATAATAATTTCTTCCATTAAATTACATTTAAGTCGAAATGTTTAAATGAGTATAAAATCATACTAATTAATAAGATATACAATTGTCAAAAAAAATATCATCCCTAAATTAAGATGATAAATATGGTTGTCACGCTTCAAAAACTTCTCTTAGTGTCACATATAGTAGACACACTAAAAAATATGTCTCTTCAACTTCTTGTGCACAAATACTCATTTTATCAAAATAATATTATAGTCAAATAAAATATCCGAATATATTAGTTAATCACATCGACTTTTTAAAATTTTAAAAAAACATCAACAGAGTCTCCTTTGTTTATACATGAAAATCAGCCTGTTTAATCGATAAAAAAGCCCGCACGGCCATAAAAAAATTAAAAATAAGAAACTCGCATATCAATAATTCTTGACAGTTTTTAAAAAAATTCGACAGAGTCTCCTTTGTTTATACATGAAAACTAACCTGTTTAATCAACACAAAAGCCCACACGACCATAAAAAAATTGAAAAATCTCCCATATAAACAATTTTTAAAAAAAATCGAGAGAGTCTCCTTTATTTATACATTAAAACCAATCTGTTTAATCAACACAAAAGCCCGCACGTCCCGGGAAAAAATAAAACAACAATCTCGCATATCAAAAATAATAATAAATAAACAATCTACATGTCGCAAACCATGACTTTGTTCATGTGTTCCACACGAATAAAATATAACCCTAAAATGTTATCCTACAAAAAAATATAAGAAACAAAACAAAAAAGATATTAGTAATCAAATAATGTTTAAACCTAAGTCTAATTGTCTACAAATTCTCATCGAATACACAAAACGGGAGTCTCGTGACTACGAGGTCGGTTTGTATGAGTTTCATTGGTCATGTACGATGTGCTCGTTCCTCTCACGAGATTGTTTTGTGACTATTTTATGTTTTCACCCTTTGACGTCATTTTATTAAGCATGAGTCTAATTTTTGCAAATTCTCATTGTATACTCAAGCCGGGAGGTCGGGGACTACGCGGTCGGTTCATACGAGTTACATTGGTCCCGTGTGAGTAGCTCATGCCTATCACGGAACCGTTTTCCGGCTATTTTACATTTTCACCCATTGACGCCATGTTTATAAGCCCAAGTCTAATTTATTGCAAATTCCCGTCGTATAATCAAATCGGGAGGCTGCTAACTATGCGGTAGGTTCGTACAAGTTACATCGATCCCGTGCGAGGTGATCTTGCCTCTAACGGAACCATTTTATAGTTGTTTTATGTTTTCCCCCTTTGACACCATGTTTTTAAGCCTAAGTCAATATTTTGAAAATTCTCATCATACGAGTTACATTGGTCTCATGTGAGGTGATCGTGCCTCTAACGGTACCATTTTGTGGTTGTTTTACGTTTTCACCTTTTGACGTTATTTTATTAAGTATAAGTCTAATTTTTGCAAATTCTCATCGTATACTAAAATCGTGAGGCCGGTGACTATGCGGTCGGTTCGTACGAGTTATATTGGTCCTGTGCGACGTGCTCGTGGCTCTCATGGGACCATTTTGTCGTTGTTTTACATTTTCACCCGTTAATGCAATGTTTTTAAGCTCAAGTCCAATTTATTGCAAATTCTCATTGTATACTCAAACCAAGAGGCCGGGGACTATGTGGTCGGTTCGTACGAGTTACATTGGTCTCGTGCGAGGTGCTCGTGCCTCTGACGGGACAATTTTGGGAATCTTTTACGTTTTCAACCATTGATGCCATGTTTTTAAGCCCAAGTCTATTATTTTACAAATTCTTGTTGTATACTCAAATCGGGAGTCTGGGGACTACACGGCCGGTTCGTACGAGTTACATTGGTCCCCTGTGAGGTGCTCGTGCCTCTAATGGGACCATTTTGTGGTTGTTTTACGTTTTCACCCTTTGACGTCGTGTTTTTAAGCCTAAGTCTAACTTTTGTAAATTCTCGTCATATACTCAAATCGGGAGTCTGGGGACTATTCGATCGGTTTGTATGAGTTAGATTGATCCCGTGCGAGGTCTTTGTGCCTCTCACAGGACCGTTTTGTGGGTGTTTTACGTTTTAAACCGTTGAGGCTGTGTTTTTAAGCCCAAGTTAATTTTTTGCAAATTCTGGTCGTAAACTCAAATCAAGAGCCAGGGACTATACGGTCGATTCGTACGAGTAACATTGGTCCTGTGCGAGGTGCTCGTGCCTCTGGCAGGACCATTTTCGGATTGTTTTACGTTTTCACCCGTTGACGCCATGTTTTTAAGCCCAAGTCTAATTCATTGTGAATTCTCATCGTATACTCAAACTGGGAGTCCGGGGACTACGTGGTCGGTTCTTACGAGTTACATTGGTCCTGTGCGAGGTGATCGTGCCTCTAACGACACCATATTTTGGTTGTTTTGCATTTTAACCTTTTGACGTCATGTTTTTAAGCCTAAGTCTAAATTTTGCAAATTCTCGTCGTATACTCAAATCGGGAGTTCGAGGACTACGCAATCGGTTTGTACAAGTTATGTTAGTCCCGTACGAGGTGCCCGTGCCTTTAACAGGACCATTTTAGGATTGTTTTGCATTTTCACACGTTGACGCCATGTTTTTAAGCCCGAGTCTAATTTATTGCGAATTCTCGTTGTATACTCAAACTGGGAGTTCGGGGACTACGCGATCGGCTCTTATGAGTTACATTGGTCCTGTGCGAGGTGATAGTGCCTTTAACGGGACCATTTTTTTGTTATTTTGCGTTTTCACCCTTTGACGTCGTGTTTTTATGCCTAAGTCTAAATTTTGCAAATTCTCATCGTATACTCAAACTGGGAGGTCGGGGACTACACAGTCGGCCCGTGTGAGGTGCTTGTGCCTCTAATAGGACCATTTTACGATTGCTTTACATTTTCACCCATTGACGTCATGTTTTTAAGCTCAAGTCTAGTTTATTATGAATTCTCATCGTATACTCAAATTGGGAGTTCGGGGACTACACGATCGGTTCTTACGAGTTACATTGGTCCCGTGCGAGGTGATCGTGTCTCTAAGGGGACCATTTTTTGGTTGTTTTGCGTTTTCACCCTTTGATGCTATGTTTTTAAGCCTAAGTCTAAATTTTGCAAATACTTGTCGTATACTCAAACCGGGAGTTCGGGGACTATGCTGTTGGTTCGTATGCGTTACATTGGTCCCGTCCGAGGTGCTCGTGCCTCTCACTGGAAAGTTTTGTGACTGTTTTATGTTTTCACCCTTTGACGTCATTTTATTAAGCATGAGTCGAGTTTTTGTAAATTCTCATCGTATACTCAAATCGGGAGGCTGAGGACTATGCGATCGGTTCATACGAGTTACATTGGTCCCGTGCAAATGGCTCGTGCCTCTAATGGGGCCGTTTGTGGTTGTTTTACATTTTCACCATTTGAAATGATGTTTTTATGCCCAAGTCTAATTTATTGAAAACTCTCGTCATATACTCAAACTGGGAGGTCGAGGATTACGCGGTCGGTTCGTACGAGTTACATTGGTCCCGTGCGAGGTGCTCATGCCTCTTACAGGACTATTTTGGGACGGTTTTTTGTTTTCACCCGTTGACGCCATGTTTTTAAGCCCAAGTCTATTTTTTTTTACAAATTCTAGTCATAAACTCAAACTGGGAGTCTGAGGACTACGCGGTCGATTCGTACCGGTTACATTTGTCCCGTACGAGGTGATCGTGCCTATAACGGAACCATTTTGTGGTTGTTTTACATTTTCACCCTCTGACATCATGTTTTTAATCCTAAGTCTTCATTTTGCAAATTCTCGTCATATACTCAAATCGGGGGCCCGAGGACTATGCGGTCGGTTCGTACGAGTTACATTGGTCCCATGTGAGGTTCTCGTGCAACTCACGGGACCGTTTTGTGGTTATTTTACTTTTTCACACATTGATGCCATGTTTTTAAGTCCACGTCTAATTTTTTGCAAATTCTCATCGTATACTCAAATTGCGAGGACGGCGACTACGCGGTCGGTTCGTACGAGTTACATTGGTCCCGTGCGAGGTGTTCGTGCCTATCACGTGACCGTTTTTTGGCTATTTTATGTTTTCACCTTTTGACGCCATGTTTTTAAGCCTAAGTCTAATTTATTGCTAATTCTCATCGTATACTCAAATCGGGAGTCCATGGATTATGCAGTCGGTTTGTACGAGTTACATTGGTCCCGTGCGATATGGTCATGCCTCTAACGGGACCATTTTATGGTTATTTTCCATTTTCACCCTTTGACGTCATTTTCTTAAGCCTAAGTCTAAAATTTGGAAATTCTCATCGTATACTCAAACCGGGAGTTCGAGGACTACGCGGTCGGTTCGTATGAGTTACATTGGTCCCGTGTGAGGTACTCGTGTCTCTCACAGGAATGTTTTGTGACTGTTTTATGTTTTCACCCTTTGACGTCATTTTATTAAGCATGAGTCTAGTTTTTGCAAATTCTCGTCGCATACTCAAATCGGGAGGCCGGGGACTATGCGATCGGTTCGTATGAGTTACATTAGTCCCGTGCGACGTGCTCGTGCCTCCCACGGGATTGTTTGGTGGCTGTTTTACATTTTCACCCGTTGACGCCATGTTTTTAATCCCAAGTCTTATTTATTGCAAATTCTCGTCATATACTCAAACCGGGAGTCCGGGACTATGCGATCGGTTCGTACGAGTTACATTGGTCCTGTGCGACGTGCTTGTGCCTATAACGGGACCGTTTTGTGGCTATTCTATATTTTCACCCGTCGACACCATGTTTTTAAGCCCAAGTCTAATTTATTGTGAATTCTCGTCGTATACTCAAACCGGGAGATCGAGGACTGTGCGATCGGTTTGTAAGAGTTACATTGGACCCGTGCGAGGTGGTCATGCCTCTAACGGGACCATTTTGTGGTTGTTTTGCATTTTCACCCTTTGACGTCATATTTTTAAGCCTAAGTCTAAATTTTGCAAATTCTCGTTGTATACTCAAACCGGGAGTCTGAGGACTACGTGATCGGCTCGTACGAGTTACGTTGACCTCGCATGAGGTGCTCGTGCTTCTTAAAGGAATGTTTTGTGAATGTTTTATGTTTTCACCCTTTGACATCATTTTATTAAGCAAGAGTCTAATTTTTGCAAATTCTCGTTGTTTACTCAAATCGGGAGGCCAGGGACTCGGTTTGTATGAGTTACAATGGTCCTGTGCGAGGTGATCGTGCCTCTCACGGGACCGTTTTGTGGCTGTTTTACATATTCACCCATTGACGCAATATTTTTAAGCCTAAGTCTAATTTATTGTGAATTCTTGTCGTATAGTCAAATCGGGAGTCCAAGGATTGCGCAGCCGGTTCGTATGAGTTACATTGGTCCTGTGTGAGGTGGTCATGCCTCTAATGGGACCATTTTGTGGTTGTTTTTCGTTTTCACCCTTTGACGTCATTTTATTATGCTTGAGTCTAATTTTTACAAATTCTCGTCATGTACTCAAACTGGGAGGCCGGGGACTATGCGGTCAGTTCATACGAGTTACAGTGGTCCTGTACGAGTAGATCGTGCCTATCACGGGACCGTTTTGTGGTTGTTTTACATTTTCACCCGTTGACGCCATGTTTTTAAGTCCAAGTCTAATTTATTACAAATTCTCATCGTAAACTCAAACCGGGAGGTCGGTGACTATGTGGTCGGTTCGTACAAGTTTCATAGGTCTCCGCGAGATGATTTTGCCTCTAAAGTTACCATTTTGTAGTTGTTTTACCTTTTCACCCATTGACGCCATGTTTTTAAGCCTAAGTCAAAATTTTGCAAATTCTCTTCGTATACTCAAACCGGGAGTCCGGGGACTATGTGGCCGGTTCGTACGAGTTACATTGCTCCCATGTGAGGTGATCGTGCCTCTAACGGGACCATTTTGTTGTTGTTTTATGTTTTCACCTTTTGATGTCACTTTATTGAGCATAAGTCTAATTTTTGCAAATTCTCGTAGTATACTCAAACCGGGAGGCCAGTGACTATGCAGTCGGTTTGTACGAGTTATATTGGTCCCGTGTTAGGTTCTCATGCCTCTCATGGGACCATTTTGTGGATATTTTATATTTTCACTTGGGGACGCCATGTTCTAATTTATTGCAAATTCTTATCGTATACTCGAACCGAGAGGCCAGGGACTTCGCGGTCGATTCGTACGAGTTACATTGGTCCCGTGCGAGCTCCTCGTGCCTCTTAAGGGACCATTTTCGAGTTTTTTTACATTTTCACCCGTTAACGCCATGTTTTTAAGCCCAAGTCTATTTTTTTACAAATTCTAGTCGTATACTCAAACCAGGAGTCCGGGGACTATGTGGTCAGTTTGTACGAGTAACATTGGTCCCATGCGAGGTGATTGTGCCTCTAACGAGTCCATTTTGGTTTTGTTTTTCGTTTTCACCCTTTGACATCATATTTTTAAGCCTAAGTCTAAATTTTGCAAATTCTCATCGTATACTCAAACTGGGAGTTCGGGGACTACGCGATCGGTTCGTACGAGTTACATTGTCCCGTGCGAGGTGCCGTGCCTCTCACGGGACTGTTTTATCATGGTTTTATGTTTTCACCCTTTAACATCATTTTACTATGCATGAGTCTAATTTTTGCAAATTCTCATCGTATGCTCAAACCGAGAGGCCGGGGACTACGAAGTCGGTTCGTACGAGTTACGTTGGTCTCGTGCGGGTAGTTCGTGCCTATCATGGGACCGTTTGGTGGCTGGTTTACATTTTCACCCATTGACGCCATATTTTTAAGCCCAAGTCGAATTTATTACAAATTCTCGTCGTACACTCAAATCGGGAGGCCGGTGACTACACGGTCCGTTCACACAAGTTACATTGCTCCCATACGAGGTGATCTTGCCTCTAACGGGACCATTTTGTATATGTTTTATGCTTTCATCCTTTGATGCCACGTTTTTATGCCTAAGTTGAAAATTTGTAAATTCTTATCATATACTTAAACCGGGAACCCGGGGACTACGCGATCGGCTAGTACGAGTTAGATTGGTCCCGTGCGAGGTGATTGTGCCTCTAATGGGACCATTTTGTGATTGTTTTATGTTTTCACCTTTTGTAGTCATTTTAATAAGCATAAGTCTAATTTTTGTGAATTCTCGTCGTATACTCCAATTGGGAGGCCGGTGATTATACAGTCAGTTCGTACAAGTTACATTGGTCCTGTGCGAGGTGCTAGTGTCTCTCACAGGACCGTTTTGTGGCTGTCTTACATTTTCACCCGTTGATGCCATGTTTTTAAACTCAAGTCTAATTTATTGAAAATTCTGGTTCTATAGTCAAATAGGGAAGTCGGGACTATGTGGTCGATTTATACGAGTTACATTGGTCCTGTGCGAGGTGCTCGTGCCTTTTACGAGACCGATTTGGGGTTGTTTAACATTTTTCACCCTTAGATGCCATGTTTTTCACCCTTAGTCTAAATTTTACAAATTTTCATCATATACTCAAACCAGGAGTCCGGGGATTACACGGTCGGTTCATAAGAGTTACATTTCTCCCGTGCAAGGGGCTCGAGCCTCTCACTAAACCGTTTTGTGATTGTTTTGTGTTTTCACACTTTTATGTCACGTTTTTAAGCCCAAGTCTAAATTTTTGCAAATTTTCGTCGTATACTCAAACTGGGAGGCTGGTGACTACGGGATCGATTTATACGAGTTACGTTGGTTCCATGCGAGGTGATCGTGCCTATAACGGGACCATTTTGTGCTTGTTTTAGGTTTTCACCCTTTGACACCATGTTTTTAACCCTAAGTCTAAATTTTGCAAATTATGTCTTATACACAAACCGGGAGGCCAGGGACTACGCGGTCGATTCGTACGAGTTACATTGGTCACGTGTGAGGTGCTCGTGCCTATCAAGGGGCCGTTTTGTGACTGTTTTATGTTTTCACCCGTTGATGCCATGTTTTTAAGCCCAAGTCCATTTTTTTGCAAATTCTCATCTTATACTCAAACTGGGAGGCCGGTGACTACGCGATTGGTTCTTACGAGATACAATGGTCCCGTTCGGGGTGATCGTGCCTCTAACGGGACTATTTAGTGGCTATTTTACGTTTTCACTATTTGACGCCATGTTTTTAAGCCTAAAAGTCTAAATTTTATAAATTGTCATCATATACTCAAACCGGGAGGCCAGTGACTATGCGGTTGGTTCGTATGAGTTACATTTGTCCCGTGCGAGGTGATCGTTCCTCTAACGGGACCATTTTATGATTATTTTAGGTTTTCACCCTTTGATCCCATATTTTTAACCCTAAATCTAAATTTTACAAATTCTCATTGTATACTCAAACTGGGAGGCCGAGGACTACACGGTCGGTTCGTACGAGTTACATTGGTCCCGGCGAGGTGCTCGTGCCTCTCACAGAATCGTTTTGTGGTTGTTTTATGTTTTCACCCGTTGATTCGATGTTTTTAAGCCCAAGTCAAATTATTTGCAAATTCTCATCGTATACTCAAACTGGGAGGCAGGTGATTACGCGATTGGTTCGTACGAGATACATTGGTCCCGTGTGGGGGGCTCGTACCTCTAAAGGGACTGTTTGGTGGCTATTTTACATTTTCATCATTTGACGCCATATTTTTAAGCCTAAAAGTCTAAATTTTACAAATTGTCATCATATACTCAAACCAGGAGGCCGGTGAATACGCGGTCGGTTCGTACGAGTTACATTAGTCCCGTGCGAGGTGATTGTTCATCTAACGGGACCATTTTAAGATTGTTTTAGGTTTTCACCCTTCGACGCCATGTTTTTAACCCTAAGTCTAAATTTTACAAATTCTCGTCGTATACTCATATTGAGAGGCCGGGGACTACACGGTCGATTCATACGAGTTACATTGGTCCCGTGCGAGGTGCTCGTTCCTCTCATGGAACCGTTTGTGGTTGTTTTACGTTTTCACCCATTGATGCCATGTTTTTAAGCCCAAGTCCAATTTTTTGCAAATTCTCGTCGTATACCCAAATTGGGAGTCCGGTGACTAGGCAATTGGTTCGTACGAGATACATTTGTCCCATACAGGGCGTTCGTGCCTCAAACGGGACTGTTTGGTTGATATTTTACATTTTCACCATTTAACACCATGTTTTTAAGCCTAAAAGTCTAAATTTTATAAATTGTCATCATAAACTCAAATCGGGACGCCGGTGACTACGCGGTCGGTTCGTAGGAGTTACAATAGTCCCGTGCGAGGTGATCATTCCTCTAACGGGACCATTTTGCAATTGTTTTAGGTTTTCACCCTTTGACGCCATGTTTTTATTCCTAAGTCTAAATTTTACAAATTCTCGTCGTATACTCAAACCGAGAGGCTGGGGACTAGACGGTCGGTTCGTACGAGTTAAATTGGTCCCGTACGAGGTGCTCGTGCCTCTCACAAAACTGTTATGTGGTTGCTTTATGTTTTCACCCGTTGATGGCATGTTTTTATGCCCAAGTCCAATTTTTTGCAAATTCTCATCGTATACTCAAACTGGGAGGTCGGTGACTACGCAATTGGTTCGTATGAGATACACTGGTCCCGTTCGGGGCGCTCGTGCCTTTAACGGGACTGTTTGGTGGCTATTTTACATTTTCACCATTTGACGCCATGTTTTTAAGCCTAAAAGTCTAAATTTTACAAATTATGATCATATACTCAAACCGGGAGGCCGATGACTACGCGATCTGTTCGTACGAGTTACATTAATCCCGTGCGAGGTGATCGTTCCTCTAACGGGACCATTTTGCGATTGTTTTAGCTTTTCACCCTTTCGCGCCATGTTTTTAACCCTAAGTCAAAATTTTACAAATTCTCATCGTATACTGAAATTGGGAGGCCAGGGACTACACAGTCGGTTCGCACGAGTTACATTGGTCCCGTGCAAGGTTCTCGTGCCTCTCACGGAACCGTTTTTGGTTGTTTTATGTTTTCACCCGTTTATGCAATGTTTTTAAGCCCAAGTGTATTTTTTTCGAATTCTCATCGTATACTCAAATCGAGAGGCCAGTGACTATGCGGTTGGTTCATACGAGTTACATTGGTCCCGTGCGAGGTGCTCGTGCCTATAATGGGACCGTTTTGTGGCTGTTTTATGTTTTCACCATTTGACACCATGTTTTTAAGCCTAAAAGTCTAAATTTTGCAAATTCTTGCGTATACTCAAATCGGGAGGCCGATGACTATGCGGTCAGTTCGTATGAGTTACATTGGTCCCGTGCGAGGTTCTCGTGCCGCTCACGAGATCGTTTTGTAGCTATTTTATGTTTTCACCCGTTGACGCCATGTTTTTAAGCCCAAGTCTATTTTTTTGCAAATTCTCATCGTATACATGAACCGGGAGGTTGATGACTAAGTGGTTTGTTCGTACGAGTTAACTTGGTCCCATTCGAAGTTCACGTGCCTCTCACGAAACCGTTTTGTGGTTGTTTTACGTTTTCACCCGTTGATGCCATGTTTTTATCCCTAAGCCCATTTTTTTGCAAATTCTCGTCGTATACTCAAACTGGGAGGCTGGTTACTACGCGATTGGTTCGTACGAGATACAATGGTCCCGTGTTGGGCGATCGTGCCTCTAACGGGACTGTTTGGTGGCCATTTTACGTTTTCACCATTTGACGCCATGTTTTTAATCCTAAATGTCTAAATTTTACAAATTGTCATCATATACTCAAACCGGGAGGCCGGTGACTACGCGGTCGGTTCGTATGAGTTACATTTGTCCCGTACGAGGTGATCGTTCCTCTAACGGAACCATTTTGAGATTATTTTAGGTTTTCACCCTTTGACGCCATGTTTTTAACCCTAAGTCTAAATTTTACAAATTCTCATTGTATATCCAAACCGGGAGGCCGGGGACTACACGGTCAGTTCGTACAAGTTACATTGGTCCCGTGCGAGGTTCTCGTGCCTCTCATGGAATCGTTTTGTGGTTGTTTTACGTTTTCACCCATTGATGCCATGTTTTTAAGCCCAAGTCCAATTTTTTGCAAATTCTCGTCGTATACTCAAACTTGGAGGCAGGTGACTACGCAATTGATTCGTAAGAGATACATTGGTCCCGTGCGGGGGGCTTGTAACTCTAAAGGGACTGTTTGGTGGCTATTTTACATTTTCACCATTTGACGTCATATACTCAAACCGGGAGGCCGGTGAATACGCAATCGGTTCGTACGAGTTACATTAGTCCCGTGCGAGGTGATTGTTCCTCTAATGGGACCATTTTAAGATTGTTTTAGGTTTTCACCCTTCGACGCCATGTTTTTAACCCTAAGTCTAAATTTTACAAATTCTCATCGTATACTCATATTGAGAGGTCGGGACTACACGGTCGGGTCATACGAGTTACATTGGTCCCGTGCGAGGTGCTCGTTCCTCTCACAGAACCGTTTTGTGGTTGTTTTATGTTTTCACCCGTTGATGCCATGTTTTTAAGCCCAAGTCCAATTTTTTTCAAATTTCGTATACTGCAACTGGGATTCCGGTGACTACGCAATTGGTTCGTACAATATACATTGGTCCCGTAGAGGGCGCTCGTGCCTCTAACGGGACTGTTTGGTGGCTATTTTACGTTTTCACCATTTAACGCCATGTTTTTAAGCCTAAAAGCCTAGATTTTATAAATTGTCATCATAAACTCAAATCGGGAGGCCGGTGACTACGCGGTCGGTTCGTACGAGTTACAATAGTCTCGTGCGAGGTGATCGTTCCTCTAACGGGACCATTTTGCAATTGTTTTAGGTTTTCACCCTTTGACGCCATGTTTTTAACCCTAAGTCTAAATTTTACAAATTCTCGTCGTATACTCAAATCGAGAGGCTGGGGACTACACGGTCGGTTCGTACGAGTTACATTGGTCCCGTACAAGGTGCTCGTGCCTCTCACAAAACCGTTTTGTGGTTGTTTTATGTTTTCACCCGTTGATGCCATGTTTTTAAGCCCAAGTCCAATTTTTTGCAAATTCTCATCGTATACTCAAATTGGGAGGTCAGTGACTACGTGATTGGTTCGTACGAGATACACTGGTCCCGTTCGGGGGGCTCGTGCCTTTAACGGGACTGTTTGGTGGCTATTTGTACATTTTCACCATTTGACGTCATGTTTTTAAGCCTAAAAGTCTAAATTTAACAAATTGTGATCATATACTCAAACCGGGAGGCCGGTGACTACGCGGTCGGTTCGTACGAGTTACATTAATCCTGTCCGAGGTGATCGTTCCTCTAACGGGACCATTTTGCGATTGTTTTAGCTTTTCACCATTTAACTCCATGTTTTTAAGCCTAAAAGTCTAAATTTTATAAATTGTCATCATAAACTCAAATCGAGAGGCCGGTGACTACGCGGTCGGTTTGTACGAGTTACAATAGTCTCGTGCGAGGTGATCGTTCCTCTAACGGGACCATTTTGCAATTGTTTTCAGTTTTCACCCTTTAACGCCATGCTTTTAACCCTAAGTCTAAATTTTACAAATTCTCGTCGTATACTCAAACCGAGAGGCTGGGGACTACACGGTCGGTTCGTACGAGTTACATTGGTCCCGTGCAAGGTGCTCGTGCCTCTCACGAAACCGTTTTGTGGTGTTTTGTGTTTTCACCCGTTGATGGCATGTTTTTAAGCCCAGGTCCAATTTTTTGCAAATTCTCGTAGTATACTCAAACTGGGAGGCCGGTGACTACACAATTAGTTCGTACGAGATACACTGGTCCCGTTCGGGGCGCTCGTGCCTTTAACGTGACTGTTTGGTGGCTATTTTACATTTTCACCATTTGACGTCATGTTTTTATGCCTAAAAGTCTAAATTTTACAAATTGTCATCATATACTCAAACTGGGAGGCCGGTGACTACGCGGTCGGTTCGTACGAGTTATATTAGTCTCGTGCGAGGTGATCGTTCCTCTAACGGGACCGTTTTGCGATTGTTTTAGCTTTTCACACTTTCACGCCATGTTTTTAACCCTAAGTCTAAATTTTACAAATTCTCGTTGTATACTCAAACTGGGAGGCCGAGGACTACACGGTTGGTTCGTACGAGTTACATTAGTCCCGTACGAGGTGCTCGTGCCTCTCACGAAACCGTTTTGTGGTTGTTTTAGGTTTTCACCCATTGATGCCATGTTTTTAAGCCCAAGTCCAATTTTTTGCAAAATCTCATCGTATACTCAAACTGGGAGGACGGTGACTACACGAGTGGTTCGTACGAGATACACTGGTCCCGTTCAGGGCGCTCGTGCCTTTAACGGGACTGTTTGGTGGCTATTTTACATTTTCACCATTTGACGCCATGTTTTTAAGCCTAAAAATCTAAAATTTTCAAATTGTCATCATATACTCAAACCGGGAGGCCGATGACTACGCGGTCGGTTCGTACGAGTTACATTAGTCCCGTGAGAGGTGATCGTTCCTCTAACGGGACCATTTTGCGATTGTTTTAGCTTTTCACCATTTCACGCCATGTTTTTAACCCTAAATCTAAATTTTACAAATCCTCGTCGTATACTCAAATCGGGAGGCTAGGGACTACATGATCGGTTCATACGAGTTACATTGGTCCCGTGCGAGGTGGTCGTGCCTCTCACAGAACCATTTTGTGGTTGTGTTATGTTTTCACCCGTTGATGCAATGTTTTTAAGCCCAGGTTTATTTTTTTTGAATTCTCAACGTATACTCAAACCGAGAGGCCAGTGACTACGCGGTTGGTTCGTACGAGTTACATTGGTCCCATGTGAGGTGCTCGTGCCTATAATGGGATCGTTTTGTGGTTGTTTTATGTTTTCACCATTTGACGCCATGTTTTTAAGCCTACAAGTCTAAATTTTGCAAATTCTTGCGTATACTCTAACCGGGAGGCCGATGACTGCGCGGTCGGTTCGTATGAGTTACATTGGTCCCGTGCGAGGTGCTCGTGCCTCTCACGGGATCGTTTTGTGGTTGTTTTATGTTTTCACCCGTTGACGCCATATTTTTAAGCCCAAGTCTATTTTTTTTGCAAATTCTCGTCGTATACTCAAACCGGGAGGCTGATGACTAAGTGGTTGGTTCATACGAGTTACCTTGGTCCCGTTCGAGGTGCACGTGCCTCTAAAGGGACTATTTTGTGGTTATTTTACATTTTCTCCATTAGACGCCGTGTTTTTAAGCCAAAAAAAAAGTATAAATGTTTCAAATTCTCATCATATACTGAAATCGGGTGATCGATGACTATACGGTCGGTTCGTACAAGTTACATTGGTCCCGTGCGAGGTGCTCGTGCCTCTCACAGGACTATTTTGTGACTGTTTTATGTATTCACCCTTTGACATCATTTTATTAAGCATGAGTCTAATTTTGTCAAATTCTCAATGTATACTCAAACCAGGAGGCCGGGGACTTCGCAATCGGTTTGTACGAGTTATATTGGTCCCGTGCGAGGTACTCCCGTGCGAGGTACTCGTGCCTATCACGGGACCGTTTTGTGGTTCTTTTACATTTTCACCCGTTCACGCCATGTTTTTAAGACCAAGTCTAAATTATTTCAAATTATCATCATATACTAAAATCGGGAGGCCGGTGACTACGCGGTTAGTTTGATACATCGTAAATATTGCGTATTTCACCCGTTAACCTACGCGTTATTAGCCCCCTCGGGTATATTAATCCCTATATTTATGCTCGTTAACCAGAAAACCTCGGATTTCTATGTTAACATGTTTTGTAGGGGTTAATTGAGCTTTTGTAGGTATTTGGATGCTTAGTATGAACTTCGGATGCGTTTCCCTCTATTTTCGTACACAACCGCACGTTCAAGGGCATTTTAGTCATTTTACAGATTGAGCACCTGGCCCAACATCTTCATGGAAGTTGTATCCCTCTGAATAAGCTTCGTGTGGCAGCAAACGGCGCACGATTCCGAATCCGAACGAAGAAGTTACGGGCTTTTGAGCGGAAGAGAATTTCAAACCAACGAAAATCAAGGAAAAATTCAAGACCAGTAGGTCCGAATCGATTCGCCCCTTTGCGAATCGATTTGGTTGGAGACAGTATGCCAGTTCCTCTGTTTTCGAATCGATTCGGATTCCAGCCGAATCGATTCGCCCACCATTCCGAATCGATTCGGATTTCACCCGAATCGATTCGCCCCTCTGGCACTCTCGAGATATTCTCCAACCGAATCGATTCGGCCCAATGCCGAATCGATTCGGCCCTGCTGATATTTGGCAATTTTCCTTTTATTTACAATTTTTCCATGGGATTTATTTTTGTATAAATACTCTTTCTCTTCCTTTTGAGGAGATCATCTTACATTTCACATTAGTTTAGGGTTTGTATGGAGCTTTGCCCTACTCCACCACTTTGGGTGTTTTGCCCACTTTGATGTATGTAAGCTTATTAATATAGTTGTATTTCTTAATTTCTTGCTTTGATAATTAGTTTACATGCTTTATTAATTAGTTTACTTGCTTTATTTCTCGCTTTCCTAGTTTAATTAGTTTAATTTAGTTTATTTCCATGTCGTGACCTTAGATAAATAGGGTCGGGATTTCATTACGCCATTTACGGGTTCGGACCTCGAAAGTTAGGGTTTCATGAAAAATTGCATTTAATTGAAACCGCGTGTATTAAAGTTGGATTATTATGCGTTTAACTTTATTTGTCACGCAACTTTAGTGTTTATAGCGATAATCCGAATTTAGTCCGCGTGTGACCATTTTTGATTAAATGTTTAATCTCGCAACTTTGGCTTAAGTTCCTTATTGCGTGATGGTTATGCTTAATTGAAAATGATCGATTAAATGTTTTCGAATCGAAATTCTAATTGGTAGTTGTTTAGCCCGTGAATGTGTGTATGCAATCTCGATCCTCGCTTTCCTTTAATTTAGCGTTAACTTCTCTTTTGTTTTTCCACCATAACCACCCATCACCTTTTCTTATTTCTTTTACACCATTTTTATTCTTGAAGGTTTAAAACAATTAACATCTAAAATTTAATCACTCCCTGTGGATTTCTTACGATACCCGACTTACCGCTGTGCTTGCTTGTCAAGTGTAGTAGTAGCTTAGGTTTTTTGTATCGCGGCGGCGAAACACACAACGATTGTGTCCTCGCACGAACACAGTTTTTCCGCCCGGTCACTTTTTACTAAGTATGCCTTTTGGTTTTCTTGTAGTTCTTGTTGTTTCCTATTTCATTGCTAGGGACTAGCAATGTGTACGTTAGGGGGTGTGATACAGCGTAAATATTGCGTATTTCACCCGTTAACCTACGCGTTATTAGCCCCCTCAGGTATTTTAATCCCTATATTTATGCTCGTTAACCAAAAAACCTCGAATTTCTATGTTAACATGTTTTGCAGGGGTTAATTGAGCTTTTGTAGGTATTTGGATGCTTAGTATGAACTTCGAATGCATTTCGCTCTATTTCCGTACACAACCGCACGTTCAAGGGAATTTTAGTCAATTTACAGATTGGGCACCTGGCCCAACTTCTTCGTGGAAGTTGTAGCCCTCTGAACAAGCTTCGCGTGGCCGCAAACGGTGCGCGATTTCGAGTCCGAACGAAGAAGTTACGGGCTTTTGAGCGGAAGATAATTTCAAACCAACGAAAATCAAGGAAAAATTCAAGACCTGTAGGTCCGAATCGATTCGCCCCTTTGCGAATCGATTCGGTTGGAGATAGTATGCCAGTTCCTCTGTTTCCGAATCGATTCAGATTCCAGCCGAATCGATTCGCCCACCATTCCGAATCGATTCGGATTTCACCCGAATCGATTCGCCCCTCTGGCAGTCTCGAGATATTCTCCAACCGAATCGATTCGGCCCAATGCCGAATCGATTCGGCCGTGCTGATATTTGGAAATTTTCCCTTTTATTTACAATTTTTCCATGGGATTTGTTTTTGTATAAATACTCTTTCTCTTCCTTTTGAGGAGATCATCTTACATTTCACATTAGTTTAGGGTTTGTATGGAGCTTTGCCCTACTCCACCACTTTGGGTGTTTTGCCCACTTTGATGTATGTAAGCTTATTAATATAGTTGTATTTCTTAATTTCTTGCTTTGATAATTAGTTTACATGCTTTATTAATTAGTTTACTTGCTTTATTTCTTGATTTCCTAGTTTAATTAGTTTAATTTACTTTATTTCCATGTCGGCCCTTAGATAAATAGGGTCGGGATTTCGTTACGCCATTTACGGGTTTGGACCTCGAAAGTTAGGGTTTTGTGTAAAATTGCATTTAATTGAAACCGCGTGTATTAAAGTTGGATTGTTATGCGTTTAACTTTATTTGTCACGCAACTTTAGTGTTTATAGCGATAATCCGAATTTAATCCTTTTGTGACCATTTTTGATTAAATGTTTAATCTCGCAACTTTGGCTTAAATTCCTTATTGCGTGATGTTTATGCTTAATTGAAAATGATCGATTAAATGTTTTCGAATCGAAATTCTAATTGGTAGTTGTTTAGCCCGTGAATGTGTGTATGCGATCCCGATCCTCGCTTTCCTTTAATTTAGCGTTAACTTCTCTTTTGTTTTTCCCCATAACCACCCATCATCTTTTCTTATTTCTTTTACACCATTTTTATTCTTGAAGGTTTAAAACAATTAACATCTAAAATTTAATCAATCCCTGTGGATTTCTTACGATACCCGACTTACCGCTGTGCTTGCTTGTCAAGTGTAGTAGTAGCTTAGGTTTTTTGTATCGCGGCGGCGAAACACACAACGATTGTGTCCTCACACGAACACACTTTTTCCGCCCGGTCACAAAATGGCGCCGTTGCCGGGGAGTGCGTTTTAGATAGTTATTGTTTTATTATTTCATAGTATTTTTCCTTTTGTATTTGTATTCTTTGTTTTACCCTTTTTTGCAGGATTTGCATACTTTGAGCGCTAAGAAACTTTGATTCGCGGTTGCTCACTTTATTTCTTGGATTATCCATCTTTCAACAAAGAGGTAACCATGTCTTTCTTTTATAGTTATTACGGTTATTCTAATGATTCATACTTTGGGGATAGTTTTCAAGTTTTTCATTTTCAAGATTTTCTTGAAAATGAAAGACTTGAAAACATTTATCGCAATGAAAATCGTTATTGGGAGTTTGAGTTAGATTCATATTTTGAAACCAATGACGATTTTTATTCCGATGATTTAGAAGATGAGATTTTACCAAATGAGGGGTCCGAAGCTCTTGAGCCCAGGAAGCCTAATTTGGAAGAAACTTTTCTTCTTTACTCCCAAGGTTTGGTAAGCCTAAATGGTGCTGGAATGAGACTTGGAGAACTTTGCGATGAGATGAATTCTTATGCACAAAACAACGAGGAGGTGGAAACTTATGTTTCACCTCAATTTTTCAAATAATTTCTCATCGAATGTGAATCTCTCTCCCCCGAAATTCAATCTCCTTCCGACTATATGTTGACAGAGATTGAATTTATTTCATTACCATTTACGTTTTCCGTCATTGAACCATTAGAATTACCGGTTGATTCCTATGAGTCGGTAGAAACTTTTAAAACTTCTACACTTTTTATCGATGAGGACTCCTTGCCGGACTTGTTTTCGATGGATGTTATCCCCACGTGTGCACCATCTCCCATTCCATTTGAAGAATATTTGGGAGATGAGTCTATTTTTCTTGGACCTCAAGTGTATCTTTCCCCCTTGTTATCCAAATCCCCCATCGTCCGCCCAAAATTTCAAATTGGCGATGGTTCACTTTTTTCACCACCCACATGCCTTCCGTTGTTCAAACGGAATTCATATCTTCCGGGAGGCATGTTCACTTTGGAGGGTCCACCGTTGATCTTTCAAAGTCAAATACCTTTTTGGGTGGACCCTCAACTATTTAGACTTCTAGTGTATAGTTAGTGTGAAGCCTAAATAGTAGGTTGTAAATAGTTAGCTTTTTAATTTTCTTTCTTTCCTATGTTTCTTTCCTTTTAATTTAGTCTAGTGTAATTAGTTAACTTTTTGTTATTTGTTTTTGCTATGCTCGGTACTAACTTGTTTTGTAGATTTCATTGGACTCGTGCTTATGGAGATCGCTCCAATTTTGCGGCCGACAACAACTCGTGAGTCCATTCTCTCAAGGGATCTTTTTCCCTTGTACCTGTCTCATCGGTTACAGGTTCACTTCAACCGATAAATTTCTTCCTCACAATTGGCATCTACCAGGCTTTCACGTGATGGGTTCAAGAATTTCCATTTGCTTCGCTTCTGAATCATCATTGGAGAAATTTGTGGTTAAACTATACGTAAGGTCCCTATTTGTATACTGACCCTCAGTCCGGATGTGGTGACTGGTATCCCCATCACGTTGCCTCTATAAAATTTACCCAAGTTTTCACTTCTGAGCATTTCTACTCTATCCTTAATGCCAAAACCCCTGTACATTCTACTTCCATTACACACTAGGAGTGACCTCGACAACGGTCATCTTTCCTACGATTACCATCCTCGAACACCCCATGCCTAATGCCGAGCCCCTTCCTCCTGCAGTCCTTCCAACACCCTCGCTGGTCTTATCGTCAGGTTCGACGTATCATACCCAATCGAACTCGTATATACTATACTTCATTAACTAAATAGCAGGAGAACGTAAACTATGTACATAGAGGAGTACAACAATCCTAATATAGGGCTCTATATCAATCAAACGATAGGCTCAAAACGTAGTAAGCCGTACAGATCCTGTGGACACTAGAACCTGATGCTCTGATACCATCTGTGACACCCCGCCTAATTAAACATCAGGTGATCAGGCCTTTATTAAATTAAAACAGGTTTCTCAAATGGTTCATTCTTAGCATCACTGTCGAAAACTTTTTAATTACTAATCCCCTAAGTAAAATTAGACCGGTGCCAAATTTTATCTTCCTTAAAACAGATAAATCAACCATGCGGAACGAAGTACAAATAATCATGTACTATAATTCAAACAACAAAGTAAAAGTACAACAGAACAAAATTATTACCGAATAAACCATCGGCTAAAAATCCCAAACAACAATAGAATAACCACTAGTCTGAAACTAACATCTGAGACTAATACCGGAAAACAAGTCCATACATAGAATAGTGTGACATCCTGTACTAGATCTGAATGAGAGATATCGTCTAGTCAAAATCCTGTAAGCATCCACTGTGCTACAGCTCCGAGTCCCTAGAATGGAATCATCATACATGGCGTCCATGTGGCTGGATACCTACAAGGTTTTGAAAATATTTTATAGCAAGAGTTAGTACTCAAAACATTTTGAAAATATTTAACAAGCGTTTATCACAATATAAAATGCGGTTATTGATTACACATGTTAGGTTCTCGTACACTCTCTTGAGTTAACTCACCCCTCATCTTTTGTGCACACCTAACGATCTACACTTAGTTTATCTAGCCATACTTCCCAAGCTAACTAAAACCAAAGTAGTCAACTGAACTTATCTGTACCCAAGTTCCAGTACCGCCCATACAGTACAATCGTTTCACTAACATCTCGCGTATGTTAATCAATTCTCAAGTAACATTTCATCTATGTTATTTTTCAAGACTTCCCATTTAGTTTCACTACTAAAATTACTACAATTCTCACAATTGTTGACTTCCCACTTATGTAATTAAGTTTCGCTACTTGAATTACTAAATAGATTTTCTCTATCTAAAGGTGCATTTCGTAATTAAGTTTCACTACTTAACTTACCAATCCAGTATGTATCTTTAAATACATAATATATATCAATCTACTAATACACGGAAGTAGAATATCATCAAGTATATATATTTCACACACAATATATACTAAATATCAGTCATTACTAGTTTGCCCTTTTTATACACGTAAAGGACTCTTGGTTCGGAATGATTCATCGACCCCAAGGTAAGAATTGGTTCGGAATGATACATCGACCCCAATTATTTATATAAACAAATAAAGATCTCTTGGTTCAGAATGATTCATCGACCCCAAGTGAGGGTTGGTTCGGAATTATCCATCGACCCCAACTATTTTCAAAATATATATATATATACACATATTCTGGTTCGGGACTCTTCCATCGCGACACCAGTTCAAGGTTTGGTTCGGCATTTCTCATCGACTCCAAACATATAATAACTTTATGTTAGTTCGGAATGTCTCATCGACCCTAACATAATTAATTTAGGTATCAATCTCTTGACCTAAAAGATCACATAATTCAGTAGGTACACGCCCGACCTATTAATTATATACGTACGTAATATTTAAATCTCATATATTTGCCGTACAACATTCGCTTTACGATTTATCTCATTAATCGCATTTATTTGAGTATTCACATAAATCTAAGGTTCCTAGTTATCCCTTACATATAATTTCAGTAGTTACCCTTATTAACCTACTGACTCAATAAATTTAAGCTCCCTCACACTTTTTCGAAATCATATTCTCATCATCTCGAATTAGAATACGTCACAATCAAGCTTATGAATCTCCACTTTAATTCTCTCACAAAATTAAGGTCCAACACTCAATCATAGACCTACTTCCATATCGTTATTATAGAAATATATTTCATCAAGGTCCCAAACACTTCCCCGATAAAATTTTAGGCATTTGAGTCTTAAAAAGAAAGATCTCACATTTTCTCGCAGCCTAAACGAATCATAAATTCTTCTGGCAGATTAAACACCCTCTAGTAAAATTTTGATTTCTCCCTCTACAGAACTCCGATTGACCTGATTCCAAGTTCATTGGATATCTAAGAGAAATACCTTTCCAGTAATGTATGGTTCACACTCTAATTCGAAGTAAAATTCAAATTGCACAAGTTTAAAGTCACGTCAAAATTCTGGCAGATTACTATGTTGACAGATCAAACACCCTGTAGTAAAATATCGATTACTCCCTCTACAGAACTCCGATTGACCTGATTCCAAGTTTATTGGATAGCTAAGAGAAATACCTTTCCAGGAATGTATGGTTCACACTCTAATTAGAATTACAACTCAAATGGAATACGTTTAAAGTTGTGTCAAAAATTCTGGCAGATTGACATCTTGTGTTCCTCAATTAAACCCTAAGTCATTCAAGACTCATGTTCTTTAACCAAGAACTCATAAAGATTATATGTTAATCATCAAACATATTCAGATTTTGTTTCATCTTTACTTAGGGATTCATTCTACATGAAATCCTACCCAAATATATGATCAATTCATACATTTAGTTCAAAGTTTTTCAATAGAATCAACCAATTCTTAAAATTTCCTACACATGGGTATTATAACTTGAATTTGATTTGTAATAAACACTTACCTTGACAGAGGGAAATCTGATTTCGTGGAGTTGATGATGGGTTGATGTTCTTCTCCCTCCATCCTTCTTCCATGGATGATTTGGGTGCAAGATTCAAGTCCAATTCTTCAAGAATCCCTTCTTAAGCTTTGGAATTGGTTTTCTCCTTCTCTCTAATGGTATTGGTGTTTACATGGGTTTTCTAACCCTAACCCCTCTTTCATACGGCTGATAAAAAGGCTCTCAAATTCGTAGGTCTTCATACCCTCTTTTTTTAAAAGACCAAAACGCCCTCGAATAGTCTCGGTTTAGTCCAAAATTATCCCGAGACTCAACTAGTACCCCTGGGTATACTATTTTGACTAATTTGACCCTTCCGGACTCATCTGTGACCTCTAAATTATCATTTCAGTCACTTAAAAATATTACTCGTTCTCACCCCAACACGGTCTACACGCGTTAAGTAACTATTTACCACTCGCACTAAGTAAATAGAATGAGAAATATAAATCGGTATCTATCTCTCGATTGATATTCCAAAATTATAATTTTTAATAAATCTCATTAAATTACTCCTCTTACGTAATTTAAATTAAACCGTATTTTCTCATTTAATTCTCTAATTTAATTAAATAGAATATTCAGAAATACGGGGTATTACAGGCACCTGGCCCAACATCTTCATGGAAGTTGTAGCCCTCTGAATAAGCTTCGCGTGGCAGCGAACGGTGCTCGATTCCGAGTCCAAAGAAGAAGTTACGGGCTTTTGAGCGGAAGAGAATTTCAAACCAATGAAAATCAAGGAAAAATTCAAGACCTGTAGGTCTGAATCGATTCGCCCCTTTGCGAATCGATTCGATTGGAGACAGTATGCTAGTTCCTCTATTTCCGAATCGATTCGGATTCCAGCCGAATCAATTCGCCCACCATTCCGAATCGATTCAGATTTCACCCGAATCGATTCTCCCCTCTCGCAGTCTCGAGATATTCTCCAACCTAATCGATTCGGCCCAATGCCGAATCGATTCGGCCCTGCTGATATTTGGCAATTTTCCTTTTATTTACAATTTTGCCATGGGATTTGTTTTTTTATAAATACTCTTTCTCTTCCTTTTGAGGAGATCATCTTACATTTCACATTAGTTTAGGGTTTGTATGGAGCTTTGCCCTACTCCACCACTTTGGGTGTTTTGCCCACTTTGATGTATGTAAGCTTATTAATATAGTTGTATTTCTTAATTTCTTGCTTTGATAATTAGTTTACATGCTTTATTAATTAGTTTACTTGCTTTATTTCTTGCTTTCCTAGTTTAATTAGTTTAATTTACTTTATTTCCATGTCGTGCCCTTAGATAAATAGGGTCGGGATTTCGTTACGCCATTTACGGGTTTGGACCTCGAAATTTAGGGTTTCGTGTAAAATTGCATTTAATTGAAACCGCGTGTATTAAAGTTGGATTGTTATGCGTTTAACTTTATTTGTCACGCAACTTTAGTGTTTATAGCAATAATCTGAATTTAATCCGCGTGTGACCATTTTTGATTAAATGTTTAATCTCGCAACTTTGGCTTAAATTTCTTATTTCGTGATGTTTATGCTTAATTGAAAATGATCGATTAAATGTTTTCTAATCGAAATTCTAATTGGTAGTTGTTTAGCCCGTGAATGTGTGTATGTGATCCCGATCCTCGCTTTCCTTTAATTTAGCATTAACTTCTCTTTTGTTTTTCGACCATAACCACCCATCACCTTTTCTTATTTCTTTTACACCATTTTTATTCTTGAAGTTTTAAAACAATTAACATCTAAAATTTAATCACTCCCTGTGGATTTCTTACGATACCCGACTTACCGCTGTGCTTGCTTGTCAAGTGTAGTAGTAGCTTAGGTTTTTTGTATCGCGGCGGCGAAACACACAACGATTGTGTCCTCGCACGAACACACTTTTTCTACCCGGTCACTTTTTACTAAGTATGCCTTTTGGTTTTCTTATAGTTCTTGTTGTTTCCTATTTCATTGCTAGGGACTAGCAATGTGTAAGTTAGGGGGTGTGATACAGCGTAAATATTGCGTATTTCACTCGTTAACCTACGCGTTATTAGCCCCCTCGGGTATCTTAATCCCTATATTTATGCTCGTTAACGAGACAACCTCGGATTTCTATGTTAACATGTTTTGCAGGGGTTAATTGAGCTTTTGTAGGTATTTGGATGCTTAGTATGAACTTCGGATGCATTTCACTCTATTTTCGTACACAACCGCACGTTCAAGGGCGTTTTAGTCATTTTACAGATTGGGCACCTGGCCCAACATCTTCATGGAAGTTGTATCCCTCTGAACAAGCTTTGCGTGGCCACAAACGGTGCGCGATTTCGAGTCCGAACGAAGAAGTTACGGGCTTTTGAGCGGAATAGAATTTCAAACCAACGAAAATCAAGGAAAAATTCAATCGATTCGCCCCTTTGCGAATCGATTCGGTTGGAGACAGTATGCCAGTTCCTATGTTTCCGAATCGATTCGGATTCCAGCCGAATCGATTCGCCCACCATTCCGAATCGATTCGGATTTCACCCGAATCGATTCGCCCCTCTGGCAGTCTCGAGATATTCTCCAACCGAATCGATTCGGCCCAATGCCGAATCGATTCGGCCGTGCTGATATTTGGCAATTTTCCCTTTTATTTACAATTTTTCCATGGGATTTGTTTTTGTATAAATACTCTTTCTCTTCCTTTTGAGGAGATCATCTTACATTTCACATTAGTTTAGGGTTTGTATGGAGCTTTGCCCTACTCCACCACTTTGGGTGTTTTGCCCACTTTGATGTATGTAAGCTTATTAATATAGTTGTATTTCTTAATTTCTTGCTTTGATAATTAGTTTACATGCTTTATTAATTAGTTTACTTTCTTTATTTCTTGCTTTCCTAGTTTAATTAGTTTAATTTACTTTATTTCCATGTCGTGCCCTTAGATAAATAGGGTCGGGATTTCGTTACGCCATTTACGGGTTTGGACCTCGAAAGTTAGGGTTTCGTGTAAAATTGCATTTAATTGAAACCGCGTGTATTAAAGTTGGATTGTTATGCGTTTAACTTTATTTGTCACGCAACTTTAGTGTTTATAGCAATAATCTGAATTTAATCCGCGTGTGACCATTTTTGATTAAATGTTTAATCTCGCAACTTTGGCTTAAATTTCTTATTTCGTGATGTTTATGCTTAATTGAAAATGATCGATTAAATTTTTTCTAATCGAAATTCTAATTGGTAGTTGTTTAGCCCGTGAATGTGTGTATGTGATCCCGATCCTCGATTTCCTTTAATTTAGCGTTAACTTCTCTTTTGTTTTTCGACCATAACCACCCATCACCTTTTCTTATTTCTTTTACACCATTTTTATTCTTGAAGTTTTAAAACAATTAACATCTAAAATTTAATCACTCCCTGTAAATTTCTTACGATACCCGACTTACCGCTGTGCTTGCTTGTCAAGTGTAGTAGTAGCTTAGGTTTTTTGTATCGCGGCGGCGAAACACACAACGATTGTGTCCTCGCACGAACACACTTTTTCTGCCCGGTCACTTTTTACTAAGTATGCCTTTTGGTTTTCTTAGAGTTCTTGTTGTTTCCTATTTCATTGCTAGGGACTAGCAATGTGTAAGTTAGGGGGTGTGATACAGCGTAAATATTGCGTATTTCACTCGTTAACCTACGCGTTATTAGCCCCCTCGGGTATCTTAATCCCTATATTTATGCTCGTTAACCAGACAACCTCGGATTTCTATGTTAACATGTTTTGCAGGGGTTAATTGAGCTTTTGTAGGTATTTGGATGCTTAGTATGAACTTCGGATGCGTTTCACTCTATTTCCGTACACAACCGCACGTTCAAGGGCGTTTTAGTCATTTTACAGATTGGGCACCCGGCCCAACATCTTCATGGAAGTTGTATCCCTCTGAACAAGCTTTGCGTGGCCATAAACGGTGCGCGATTTCGAGTCCGAACGAAGAAGTTACGGGCTTTTGAGCGGAAGAGAATTTCAAACCAACGAAAATCAAGGAAAAATTCAAGACCTGTAGGTCCGAATCGATTCGCCCCTTTGCGAATCGATTCGGTTGGAGACAGTATGCCAGTTCCTCTGTTTCCGAATCGATTCGGATTCCAGCCGAATCGATTCGCCCACCATTCCGAATCGATTCGGATTTCACCCGAATCGATTCGCCCCTCTGGCAGTCTCGAGATATTCTCCAACCGAATCGATTCGGCCCAATGCCGAATCGATTCGGCCGTGCTGATATTTGGCAATTTTCCCTTTTATTTACAATTTTTCCATGGGATTTGTTTTTGTATAAATACTCTTTCTCTTCCTTTTGAGGAGATCATCTTACATTTCACATTAGTTTAGGGTTTGTATGGAGCTTTGCCCTACTCCACCACTTTGGGTGTTTTGCCCACTTTGATGTATGTAAGCTTATTAATATAGTTGTATTTCTTAATTTCTTGCTTTCATAATTAGTTTACATTCTTTATTAATTAGTTTACTTGCTTTCCTAGTTTAATTAGTTTAATTTACCTTATTTCCATGTCGTGCCCTTAGATAAATAGGGTCGGGATTTCGTTACGCCATTTACGGGTTTGGACCTCGAAAGTTAGGGTTTCGTGTAAAATTGCATTTAATTGAAACCGCGTGTATTAAAGTTGGATTGTTATGCGTTTAACTTTATTTGTCACGCAACTTTAGTGTTTATAGCGATAATCCAAATTTAATCCTTTTGTGACCATTTTTGATTAAATGTTTAATCTCGCAACTTTGGCTTAAATTCCTTATTGCGTGATGTTTATGCTTAATTGAAAATGATCGATTAAATGTTTTCGAATCGAAATTCTAATTGGTAGTTGTTTAGCCCGTGAATGTGTGTATGCGATCCCGATCCTCGATTTCCTTTAATTTAGCGTTAACTTCTCTTTCTTTTTTCCACCATAACCACCCATTACCTTTTCTTATTTCTTTTACACCATTTTTATTCTTGAAGTTTTAAAACAATTAACATCTAAAATTTAATCACTCCCTGTGGATTTCTTACGATACCCGACTTACCGCTGTGCTTGCTTGTCAAGTGTAGTAGTAGCTTAGGTTTTTTTGTATCGCGGCGGCGAAACACACAACGATTGTGTCCTCACACGAACACACTTTTTCCGCCCGGTCACTGTTCTTACAAGTTACATTGGTCCGTGCGAGGTGATCTTTCCTCTAACGGGACCATTTTGTAGTTGTTTTACATTTTCAGCCTTTGACACCATGTTTTTAAGCCTGAAAGTCTAAATTTTGCCAATTCTCACGTATACCCAAACTGGGATGCCGGTGACTACACGGTGGGTTTGTACCAGTTACATTGGTCCCATGCGAGGTGCTCGTGCCTCTCAGGGGACCGTTTTGTGGTTATTTTACGTTTTCACCCGTTGGCGCAATGTTTTTAAGCCCAAGTCTAATTTTTTGCAAATTCTCGTCGTATACTCATACCGGGAGGCCGATGACTACGTGGTTGGTTCGTTCGAGTTACATTGGTCCCGTCCGGAGTTCCCGTCCCTCTAACGGGACTGTTTCATGGTTGTTTTACATTTTCACCATTAGACGCCATGTTTTTAAGCCAAAAAAAGTCTAAATTTTTTAAATTATCATCGTATACTGAAATCGGGTGGCCGGTGACTACGCGGTCGGTTCGTACGAGTTCCATTGGTCCCATGCGAGGTGGTCGTGCCTCTCACGAGACCGTTTTGTGGCTATTTTACGTTTTTACCTGTTGACGCCATGTTTTTAAGCCAAAAATTATTTTTTTGAAAATTCTCGTCGTATACTCAAACCGGAAGGTCGGTGACTATGTGGTCGGTTCGTATGAGTTACGTTGGTCCCGTGCGAGGTGACAGTGCCTCTAACAGGACCATTTTGTGGATCTTTTTCATTTTCATCTGTTGACACCATGTTTTAAGCCAAAGTTTATTTTTTGCATATTCTCATCGCATACTGAAACCGAGAGGCCGGTGACTACGCGTTTGGTTTGTATGAGTTACATTGGTCCCGTGCGAGGTGATCGTGTCTCTAATGGGACCATTTTGTGGCTATTTTAAATTTTCACCATTTGACATCATGTTTTTATGTCTAAGTCTAAATTTTTGCAAAAATATTAACTTTAAACCACAAGAATAGAGTGTGGCAATGGCATTATTTTATTTATGGAAACAAGTTTTTTTGTAAAAATATTAAATGTTCTTTCTATTTTGATTTCGTTTTGTTTAATATATAAGCAGGTCTTGCTTTTTTTGTGATTTCTAACATATGATTGTACAATTTAGTATTCCTATACAAAATAATTTCTTCCTTAAAATTGGATAACTCCCTCATCTCAAGGGGAGCCATACGGTACGGAGCTCTAGCAATCGGTCGCGTTCCCGGTGCTAAATCAGTTACAAACTCAATCTCCCTAATTGGAGGTAAACTCGGTATTTCTTGAAAAACATCTTCAAAGTCTCTAACAACCGGAATCGAATCTAAGGAAATGACTACATCCCGAGAAGTCTCCTCCGCCATACAATACAAATAAGTGCTAGAACCTCTCTCTAAACGAGGCATAGCCACTAAAAACATCTCTTGCCTCGGAATGGAAAAGACTATGCTTTTCCCATAGAAATTTACTATCGCACGATACTTCACTAACCAATCCATACCCAGAATTACATCACACCCGACCATATCAAGGACGAGCAAATCGGCCTCAAAGCACAAGTTACCAAGATTTATTTCTATTCGTTTACAAACAAAGAAAATAAGTGAACCGTCACCCATATAAGATTCAACACTAGTGAAAGTACTTTTCGCAGCTTTAATTAGCTCAGTAGACTGAGCAAAACTTCTAGAAATAAACGAGTGTGTCACACCCGTATCAAGCAATACACGACCTATGTGCCTAAGAATGGGAAACTTACCCTCAATAGCTGGCGGCGCTGGTGGGGCTGGAGGGAGCATATCATCCTGTATGTGGTAGACATGCCCATACTGTAGTTGTCCCTATTGTGGAGGGACAGCTGGATTAGGCCCTGGTGGCGGTAGCTGTGCCTGTTTATGCTGTGGAGCCCTAAGAAACTGTCCTCCAATCAACAGTGGACACGACTTCTTATAATGACCCGACTCCCCATATTGAAAGCAACGTCCCATCAGATTTTCCTAATTACGGCCCTTATTATTTATGAACTGCCCAAAAACTTGGCCCGGCTAGCCTCGACCCCCACTGTTACCCCGACCTGCCATGCTGCTGTTGCGGGGCACCTTAACCATGCTTGGAACTACCACTACCGAAATTATATCCACCGAAACGTTGTCTTTTGGACAAATCCCCTTGCTGTGTGTCCCTTTCTTTTTGCTTACCTCCCGATAATTGGGATGAGGGTAGTGCTCCTCCTCCTGCACCATTGCCTCCTGGCTTACTTTCTTTCCCCACAACTAAAGCTTTCTTACTACCTTGAACTTACAACCGATGTTCTTGACAATGGATTAACGCGGTATTCATCACATCCCCTAAAGTTTGTAAAGATGGATTGCCCAGCAAATGTTGTCATATCCTCCAATGTAAGCCTCCAATGAACTTGGATATTCTCTTTTCCTCCGGAGTTACCTCATCCGGCACAAAACTGGCCAAACGAGTGAATTCCTCCTCATATTCCGCCACCGAACGTTCACCCTGAACTACATCTTGAAGCTTTATCCTCATTTCCCTTTGGACTGCCGGAGGGAAATATTTTCGGTCAAACAAGACCCAAAAGTCAGTGATAGTCATAGTATTTATTTGGTCTAGCGTGGTCATAGACTCCCACCAATGTAAGGCTTCTCCAACTAGCTTAAAAGTAGCAAGGATATGCTTTCGTTCCTCACTACTTTCCACCATACGAAGATGGCGTTGCATATCCTTTTTCCACTGATTAGATACTATCACGTCGGAACCACCCTGAAATTTCGAAGGATGACCCTTTAAGAATTATTCTCTGACTCTTTCCCACGGAGAAGGTCCCACGGGGGCTTGCGCCTCCCGAACCCTCAGTTATTGGGCTTGGGGAAAATGTTGAACCACAGCAGTCATCGCAGCATTGACCGCCTGGGCCACAATATCGGCTGCTTCAACAGTATTTATAGTCCCTTGTTGTGGCAGTGGAGGACCTACATCCTCATCTACTACTCTATTTCTTCTCGCAGGGCGACCTCTCTTGGGTGACATCTGTGACGAAAAAACACTTGAATTAGAATACTGTAAAAACAATTTATTTTGCAGAAGATCGCATGCATAGGCAAACAAAACAGTCATAACATTTGGCTCTATATCAAAGAACGCTACGGTAGAACGTGGCAAGTCTTCATAGATCCTAAAGACTCTAGAACCTGATTCTTTGATAGCATCTGTGACACCCCGCTTATTAAAATAAGAGGTGGCCAGCCCGATACTCCAATAATAACAAGAATCATAGATGGACCATACTTAGCATCACAACAATATAATAAGTATACGAGATAACCACCCAATATTTTAGAAAACGGATTGAAATTTTTTTTATTTTGTAAGTTAATGAAAAGCATTTAAACAATCCAATTGAATGGAAGTGGATAAATGTAAGGATAGAAATAAACAACAACCATATTCAATAAAAGAACCGAATAAGCTGTCGGTTAACGGACACATACAATTTTAGTTACACCGAGTATTACAGTACAATATCACATAATATAATACAAGTACAAACGTGGGCAACACGCCCAAACGTGTAACCGATCATAACTAGAATACAAAAGATGGAAGCACCTAGATAAAAATATCCCGTAACCTCCGTAAGGTGTTACAACTCCAAGACAGTGGAATGGAAAAGTCAATACGGGCGTCCTTACAACGGAGCACCTGGGAGAAAATAAGATCCATGCAAAACAAAGAGATATAAACGGGTCAGGGCCCCTATTGATATAATTACCAAATGAATAAAATGCATGATAGTTATGGACAACTTAATTATCATGAATGAACTAACTACGATCATCAAAAAAAGGATAAGGAATCTAACATCTCAATTTAAAAGCATAATCTAACGCTAATATGATGACCATGATCACAATCCAAATTATGTTAGAGGATATGAATAATATGGAACTTATCAAGGTTCCGTTTCAATTTTACACAATTTCATTTCACCTTTCCATATCTCATTAGGAAATGTATTCAAGGAAATTTATTTTGTAAAGTGTCGTATATTTAATAGGATTACACTTTAACAAGAATAGTTATATTACACAATATATAACGATTTTAAGATCGTCCTTCCGAGTTTCCCCACTGGACGCGCCCCTAAATAGCTATCATCTTCCAGGGCCTATCACACAAGACAACCTGGGCATCCTATATCGCTTGACGTCGAGAAGTGGCCATATACCTGCGATAGTGAGTCATAACCACACCCAGAATTACCTCACTTCGCACAATTATCACATCATATATAATAACCGGTCCTATGGCCGAGGACTATATTCACCCTGCATTCACTAGCTAAGGGACTTCACGTTATATGCATAACTTCCCCTATGATAGCATTTAGAGAGGTGTGTATACACATATTCTTATTCATAATTTATTTACTTTATCAAGTATGTATTTCATTATATTCGGAGCCATAAACTTTTAATATCTTCCTCATAAACTTTAATGTTTAATTAACTCCAAAACAAATCTCCGTGGATTAACATACCTTCGATAACCCATTATGAAATAACATTCTACCCTCTAATTCTAGGAGTACACCATAGCTCATTCTAATTCTCCCTAGGTCTAAACCATTTCATTCTATAAGTGAATCATTTATCTCCCTCCAAATTACCTCAACAAATTATCCCCCACTTAAACCCCAACCCTCATTCTAACTTAGGTGTATAAATACACCATAGCTAGACTCTAGTACTCTAGTTTTACTTCAATTAAGAAGGTTACTAAGTCCCTATCTTAAAAGAAAAAGGCTAGAAAGAAATTGGATTTGAAGAGTGAAAAATAGGGGACCGGTCGATCGCTCCTGGGATCGCGGTCGACCGCGTCTCAAGGATTTTGCCTAGTAATAAATGAAGAAATCTCATCTCGAGGGGCCCGATCGACCGGTCCTGGGACCGCGGTCGATCGCACTCACAATTTATACTTATATGGGAAAGCTGTAGGCTCTCCCCCGAAGGCCCGTTTTAATCTGTCCTAGGACCGCGGTTAGCAGACCCAAGGATCTCTCTTCTTCTACAACTAAAAACCCAAAATCTAATCTCCTTATTCTTACATCTCTTTCATTATCATCAAGATACAACTTTACTACAACCTCTCTAAACCAAAACAAACTCTCATAACCATCTCAAATCATATGAACCATAAGACCTAAGAGTTAAACATCAACATATACAAATTAAAACCTAACATTTGCTCAAATCTTCAAACACCCAACTACCATTGAAATTTATCCACAAGAAATCATATATTTGCAAGTAAAAACTTGCCTTAGGGTTGTAGTCTCGGATTTCCTTCCGGTAGCAACAAATCTAAAGCCCAAATCTTCAATTTTCTTCCTTTTTCTCTCTTTTCTCCACACTTCTCTTTCTCTCTCTTTCTCTCTAGGGTTTAGAATGTGTAAGGGAGAAATAAAAGAGGGTTGGAATACTTTAAACGTGCCTTAGCATTTGTTTCCATCTTTTAATTGTTAATACACCCTTAAAACAACTCGTAACTACAGAATATAGTTATAACCTGTCCAAAAGTGCCCGGAACCTAAAAATACAATATGGCACTTATTTTGACTATCTTGACCATTTCGGGACTAACCGCGCCCTCTATAATAGCATCCGAAATAATATACTTCATTTTGAGTTCCAACTTCATTTAAACCATAAATGCCATTTACATTCACATAATAGTAAATAAGCACAATCTAGTAAATATTATCTTTTAAATTTCATAAAATAATATTTACTTTATCATTCAATATTTTATATAATTACCTCTCATGGAAATATGATATAAAATAAATTACTCAAAATTAAGGGGTGTTACAAAATCTAACATAGTCATGTACATGGGGCTATTCTAGGCAAAACATATATATTTGGATAATTTTTGGACCTAAGAGATGGATGGGGCTTATGTAATCTAAGGTGTACTACTGAGAATGAAAAGAGTTTCCTTAAACTTATTTTATATAACAATATAAATGAAATCATGAACATATATATTGTTCAGTGTAAAGTAACTACTGTTGAGAGTATGTTTATAAGAGTATACAAAATTCTAATGATGTATATGCTGACGTGTATAAAATCGTAATTACTAATGTCTGAAATATTACTAGAACTGAGTTGTGTAATCAAGGTAGGATACTGTTAAGTCATGATGATGTTCTGTCTAAACTCATTCACTTGGGGTGATTCGTATAATCTAAAAGATCATGTTCTTATTACAAAATTTGATGTTATCTGAGTTTCTAGGTACATATATTTTTCTACCCAATGAACTACTGAATTGCTCATGCGAAATGTCTTATAATAAATCCTAGTATCGGGACTTTTGGAATTAATCAAATAGTTTTCATTTGGATAAAATGGGAAAATTTGGTGATTCGGTTTACTATTATTCCTACTGAATTATATCCTTAAGACGCATGAAACAATCCACTAACAAAATTTATTGTGATACGATCCCATTTTCGCCCAATGATTGGAAGAATTTAAAGGAGTTTACTGGGACACTAATGTCCTATTTGGACTTGGTGACAAGTACGGCATCTTCTTAAAACGTTCTTTGGTATCACTTTCATATTGGGCTCGCTATGCTATTTCTTCCTGCATGATATATTCCTAAGATTTTGGGGTGGACCATGAATCTAGAACGATGATATTCTTGTGGTATCTATTAATATAGTGATGATTCATCACGTACATGTAATCTATCTCTAAATTATAGACTTGTTTCCCTATCAGTCGGCAACTCTTGGGTCTTATTCTGATTTGTGTTTCGTCAGAAAGGGATATTGGAGACTGTTGTTCTAAGGTTTTCTTTGTCAGCTTCAGATAAGTGTTGTCAAATTTTATTTGTTATAAAATTACTGCAAGTTCACGGGCAATTGAAATATATCGGTGTAAGTATGGGTCGAACCCACAGATATTTCATCGATTTTTATAAAATATTGACTGTCCAACTAGACATATGAGTGTATAAAAGTGATTAGGTTTCTAAAATAAAAATAAAAATCGAATAAACAAACATGTACAAGACATAATATTAAATGTGGAAGAAACTAGGACGTCTGTCCCGTTTGTCAATCCTAATTAAGTTAACATATCAATTTAATTCCGTAATTCCGAATTTAAAACATAAAATATACCTTCTCTCGTCGCGTACATTTTGGAGAATATAACATTACATGCATTCAAAATATTTTAATGTCTCTTGAATTAGACACCATAAATCCATATTCCCTCGAAATTATCTTGTCTTAAAATTTTAATGTGTATTTAAGCATGAGGTATCAAAACATCTAAGTGCAAGCATAACCCATAAAAAATGACAACTTAAAATTTTTTAAAGCATGAATTTATAATTAATTCTCGAGGTTTAAAAATACACTCTCGTGTACTTTTAAGCGAATACGGAATTTTTTATTTCAAATTTAAACACATCGGAATATGCACGGAATTAAATTAACATGCGTAATTTAAATAGTCATGACAAACATCACCTAAATCCTAGTAATTAAACTAGTCACACATCATATTTGACACACAAATATTGCAAGATGAAAAAATAATTTTCATTAATAAATGTCAACTTACAAAATTTCGGATCCAAGACTTGAATTACAATACACAATATGCTCCTCCAAATTGTGCCTAAAAAATACTCTCTACTCATATTTTTTTTATCTCTCAAAGTGTGTCTTTTTTCCTATACAAAAGTGTCTCCCAAGATCGAAATTGGCCAATAATTTATACCCAAAAATATGACAGGAAAATAAGACAAAGTGGGGGTATAAGTCGTGGGAACACTGGGTAGAGATTATGTGAAGAAATATGGGGTTATGGGGTGGTGTCATTCCTTAATGGGTGGAATGGAATCTGCCTTTCGGCAAAAGCAAAAGGAAGGGAAAGTGGGCTGGTGCATGGAAGTAGTGGGTTGGTGGGGTTGGATGGGTTTTTAGTGCTAGTATTTTCGCCAAAATATAATATGGGAGAGGCACCCTGACCTCACGCCCATTTATACTTCTCTCAACTAGCTCACCCAACAACCATTTTTGATATAAAAACATACCTAATTATATTTAACAATATATTAAAACAAAAATTTAATAATTTGCACAATAGCACAAATCACCATAACTTTCACGTACGACCTCTAATTGACACACCGCAAAAATCAAAATATTTGAATTTACAATTTTTCCCTTGAAGGTGCGTAAGTGACATTTTCAAGCTCAATTTGCGTCCAGACTTCACCTCTTTCTTTTTAAACCTGTCGATACTAAAAAATAAACTTGCACGAGAGATTATCAATGAATATAAGATGTGAGCGTGAAGTTCTCAAAATGGCATTATTAACCCCATTTATTATGAAATTTGTATTTTCTTTTAAATAACAAAAATAACTTTAAGAACTCTATATTAATGCTGCAACGAGATTAACAAGTCGTAAATTTGGGTTTAAATAGTACAAAATAATGCACTCATCAAATACCTCCAAACCTAAACTTTGTTAGCCCTCGAGCAAAAATTAAAATCTAACTCACTTTCGTAGGAATCACGGTTGCACTTAGCATGTGCAACTAGTCGTTAAACCTCTAGGTTGTCCTAGTGGACGAGTTTTGACTCGTGAGTGTTTGCAGTGAATATACCCACAAAATTCTAAAACTTGACACAATTTACAAAAGAGACAAATGTAATATAAACAAGGCTTGAATGAAAATTTCATAGGTACAGTGAAAATTCACTTTTCTATCTCAACTTATTGTGTGTGTGTGCATAGCCAATACAACCGTCCAATTCAAAAGATTTGATCGTTAAGGTTCTTATCCGAAAGTTCATTTTGATTCAAATTCTCATGGGATGCGCTCACAAACGAACACTCATAGTTGGATAATTTCTCTCGGTATATATGAATAAAATAGTAAACTTAATGAGAAAAAATTACATATACATAATGAAAGACGATCAATTTATAACGGATGATTATGATCTCATGAATGGAAGATCGATTAATTTTGAAAATTTGAATCTCACAAAAATATCCTATTCATCTTCTTTCCACACTATAACTAACTTTACCTGAGATTAATTAGGACTTTCATTCAGTTGTATTGTAGGCTCGTTTTTGTTTAGAAAGAACGGATTTTATAGTTTCAAAAACTTCTGAGAATATAGAGATTATCGGGATTTTGACTTTTTAGGCACATTCCAACCTCCCTTTTCATTTCTTTTCTTTTTCGACTCACATACTCCATTTTCTCTTCTTATTTATTTTTTTCCCATTTTTTTTCATTCTTTCTATCGTCCTTTTTTTTCTTTCTTTTCTCTTCACATATTATTCTAACAAATATTCTTCTTTTGGCCTTTTACCATATTTTTACCCTGATATTCTCAGAAAAATGGGTATGGATTTTTGGGCTTTCAATAAAAGGCTCATTTTCATTTTGGCACAAATGGGCTTGCAACGGAATAATGTAAAAAGGCCGATTTAAGCTTTATTTTGGGGCTTTCAAAATGATGGCCTAATCTCATTTCTCAAGTTCCGTTAAGTTACTTTTGTGTCTCAAGTTAACTTTTAGACATTTAGTGTGTACGATTCATATTTTGACTTTTCGTTTTCAGTAATCGAATAAAACAAAAATTTTGAGATCATCGACGAATTAAGTGCTGAAGAAAAGTTTGAATTATTCTAACTCAGATTGATTTAAATTTCTCGAAAATGATGAATGGCACAATATCTCACCGGGTTAAAATCTCCACACTTATTCATTAAGCCTATTAAGTTTCTCCTCAATACCCATTTTTGATCATATTATCTGGGCTATTGTGTAAAAAAATTCATAAGTTGAGGGAACCATGAATTAATTCTATATTAAGAAATAGTTTCAAAATTCAATTATATTGAAAATCTTTTTGGATTTTTGAAATTTTTCAGATTTTTTTTTTTAAATTTTAAATACCAACCTTACTGATGATGTTAAGATGTAGCTCCACCAGATAAGAGGTGATGAGCTCAAACAGTAATAACAATGACAACAACAGAGATATGTATGTGTATAAGTATATAGAAGGGGACGAGGATAAGAGGAATGAAGACAGTGATGTATAGTGGTTCAGCCAATCAGGCCTACATCCATTGTGAGTGTGTGATCCACTAGATATGGGCACTAATGGCCTTGGATACAATGCTCATAAGCTCACTCTCTCTTTACTATGTGTACAATCAGGGTTTTTACTGGGGTTTTATGATCGATCCCTTTATAAGGTTGAAGATGACAAGTGTATATAGGGCTTGGGGGGAGTAGTGTACCCCCTAAGCATGCATTGAGCATGTGAATCATGATCTAGCCAATTCCCTGCTGACACCTGGCTGTGCCACTTGTGGTTAATGATGACATAATATTCCCTCACGTGAGGGAATGATATTATTATAACGGTCTGGTCCACGTGCTATATGAGTCCCACGCGCACTGTGCCACGCGTCTCCCAAATCACGCACCATGGTGATGTCACCCTTGGCTTATGATGTGAGGTTGAGGCTAAGGTTCATGCTGGCACTAGGTCTTGGCTACTAGATGTAAGCCTCATACTGTCATCCCCTCATAGGGTCATCTAGTCATGTTGTTCGTTAGCCCCATCTAGTCACAGGGTCGTCCGACATCGGTTGATGGGGTTGGCCTGTCGCATGGTCGTCTGACCTCAGTTAATGGGGTCAGCTTGTTATACGATCGTCCAACCTCAGTTGATGGGGTTGGCCTGTTTGTAGGGTTGGGTCCTCATCCTGGACAAGGATGCCCTCAGCCTGGCCAAGGGTGTATTTTAGTATATCAATCACCCCTATCCCTTAATTATCGATGCTTTTGAGACGATTGAGGGCTAATGTTGCCTTTGAATGCCAAAATGGGTAAGTTGATGAGTGACATTTGTCAAGTTTATTGACGTCTTGTCAGTTGTCAATCATCATTTGCGTTTCCCAGATGTGACGGCTGCACACTATGCTTGGGACTTTGTGCCCTAATAATGATTCTCCTCATGGGTTGTGCACTTCTTTGGTTAGTGGGCCCATTAATGACAAAGTATTTAAACCCTTTTTCAAATAATTCTCTTTCTTCTTCGCGCGCATGTTCTCTCTCTAGCCTTGGCAATTAGACCTCAATTTCTGCATGTTCGTGAAAGCTTCCAGTTCTCTTCCAGCTTCAGTCTTCTCTTCCAGGTAACTTCTTCATCAACCTCTTCATTTTCTCTCTCTTTCTTTAAGTTTTCTTTTGATTTCTCAAATACCTTCAGCAAAAATCCCTCTGGCCAGTTCGCCTTTCTCTCCGGCCTGTTTTCACCCTTTTCTGGTGGTTCTAGGGCTAGAACTTGAGCGATAGGCCTCCCTGGGTTCTCTCCCCACCTTTTCGTGGTGGTTTAGTGACGATTTGTGACACTTCTTAGGTTTCTCGACAGCTCTTCGGCGTTCTTCTCCAGTGAATTATGTTCTTCATGTTCTTGGGCAGCTCTAGGTTTAATCCAAAAGTCAACTTGGTCAACTGTTTAATTTGTTTATAGGTAGTTTGGGTAAATTCCTTAAGTGTAGGGTCTCCCTCTTAATGCTCAAAAGGCTTTACGATTTAGCCGAGGATTTTTCAACTTTTAGAAAGAGGTTCTTTACAGAGATTAGGCGAATAGAGGAGGAGAACGAGTGCAGATGTAGGGTTAACCCTACTTGGGTACGACCCATTTTTCCCATTCCATTAGCCACAGTTTTACCCTATGATCCCTTTAGGTCTTCCCATTGGCTAACCGAGTGTCAGGGGCAAGAGAGATGGATGGACGCCAGAGCGTCGTCTTCTATGGGTGTTGAAATTTCTGAGAGAAAAGACTCACCAACACTTAGCCCAAGCCGATAGACCTAGGGAGCATTTCATTCTGAGGCTATCCCTGTGACAGCCTTGTCCCTTCTTACTTTCCAAGATGCTTTTCCTGATGGCCCTCCAATAGGCGATGAGGTCGAGAGGTCTGAGGATGAAGGGGCCGAGGACGATAGTGAGGATTCTAACAATGATGAGGTTGATACCTTAGGGGCCTTGGCTTACGTATCGTCTGTTAAAGATCGTGACTTCTTACGTGGAGGCACCTCTTTAGTATATAGACCAATGTAAATATGAGGGTCCCGAATGAATATGAGAGGGTCTTACAGGGGGAAGAAGGAGAAGTTGCTATTTATGAGTAGATGCTTAGGGTCATTGTTAGGTTCCCTCTTCACTCTGCGATAGTGGACATACTTTCCGCCCTTAGGGGCCTTCCCAACTTTCTCCTAACTCCTGAAGGACCATCCTCAGCTATATTTCCCTCTAGAAGAACACGTTTACTGATGAACCCTCGACTGACTTGTTCTTGGCCTGCTAAAATATAAACTCCTCATCCAAGCAACCTAGATATTTCCATCTAGGGGTTAGGAAGTCCAACAAAAAACTTCTCCATATAGCACAAAATTCCAACCATAATTGGAAGAAGAGGTTCTTCTTCATCTTTGGGGACTGGGAGTTCCCCGTCGGGGTTGAGCCTCTAGAAGATAGTCCGAGGGTCCCGAGGGAATGGTCTAACCCCTCCATGAAGGCAAGGTCAGGCCCTGGGCTTAGCTTAGATGAAAGGGATATAGTCGACTACCTGAGGGAATAAAGGAAAGAGAGTGGACTTACTAAGTTTGAAGATTTAATGAACCCTCATTTCCTCAAAGAAGTTGGTCTGAGGGTTAGCCCATTGACAGAATTATATGACTTGCTTTTTATTTCCTCTCTTTCCAAGTGTTTCCTTGTTATTGTTACTTTTTTCTAATGTCGTCTCATTTTTTCAGGTCGGCCTCCCAACATATCTGATCATCTTTGGGAAATAACTGCCCCTAGCTTGATGTCAGGCCGGAATAAGAAGAAAAACAAGGAGCCCCAGTCGACCCATAAGAAGACAAAGGCCGTGGGGCCGACCCAAGTAGAGACAACAGTTGATACTCGCAAGAGGAAGGAGCCAAAAGCCCCTATTGGCACTCGGCCTAATTCACGTACAAGGCCAAGGGTAGAGCTCCCTCAGACGAACACCGAGGGGAATAGTTCTTCCTCATGCATGGGATCCTACTGGTTATCTAATCTGACCTTCCTAAAGGCCGACCCTTCCTCCTTAATTACCAATCTGAGAGCTATCGAGGCCTCCATGTTCTCGGCACCATCGGCTGCCGACTATGAATTTTTGGCCAAAATGCCCCCAACAAAGGTTTATGACTATGGGCTTCATACTCTGGCTCGGGTATTTCGTAAATATCTTTAATTTTAATTCACTAATATCTTGCAAACTGTTCCCTCTACCATTTAATTATGACATTTCCTTTTTCTTTTACAGTCTGTCTGCGCCTTCACCTCTTTCACCAAGTGGATGGATGATATCCAATAAAAGTTTCATGAGGCCGAAAAAGATATTCAACATGAGATCGACTTAAAGACGGAGTTGGAGACTATCAAGTCTAAGCTGTAGAATGAAAAGGCCGAGCATGCGGGGGTTCTGGGCGAGCTTACAAAGGAGCATGCTGCTCAACTGAATCTAAAGGACGACTTCATTTTAGCCAAGGATGAGGCTCTGACCAACCAAGGTACTCAATTCAAGAGCGAACTTGTCGTGGCTATTCAAAGAGCTGAGGCTGATGCCATGGAGGCCTACAAACTCTTCGACGAATTCCAAGGCTTCGATCTTGAATACTTCAAAGAGGGGAATCAAGACAACCTATTAGTGGGTTGTCTTGAAATTTGCTGACGATGTGTCATCTATTCACCCTTCCCATGAAGCAGTGGAGCTGGACGACCCTTTGATATCTGAGGCTCTAGCCCATGTTAAGAAAGTACATGTCGAAGGCACCGGCACATCTGAGGATCAGCCTTCTGTTGTGGTTACCGGAGGGACTCTTCCTGTTGATGTTAGGCCTCAGTCTTATGATGTTGCTCAATAGGGTGGCCGTCTGTGGCCTATACCCTTTGCTTGTAAAGCTTTTGTCTTTCACTTGTTTTGGACTTATACTGTAAAACTTAATTTCTATAATGGAAGTGCTCTCCTCTTCCTCTAGTCTTCTATATTTGCCTCTTTTATGATTTGTGCTGATGTGCCTTAGCTATGATGGTTTTTTTTAAATAGCAAGTCCACCCTCATCTTTCTTGAGAGTGAATGAAGGGTCGTCCCTATTATTAACCCTCATCTTTCTTGAGAGCGAATCGAGGGTGGTTATCCACCAAATTAATGATGTGTAATACCCCATATTTTTATGCTTTCTAAATTTGGATTTATTAAATTTAAGGTGAGTTATTAATTTAATATAAATCCGAAAATTATTTATATTTTATAAATACTAACGTGATGTGAGTTAGTGAGTATGGGAAACTTGTTGAATATTACTAATGAGCAAAGTAATATATGATATTGGTTCTATTAAATGTCACGAGTGAATAAAATGACAATTTTAGAAATTTAAGTCGGAACGCGCCTGTGTCGTGTCGGGACTAAATATGGATTAATAAGAGTGAATAAATTATAAGTTGCTCGTATGGTCGTTTTGAGTGCGCCAAAGTGTCCGGAAGGGTCAAGATAGTCCTAAAAGTGTACCCGGGAGTTTAGTTTGGGTCTCGGGGCATTTTTAGGCTTAATTAGTACCCCAGGAGGGCATTTTGGACATTTTGTAAATTTGGGTAATTAAACCCACGAATTTTCAAGGCTTATATCAGATGCCTAAGGTTGTCTTCTAGGGTTAAAATAACCAAAGACAAGTGACAGCCATAGGAGAGGGAAGGAGAGAGCTTGCCAAGGTGTTCTAGGCCGAAAACTTCTTCGTTTGCGCCGTCGTCGCCACCAAACGATAGATCACGTCATGAGGATCGTAACCACACTGATTTCAGCACAAATCAGAGACCAAAAATCACCAGGCAACTATTTATCTTGCTGAATTTCGTTAATGCATCATTCATGTTAGTCTAGGGTTGATTATGATGAATTTTATAGAAGAAAACCCATGTTGGAGATAGGAAAATTGCATGTAGTAATGATATAAATGATAATCTGGAAATTCCCTTCATATGTAGAGGTTTAACCACAGATTTATGATGGATTAGAAGTAGAAATTATGGAAAAAGACTGATTAGAACAAAGTTAAAAAAAATTCTAGGGTTCATGAGATTTATATAAGTTTTGGCCCATAAATCCATGGATATTGATGAAAATTCGCATGCTTTACGTAGGAGATGTTTAATTTGGGTTTATAATGTTTGTAGTACGAATTTCTGGGAGTTTGGGTGTTAAAAATCTGAATTTGGTTGATGTTGGATGATAGAACCCGTAACTGTTAATCTGCAGAATTCGCCATACCTGTTTGATTGATCGATCGAACCAGTAGTGTCGATCGATCGACGCATCGATCGATCAAGCCCCTGCCATCGATCAATCGACCCCTTTTGGCAGACTCATATTTCCCCTTCTAAATAGTTGAATAAAATTTAAATGATTAATAATCTTTGGACATACATATTAAAATATTTTGGGAGATAAAGAGGATCAGTAGGACTTATTAGAAATATGAAACCTTTAATGTAAGACGAGATTTACATTCTTCAGGGATGTTTACACATAAGGGACGATGGAATTGTTTATAAAAAGGGGGAGACGCGTAAGGTAGTTACGTTGGAAAATAAATGGGTTACCTACTGAAATTTACACTTGGGAGTGTAGAAATTCACGAGTGTCACTTTACAAGTTGGAACAATCCCACAAATTAAGATAAAAGGCAAACGTTATACGTGATAACTAAATAACAAGTAATAAGGAAAAATGTCATAATTATGGGTTATGAGATGTACCTAAAATTGATATGGTAATAATAGTATATTTATATGGCGGTGTTTATGCATATAATATACATGTGTGAAAAAATAGTGCCCGCACTACTTGCTATCCCTGAGGTTACCGCGCTGAGACGGTATTATCTCGATGAGACTTTATGGGAGATATTGACTCGTACCCTAGAAGATAAAAATCCTTGGTACAGGCTATCGAATCGATAGTTCAGACGGTCCTAAGAGACGTGGGGGAATGTACTAACCTCTTAGAGACTTGGAATCTATGCTTCGCCTCAATATTGTTTGTGTTGTGTTAGTACAGTTCGAGAGTGATTTCGAACTTGTATTTCCCTTAGGACAAGTGATACGGGAACTGGATAGTAGAGTATGCCCGTACCATAATTATTATGTGGGGTGCTGTTAGAATATATATATTATGTGAGTATATAATATATATATATATATATTAAATTCTGGAAGTTGGGAACTACCTACTGTGTTTATGGTAAGTAAGAAAATGAATTATTATTTTAATCGGGGAACATGTTTTTGAAAAGTATAATATGATACTGAGAAACTTTATTAGCAAATAAGGTTTAAATGAGAACTTTGTTATCAAATGAAATTAACTTCTTACTCAATTGAATTTGTCAGATTAAATCTTACGAACAACCTAAGATAAGGTAAGTTAAACCGTTGGGAAGGTTAGTGCGATAGGTGTGCACATTAGAAGAGAGGTGAGAAATTCTCAAGGGAGTGTCGCACTAATATGTTTTTGCATTGGCCAGTAAACATTTTTAAATACTTGCTAAACAAATTTTAAATCATTTTTACAATCGGGCTCTGACCCGTTTCCATTTTCTTTTCTCTCTTGTATATATATGTATATATTACAGGTGCCCAGCCACAGGGGCGTCTTGCATAGGACCCTTTGGAAGGAACGCGCTGCAGCTTAGGTGGGAGTTGCAGGCCTCTTGCTTAGACGACCTCATTTGTTGATTCCATTCCTAGTTCGATTTATTCAGTTGGGCATGTGTCACCCTTTTCCATTATTCAGTTGTTTATGGGATGTTGCTACGTGGTTATTTCCATTATTCACACTTTGGATTTTATTACTATTAGGATGTTTTCCTTTAAGTTTTAATGTTGGGATTAATTAGTTAAATGTTTAAATTCTTTGGATTCTATGTTACTGGTTAATTGTTGTGTGATTCTTTAAATTGCGAATTATGTAAAGTTTTAAGTGTTGGTTTATAAAATAAAATTTGGAAAGTAATGTCTAAAATGGTTTTGACACTTAGCTTAATTATTTAGGGTGTTAAATTGGAAAAGATTATTTTTACGATAGTGATGCTAAGAATGATCCAACTGTTCACCTTGATTTTAATTTAATAAAGGAGTGATGGCCCGATATTTAATTAGGCGGGGTGTCACAGGTGGTATCAGAGTATCAGGTTTTAGTGTCCTTAGGATCTGTACGGCTTATTTCTCTTTCAGCTTAACGTTTTTGTTATAGAGCCCTATTTTAGGATTGTTGTATTCTTACTTTTACGATTACATCTTCAGCTATTCAAGATTTGATAATAACTGTAGACTAATAAAATTTCTTTACATTTCAGATGCCTCCGAGACGTGCACCAAAGGATAGGCGTGCCCAAGCTGAGCAGCTCCGGCTCAGGGAATGATGAATGCCAATGAGGTAGCCACTATTGTTGCTCAGGCGGTGAATGCCGCTTTAGCGGTAGTACATCAGGCTCCACCCCAGATTCAGGAAGTGGCACCAGTACTTGCACAGCTTCCATCAGCATGGGAGCGGGTTAGGGATGCCTTTCCGAAGGCGCATCCCTCTGAGTTCTCGGGTAGTTCAGATATCATCATCGTCAGCCAATGGAAGAAAAATATCCAGTAGCATCTTCATATGTATGAGTGTACAGACGTGCAGAACTAGTTGTTGGATTCCTTTAAGCTAGTGGGGGACGCTTTGCAGTGGTGGGAGTCCACCACCACCTTGGAGGAGAGGGACACTATTCCGATTCAGTTATTCTGGGAGCGGTTTGACGGCAAGTATTTTCCACCCGCCGTGCAAACTGAGATGAGGCAAAAGTTACTAAATTTGAAGCAGGAGAATTCTACCGTTGCTGAGTATGAAGAGGAGTTCACAAGACTTCTCACTATAGTGCCAGATGAGGCACCCACTGAGGGTAAGAAGATACTGTTATTTGTGGACGGGTTAGCTTGGAGGATCCGTCAGCACCTTATAAGGAATCTGTCTCTAAGTACCTTTACAGATGTACTCAATGCAGCTTTACTACACTGCCAGGATCACCGCTTCCATCTGCAGGGAAGCAAGTGAGCAAGAGAGTCCGACCAGCAGGGCAGGACAGGGGGTAGTGGCGCTAGTGGGGCTCCGACATCCCAGGGGAAGACTCGTCAGCATGAGCAGAGTTCCCATAAGGGGGACCCTGCCAAGCGGTTCAGATCAGGTGATTCCAGGCAGGGATTTGGGCGATATAGGCAGGGCCAGCAGGGCCAGCCTAGTCAGCAGGGTCAGCAGCAGGGCCAAGAGGGTCAACAGCGTTTTCATCAGGGCCAACAGGGCCAGTGGCGGGGCGGTAACGACCATCAGGGCCGTGTTCAGTAGGGCCAGAGGGGAGGAAATTTCAAAGGCCGATGTTTTACGTGCGATAAGTATGGCCATAGGCGCCATGATTGTTCAGAGGGTGATAGGGCCCCACAGCAGCAGGGTGCCCGTAATGAGCCACAGAGGCCACTTTTTCTAGCCGCCCTCCCAGCACCAGCTCAGGTACCAGCCCTTCTAGCCATCCCAGCCACTCCAGTACAGCCGGGGAAGTTACAGTACGGACGTGTCTATAACGTCCACCAAGCAGCAGCTCCACAGTCACCACCCGCGATTGAGGGTATGTTTCCTATCCATGGTACTATGGGTCGGGTTTTATTTGATACTGGGGCAACGCACTGTTTTATAGCTACCCATTTTGCGAAGGCCTTAGGATTATTAGCCATAGTGGAGAGCACTGTGACGTGTGTAGACTCACTATTGGGAAACAGATCACTAATTTTCTTTATATGCCGGGGAGTGGGGGTAGAGATTGGTAGCTTGGTATTACCAGCAGACATGTTAGTTTTAGATATGCATGAGCACGATGTTATTATCGGTATGGATTGGCTCGCAGCTTACAGAGCCATGATAGATTGTTTCGGTGGGAGTATTGTCTTTGCCATTCCGGGGTAAGAGATGTTTGTAGTGGCGATGCCTCGCAAATAGGGAGGCTCGACCGCTCATCTGTATTACATAGAGGAAGATACCTCTAAGGAGGTTATGATCCCCTTAGATTTGATCCCAGTTGTTCGCGAGTATTCCGATGTATTTCAGGAGATACCAGGCCTACCCCCCAGTCGAGAGATAGACTTTGTTATAGATTTATTACCGGATACTCGACCTATAACACACGCTCCATACCGTATGGCTCCGACGGAGATGCGAGAGTTACGAGATCAGATAGAGCAACTGTTAGGTCAGGGCTTCATTCGCAGGAGTACCTCACCTTGGGGCGCTTCAGTTTTGTTTGTGAAAAAGAGAGATGGTTCACTGAGGCTATGTGTGGATTACCGAGAGATGAACAAGGTCACGATACGAAACAAGTATTCTTTGCCACGAATCAATGATATGTTTGACCAGCTGAGGGGATCAACTTTCTTTTCGAAGATAGATCTGAGGTCGGGGTACCATCAGCTACGTATTAGGGAGCAGGATATTTTAAAGACTGCTTTCTTGACGAGATATGGGACTTATGAGTTCAGAGTGATGCCATTTGGCCTCACAAATGCTCCAGCCGTATTCATGGACTTGATGAACCGAGTGTTCAGAGAGTTCTTGGATCAGTTTGTCATCGTCTTCATAGATGACATTCTGATATATTCGCACTCCGAGGAGGAGCATGTCGAGAACTTGAGGCAGGTTCTTCAGACTCTACGAGACCATCAGCTGTATGCTAAGTACGAGAAGTGCGGGTTCTGGTTACGGGAAGTACAGTTCTTGGGGCATGTTGTTTCTGAGAAGGGGATAGTAGTTGACCCGAGTAAAGTGACAGCGGTGAGGGAGTGGTGACAGCCCACAACACTGACGGAAGTGCATAGTTTCTTGGGATTAGCAGGATACTACATGAGATTCATTCGGGGGGTTCTCCAAAATAGTGGGTCCATTGACGAACTTGACTCGCAAGGGGGTTCCATATGTTTGGGAAGATGCTTGTCAATTGGTTTATGACGAGCTGAAAGATAAGATTACTTCAGCACCGGTCCTTGCTTTACCTAGACCGGGTGTGGAGTACCTGGTTTACACTGATGCCTCTTTACGGGGACTTGGAAGAGTACTTCAGCAGGACGAGAAGGCTATAGCTTTTGCCTCCTGCAAGCTTAAGCCGCATGAGAGAAATTACCCCACCCATGACCTAGAGTTAGCAGCGATCGTTTTTGCATTGAGGATTTGGAGGCACTATTTATTGGGAGAGAAATTCCGCTTGTTCACAGACCACAAGTCACTACAGTACCTGTTCACTCATCGATTGTTGAATATACGTCAGCGCAGGTGGTTAGAGTTTGTGAGTTTGTGAAGGACTATCAGTTCGATATACAGTATCATTCGGGGAAGGCCAACGTAGTTGCTGATACGTTGAGCCGTAGATCGGTAGACGATGTAGCGGACATATGGAAAGCAAAGTGGAAAGAGTTGGGTCACCAGGACGCAGTAGGCCGTTCCTTTATATCTGTCATGACAGTGACACCCGAGATTATTACGAGGGTGATACAGACACAAACCGCAGATTCATTTTTCTAGGAGCAGATTGTACGACTTTTAGCCAAGGGTGCTGAGTCCTATTCTGTTAGTTCTGATGGGGGTTTGGGGTTCAATGGGAGATTGGTAGTTCCAGAAGGAGCAGACTTGCGTCATGCAGTGATGACCCAATCTTACGGGTCCTGATTTGCAGTACATCCCGGGGGAGATAAGATGTACCAGGATATGAGGCGGCAATACTGGTGGAGTGGGATAAAAAAGGATATCGCTGAGTTCGTGTCCAAGTGTTCTACCTGCCAGCTGGTAAAGGTGGACCATCAGAAATCATCAAGGTTGCTTCAGCCATTGGAAATACCGGCGTGGAAGTGGGAGAGTATTTCCATGGATTTTATTACAGGGTTGCCTACATCACAGTGGGGCCACGACTCCATCTGGGTGATTGTGGATCGTTTGACCAAGGTGGCTCATTTTCTGCCGGTGTAGACAGACTATACCACGGGTCAGTATGCTCAGTTGTTCATTGCTGAGATTGTCAGATTACATGGGGTGCCCCTGAATATTGTGTCAGATAGAAATAAGATTTTTGTGTCGCGTTTCTGGGAGAGCTTTCAGGAGGCTATGGGTACAGAGTTGAGGTTGAGTTCAGCTTATCACCCACAGACAGATGGATAAATAGAGCGTACTAATTAGATGTTGGAGGATATGCTACGCATGTGTGTCCTTGATTTTGGAGGAGGTTGGGAACTACATCTTCCACTGGTAGAGTTCGCTTATAATAACTCTTATCAGTTCACGAATGGCATGGCTCCATTTGAGGCTTTGTATGTCAGGCCTTGTCGTTCCCCAACTTATTGGCTAGAGGTGGGGGATAACAAGTTTCTCGGACCAGAGGTGATTCAGGAAACCTCCGCGAGGATTGAGATTATCAGGAGTCGCATTCAAGTAGCACAGGACAGGCAGAAAAGCTACGCCGATGCGAAACGGTTCTTCCGAGAGTTTAATGTGGGGGACCAAGTGTTAGTACGTGTATCTCCTATGAAAGGAGTGATGAGGTTCGGGAAGAAAGGGAAATTGGCCCCGAGGTACGTGGGACCATTTCCCATTATCGAGAGGATTGGCCTGGTAGCATACAGGTTGGGACTGTCAGAGCATTTACATCGCATCCACGATGTATTCCACATCTCGTCGTTGAGACGGTACCTTCAGGATGATATGGCCCACACCCACATCGCGATAGATGAGATAGATTTACAGCATGACAGCTCTTACGAGGAGAGACCAGTGGCTATCCTAGACCATAGCGAGAGGATATTGAGGTCGAAGGTAGTTCCACTTGTACGGGTCCAGTGGGAGCATCATAATGTGGAGGAATCCACCTGGGAGCGCGAGGCAGATATGCGCGAGAGATACCCAAATTTATTCTTACCGGGTATGCCTTATTTTTTGAATTTCGGGATGAAATTCCGTTATTGGGGGGAAGTATGTAATACCCCGTATTTTTATGCTTTTTAAATTTGGGGATTTATTAAATTTAAGGTGAGTTATTAATTTAATATAAATCCGAAAATTAATTATATTTTATAAATACTAACGTGATGTGAGTTAGTAAGTATGGGAAACTTGTTGAATATTACTAATGATCAAAGTAATATATGATATTGGTTCTATTAAATGTCACGAGTGAATAAAATGACAATTTTGGAAATTTAAGTCGGGACGCGCCTGTGTCGTGTCGGGACTAAATATGGATTAATAAAAGTGAATAAATTATAAGTTGCTCGTATGGTCATTTTGAGTGCGCCAAAGTGTCCGAAAGGGTCTAGATAGTCAGAAAAGTGTACCCGGGAGTTTAGTTTGGGTCTCGGGGCGTTTTTAGGCTTAATTAGTACTCCGGGAGGGCATTTTGGACATTTTGTAAATTTGGGTAATTAAACCCACGAATTTTCAAGGGTTATATCAGATGCCTAAGGTTGTCTTCTAGGGTTAAAACAACCAAAGACAAGTGACGGCCATAGGAGAGGTAAGGAGAGAGCTTGCCAAGGTGTTCTAGGCCGAAAACTTCTTCGTTTGCGCCGCCGTCACCACCAAACGATAGATCACGTCGTGAGGATCGTAACCACACTGATTTCAGCACAAATCAGAGACCAAAAATCACCAGGCAAGTATTTATCTTGCTTAATTTTGTTAATGCATCATTCATGTTAGTCTAGGGTTGATTAGGATGAGTTTTATAGAAGAAAACCCATGTTGGAGATAGGAAAATTGCATGTAGTAATGATATAAATGATAATCTGGAAATTCCCATCATATGTAAAGGTTTAACCACAGATTTATGATGGATTAGAAGTAGAAATTATGGAAAAAGACTGATTAGAACAAAGTTAAAGAAATTTCTAGGGTTCATGAGATTTATATAAGTTTTGGCCCATAAATCCATGGATATTGATGAAAATTCGCATGCTTTACGTAGGAGATGTTTAATTTGGGTTTATAATATTTGTAGCACGAATTTCTGGGAGTTTGGATGTTAAAAATCTGAATTTGGTTGATGTTGGATGATAGAACCCGTAACTGTTAATCTGCAGAATTCGCCATACCTGTTTGATCGATCGATCGAACCAGTAGTGTCGATCGATCGACGCATCGATCGATCAAGCCCCTTCCATCGATCAATCGACCCCTTCTGGTAGACTCATATTTCCCCTTCTAAATAGTTGAATAAAATTTAAATGAGTAATAATCTTTGGACATCCATATTAAAATATTTTGGGAGATAAAGAGGATCAGTAGGACTTATTAGAAATATGAAACCTTTAATGTAAGACGAGATTAACATTCTTCGGGGATGTTTACACATAAGGGACGATGGAATTGTTTATAAAAAGGGGGAGACGCGTAAGGTAGTTACGTTGGAAAATAAATGGGTTACCTACTGAAATTTACACTTGGGAGTGTAGAAATTCACGAGTGTCACTTTATAAGTTGGAACAATCCCACAAATTAAGATAAGAGGCAAACGTTATACGTGATAACTAAATAACAAGTAATAAGGACAAATGTCATAATTAGGGGTTATGATATGTACCTAAAATTGATATGGTAATAATAGTATATTTATATGGCGGTGTTTATGCATATACTATACATGTGTGAAAATCGTGCCCGCGCTACTTGCTATCCCTGAGTTTACCGCGCTGGGACAGTCTTATCTCGATGAGACTTTATGGGAGATATTGACTCGTACCCTAGAAGATAGAAATCCTTGGTACAGGCTATCGAATCGATAGTTCAGACGGTCCTAAGAGACGTGGGGGAATGTACTAACCTCTTAGAGACTTGGAATCTATGCTTCGCCTCAATATTGTTTGTGTTGTGTTAGTACAGTTCGAGAGTGATTTCGAACTTGTATTTCCCTTAGTACGATTGATATGAGGACTGAATAGTAGAGTATGCCCGCACCATAATTATTATGTGGGGTGCTGTTAGAATATATATATTATGTGAGTATATAATATATATATATATATATATATATATATATTAAATTCTAGAATTTGGGAACTACCTACTGTGTTTATGGTAAGTAAGAAAATGAATTATTATTTTAATCGGGGAACATGTGTTTGAAAAGTATAATATGATATTGAGAAACTTTATTAGCAAATAAGGTTTAAACGAGAACTTTGTTATCAAATGAAATTAACTTCTTACTCAATTGAATTTGTCAGATTAAATCTTACGAACAACCTAAGATAAGGTAAGTTAAACCGTTGGGAAGGTTAGTGAGATAGGTGTGCACATTAGAAGAGAGGTGAGAAATTATCAAGGGAGTGTCGCACTAATATGTTGTTGCATTGGCCAGTAAACATTTTTAAATTCTTGCTAAACAAATTTTAAATCATTTTTACAATCGGGCTCTGACCCGTTTCCATTTTCTTTTCTCTCTTGTATATATATGTATATATTACAGGTGCCCAGCCACAGGGGCGTCTTGCATAGGACCCTTTGGAAGGAACGCGCTGCAGCTTAGGTGGGAGTTGCAGGCCTCTTTCTTAGATGACCTCATTTGTTGATTCCATTCCTAGTTCTATTTATTCAGTTGGGCATGTGTCGCCCTTTTCCATTATTCAGTTGTTTATGGGATGTTGCTACGTGGTTATTTCCATTATTCACACTTTGGATTTTATTACTGTTAGGATGTTTTCCTTTAAGTTTTAATGTTGGGATTAATTAGTTGAATGTTTAAATTCTTTGGATTATATGTTACCGGTTAATTGTTGTGTGATTCTTTAAATTGCGAATTATGTAAAGTTTTAAGTGTTGGTTTATAAAATAAAATTTGGAAAGTAATGTCTAAAATGGTTTTGACACTTAGCTTAATTATTTAGGGTGTTAAATTGGAAAAGATTATTTTTACGACAGTGATGCTAAGAATGATCCAACTGTTCACCTTGATTTTAATTTAATAAAGGAGTGATCGCCCGGTATTTAATTAGGCACGGTGTCACATGATGTTTTTTAAATATAAGTCCTCCCTCGTCTTTCATAAGAGTGAATAGAGGGTCGTCCCTACCATTCACCCTCATCCTAGCCAAGGGTGGTTGTCCACCAAATTAATGATATTTTTAAATAGCAAGTCCGCCCTCGTCTTTCTTGAGAGTGAGTGGAGGGTCGTCCCTACCATCACCCTCATCTTAGCCGAGGGTGGTTATCCACCAAACTAATGATATATTAAAATGAAAGTCCTCCCTTGTCTTTCTAGAGAGTGCGCGGAGGGTCGTTCCTACCATTCACCCTCATCCTAGACGAGGGTGGTTATCCACCAAATTAATGATGTTTTTAAATAGCAAGTCCACCAAACTAATGATGTTTTTAAGTATCAAGTCCTTATTCGTCTTTCTTGAGAGTGAATGGAGGGTCATCCCTACCATCACCCTCATATTAGTTGAGGGTGGTTATCCACCAAACTAATGATGTTTTAAAATGCAAGTCCTCCCTCATCTGTCTTGAGAGTGAATGGAGGGTCATCCTTACCATCACCCTCATCTTAGCCGAGGGTGGTTATCCACCAAACTAATGATGTTTTAAAATGCAAGTCCTCCCTCATCTTTCTTGAGAGTGCATGGAGGGTCGTCCCTACCATTCACCCTCATCCTAGACGAGGGTGGTTATCCACCTAATTAATGATGTTTTTAAATAGCAAGTCCTCCAAACTAATGATTTTTTAAAATATGAAGTCCTCCCTCATCTTTCTTGAGAGTGAATGGAGGGGCGTCCTTACCATCACCCCCATCTTAGTCGAGGGTGCTTATCCACCAAACTAATGATGCTTTAAAATGCAAGTCCTCTCTCTTCTTTCTTGAGAGTTAATGGAGGGTCGTCTCTACCATCACCCTCATCTTAGCCGAGGGTGGTTATCCACCAAACTAATGATGTTTTAAAATGTAACTCCTCCATCGTCTTTCTTGAGAGTGAATAGAGGGTCGTCCCTACCATCACCCTCATCTTAGCCGAGGGTGGTTATCCACCAAATTAATGGTGTTATAAAATGTAAGTCCTCCCTCATCTTTCTTGAGAGTGAATGGAGGGTCGTCCCTACCATTCACCCTCATCCTAGACGAGGGTGGTTATCCACTAAACTAATGATGCTTTGTGGCTTAACATGAACTATCCCAACAGATATAAATTGACAAACATAAGATGAGGGGCCAATGGAATATTCTCATTAATAAGTGTTCTATGAAGCAACACATTCATTACAATTGTGATCCTATAGGATATTAACTAAAAATTATTGATAGTATTTCTTCAAATGATTTGTGTTCCAGGGGTTCAAAAAGGGTTCCCCTTCAAGGTTCTCTAGTCTATAGGTTCCAGGGACAACTTCATCAATGACCTTATATGGGCCATGCAAATTTGAGTGGAGCTTGTTAGTTTTCTGCCATGTCTTTTTGAGGCCTAGGTCCCCCACAGCGATTAGCCTTTTCTTTACCCTCTGATTGTAAAACTCGACAGTCCTCTGCTAGTAGGACGCTTGTCTTATCTCAGCGTCTTCTTTTCTTTCCTCTATCAAGTCTAGATCAAGCCTCCTTTCTTCCATATTTATCTGGGGGTCATACATTTGGACTCTATGAGTAGGAAACCCATTTTCGGTGAGGATGACGGCTTATGAGCCGTATGCCAACATAAAAGGGGTTTCCCATGTAGGGTTTTTTGTTGTTGTCCTGTAGGCCCATAACACAGTGTGTACTTCCTCAACCCATCTTCCTTTTGCATCCTCAAGTTTTTTCTTGATCCCATCTAGGATTATTCTGTTTGTAACCTCAGTTTGCCCATTCGCCTGAGGTCGGCCTTGGGTAGGGAAGAATTGTTTAACCCCCACTCTTTCGCAGTATTTCTCCAGGGAGACATTCTTGAATCGAGTCCCGTTATCTGAGATGAGGGTGTTGGGGAGACCATACCTGCATATGATGTTCTTCCAGATGAACTGGAAGGTCTTCTGCTCGGTGATTGTGACCACTGGATCTGCCTCCACCCACTTTGAAAAATAATCAATTGCTACGATCAAGTATCGGTAGTTATTGACAGCCCTAGGCAGGGGGCCTACCAAATCGATTCCCCATACTGAAAATGGCCATGGGGATGTGATGGAGGTAAGAGGGTGATGGGGCTGATGAGGGATAGTGGCGAACCTCTGACATTTATCACACTTTTTCACGTATGCCGTAGCATCCTTTGCTAGGGTCGACCACCAGTATCCCTGGGTGACTATCCTCTTTGCTAATGACCTATCCCCAATATGACTTGAGTAAGAACCTTGGTACACATCCAGCAAGATACATGGGACCTCCGACGGGTGTACACATCTGAGCAAAGGGAGAAAGAATCCCTTTTTGTATAAAGTGTCTCCGATGATAGTGAATTTTGCAGCTCTGTACCTCACCTTTTTTCTTTCTTGTTTTTCTTCTAGAATCTCCCCTTATTTAATGTATCTGACTAGAGGGTCCATCCATGAGGGTTCCCTACTTATATTTAAGCAGTGGCTGAGTGTTCCATCTGCATCTTTAATCGTCGGTCGAATAAAAATTTCCACTGGAACTGTTCTCCTGATATTTTTCCTAGTTGCTGAGACTATCCTAGCAAGTGCATCGGCTAGACCAGTATCTAGCCTAGGTACCCTCTTCAACTTTACTTCTCTGAATCCCTTCAATAGTAACTTTAATTTTTTAACATATTTGGCCATTCTCTCCTATTTAGCCTCGTATGATCCTATTATCTGATTCACCACCAGTCTTGAATCACCGTGGAAGGCACGACCTCAAATTCCTTGAGGGGCACTTGCCCCAGTATAATGTTGTAGGCTGAGAAGACATGCTCGTTCGTTACAAAAAAGTTAACATTCTTGGTAATCCATCTTGGCCACTTAGCCCCCATTCTAACATCAGCCTCATACACTCTTAGGGGGTGGACTTTTTCCCCACTGAAACCAATCAAGGGGTGATGGCATGGGACGAGTATAACACGGTTGAGTCCTAAGGCTTTAAAGCATGACCAAAACATCACATCTGAAGAATGACCCCATCTACTAAGATCCTCGGCACCTCACATCCATGCACTCTGGTGGTGATGACGAGAGGGACATCATGTGGGACTAAGAGGCCCTTGAAGTCCATTCTTGAGAATCCCACTATCAGAGTGTCCATATTAACTTTCTTCCTCTTTTCTGGTTTAGCCTCAATAGAGGTTGAGTGTACAACTTTTTTTACTGCCTTGGCTTCGACTATATGGGCTTTTATGTCGGCGACCTCTGACCCTCCACCTACTAGGCCCCCGAAGATTATTCCAACACCGAACAAGATCATATTAAGTCTTTTCACAGGGCCATGGTCATCTGTTGGTGGGAGGTCAGGGTCATCCTCATCCGCTGAAGGGTCGTCTCTTCTGTTGGGGGATCTTCTCTAAATGTATCGCTTCTCTTCTTCCTAGGGTCGTCTCCTCGGCCCCTCTTGAAGGCACCCCTGTCCACGTATTTTCTTAACTTCCATTCTTTTAGCATTTTTTTAATTTCATCTTTCAGAGAAAAACACTTATCGGTCAGATGGCCATGGTCTTGGTGAAATTCACACCATAGGTTTTTATTCCTCTTGTGAGGAGGTTCCCTCAACTTCTCAGTCCATTTCAAGGATCAGTCACTTTTTATCTCATTCAGAATGTGTTCGCGGCTTACCGTCAAAAGGGTGTAATCAGCGAATTTATCATCTGCTAGCCTCTTATTCCCCTCCTTATTTTTTTTCTGCTACTTATCCTCACTAGTGCCTCCTTTTTCATCTTCGAATTTGGCGGCCATCACCTCTTCGGCGTTCATCACCTTTCCCGTTGTTGCCAGCAATTCAACTATCGTCTTCGGGGGGTCTTCAGCAAGCTTCCATAATAGCTTTCCCTTTTGGAGTCCTCTGATGAGGGTTGTCATGGATATACTATCCTCATAGTCATCAACCACTAAATTCTCTTTATTAAACCTGTCTATGTAGTCTCTTAAACTCTCGTTCTTCCCCTACTTAACATAGAGCAAGTGTGTGGTCTTCTTCGGTGGCCTCACTCTGAAGCAAAAGTTGTGGGTGAGTTTGTCTACCAGCTGCTTAAAGTTTTCAATGGAGTTCTTTGGAAGAGAGGTGTACCAGACATGCGTGGATCCAGTCAAAGTGCTGGAAAAAGCCCGACACCTCATCTCATCTGAGATAGAGTATATATCTGTTGCTGATTGGTACATCTCAATATGATGGACCGTGTGACAACCCGAATATAATTATGATTAATTATGATTAAATCATGCTTAGATTATGTGATATGGATAATATGTTATTAGTATATATAATGTTAAGTCATTATTTTTAGTCTAACCCTACCTTCATAAAGAATGAAATATTGCATTAGTTAAAAATATAAAATTTTGAACTTTTCGGTAGGAATGTTCATGTGTAAGACTAGTTTTGAACTTTATAATGTAACAATTTACTTGAGGAGAAAACTATATAGTTTTATATATATATGAGTTAGGTTTGTAACACGACAAACGGTGTGTTAAACAGAGGTTCGAGCGAGAAGTTATGCTGGAATTACGAAGCAGGGACAAATTTGTCCATTCGTTAAATGATAGTTTGTCTTATTAGGCTAACAAATGGTGGATTTTGATTGGTTAAAGAAGGAGGTGGTTTTGGCTGACTTTAAAGGCTTGAAATAATCCCCTCCTTCATCATAACTCAGCCATTAAATAATTTGTCTTGAGAGGAAGAGAGAATTGGAAAGTTTAGGAAGAAAGTGAGGAGAAAATTTGGAGAAAAATCCGTGGAAATTACGTAAAAGTCCCGAAGGTAATTCTAACCCCAAATCTTGTTGTTTTTCTTATATTACTGGTTTAGATTATATAAATCATCAGCTTTTTACTAAAATTTAATCCCTTGATGTATATGTATGGTTATATGCAAGTTTAAGTTAAGTTGAATGTACAAACCCTTAAAATTGCTTCGTTTAGTAACCTTGTTTGTTCAACCTTCCATATCTTTTTGTATACTTACTGGAATTGATTTATTCCAATTGTAAATGAAGGCATATTCATATATGTGTGACATATCCAAAAATTATGTGAAAATACCAAGAAATGAATCTTTGGAGAGAGTTTGAAGTTCGGGTATAAAATCTACCCCAAGGGTGAAAGTATGCACGCCATGTGTTCGATGTTCTGCTTGACATAGAAAATGAACCTTAAAAATTATGAAACTTTAATTTTGTATTTTTAAATATTTTTATTAATGTTGGGTGAAATATCATAGAAAGTTATGATGTAGAAAAATTATGAAAATTCCTGGAAGTTGAATGAACGATAAAAGAGCCTATATGGAAGATTTGTTATGTAGTAAAGAAATGGGCCTATCTTGCTCTAGGCAACTTCAAATGATGTGCCGTCTTTTGAACTGGAATACTAATATGATAAGGATTGAATTATAAAGAATAAATGAATATATGTTTGGAATTATTTAGATATGACAAATATATTAACATGAATTTGGATGGAACTTCATTTATGATGAATGATTTGAATAGAATCATATGATGCTTATGAGTTGAGTTATTTTCAAGTTATTCTTTGAATTGTTAATATTCTTATGATGATAATAATATTTTAGTAATGATAGGAAGAGAAGAAGAATCGAATGAACAAATACCGGATAAAGGCAAGGGAAAAGCCTGATTAAATCTCCAAGGTGAGTGTACGTATGATTTGTTTCATATATAAATATGGATATAGCTCTAAGAGAGGATTTGTTTGAATACTTCGATATTCAGGATTTGTTTGGATATTAAAATATCCAGTATTTGTTTGGGTCTTATGATCCAGGATTGGTTTGAATACTTCGGTATTCAGGATTTGTTTGGATATTAAAATATCCAGGATTTATTTGGATCTTATGATCCAGGATTGGAATTGGACAAAGATCCAATAATTTGATTTGTCTTATGACATGGATTTGTTGGAACTTATGTTCCAGGATTTGTTATTGATAATGGGAAGGATTGTTTGGATTTTATATCCATAGATTTGATATAAAACTATTATTTCGTAGCAGGGCAGGATTGTTTTGATTTCATATCCACTGATTTGATATAAAATTGTTATTACTGGGATTATATATCCACAGATTTGATATAGAATTGTCTTTTCATTTTATGGAAGGATTGTTTTGATTTTATATCTAGATATTTGATATAATATTGCTATTTCATAGCAAGGCAGGATTATTTGGATTTTATATCCACATATCTAATAAAGAACTGTTATTTCAATTCAGGGAAGGCGTACCTCACTAAGCTTAATGCTTACAGTTGGGATATCATATGATCAGTGATTTAAGATTTGCACTGTTAGAATGATTTAGTGATTAGATGTGGGGATTTGGTCATTGTCACACTGAGGTTTTACTACACTCGCACATCTTATATATTGAGTTAGCATGGGTTGATTTGATGATTGTAATATTTAATTATGTTATGGTACAAAGAACATGATTATGTTTATTATACATGAAAAAAAAATATTGATAAATTAATTATAATTCGAATGGACGGAAGATTATGATTTAATCATAATATAAATGAAATGATTAGAATATATTTGGGTTTGGGGTGTGACAATTAGTGGTATCAGAGCGTCTAGGTTATTAATTCTGGACGTGTGTGGCGATTAGATGGCAGCTATTAGTTTGATATGATATTTATGAATTGTTTATGTACTAACCAATAATTTAGTATTATAAATTGTTTGTGTTGGTTGTTATAACTTAGTTATTATAGATGGAACCTGGGGCATGGGATAAGCCAGTGGTTCCAGGCCAGGTGGGCGACTCTTTATGATGAAAGAGGCTCATATTACCCCGGATGTGGTGACAAGTACACTTTTTGTTACTGATAGCAGTGTTTATGTTTTGATTGATCCTGGTTCCACACATTCTTTTGTGTCTTATGCATTTGCTATATACCTGAATAGACCGTGTACTCGTTTAGATGTGGGGTTGGGTATTTATATGCATATGGGGGATATGGTTGTAGTTGATATGTTTTCGTGATTGTGTTTTGATTGTGGGGGTTAGAGATAAAGTTATAGATCTACTTCCATTGGATATTTCTGATTTTGATATAATTCTGGGAATGGATTGATATCTAAATATCATGCATCTATGGATTGTTTCTATAAGCAAGTTGTTTTTAATATGCCTGGTGAGCCTGAATTTAAATTCGTGGGGGAAAGGAAAATTATTCCCAGTTGCATCATTTCTGCTATTTATACGGGGAAATTATTGAGTAAGGGTTGTGAGGGTTTTATTGTATATGTTCTTGACACTAGGAAGGGGGCTTTACAGTTAGTCGATGTTCTTTCCATAAGTGTTTCGTCGTGAGTTGCCTGGGTTACCTCCAGAAAAAGAAGTTGAATTAAGTATTGAATTATCACCGGGGACATACCCTATTTCTATGGCACCGTATAGAATGGCACCTGTTGAAATGAAAGAACTTAATATTCAGTTGCAAGATTTACTTGATGGGGGGTTTATACAACCTAGTGTATCTCCATGAGGTGCACCAATTTTTTTTATGAAAAAGAAAGATGGTACTATGCATTTGTGTATTGATTATAAGCAACTGAATAAAGCTACAGTTAAGAACAAATATCCTTTACCTCATATAGATGATTTGTCTGATCAGTTACAGGGTGTTAAAGTGTTTTCAAAAATAGACTTGCGATCGGGTTATCATCAATTGAGGGTCAAGGAGAGTGATATTTTTAAAACTGCTTTTCGTACTCGGTATGGTCATTTTGAATTTTTGGTGATGCCTATTAGGGTGACTAATGCTCCGGCTGTATTTATGGATCTTATGAGCCGAGTATTGCATCCTTTTGTTAATTCATTTGTGATAGTTCTTATTGATGATATTCTTATTTATTTATGTGATATGGTTGAACATGAAAAGCATCTCATAATTATTTTGAATCTATTGAAAGATAAGAAGTTGTATGCTAAGTTTAGCAAGTGTGAATTTTGGCTATCACAAGTTGTATTTTTAGGCCATGTTATTTCTGGAGATAGTATATGTGTTGATCCTAAAAAGGTAGAAGCTATTGTAAAACGGGAGAGGCCCAATAGAGTGACTGAGGTGAGGATTTTTCTGGGTTTAGCTGGTTATTATGGAAGGTTTATTAAGGGATTTTCTTCAATTGCCTTGCCAATGACTAAATTGACCCGTTCTTACTATTCTGATTGTGATACTAAGCTTGAATGGAATTCTGATTGTGAAAATAATTTTGAAGAATTGAAGAAGAGGTTGGTAACTGCACCTGTTCTTACTATTCCACATGGTGGAGATGGTTTTGTTATTTATATCGATGCTTCACACTAGGGGTTGGGTTGTGTTTTTATGCAGCATGGTAAGGTTATTGCTTATGCTTCTAGGCAGTTGCGTATACATGAACGTAATTATCTTACACATGATTTGGAACTTGTTGCTATTGTGTTTGCTTTGAAATTTTTGCGACATTATTTATATGGTGAAGTATGTGAGATTTTACTGACCATCAGAGTCTTAAGTATTTATTTACTCAGAAGGAGTTGAATTTGAGGCAGAGGCGGTGGATGGAGTTAATTAAATATTATGATTGTACAATTCACTACCATCTGGGGAAGGCGAATGTATTTGCAGATGCTTTGAGTAGAAAGGCTTCGGGCATGTTATCTTGCATTCAGTGTGCTAACGTTTCACATATTATGGAGTTGAGATTGATGGGAGTAGAATTGGAACTAGAAGATGGGGATACATTATTTGCTCATGTAAGCATGAGGCCTTTGTTACCTACCCGTGTTTGCGATTTGCAAAGTCAGGATCCTTTTCTTGAGAAGAAACGGCAAGATGTCCAAGATGGTAAGTCTGATAATTTTTGTATTGTTAATGATGGAAATTTATTGTATAAGAAGCGATTATGTGTGCCTAATGTGGATGAATTGAAAGCAGAAATTTTAAATGAGGCTCATAATTCCATTTATGTTATACATCCTGGTAGTACTAAAATGTACAAGCATTTGAAGGAGCATTATTGGTGGAATAATATGAAGAATGAAATAGCTGATTTCATTGCTAGATGCCTTATATGTTAGCAAGTAAAAGTGGAATATCATAAACCTGCGAGTTTTCTTCAACCATTGCCAATACCGGAGTGGAAATGGGATGATGTAACAATGGATTTTGTGGCTGGGCTTCATCGATCTCAGAAGGGGTCAGATTCGATTTGGGTGGTGGTAGACAGGTTAACCAAGTCACCTCACTTTCTAGCCGTCAAGACTATGTATACAGTTGATAGGTATGCTAGATGGTATGTTAATGAAATTATTCGATTGCATGGAGCACCTGTTTCTATTGTTTCAGATAGGGACCCTACTTTTACATCTAGATTTTGGTATAGTTTGCAATATGCTATAGGTACTAACTTAAAGTTTAGTACGGCTTTTCATCCCCAGACAGATGGTCAGTCTGAAAGGACATTACAATTTTTGGAAGATATGCTTAGAGCTTGTGTGCTTGATTTCAAAGGTAATTGGGATGAATATTTGCCTTTGATAGAATTCGCATATAATAATAGTTTTCAATCTACTATTGGTACGACTCCTTATGAAGCATTGTACGGTAGACGATGTCGTACACTAGTATGTTGGGGTGAAGTTGGTGAAAGGAAGATAGAGGGTCCAAAATTGATTGAAGTCGCCACTGAAAAAGTGAGGATTATTCGAGATAAAATGAGAACACCTCAAAGCAGACATAAAAATTATGCGGATATACGACGAAAAGATTTGGAATTCCAGAAAGGGGATTATGTGTTTCTTAGGATATCTCCATGGAAAGGAGTTATGAGGTTTGGAAAGAAAGGCAAATTAAGTCCAATCTATATTGGACCTTATGAAATTCTTGAGAAAGTCGGGATGGTTGCCTACAAGTTAGCGTTACCACCAGAGTTAGCTCGATTACATGATGTTTTCCATATTTCTATGTTCAGAAAGTATGTAGCGGATCCTTCACATGTGTTAGTGGAACAACCTATTGAGTTGAAGGAAGACATGAGTTATGTGGAAAAACCACTTGCTATCGTGGATAGGAAGGAACAAATATTGAGATCAAAAGTGATCCCACTTGTGAAAGTTTTGTGGAGAAGGTATTCCATGGAAGAGTCTACATGGGAGAGCGAGGAAACCATGAATCTGCATTATCCATATTTGTTTGATTCGGACAACCAAGGTATGTCAATTTCGAGGATGAAATTTCCTAATAGCGGGAGGATTGTGACAACCCAAATATAATTATGATTAATTATGATTAAATCATGCTTAGATTATGTGATATGGATAATATGTTATTAGTATATATAATGTTAAGTCATTATGTTTAGTCTAACCCTACCTTCATAAAGAATGAAATATTAAATTAGTTACCAATATAAAATTTTGGAGTTTTCGGTAGGAATGTTCATGTGTAAGACTAGTTTTGACCTTTATAACGTAACAATTTACTTGAGGAGAAAACTATATAGTTTTATATATATATATATATATATATATATATATATATATATATATATATATATATATATATATATATATATGAGTTAGGTTTGTAACACGACAAACGGTGTGTTAAATGAGGGTCCGACCAAGAAGTTATGCTGGAATTACGAAGCAGGGACAAATTTGTCCATTCGTTAAATGATATTTCGTCTTATTAGGCTAACAAATGGTGGATTTTGATTGGTTAAAGAAGGAGGTTGGTTTTGGTCGACTTTAAGCGATTTAAATAAGCCCCTCCTTCATCATAACTCAGCCATTAAATAATTTTTCTTGAGAGGAAGAGAGAATTGGAAAGTTTAGGAAGAAAGTGAGGAGAAAATTTGGAGAAAAATCCGTGGAATTTACGTAAAAATCCCGAAGGTAATCCTAACCCCAAATCTTATTGTTTTTCTTATATTACTGATTTAGATGATATAAATCATCATTTTTTAACTAAACTTTCAGCCCTTGATGTATATATATGGTTATATTCAAGTTTAAGTTAAGTTGAATGTACAAACCCTTAAAATTGCTTCGTTTAGTAAGCTTGTTTGTTCAACCTTCCATATCTTTTTGTATACTTACTGGAATTGATTTATTCCAATTGGAAATGAATATAGACTCATATATGTGTGACATATACAAAAATTTTATGAAAATACCAAGAAATATCTTTGGTGAGAGTTTGAAGTTCGGGTATAAAATCTACCCCAAGGGTGAAAGTATGCACGCCCGGTGTTCGATGTTTTGCTTGACATAGAAAATGAAACTTAAAAATTATGAAACTTTAATTTTGTATTTTTAAATATGTTTATTGATGTTGGGTGAAATATAATATAAATTTATGATGTATAAAAATTATGAAAATTCCTGGAAGTTCAATGAACGGTAAAAGAGCCTATAGGGCAGATCTGCTATGTAGTAAAGAAATGGGCCTATCTTGCCCTAGGAAACTTGAAATGATGTGTTTTCTTTTGAATTGGAATACTAATATGATAAGGATTTAATTACAAAGATTAAATGAATATATGTGTGGCATATGATTTGGATATGACAAATATATTAACATGAGTTTGGATGGAACTTCATTTATAATGAATGATTTGAATAGAATCATATGATGCCTATGAGTTGAGTTATTTTCAAGTTATTCTTTGAATTGTTAATATTCTTATGATGATACTAATATTTTAATAATTATAGGAAGAGAAGAAGAATCGAATGAACAAATACCGGATAAAGGCAAGGGAAAAGCCTGATTAAATCTCCAAGGTGAGTGTACTTATGATTTGTTTCATATATAAATATGGATATAGCTCTAAGAGTGGATTTGTTTGAATACTTCGGTATTCAGGAATTGTTTGGATATTAAAATATCCAGGATTTGTGTGGGTCTTATGATCCAGGATTGGTTTGAATACTTCGGTATTCAGGATTTGTTTGGATATTAAAATATCCAGGATTTGTTTGGATCTTATGATCTAGGATTGGAATTGGAAAAAGATCCAATAATTTGATTTGTCTTATGATAAGGATTTGTTGGAACTTATGTTCCGGGATTTGTTATTGCCAACGGGCAGGATTGTTTAGATTTCATATCCACAGATTTGATATAAAACTGTTATTTCGTAGTAGGGTAGGATTGTTTGGATTTCATATCCACTGATTTGATATAAAATTGTTATTATTGGGATTATATATCCACATATTTGATTTAGAATTGTCATTTCATTGTATGGGAGGATTTTTTTTATTTTATATCTAGATATTTGATATAATATTGCTATTTCATAGCAGGGTAGGATTATTTGGATTTTATATCCACATATCTGATAAAGAACTATTATTTCATTTTAGGGAAGGAGTACCTCACTAAGCTTAATGCTTACGGTTTATATTTTAACATTTTCAGGCCTGTACGCTGCCGGTTAGGATATCATATGATCGGTGATTTGAGATTTTCACCGTTAGAAGGATCCGGTGATTAGATGTGGGAATTTGGTTATTGTCACACTAAGGTTTTACTACACTCGCACATCTTATATATTGAGTTAGCATGGGTTGATTTGATGATTGTAATATTCAATCATAGTCAATCGTAGTATAACATGTTCGTTTAATTATGACTCTGATGTTAATTACGTTATTGTACAAAGTACATGATTATGTTTATTATACATGAAAATAAATATTGATAAATGAATTATATTTCGAATGGACGGAAGATTATGATTTAATCATAATATGAATGAAATGATTAGAATATATTTGGAGTTGGGATGTGACAGACCGAGTTGGTGCTCCCGTTATATCTTGGGGTGACCAAAGGTGATTTAAACTTGGATGGCATTGGGAAGTTGACTATCATTGCTATAAAGGGTGAGCCTATGGAGTATCCTATTTGGAGAGGGACTCGGAATTTCAGGATATCACCAATTTTATCCTCCTGCCTTTGGATCGAGTCATTCCATGGCCTCGTAGGGTCGACTTGGTCGATGTTTTCCCTTCCGGTTCTTTAGGATGAACTGAGGGTTCCACTACGGCCTGTCTGTGTCGACTGTTCACTTCCCCCTGACCGTCATCCACTGCCTCTCTTCTAGACCTTGTAATACTTATCGATCTGGACAATCTTTCCCTCAAGTCATTTACTAGGCCCAGCCTATCAAAGGCCGGCCCTCTGCTCAGACGATTAAAAACTGAGCCTCTGGGGTGTTCGTCGGGATTCTGCCTTCTACACTTCCCTCAGCTCTCCTGGACGGGTCGTACAGTATTGTTGGAGACCTCATACGGCTCCCTGTAATCTATGGGGGCCTCTTCCACCTCCACATCATCATATCTATCCTTCGGGCAAGGGTTTCCTTGCCTCCCCAGGCGTAGATGCCGGGGGTCAGCAACATCCCTTCGCCGTTGTGGAGGTGGGAAGTATTTGCATGGTGCTTTGGGTGGTCCCCTGGCCTCATGCTTCCCTGGAGATTCTGCAAGAGTAATCATCTCCGGTTAGACTCTTGGTGGTCTCAGTATGTTTTGGATAAGAGCTGCAAATTGCTCCTGCATAATCTGCTGGCTTACTTCTAAGCACTTCAGGGCAGTAACCACATTAACCATCTCAAACTGAGGTGGTATATGACTGGAAGAAGGTCCTACTCCACTAGCTGGTGGATGAGGTGGTGGTGGTAACTCCGGTGCCATACGTTTGAGCTGTGATGATCAAAAGAGCTTGGGAACCTTAATGGATCTCTTTCAATGGTGAAACAGCTCCACGTGAAGGAGGGATAACTGGTTTACCGCCAGAGTCTTCGGTAAGGTCAAGCTATAAAAAAGGAAGAGATAACTTCTCGTTCCCACAGACAACGCCAAACTGATGATGCTAAGATTTAGCTCTGCCAGATAAGAGGTGATGAGCTCAAACAGTCATAACAATGGCAGAAACATAGATATATATGTGTATAAGTATATAGAAGGGGATGAGGATAAGAGGAATGAAGACAGTGATGTATAGTGGTTCAGCCAATCAGGACTACATCTACTGTGAGTGTGTGATCCACTAGATATGGGCACTAATGGCCTTGGATACAATGCTCATAAGCTCACTCTCTCTTTACTGTGTGTACAAGCAGGGTTTTTACTAGGGTTTTATGATCGATCCCTTTACAAGGTTGAAGATAACAAGTATATATAGGGCTTCGGGGGAGTAGTGTACCCCCCAAGCATGCGTTGAGCATGTGAATAATGATCTAGCCGATTCCCTGTTGACACCTAGCTATGCCACTTGTGGTTAATGATGTCATAATATTCCCTCACGTGAGGGAATGATATTGTTATAATGGTCTGGTCCACGTGCTATATGAGTCCCACGTGCACTGTGCCACGCATCTCCCAAATCACGCCCCATGGTGATGTCACCCTCGGTTTATGATGTCAGGCCGAGGCTAAGGTTCATGCTGGCACTAGGTCTTGGCTACTGGATGTAGGACTCGTATTGTCGTCCCCTCATAAGGTCGTCTGGACATGCTGTCAGTTAGCCTCATTCGGTTGCAGGGTCATCCTACCTCGGTTGATGGGGTCGGCCTGTCGCATGGTCATCCGGCCTCAGCTGATGGGGTCAGCCTGTTGTAGCGTCGTCCGAACTCAGTTGATGGGGTCAGCCTGTTATAGGGTTGGGTCCTCATCCTGGATGAGGATATCATCGGCCTGGTCGAGGGTGTATTTTGGTATATCACTTACCCCCAAGCCTAAATTTTAAATTGTCTTCAATGTATGCACAAATAAAAATATGGACAAAGAAAATAAGGTAGAGAAGTAAAAAGAGGATATTACATATGGATTTCCACTTTTTGTCACCTACTTTTAAACTATACAAATGTATGTTAACAACAAAATAAATAAAATAAAACTAAACAATCAAAAAAACATCTAAAAAGAAAAGAAAAAAAAATTATATACACAGTTATGAAAATTATCACCATCACCTTAAATTAATAATCGAAATAATTGTGGGTCATTCCAATTAAATATCTTTATAGTACTAAGTAAAAGAGTACTATAAACTAGAGAATATGATCGCACAACATAAATAAGAAAATTTATATTAACGGTCATCATGGTGATCACCAACATCCTCAATAATAAAGGATTTTAGAGCACGTGAATCATGTGCCAATGCATCACATTGGGGTCACAAATAACAATAAGGATCTGTAAAATTATCATCCATTTTCTGAAAATAGTCACGTAAAATTGGGGACGCATACTCCACTCCTATATGTGAGACTTTGCAAAAAGTACAGAGAGGCATCACGTGGTGATACATTTTCTTCATAAAAAATCGGAGGACCGTCATAATTACTAGAATTATCAATAAAATCGGGTGACGAATACTAACTTAAATTTTCCCACATACATGGTAAAGTAGCATTTTTCTCAATACAATTATAAGAAAAACATTGACAAAAATCAACATCCAAATTATCAAAAGTTTTACATCTGTCAATTTAGTTAATTTTTTTCTCACAAAATGATTATCCTCAATTTTATCATGTCTGTTTTCAAAAATCTCGTCATTACAACGTTTGTTAACCTTTTCCCAATTGATACACTTTGATGGACAAATAGTAATTAAAGGAGTTGGACTCTCGTCCATGCCATCTTTAATTTCATTAAAAAATATTACTGACTCAAATCGAAATATGTAGTCATCTGAATTTCCAGTGTTTTCTATCCATGCATCCAAAGGATCAATATAGGAATTCGAAAAATATAACGGGATAACACTACTGGGATCACTCATTGTAATTTATTACGTCAATCTCCTTTTTTTTAATTATTTGTTTTGGTGTGCTACAAAAAAATAACACAAAAATAAATACATCAATTGTAAAGTGCGGCACAAAAATATTAATTACAAATATGACTACACAGGCACTGACGGTGTATTTTGAAAAGAAAAAAAAATTACAACAAAAAGCACATTATTGAATTTTTTATTTTATTTGTTTTTGGAAAAAATTGATATGCTACTAGATTTTTTTTTATATATTCTGATTTTTTGTTTTTTGGAAAGCCAATTAAATCTGACATAGGACCACAAAATTCCTAAGCAAACACAAAGAAATTTGAGTTTATCCGAATTAGGTAAGGAGAAGTTCAAATTTTTAAGATCTAATTTTCCAAGATTATTCGACAACAATGAGTCTTTCAAATAATCTCCCGTATTAAAGAGATCCTAACTCTTGACAAGGGAGAATTTAAAAGACGACCAACTTCGAACTATCACCTCAATTACCAAATTTTTCCTCCAGGTAGGTGGTCGGTACAATCCTAGTCAAGGTGAAAATGGCGTCGATTTGAAAATTCCGTGTTTGCATTAACTTTTAATCCTAGTATTGAAAAGAATATGTCTACGAGCTATGTGACACCCTATGACCAATAACTAATAAATTTTAAATTAAAATTATGGCTTGGGTTATGCAGATGCTCGGGTAGCTAAGTGATTGGTGGGCCAATGAAGGGTGATAAATCCCCACCTTATCTTAAAATTGGGTGTTTGCCTTAAGTAAAATTATGCAACGTGCTTATTAAAATTTGCGAAAATAGTTTCACGTAGGAGCACACAAGACTTACCTCTGGCGTGGACTTTTTACGGTCACTTATTTATGCCAGGGCAAAGTTTTATGTCACGGTGATCGAAGGGAAACGTCGCCTCCATTTTAGTCGTCTCTGAGAGTACCTTGTGCAATAACTTTAGCGCTTTTCCCACGGCTACACTATTTTTTGTTTTATTTTTTCTAAAAAAGAACACAAAAACTATATCAAGCATAAAGTGCAACAAAAATTATTAAATATAAAAATAATTACATATGCAGTTACAATGTCTCTCTTTTTTTTAAAGAGAGAAAAATAATAATAAATAAAGGCACACTATGAGATTGGGGAAAAGAAATATACTCAGAAAAAATGCTCTTTGAAATAAATAATAAAAAATATATATTTATTTTTTTTGATATATTTTATTTTAATTTAAAAAAAAAATTTGCTCCAAATTACAAAACCTTGAAATTTGGAAATTTTTAGAAAGGTAAATTTCTTTTTTCATTTTTTTTCTTTCTTCAAACTTTTGGTAATTTTATGACTTAACTAGTGTCTAAAACAACTATTTAAGCTCTAAAAGACTCAAATCCAAATATCTTTTTTTTGAATAAAAAAAACTTAGGTTTTTTTTTTATATATATTCTATTTTTTTAGTACGTTCATGACAAAACTAGTGTAAAAAAATAACTAGTTATTCATAAAAGACTTTAAATCTGTTTTTTTTTTTACAAATTACAGCAACCTTGAAATCTGGAAAATTCCAGAAGAAGAAAAAAAACAAATAAATAATTTCGATTATTTTTTCAAAATTTTAAGTAGTTTATGACAAAACTAGTGCAAAAATAACTATTTAATTACAAAAAGACTAAAATCTGATATATTTTTTTTAATAATTAAAAAAAATATGTTGTTGAAAATTTGAATTTTTGGGATTTTTTAATGTTTTTTAATAAAACCAGTCCGAAATTCAATATTCTTAAAAATTAACCGAAATTCCCAGCAACGGCGCTAAAAACTTGTCATCCAATTTTATTTTTTATAAAATTACCGTAAGTGCACGGGCTATTGGGTGTAAGTACGGGTCGAACCCACAGAGATTTCGTCTATTTTTATAAAATATTGACTATCCAACTAGACATATATGGGTGTATAAAAGTGATTAAGTTTCTAAAATAAGAATAAAAACTGAATAAACGAACAAGTACAAGAGACAATATTAAATGTGGAAGAAACAAGGATGTCGGTTCCATTTTAGATCCTAATTAAATTAACATATCAATTTAATTCCATTATTCCGAATTATAACATAAAATATACCGACTCTCGCCGCGTACATTTCGGAGAATATAATATTATAATCATTCAAAATATTTTTACGTCTCTTGAATTAGACACCATAAATCCATATTCCCTCGAAATTATCATTTTTTAAAAATACACTCTCGTGTATTTTTTAAAGCATGAATTTATAATTAATTCTTGAGGCTTAAAAATACACTCTCGTGTATTTTTAAGCGAATACCGAATTTTTTTATTTCAAAATTAAACACGTCGGAATATGTATGAAATTAAATTAATATGCGTAATTTAAATAGTCATGACAAGCATCACCTAAATCCTAGTAATTAAACTCTTCACACATCATATTTGACACACAAATATTGCAAGATGGAAAAATAATTTTCATTAATAAATGTCAACTTACAAAATTTTGGATCCAAGACTTGAATTACAATACACAATATGCTCCTCCAAAGTGTGCCTAAAAAATACTCTCTGCACATATTTTTTTTATATCTCAAACTGTGTCTTTTTTTTCTATCCAAAACTGTCTCCCAAGATCGAAATTGACCCATAATTTAAACCCAAAAATCTGAGAGGAAAATAGGACAAAGTGGGGGTATAAATCGTGGGAACACAGGATAGAAATTATGTGAAGAAATATGGGGTTATGGGGTGCTGCCATGCCTTAATGGGTGGAAAGGAATCTGCCTTTCGGCATAATCAAAAGGAAGGGGGAAAGTGGGCAGGTGCATGGAAGTAGTGGGTTGGTGGGGTTGGATGGGTTTTTAGTGCTAAAATTTTTGCCAAAAAATAGTATGGGAGAGGCAGGGTTTTAACACCTGACCTCACGCCCATTTATCCTTATCTCAACTAGCTCACCCAACAACTCTTTTTGATATAAAAATATACCTAATTATATTTAACAACATATTAAAACCCATATTTCATAATTTGCACAATGGCCCAAATCACCATAACTTTCACGCACCACCTCCAATCGGCACACCGCAAATATCAAAGTGACCCATATTTTGAGCTCAACAATATTCCAATAATGTCCGGGTTTCGAGGTTGACTTCGGCCGTTGATCTGAGGCTTGGACTTTGACTTTCTTTTGAATTCGAACTTTTGCACAGCCATAACTTCTTCGTTTCAACTCCGATTGACACGACGTTCGAACCCAGGGGTCTCTTGATTCAAGGCCTTTAATTTTCGTGTTTGGTTCAAGTCTAAAATCAGTCATTTGAATTTATAATTTTGCCCCTGAAGGTGCGTAAGTGACATTTTCAAGCTCAATTTGCGTCCGGACTTCACCGCTTTCTTTTTAAAACCCGTCAATACTCAAAAGGAAACTTGCGCGAGAGATTAACAATGAATATAAGATGTGAGCGTGAAGTTCTCAAAATTGCATTATTAAACCCATTTATTCTGAAATTTGTATTTTCTTTTAAATAACAAAAATAACTTTAAGAACTCATTATTAATGATTCAACGAGATTAACAAGCCGTAAATTTGGGTTAAATAGTGAAAAATAATGCACTAATCAAATACCCCCAAAACTAAATTTTGCTAGTCCTAGAGCAAAAATAAAAATCTAACTGACTTTCGTAGGAATCAAGGTTGCACTTAGCATGTGCAACAAGCCGTTAAACCTCTAGGTTGCCCTAGTGGACGAGTTTTGTCTCGTGAGGGTTTGCAGTGAATATACCCACAAAATTCAAAAACTTGACACAATTTACAAAAGACACCAATGTAATATAAACAAGCTTGAATGAAAATTTCATAAATATAGTAAAAATTCACTTTTCGATCTCAACTTATTGTGCGTGTGTGCATGGCCAATATAACCGTCCAATTCAAAAGATTTGATCGTTAAGGTTCTTATCCGAAAGTTTGTTTTGATTCAAATTCTCACGGGATGCTCTCATAAACGAACACTCGTAGTTGGATAATTTCTCTCGGTATATGTGAATAAAAAAGTAAACTTAATGGGAAAAATTCACATATACATAATGAAAAATGGACAATTTATAATGGATGATTATGATCTCATGAATGGAAGATCGATTACTTTTGAAAACTTGAATCACTCTAAAATATCCTATTCATTTTCTCTCCGCACTATAACTAATTTTACTTGAGATTAATTAGGATTTTCATTCGGTTGTATTGTGGCTCGGTTTTGGATAGAAAGAACGGATTTTGGAGTTTCAAAAATATATGAGAATATAAATATTATCGGGATTTTGACTTTTTAGGCACTTTCCAACCTCCATTTTCATTTCTTTTCTTTTTCGACTCACATACTCCATTTTGTCTTCTTGTTTATTTATTTTTCCATAGATTTTTAATTCTTTCTATCTTCCCTTTCATTCTTTCTTTTCTCTTCACATATTATTCTAACAAACATTCCTCTTTTGGCCTGTTACCATATTTTTGCCCTGATATTCTCAGAAAAATGGGTATGGATTTTTGGGCTTTCAATAAAAGGCTCGTTTTCATTTTGGCACAAATGGGCTTGCAACGGAATAATGTAACAAGGTCGATTTAAGCTTTATTTTGGGTCTTTCGAAACGATGGCCTAATCTCATTTCTCAAGTTCCGTTAAGTTACTTTTGTGTCTCAAGTCAACTTATTAAGACATTTAGTCTGTACGATTCATATTTTGACTTTTCGTTTTCAGTAATTGAACAAAACGAAGATTTTGAGATCATCGGCGAATTAAGTGCTGAAATAAACTTTGAATTATTCTAACTCGGATTGATTTAAATTTCTCAAAAATGATTAGTGGCACAATATCTCACCGGGTTAAAATCTCCACATTTATTCGTTAAGACTATTAACCTTCTCCTCAATATCAATTTTCGATCATATTATATGGGCTAATGTGTAAAAAATTTCATAAGTTGAGGGAGCCATGAATTCATTCTATATTAAGAAATATCTTTTTTTTTTTGTTGAAATGAATCCTTGTTATTTTATTAATATCTGATAGGAGATAAAACCTCTTCTAGATGTTTACAATCAAGGAAACTGAATTGAACCTCATATTGGAGGAAAATAAATGAGGATCTTTATATACTAGATTCCTTACAAGATTTATAGATATATGAAAAGATATAAGAGCTAGCTGGAAACCACATGAAGAGAAAATTAAAGGCAAAGAGCACCTAGACATTCTTAAAATTAGGCAGCCTCCATTTTTCTATTGTAATCTTACCTTTGAGGTCCTTTGGGAAGTCTTCAATGTTGATAGAAAACATGTCTTTCCTGTCTATACTCCCTTTTTTTACTAAGAAGTCTTCTATTTGATTACCCTCTCTCTATATATGACTTAGGGAGTAATTGATATTCTTTAGCATTTGAAGAATTTGATGAACAGTCAACCTTATTTTCCATGGAATTGAAGCTCTACCTTGCAAGATATCTTTTATGAGTTTTGAATCACTTTCAATTATAATCTCATAGTCCTTTTAGTTCATGAAGAAATCCAAACCATTTTTAAGAGATTTTTCCTCTACCTCCATATTTGTTACACCTTTATAAGAAGATATAAAAGCCCACATCATCTCCCCTTTTTCATTCCTGAGAATACCCCCTCCACCTCCCTTTCCAATAAACCCAATGGCACTTCCATCTGTATTAAGTTTTAATTTTCCTAATAGGGGACACTTCCATTTGACCTGCAATCTCAGAGGATGATTTTGATGAATCTTCTTATCAGTCAGCAGATTCTTCAAATGATGTACCTGATACAAAACAGACAAATGATTAGTAGAAATTGTTCCATATCAGCATTTGTTTCTGTGATTCCATAAGCACCAACACACAACTGCTGGGAGGAGATTATTGATGGTAGGATCAGGTTTTTGACCATAAATCCACCATTGACACAGTTGTCTCCTGATTCCACCTTTTTCTCCCCTCACTCCATACTCTTGACATATCGAATTCCACACCTGGTTTGCTACTTCATGTAACACCCCGCCCGCCCGGGGAGAGCGAAGCAGAGCGCTACTATCGATAAAATAAATCAAATACACGAGTTAAAAGGTATAGAGCATCTAAAAATCCCATGATAAACAAGAGAAACCACTAATCTCAATTCTTCAAATTAAACACAACAAGGTCTCTCGAAATAAAATAAATCGCCAATGCTCTATACATAAAAAATAAATACAAATCTTCTCATGTATGCTCTCGAATATTCTTTCCAAAATATCCAAGCTAACAAATCTCCATAGCGCCCCAAATGCACGCTAACCTACCACTAAAAAAAATACGGGGAAGTACACAATACGACATGAAAGATGCTCAACAAATATATGTTAACGACGAATAAAGCGTAACAACACGAGTACGAATATTCAAATCAAAATGAAAATATCAATAGCATTTTATCAATATTAATTTCTCAATAACACATTAACCGGGTCACCAGGCCTCATCCCATCCGCATATGCTTTATCAAGACATTACCTCGGGAAGCAGGAATTTTGGCGGGTGCCCAACATCCCTGCCATATTAAAATCTCATGACAACGTGGCCAACAACAACATGAATAATACCACATGAATTCAAAGGAAATAACACTTGTGAGATTGAGGAGCATATTGTGTAAAATCCCATAGATTAAAACACCAAAAAGAATCCAACATAAATCTTCCCATAAAAGTTAGATTACTCCATCAAAATCATCTCCCAAGCTCCACCTCAAAACAACCCAATAACACACCTAAAGCTAAGGTTGAATGCATAAATATAAAGGGGTTATGTGAATATATAATAGGAGAGTTTAATAAAAATATGTTGGCTGCCAAAATATGTACCGAAAGTTGCTTCAAAATAGTCAAAGAGGGTTGCCTACCATCCCTTTAAATAAGGCAACAATAATTGAAGTTTAAATAAAAAAAACTTCTCAAACAAGATTTCTGGCCGAACCGAAAAATGGCCTAAATCGGGTCTAAATGACATTTTTTTGGAAATGTCGAAGAAGGGAAAGTTTCTCAAAATTAAATTTTGAATTGGTAGGGTGATTTTCAGAATTTTCTGAGCACTTTTATTTTTTTGAATAAAATAATAATATTTTATTTATTTATTCATTTTTCGATTTTTGACCACATGGAACTCTTAGGCCTATTTTTAGCATCCAATAAATATGATAAAATTATTTTTAAACCCAATAAAACGTCCTACAAAAATCACACAAGTTCGCGTCCTGCGCGACACATCGTGACAAAAGTCGCGTTATACCCATTTAAAAAATTCGGGTTGTTACATACTTCCCCACTAATAATGGGATTTCTCCCTCGAAATTCACCAAAAGACCAACTCTCAAAAATTAGTCCAAAAATCTCCAAAAATAATCTCGTCTCCCAAAAATAAATTCCTCACATCAAATCTCGAAACCTAACACGAATATCACCAAAAATACTCCATCTCCAAAAATTGCTAATCATGTAATGAACCCATAACCCAAGCCCCGAGGGTTACCGTATCCCTAAGCTCTGATACCATCTTTAATACCCCGCCCGCCCCGGGAGAGCAGAGCGGCGCGCTACTATCGATAAAATAAACCAAATTCACAAGTAACAAGGTATAGAGCATCTAAAAGTCCCATAATAAAAAAGATAAACCATTAATATCAATTCTTCAAATTAAATACAACAAGGTCTCTCGAAATAAAATAAATCGCCAATGCTCTATACACAAAAAATAAATACAAATCTTCTCATGTATACTCTCGAATATTCTTCCTAAAATATCCAAGCTAAAAAATCTCCATAGCGCCCCAAATCCGCGTTAACCTGCCACTAAAAGAAAATACGGGGAAGTACATGATACGACAGGAAAGATGCTCAACAAATATATGTTAGCGATGAATAAAGCGTAACAACATGAGTACGAATATTCAAATCAAAATGCAAATCTCAATGGCATTTTATCAATATTAATTTCTCAATAACACATTAACCGGGTCACTAGGCCTCACTCCATCCGCATATGCTTTATCAAGTCATAGCCCTGGGTAGCAGGAATTTTGGCGGGTGCCCAACATCCATGCCATATTAAAATATCATGACAACGTGCTCAACAATAACATGAATATTACCACATGAATCAAAATAATTCCAACAATTAGTTTTTCAGATTTCAATGAATTTAACAATTCAAAGAGTTCAATAATCACATGAATTCCAAGGGAATAACACTTGCGAGATTAAGGAGCATATTGTGTAAAACCCCATAGCTTAAAACACCAAAAAGAATCCAACATAAATCTGCCCATAAAAGTCAGATTACTCCATCAAAATCATCTCCCAAGCTCCACCTCAAAACAACCCCAAGAACACACCTAAAGCTAAGGTTGAATACATAAATATAAAGGGGTTATGTGAATATATAATAGGAGAGTTTAATAAAATATGTTTGCTGCCAAAACATGTGCCGAAAGTTGCTTCAAAATAGTCAAAATGGGTTGCCCACCATCCCTTTAAATAAGGCAACAATAATTGAAGTTTAAATAAAAAAAAAAACTTCTCAAACAAGATATCTGGCCGAACCGAAAAATGACCTAAATCGGGTCTAAATGACATTTTTTGGAAATATCGAAGAAGGAAAAGTTTCTCAAAATTAAATTTTGAGTCGCTATAGTGATTTTCAGAATTTTCTGAGCACTTTTAGTTTTTTGAATAAAATAGTAATATTTTATTTATTTATTCATTTTTCGATTTTTGAACCCATGGTACTCTTGGGGCTATTTTTAGCATCCAATAAATATGGTCAAATTATTTTTAACCCCAATAAAACTTCCTACAAAAATCACGCAAGTTCGCGTCCTGCGCGACACATGGTGACAAAAGTCGCGTTATACCCATTTAAAAAATCCGGGTTGTTACACTTCACGTCCTTCAAGAACATGATCTATAGACTCTTCTTGAGGGGCTTCACTTCTGTGGAACTTTAAAGGACCGCGAATTCCGATAGATCTAATGTTCTCATGAGTTGACAAAAATTTATTCAGAAGCTTCCACATAAAAATCGATATTTTTGCTGGAATAGATGGATGCCAAATGAATTTGTAAGTTAGAAGATGGCGGTGTTTGGGTCTAGCTAACTCCCATGCTGAAGTCATAGAAAAATTACCAGTACCAGTTGAGAGCCAAATCGTGTTATCATGATGATCCTCAAATATCCCATTAAACTGTAAGATATTTGATGACACATCTGAAGAAAAGTTATCCTCTATGAGCCCCGTATCCCAATTATTCCTCGAATCCCAAAAGAAATTGATTTCTTTATCTTCCAAAATGGCAATGTTTTTACAGACTTTCACTCCCCAATTATCCTTAAAAATACTTATATCTCCTGACCCTACCTGCCAAGACATATTCTCTTCAACTTTTTCTATAACAGAGCACATTTTGTTCCATGTGTGCGCACCATTTTTTTCTAAGAGAAGACATAGGATGCTGATTTCTGCAGTAGGCAGCCCTCGTAAATTGATCCCACAAAGATTCCTTTGATGTAAAGTTCCACCACATTTTCATGGTCATAGAGTTATCAATATCATATAAATTCCTGATGCCTAATCCACCTTCCAGAGTTGACCTTGTGATATTCTCCCATTTACACCACTGGTACCTTTTCTCCCCAAAGTTTGAGCTCCAAAAGAATCTGGTCATTAGGATATGCAATTTATTATAGTTAGATTTTTGTGGAGACAACATTGATAATAAATATAGCTGCATAGATACAAGAACTACCTTGATGAGCACAAGTTTTCCTCCTGAAGATAAGCATTTTGTTTTCCACCGAGATAGAACTTTCCTCATCTTTTGAATTATATTTTCAAAATAGATTATTCTCTTTCTTCCACTGTATAATGGACAACCAATATATGTGATGGGACTTTTTTTGAATTTCATTCCGGTGCATTGACTTAGAAATGATGGAGAGCTAGGTTTGATGTTATCAGAAACAAGAAAACTTTTTGTAGAACTGATCAACTGCCCTGATGTCTTCTCATATAACGTCAAAATCTACATTATCTTCTTCATAGTTTTCTTCATGCCAGAAGAGAAAATGATTATATCATCTACAAAAGCCAAATGATTAAATTTAAGACTTCCAATGGGCATTTTATATCCCACATAACTATGTTGCAGCACTATTTTGAGGAGATTTCTAGTTAAAGCTTCTACCATAATAATAAAGAGGCTAGGGGATAAAGGATCCCCTTGCCTTAAACCTCTAGATGCATGAAAAAAATCCCACATTTTCTCCATTTACCACAATAGTTATCCAGGCATTTGATATGACTCTCCACACTAAATCCAGCCACTGTTCACAAAATCCCATTCTTCTCATAACATTGATTAAAAACTCCCAAGATACTCAATCGTAAGCCTTGGATATATCCAATTTCATTATGACATTACCTCCCCTGTTCTTTTGATTTATTCTAGACATGAACTCTTGGGCAAGTAACACTTTTTTAGAGATGGATCTCCCTCTTATAAACCCTGATTGCATTGGGGAAATAATGAGAGGAAGCACTTGAGACACTCTATCATTTAATATTCTAGAGAAGATCTTATTGAAGAAATTATGCATACTGATAGGCCTAAAGTCATTGAAGGATTGAGGATTATCTACCTTTGGAATAAGAGCTACCCTTGTAGTCGTACATATCTTTGGAAGACAGTGACCTGCAAAAAAGAATTGGACTGCTTTCAAAATGTCTTCTTTTATCTCCTCCCAAAATAATGTAAAAAAATAACCTTTGAATCCATCCACTCTAGAGTTGCTGCTGGCATTTAAACCATTAACTTCTCTCTCAACTTCATCCATCTTAGGCCACTGAGTTATATAGATATTCATTTCCTCTGATATCATCTTAGGAATAGCATCTAACACATTTTCTTGGCCACACAGATCCCACTTTACTGGCAATTGGAACTGATTAGTAAAGTACTGAACTTCAGCTTGTTTTATTTCTTCTTGACTATCCAACCATACACCCTCCATATTTTTTACCTTCATAATGTTCATTCTTTTTTGCCCACATTTAACCAACCTATGGAAATAGCCAGTATTCTTATCCCCTTCATTAGACCACCTGTCATTTGCTTTCTGACTCCAGAATTCTTCTTCAATTTCAGCTTTAAATTATAATAAGACGTTGCTTTGCTCAATTCCTCTCTATTCTCTTCTGTGGGATCTTGTTCATAAAGAATTTTAGCTTGTAGAATGGGATCTTCTGCCGTTCTCGCTTCCTGGAATAAGTCCCCATATTTTCTTTTACTCCACTTACTTAGGTTTCTCCTTATCTCTTTGAGATTTTGATATATACTGACTATAGGATTTGTACAAACTACTTCCTTCCAATACTTCTGCACAATCTCAATACACTCCTTTTCCTTTGTCTAGAAATTTAAGAAACTAAAGGACTTAGGAAATTGATTTACTATAGATTCTCCTATGAAAAGGAGAGGAGAATGGTCCGACATACTCCTATTCAAATGAGACACACTCCATTTTAGATTAGAGTCCAAGCATGTTTGATTAACTAGGACTCTATCTAATCTACACCATATATTGTGCTCAGGATCCCTTTTGTTATGCCACATAAACTTTGATCCTATATAGCCCACGTCAGTGAGCCCATTCTCTTCAATACATTCATGAAATTCATACATAGCTCTCAGATTTACTTCGTTTCCACTAGCTTTCTCATTCATGTCTGCAACAATGTTAAAGTCACCACCTAACCACCAATAATTAGAGGTTCTGCAGCTATTCAAATAGTCCCACAATAATCGTCTCTCCATTATATTACAACTAGCATAAATTAGGACGTATTACATCTTATTAGTACTACCAGTTATAGAAATACTAAAGGTGATACATTAACTCATTTCAGAGATGACCTCCCAAGTATTTTCCTTCTTAAAAAAACACCAAATTTTACTATTAAGGTTTGACACACATGTGTCATACCCTAGTTCGAGACAATATAATTTAATCTTCTGCATTTTTTGTTTAGGCTCCATCATTATCATGCCTTTTAAGTCTTCTAATAGCTCCCTTCTTTGCTATACCCCTGACATTCCAAAGAATTGCCCCTATCATTAAAACGTTTTGGAAGAGGATTTAGAGTGGTACTTGAGAACATTTCCATAAATATCATCCAATTTCTTTCTCTTTTAGAGTCTTCTTCTTCTTTTAACCACCGTGAATCCCTCGTCATGCTCACTACTGAAACCAGGAGACTTACTAATACCATCTTGACTCAGAATATCTTCATAGTCTCGGTTTCCACCACCTTTGTAAACTCCATCATGGATATCATTCTCAGTAAGCACAGCAATAGGTTGTTGGTTCTATATTTTTTGGACAGTGAGTTGCACACTATCTGTGTTGTTATTATCCACTTCCTCTAATTGCTTTTGAGATTGATCTACTGCTTCAACTGAGGACATTTTCAACTTTGTCCTCTCATTCCCTATTTGAGGTAGAGCAACTGGAATAACATGAGGATTCTTTTGTGGACTAGCTTTATTCCCCACTAATAGAAATGTGGTTATAAGGCTTTGTTTGAGAGGTTTTTCTGACTCTTTCGGCATGACTATGAATTATCCTTCTTCCATTTCAAGATTAGAATCTTTTGCTTGATGATTTCCAAAAGATCTAATAACCCATTCTTTAGTAGTTTCAGGTCTCTTCTTCTTGGCTCCTACATTTGTTTTGACCCACTGATTCGACTCCTTTTTCCTACTTGATGCTTGACTTCTGACTCTTTTTTCTTCATATAGGAACTATCCTCTTTATGACCTTTCTTCTCACAATAATAACAAAACAGGGGGAAGATATTCATACACAATAGATTGCCAAAATCCAGACCTTTTCTCCTTATTCCCTATCCATACTCTCGATGGAAGAGTTTTCTTTAAGTTAACTTCAACAAAAACCCTAGCTTGACTACGTCTTAATAGATTGTCTGTCGCATGATAAATCTTGAGAGGATTCCCCACCACCTATGCAATAGAGAATAGAGCATCCCTATTATATTAGGTGGATAGGGAGAAGGGGCAATAATATCCAAGATGGAACAATTGTGGATTCTTTGTCAGGGTGGAACTCTATATCCCATTTAAAGGATCGTATAGGATACTTATGGATAAACCATGTTTGTTTCAACCAAAGTCTATGGAAATCTTCTTCATTCTCTGGTCTAATGAGGATGTTACTTTGGTCTTTTGGGCCTACATTAAAATTTTCTTTAAGAAGCTGCGAAGAAAAGAACTTAAGAGCATCATCGATTGATGGATGTCCATGAGAGAATTTCCCCACAACTGTATATTTGAAAGGGGATGCCATCTCCTGTAGGGTTTATTCTTCATACAGAATTGCTGGTTCTCCCTTGTACTGTGAGATCTTTTGAAAAGTTACAGGTTTCTTGATTTTTGAGGCAGTCACTGATGCAAAAGATTTTAGCTTCGCAGGCTGAGATGTTTGATTGGAATTATCTTCTTGGTTCAATGCTTGGAGGCTAGCAGGTTGTGGGAGTTTGTTTATCTGTAGAGGGGGAAAGGATAATGGTCATGTATCCAGGGTGGGTGCAGGAGGTGGATCCATGCAAACCCTAATTAGGGTTTACAAGGGGACGAGAGCGAGGATAAAAAACTTGAGTTGAGCTTATCTTCCTCAAGAATTTTTTTTTTTAAATTCAATTATATTGAAAATCTTTTTGGATTTTTGAAAATTTTCTGATTTTATTTTACAATTTTTTTAAAATTTTAAATCCCAACCTTACCCCCCAAACCTAAATTTTAAATTGTCCTCAACGTATGCACAAATAAAAATATGGACAAAGAAAATAAAGTAGAGAATTAAAAGGAGGATATTACATATGGCTTTCCACCTCTTGTCACCTACTTTAAAACTATACAAATGTATGTTAGCCATAAAATAAATAAAATAAAGCTTAACAACCTAAACAAAAATCTAAGAAGAAAAGAAAAAAAATAATTATATACACAATTGTGAAAAGTATCACCATCACCATAAATTAATAATCGAAATAATTGTGTGTTATTCCAATTAATTTCTTTTATAGTACTAAGTAAAAGAGTACTATAAACTAGAGAATATGACTGCACAACATAAATAAAACATTTATAGTAACGGTCATAATGGTGATCACCGACATCCTCAATAATAAAGGATTTTAGAACACATGAATCATGTGCCGATGCATCACATTGGGGTAACAAATCACAATAAGGATCCATAAAATTATTATCCATTTTCTGAAAATAGTCACGTAAAATTGGGGACGCATACTCCACTCCTAGATATGAGACTTTGCAAAAAGTATGAGACAGAGAGGCATCACATGGTGATACATTTTCTTCATAAAAAATCGGAGGACCGTCATAATTACTAGAATTATCAATAAAGAAAAATCGGGTGACGAATCCTCACTTAAGTTTTCTCACATACATGGTAAAGTAGCATTTTTCTCAATACAATTATAAGAAAAATGTTGATAAAAATCAACATCCAAATTATCAAAAGTATTACATGTGTCAATTTAGTTAATTTTTTTCTCACAAAATGATTATCCTCAATTTTATCATGTCTGTTTTCAAAAATCTCGTCATTACAATGTAACACCCCGCCTAATGGGATACCGGGCGATCACTCCTATATCAAATTAAAATAGGAGTCTCATATGGATCATTCTTAGCATCACTGTCGAAAATCCATTTATTTACTAATAACCTATTAGGCCGATGTCAAAATTTTAACTTTACTACTCTTTTTAACAATTACTAAATTAAAACATCCACACAGTTTTGCGGAAATAAAACTGAATGAAATAAAATAACCGGACACTCGGTCGAAATATACAACCATATCGAATGATGCTCTAAAAGAATAAATAAATGCACTTGGACCATTGGCCCGAGTATTTATACAGTACCTCCTATCTAGAGTACAAGGATAGAAGCGTCTATCAAGAATCCTGCACGCATCCACAGCTGCTGCAACTGACGTCTAACTCGAAAGATGTGTCATCCAGGCGTCCATGTGTCTGGACACCTATATATATATATAATATAGCAAGAAAGGAAAAGTAGATAAACGGGTGAGAGTCCGAGTTTTGAAAATATTTAGCAAGTGCATAAATGCCTTATTATTTTGAAAAAGGTTTTATCTCATATTTAAGTTTGGTATCGCACTCCCATGAGATACCCCTCACCTCTCCACTAACAGTGCACTCCTAGCGCATCCCTCTAAACATCCTAGTCAAGCTACCCTGCTAAACTAGGCTATCACCCAATCACTATCAACCCTAGATAGTCCAAGCAATGTACTAAGGGTTAAACTTCACCCCAGTCTCAACGCTATGCCATGTTCGTGCGTGGGGTGTCTCGCAAAGCGAAATCCAAACAAGGAACCCCCCCGATACACTACTACGCGGCACGGTCGATAGTCGAGATCCGCCAGTCCCTCAGTACAGAAAGATATATATAAATATATATACCATAAGAATTTATAATATAAGATCACTAAGGATTAAACTTCTCCCCAGTCTCAACACATTGCCATATTCGTGCGTGGGGTGTCTCGCAAAGCGAAATCCAAACAAGGAACCCCCCCGATACACTACTATGCGGCAAGGTCGATCGTCGGGATCCATTAGACCCTCGGTACTCGATTCATCCATATATACATATACATATTTTACCATAACCATCCGGATCTATCTCCCGAAATGAGAATCCATATACAAAGTAATTATCAATACTTTCATTTTTCTAAAAACTTTCCATTTCCCTTCTCATATCCAGGAAATGTAAATGTAAAAGCCAATTCATTATCATGAATTGCTTTAACAAATCATATACTTTTAAAAGCCAGTTTTATTATCATAAAAATGCTTTTCCATTTTATATCATCCCATTTCCCTTTTTATACTCAGGAAATGTATTCAAAGACATTTTCATTATCATAAAAATGCTTTGATCATATCATATGCTTCCACATCCCTTCTTCCATCCGGGAGTGTTACCGAAGCCAAATCCTTTTATCCTATTTCCCTTCTTCCATCCAGGAAATGTAAATGTAAAGATAATTTTATTATCATAAATTGATTTAACATATAACGCGTTCTAAGACCGCCCGTTCGGGTTTCCCCACTGTGCGCGCCCCTAAATGGCTATCATCTTTCAGGGCCTATCATCAAGACAACCTGGGATCCTACATCGCAAGACGTCGGGAAGCGGCCATATGCCTGCGGGATAGTCAAGACCACACCCGGAATCTCCTAACCAGCGCAGAAAAATACAACAAACGCTCATATGGCCTATAGGACTATATCCACCCTGCGTTAATTTGTCAGGGGGCTTCACCATACGCACGCAACTTCCCTTATGATAGCGATTTAGAGAGGTGTGTATCCATACATTATTAATTAAGAAAATCATTTACCTTTCCATTTTGAAAACATTTATATTTACATTTTCAAAAGTCATTTATCTTAATTCATATATATACTTTAATCACATAGTATATATATATACCATATATTCCTACCTGGATATATAAAAATGGCCATATTTGCCAAACCATCTATCGATGACCAATAATCCCAAAGTTTCTCTCAAAGAATCATAATCATGCATTCATATATGCATAATACTAAACCCAGAGTATAATCTTACTTCAATAAGTAATATATACCAAAATCCCATCTACGGATTCATTTGGATATCTCCAATTATACTAATTCACTCTAAGTGAATATACATATGTATATATTCCCAATTCCTCAAGTCCTTTAGGACATAACCCTCCATAATACTCTAATTTGGAAGGCCTTTAAACTATAAACTCAAAAAGGAGAAATAATCCTAATCTCCAAAATCTTGGGCTGAAAACAGGGCACCGGTCGACCGGTCATGGGCCCCCGGTCGACCGCGGGTTGTAAATAAGCCTACGAAACAAAGCAGTAGGCCCTTTCCCCTTGACGCGGTCGACCGGCCATGGGGGCGCGGTCGACCGGTCACACCAGGTCTCCCAAATTAAATTTCTTCAATTCCTTAATCCAACCACCCAAATTCATTAACGGGGTTTCTAAACTACACCAAAAATAATCGCACACATCTACACGATTAATTCTAGCAGTAATTTTTCCAATTCCCGATTTGATTTCCGAGTTGATGATTTCAACTCGGAGCTGCCATCTTGTAAAAATCATATCAAATCGTAAAAAAATCAGAAAAATACGCGGTCGGCGTCCACGCGACCGTATCGAAACGATCTACAACTTTTGTGTTTTGGCCGAGAGCTAAATCAATTCTTTTCCTGGCCAAAATGGCCCCACAAGGTTACGGGATTACTATTCATCACCTTCTTCAAGAAGGTTTCGGCCATTAAAGCTTCTCCCAAGCTTTTGTCGCCTCACCCAACGTCCTACAACCTAAACCAACTACAAATACCCATATAATACGGGTTCTAAACGTCCTAGAACCCAAAATCACCAATTAATTTAGGTTAAAACCTAAGTTCCACAAATTGAAATATTATTGGGGGTTTTATTGTTTTAACTCCTTAAAACCCGTTTTATCCACGAAAACCCAACCCAAAATCTTTAGGGTTTGTTTATACCAAACTACGGTATGAGATATTTATGCAAAAAGATAAATAAAGCAAGTAAACACTTGCCTCGTGGATAAAATCCGACGTCCTCGAGTCGAATCCGGCGGAGTTGGCCCAAGATCTCCATTTTCTCCTCCTCTTTCTCCTTCCTCTCTCTCTTCTCTCTCTTTTCTTTCTTTCCTTTCTCTTTTTCTCCCTCTCCCTCTCTTTATAAAGAAAGAAAAAGGGTTATGCCCCTTAAAACTCAAAAACGACTCGTTTACCCAATTACGAGTTACTTTTACCTCTAAAATTCCCCGAAGCTCAATTTCGACAATCGGACACTCTTTTTCGACTATCTCAGACATTCTGAGACTCATGGCGCAGTCGAAATTTCCATCCGAGGTACTTGACCGCAAATCACTATTCCAACCCAAAATAAATAAATGCGGGTTTTCCAATTAAAAATATTACCTCGTGTCGCTTTACTCAACGGCGACATATAATTAAAATATTTCGACCTATTTAGTCCCAAAAATAATTACAGCACCCATCGAAAATCATTCAATCCTCGAAAATCCCAAAAATTACTATTTAGGAAAATTCCCCAAATTGTCAATTTATATTTAATTATGGAATTTAATTGTCTCCAAAAGGGCGGGTTGTTACATACAACGTTTGTTAACCTCTTCCCAATTCATACACTTTGATGGACAATTGGTAATTAAAGGAGTTGGACTCTCGTCCATGCCATCTTTAATTTCATTAAAAAATATTACTGACTCAAATCGAAATATGTAGTCATCTGAATTTCTAGTATTTTCTATCCATGCATCCAAAGGATCAATATAGGAATTCGAAAAATATGACGGGATAACACTGTTGGGATCACTCATTGTAATTTATTACGTCAATCTCCTTTTTTTAATTATTTGTTTTGGTGTGCTACAAAAAAATAATACAAAAATAAATACATCAATTGTATAGTGCGACAAAAAAATATTAATTACAAATATAACTACACAGGCACTCACGGTGTATTTTGAAAAGAAAAAAAAATTACAACAAAAAGCACATTATTGAATTTTTTTATTTTATTTTTTAAAAAATTGTTATGCTACTAGATTTTTTTTTTAAATATTATGATTTTTTTTTGGAAAGCAAATTAATTTCGACACAGGATCAAAAAATTCCTAAGCAAACACAAAGCAATTTGAGTTTATCTGAATTAGGTGAGGAGAAGCTCAATTTTTTAAAATCTAATTTCCCGAGATTATTCGACGACAATGAGTCTTTGAAATAATCTCCCTAATTAAAGAGCTCCTAACTCTTGACAAGGGAGAATTTAAAAGATGACCAACTCCGGACGATCACCTCAATTACCAAATTTTTCCTCCAGGTAGGTGGTCGGTACGAAGACTCATTAAAAATCACCAATCCTAGTCAAGGTGAAAATGACATCGGTTTGAAAATTTCGTGTTTGGATTAACTTTTAATCCCAGCGTTGAAAAGAATGTACCTACGAGCTATGTGACACCCTATGGCCAATGTCTAATAAATTTTAAATTAAAATTATGGCTTGGGTTATGCAGATGCTCGGATAACTTAGTGATTTGTAGGCCAAGGAAGGGTGATGAAATCCCTACCTAATCTTAAAATTGGGTTTTCCCCTTAAGTAAAATTATGGAACGTGCTTACTGAAATTTACGAAAATAGTTTCACATAGGAGCACACAAGACTTACCTTCGGCATGGACTTTTTACATTTACTTGTTTACAACGGGCCGAAGTTTTATTTGACGTCGATCGGAGGGAAACGTCGCCTTCGTTTCAGTCATCTCTGAGAGTACCTTGTGCTCGTGGCAAGATTGCACAAGTAACTTTAGTGCTTTTCCCACGGTTGCTCTCTTTTACGTTCTATTTTTCTAAAAAAGAGCACATAAACTATACCAAGCGTAAAGTACAACAAAAATTATTAAATACAAAAATAATTACATATGCACTTACAATGTCACTTTTTTTTTAAAAGAGAAAGAAAAGTAATAATAAATAAAAGCACGCTATAAGATTGGGGGAAAAATATACTGAAAAAAATGCTCTTGTAACTAAATAATAAAAAAATATATATTTATTTTTTTCGATATAATTTTTTTAATTTTATAAAAAATATTTGCCTCCAAATTACAAGACCGTGAAATCTGGAAATTTTTAGAATGATAAAGTTTTTTTTACATTTATTTTATTTATTTTTCTTTTTTCAAAATTTTGGTACTTTTATGACTTAACTAGTGTCTAAAACAACTATTTAACCTCTAAAAGGCTCAAATCCAAATATTTTTTTTTGAATAAAAAAACTATTGCTGTTTTTTTATGTATATATATATATATATATATACACATACATTTTTTTGGAGTACGTTTATGACGAAACTAGTGTAAAAAGAAGTAGTTATTCATAAAAGACTTTAAATCTGATTTTTTTTGTACAAATTACAGCAGCCTTGAAATCTGGAAAATTCCAGAAGAAGAAAAAAAAAATTGTATTTTTTTTTTCAAAATTTTAAGTAGTTTATGACAAAACTAGTGCAAAAACAACTATTTAATCACAAAAGATTTAAATCTGATATATTTTTTTTAAATTAAAAAAATACGCTGTTGGAAATTTGAATTTTTTGCATTTTCTTTTAAATAAAACTATTCCGAAATTCAATATTCTTAAAAATTAGCCAAAATCCCTGGCAACGACGCTCAAAACTAGTTGTCAAATTTTATTTGCTATAAAATTACCGCAAGTGCACGGGCAATTGAAATATAGTGGGTGTAAGTACGGGTCGAACCCACAGAGATTTCGTCGATTTTTATAAAATATTGAATGCCCAACTAGACATATGAGTGTATAAAAGTGATTAAGTTTCTAAAATAAAAATAAAAACTGAATAAACGAACAAGTATAAGAGATAATATTAAATGTGGAAGAAACTAGGACGTCGGCTCCGTTTGTCGATCCTAATTAAATTAACATAACAATTTAATTCGGTAATTTATAACATAAAATATACTAACTCTCGTCGCGTACATTTCCGAGAGTATAACATTATATGCATTCAAAATATTGTAACGTCTCTGGAATTAGACACCATAAATCCCTATTCCCTCGAAATTATTATGTTTTAAAATTTTAATGTGTATTTAAGCATGAGATATCAAAACATCTAAGTGCAAGCATAACCCATCAAAAATGAGAACTTAAAATTTTTTAAAGCATAAATTTATAATTAATTCTTGAGGTTTAAAAATATACTCTCGTGTATTTTTAAGCGAATACCGAATTTTTTTATTTCAAATTTAAACACGTCGGAATATGTACGAAATTAAATTAATATATTTAATTTAAATAGTCATGACAAACATCACCTAAGTCCTAGTAATTAAACTACTCACACATCATATTTGACACACAAATATTGCAAGATGAAAAAATATTTTTCATTAATAAATGTCAACTTAAAAAATTTCGGATCCAAGACTTGAATTACAATATACAATATGCTCCTCCAAAGTGTGCCTAAAAAATGCTCTCTACACAGATTTTTTTTAATCTCTCAAAGTGTGTCTTTTTTTTCTATCCAAAAGTGTCTCCCAAGATTGAAATTGGCCCATAATTTATACCCAAAAATCTGACAGGAAAATATGATAAAGTGGAGGTATAAATCGTGGGAACACTAGATAGAAATTATGTGAAGAGATATGGGGTTATGGGGATGTGTCATGCCTTAGTGGGTGGAAAGGAATTTTCCTTTCGGCAGAAGCAAAAGGAAGGGGGAAAGTGGGCTGGTGCATGGAAGTAGTGGGTTGGTGGGGTTGGATGGGTTTTTAGTGCTAGGATTTTCGCCAACAAATAATATGGGAGAGGCAGGGTTTGACACCTGACCTCCTGCCCAATTTTCCTTCTCTCAACTAGCTCACCCAACAACACTTTTTGATATAAAAATATACCTAATTATATTTAACAACATATTAAAACCCCATTTTTTATAATTTGCACAATAGCCCATATCACCATAACTTTCACGTACGACCTCCAATCGACACACTGCTAAAATCAAAGTGACCCATATTTCGAGCTCAACAATATTCCACTAATGTCCGGGTCTCGAGGTTGACTTCGGGCTTTGACCCGGGGCTTTGACTTTGACTTTCTTTTGAATTCGAACTTTGCATGGACATAACTTCTTCGTTTCAACTCCGATTGACACGCCGATTGAATCCAGGCGTCCCTTGATTCAAGGCCTTCAATTTCTGTGTTTGGTCCAAGTCCGAAATTAGTCATTTTCATTTACAATTTTTCCCTGGAAGGTGCGTAAGTAACATTTTCAAGCTCAATTTGCGTACGGACTTCACCGCTTTCTTTTTAAACCTTTCAATACTCAAAAACAAACTTGCACGAGAGATTATCAATGAATATATGATGTGAGTGTGATGTTCTCAGAATTGCATTATTAACCCCATTTATTCTGAAATTTGTATTATCTTTTAAATAACAAAAATAACTTTAAGAACTCTTTGTTAATGGTGCAACGAGATTAATACGTCGTAAATTTGGGTTTAAATAGTACAATTTAATGCACTCATCAAATACCCCCAAACCTAAACTTTGCTAGTCCTCGAGCAAAAATTAAAATCTAACTCACTTTCGTAGGAATCACGGTTGCACTTAGTATGTGAAACAAGCCATTAAACCTCTAGGTTGCCCTAGTGGACGAGTTTTGTCTCGTTAGGGTTTGCAATGAATATACCCGCAAAATTCAAAAACTTGACACAATTTACAAAAGACAAAAGTATAATATAAACAAGTCTTGAATGAAAATTTCATAAATATAGTAAAAATTCACTTTTCGGTCTCAACTTATTATGCGTCTGTGCATAGCCAATATAACCGTCCAATTCAAACGATTTGATCGTTAAGGTTCTTATCCAGAAGTTCGTTTTGATTCAAATTCTCACGGGATGCGCTCACAAACGAACACTCGTAGTTGGATAATTTCTCTCCGTATATGTGAATGAAAGAGTAAACTTAATGATCAAAATTCACATATACATAATGAAAGACGGACAATTTATAATGGATGACTATGATCTCATGAATGAAAGATCGGTTACCTTTGAAAACTTGAATCAAACTAAAATATCCTATTCATCTTCTCTCCACACTATAACTAACTTTACTTGAGATTAATTAGGACTTTCATTTGGTTGTATTGTAGGCTCGGTTTTGGCTAGAAAGAACGGATTTTGGAGTTTCAAAATTTTTTGAGAATATAGAGATTATCAGGATTTTGACTTTTAGGCACTTTCCAACCTCCATTTTCATTTCTTTTCTTTTTCGACTCACATACTCCATTCTCTCTTCCTATTTAATTTTTTTTCCATATTTTTTTCATTCTTTCTATCTTCCCTTTTCTTCTTTCTTTTCTCTTCACATATTATTCTAACAAACATTCTTCTTTTGGCCTTTTGCTCAGGGTTTCTCCGATGAAGGGGATTATGCGTTTCGAAAAGAAGGGGAAGTTGGCACCGAGGTATGTGGGGCCGTTTCCTATTATTGAGCGGATAGGACCGGTTGCGTATAGACTCGGGTTACCGGAGCATTTGCATCGGATTCACGACGTGTTCCATATTTCCTCGCTAAGGAAATACCTTAGGGATGATTTGGCTCATTCTCACATTTCTGTGGAGGACATCGATCTCCAGCCGGATAGCTCTTATGAGGAAGGGCCGATTGCTATTTTGGACCGAAGCGAGAGGAAACTACGGTCAAAGATAGTCCCGTTAGTACGTGTTCAGTGGCGACATCACAATGTCGAGGAGTCCACATGGGAGCGCGAGGATGAGATGCGCGAGCGTTATCCAGAGCTGTTTTTATCAGGTACTTTCTAGTTTCGAATTTCGGGACGAAATTCAGTTATTAGGGGGGAAGTATGTAATACCCCGTACTTTTGGCTATATTTATTTTTGGGATTAATTAATTAAATGCGTATTAATTGGAAATTAATCCGGATTATAAATACTAATGAGATGCGTATTGGTATTTGATTATGTGCATATATGATTATATATGAACTTGGTATTATAAAATTTGTCGTGAGATTTATATACGGCAATTTGGAAATTTTATTGAGACGCGTGGGACCGCCGCGTCACGGTATAATATTTTATTTATAAAAAGTGAATTTAAAATCTATAATCCGTATGGTCGTTTTGAGTGCGCCAACGCGTCCGGAAGGGTCGAGATAGTCAGAAAACACTAGCTGGGGGTATAGTTTGGGTCCCGGGGTAATTTTAGACCATACCGGTAACTTAAAGGGTATTTTAGTAATTTGGTATTTTTGGGTAATTAAAAGTGACGAAAATTGAGAGTTGTAATCTGATAAGGATTGACCCCAACCAACCCTTATTAACCCAACAAGCTACGGAGGTTTATTGAAATTAGGTTTCATAAGTTTCCCCAAAGCAAACCCTAGCCACCATAGCCTTTTGGAGAAGAAAGCTTGGAGAAGGAGAGAGAGAGAGGAATTCTGCAGAAATTCTACACCGAATCCACACCAAATTCAGAAATCAAACCAAGGCAAGTGACTTTATTTCCATTTAATTACTGAGAATGTCTTTTCCATGTTAGAAATTGAAGAATCTTAATTGTTCTTGAAAGATTAAAAGAAAACCCATGAAATTTGAAGTTATTATTGAATATTGGGATAGGTTTGCATGTAGAAACATTGTTGGGAGATTTAATTTCGGATATTTCATATCTAGGTGATGTATAAACGAATTAAAATCTGGGAATTTATGATGAGAAGAAGTTAGGGTTTATGTCCTTGAAGAAAATTGGGAATTAATGTAGAAATTGTGATTTAATGATGTTTAGATGATATCAAACCCTTTAATGATGTTAGTATAGCCCCTTAACATGTTTGAGGATGATTAGAGAACTCAATATATTGTGGGAACGAATTTTAGAAGAGGTTTGAGGAGTATAAATGGTGAAAAACGATTTTTGGGAAATTCTGGGCCGAAACTGGCATCTCGTTAGAAGCAGCCCCCAGGTCGTTCGAACGAGCTCGTTCGAACGAGCTTCTAACGAGTTGACCAGTCGTTATTAACGAGTAGGATTTTCGTTCGATATCTCGTTCGAACGAGATATCGTTAGAAGGGTCAGTTCGTTCGAACGAACTGGGATCTCGTTCGAACAGCCTCGTTCGAACGAGACTTCTAACGACCTGACAGTCCAAACTCGTTCGAAGCCTCGTTCGAACGAGACTTCTAACGAGTTGACAGTTTGACCCTTTTTGGACTGTTTTGACTTTTGGAGTTCCGGGAGATGGTTCAAGGGTAGAGTTAGCATCCCTTTGATGATATAGTGACTTAGTTGGGACTTTTGGGTTGTTGGGATTAGCAAATCATATACGAGAGTTATATTCAATGAATCATTTGGGTTGAGACGTGAGTGACTACTACGATGTGAGGATGAATTATAGCGCGTATAATTATGAACCGGAATAAAATAAGTTGTGATAATTAGTTAGTACGAGAATGCGATATGTACTACGATTAAAATACGGTATTACTAAGATATGTGTTTACTTAGTATTAGTATATGGATTGTTTGTATGACATACCTACCATACTTGCTATCACGGGAGGTTTCGTTCGCTTAGGACCCTCTAATCCTTGTGTGCCTACGGGGGGGATATAGACTGGTACCTTGATGAACATAGATCATAGAAGGACTTATTGTGATATTAATAAGTCTGCATGACCATGGGAGCGTAGGTATGTGCGTGACCCATGAGATGGTGACTGTGTTCGCCTCCATTATTTGTGATGTTGTTATCGGTAAACTATTCCTGAGAGATTCGGAATATGTAATCCTTATGTACGTGATGTACCGGGATGGATAGCAGAGTATGTGTGCACTACAGCTTAGATTGCGGGGTGCTTGTATCGTATATTTATGATGTGAATAATATACATTAAATTAATGGAAATCCTCATGTTAATGTTGTAAAAATATTACGGTATGGTTTCGAGTTATATAATGAGTTAACTGATAGTTATATCATTGGCATATTTAGTAACTGTATTCACAGTAAACCTCTACTTAATTACGAGAGTTGTTATGTTATATGGAACCGATTACATGGGTAGAACCCGTGGTAGTCTAGCTAGTTATGTTGTCAGTTAGCTAGTAGTATGGGTAGTTATAGATGGGTACTTGCGTTAGGAGTGCACAGTTAGACGAGAGGTGAGAATATAATGTGAGTGCACGTCCTAACATGTACTTTGCATTTAATGTTGTAAATGTTTTTAAAGCACTTGCAGGTTTTTAAAATGATTTCCACTTTCGGGCTCTGACCCATTTGCTTTCAAATATATTTTCTTGTAAAACCTTTTTAGGTGCCCAGCCACAAGGACACCAAGCATAGGTACTCATTCAGGTGACGTGCTGTAGCTGGTTGTGGAAGCTACAGGGATTTGCTCATAGACGCTTCTATCTTTTGGATTCCAGAGTCACTATCTATCAGTTGTAGGGCATGTTGCCCATTCCTATTTAGAGCATTTTTACATTTCGGTTTTCAGACTCTAGCATGTATTGCTCAGTATTCAGTTTTAGTTATTTATTTCAGTTTACATATCAGTTGTGGGATTTGTATTGAGGAGTTTTTCCTCCAGGTTATATTTACATATTGTGATGGTTGTTCTTTTTACTTCAGTATGGTGAATGGTGTTATTTAGTTATTCATTACTCTTGTTGCATGTTAATCAGACTTAATAAAATTTGGCACTTACTTTTTAAATACTAGGTGGTTAGTAATAATAAAACGTTTTCGACAGTGATGCTATTAACTGAGCCAGCTTGGCATTTTGAATTAATTTTATAAAGGAGTAGCTACCCGGTGTTTAATTAGTCGGGGTGTCACAGGTGGTATCAGAGCATCAGGTTCTAGTGTCCTTTAGGATCTGTACGGCTATTATGTTTCCGCTACGTTTTCTTTGATATAGAGCCCTATATTTTAGGACTGTTGTACTCTTATTGTGTACGTTTCGTTCTTCAGCTATATTAAGTTTATAAACCGTGAACTTATAAACTTTGTTCTTGTTTCAGATGCCTCCACGACGTGCACGACGAGTTCCCAGGAATGCTACGCCCGAACCCCAGCCCGCTCCAGTTCAGGGCATGTTGAACGCCACTGAGGTTGCTGCTATAGTAGCCCAAGCGGTAAATGCTGCGATTACCGTGATTCAGCAGGCACCACCGCAGGCGCCGGTTGTCGCGCCAGTCCAGGTTAATGCATTCCCGTCTACTTGGGAACGTGTACGTGACGCTTTTCAGAAAGCGCATCCACCAGAGTTTGCTGGAAGCTCAGATGTGGTTATCTCGAGCCAATGGAGGAAGGACATGCAGAGGCATTTGAGGATGCATGAGTGCACTGATGTTCAGAAACAAGTGCTAGCTACTTTCAAGCTAGTTGGATCTGCGCTACAGTGGTGGGAGTCTATTACCACCGCGGAGGAGAGGGATACCCTCACGATACAGGAGTTCTGGGTGCGGTTCGACCGCAAGTATTTTCCGTCCGCAGTTCATACAGAGATGAGGAGGAAGCTGATGAGTTTGAAGCAGGAGGGCAAGACAGTGGCCGAGTATGAGGCCGAGTTCACTAATCTGTTGAACATCGTTCCAGACGAGATTCCAACAGAGAAGAAGAAGATAGAGAAGTTCACCGACGGGTTGAATTGGAGAATCCGTCAGCATCTGCTAGGGAACCTATCGTTGGCCACGTATTCTGATGTGGTTAACGCTGCGTTATTGCACTGCCAGGACCACCGTTTTCATATGGCCGAGGGCAAGCGGTCAGGGGAGTCTAGCCATCAGGGCAGGACCGGAGGACATGGTGCCAGCGGGGCACAATCGGGTCAGGGGCAGAGACAGACTGAGCAGGGCTCCCAGCAGGGGGATAACAAGAGGTTCCGATCAGGGAACTACAGGCAGGGACAGGGAGGTTTCCGCCAGGGCCATCAGGGTCCAAACGGCCATCAGGGCCAGCAGGGACAGAATGGGCAGCAATTTCATCAGGGCCAGCAGGGCCAAGGGAGGAATGGTAACGGCCACCAGGGCCGGGGACAGCAGGGGCAGAGGGGAGGGAACTTCCCAGGGAAGTGCTTTACTTGTGGCAAGACTGGCCATAAGAAGCAGGATTGTCCTGATAGGGGCAGGGCCCCACAGCAGCAGCAGCAGGGTGCTCGCCAGGAGCCACAGAGACCTATGTTTCCCGCCGCTCTTCCTGCACCGCCACAGATGGCAGCTTTGCCACCCATTCCAGCAGTCCCAGCTCAGCAGGGGCAGCTACAGTATGGACGTGTCTACAACGTCCACCAGGCTGCAGTTCCACAGGCACCGCCCGCGATCGAGGGTACGTTTCCTATCCATGGCACTATGGGTCGGGTGTTATTTGATACGGGTGCTACACATTGTTTTATTGCTACACACTTCGCGAAAGCTTTAGGATTGTTAGCTACGGCAGAGAGCACAGTGACGTGTGTCGACTCACCATTGGGGAGTGGGTCACTTATTTTCTTTATATGCCGGGGAGTCGGGGTAGAGGTTGGTGGTTTGGTATTGCCTGCGAACATGTTAGTGTTAGACATGCATGTTCACGATGTGATCATCGGTATGGATTGGCTCGTATCATATAGGGCCATGATTGATTGCTTCAGCGGGAGCATTGTTTTTGCCATTCCGGGGCAGGAGATGTTTATAGTGGCGATGCCTCGCCCAGAGGGAGGATCGACCGCTCATCTGTATTACATAGAGGAGGATACCTCTAAGGAGGTTGTGATTCCTTTAGATTCGATCCCGGTTGTCAGGGAGTATTCGGATGTGTTTCAGGAGATACCAGGCTTACCACCCAGTCGAGAGATAGACTTCGTTATTGATTTGCTACCGGGTACGAGACCTATAGCACGTGCACCGTACCGTATGGCTCCAGCTGAGATGCGAGAGCTACGGGATCAGATAGAGCAGCTGTTAGGGCAGGGCTTTATTCGCAGGAGTACCTCACCTTGGGGCGCTCCAGTTTTGTTTGTGAAGAAGAGGGATGGTTCACTGAGATTGTGCGTGGACTACCGAGAGTTGAATAAGGTCACGATAAGGAATAAGTATCCGTTGCCTCAAATCGATGACTTATTCGACCAGTTGAGAGGAGCTTCTTTCTTCTCTAAGATTGACTTGAGGTCAGGTTACCATCAGTTGCGTATCAGGGAGGAGGATGTCTCGAAGACTGCGTTCTTGTCGAGATATGGTTCTTACGAGTTTCGGGTTATGCCTTTCGGCTTGACCAACGCTCCAGCAGTGTTTATGGACTTGATGAACAGAGTGTTCAGAGACTTCTTAGATCAGTTTGTCATTGTCTTCATTGATGATATTCTGGTTTACTCTCAGACAGAGGAGGAGCACGCCGAACATTTGAGGCTGGTTTTACAGACACTTCGTCAGAACGAGCTGTATGCAAAATATGAGAAGTGCGGGTTTTGGTTGAAGGAAGTCCAGTTCTTGGGTCATATTATTTCCGATCAGGGAATATCTGTTGATCCGGGGAAGGTGTCAGCGGTAAGGGAGTGGGGACAGCCCACGACACCAACGGAGATTCGTAGTTTCTTGGGTTTAGCAGGATACTACAGGAGGTTTATTCGGGGTTTCTCAGAGATAGCAGGTCCTTTGACACATCTTACTCGTAAGGGTGTGCCATATATCTGGAGTGATGCCTGTCAGTTGGCATTCGATGAGTTGAAGGACAAATTGACCTCAGCACCTGTGTTAGCATTGCCGAGACCGGGAGTTGAGTATTTGGTTTACACCGATGCGTCTTTGCAAGGGCTTGGAGGTGTGTTGCAGCAGGAGAGACAGGCCATAGCTTATGCTTCCCGTAAGCTTAAGCCTCATGAGAAGAATTACCCCACACATGATTTGGAGTTGGCGGCAGTGGTATTTGCCTTACGGATTTGGAGGCACTATCTTTTGGGGGAGAAGTTTCAGCTGTTCACGGACCACAAGTCACTACAGTATCTGTTCACGCAGAAGGAATTAAATATGCGGCAGCGTAGGTGGCTTGAATTTGTGAAAGACTACCAGTTCGACATACAGTACCACCCGGGTAAGGCTAACGTGGTAGCAGACGCGTTAAGCCGTAGGCCAGCAGACAAGGTGGCAGAGGTGTGGAAAGCGAAGTGGAAGGAATTGGGACACCAGGATGCAGTTGCCCGATCTTTCATGTCTGTGATGACCGTTACACCGCAGATTGTCACGAAGGTTGTACGGGCACAGGCAAATGATTCTTTCTGTCAGGAGCAGATAGTTCGATTACTCGCTGAGGGAGCTGAATCCTATACCGTTAGCTCAGACGGGGGATTACGCTTCAATGGGAGATTGGTAGTTCCGGAAGGAGAGGAATTGCGACACGATGTTATGGCAGAGTCGCACGGTTCACGGTTCGCGGTACATCCCGGAGGGGACAAAATGTACCAAGACATGAGACGGCAGTATTGGTGGAGCGGTATGAAGAAAGATATCGCTGAGTTTGTCTCGAAATGCGCCACTTGTCAACTTGTAAAAGTGGATCATCAGAGACCAGCAGGATTGCTACAACCGTTGGAGGTTCCGGTGTGGATGTGGGAGAGCATATCCATGGATTTTGTCACGGGGTTGCCTACGTCGCAGAGGGGTCACGACTCCGTTTGGGTAATTGTGGACAGGTTGTCCAAGGTCGCTCACTTTTTACCCGTTAGGACTGATTACACTGCGGGACAGTATGCCCAGCTCTTCATTTCAGAGATTGTGAGACTTCACGGTGTGCCCCTGAATATCGTGTCTGACAGAGACAAGATATTTGTTTCGCGGTTTTGGGAAAGTTTCCAGGAGGCCATGGGCACAGAATTGCGGTTGAGTACGGCTTATCATCCGCAGACCGATGGGCAGACAGAACGCACCAATCAGATGTTGGAGGACATGCTACGCATGTGCATTATTGACTTCGGGGGTGGATGGGAGCAGTACCTTCCACTGGTGGAGTTTGCTTACAACAACTCCTATCAGTTCACGATTGGCATGGCTCCGTTTGAGGCATTGTACGGTAGGCCTTGTCGTTCCCCAGCATGTTGGTTGGAAGTGGGGGACAACAAACTACTTGGGCCAGAAGTGATCCAGGATACTTCGGCAAGGATTGAGTTGATTCGAAGTCGCATTCGGGTAGCTCAAGACAGGCAGAAGAGTTATGCTGATGCAAAGAGGTTTTTCAGGGAGTTCCAAGTGGGGGACCAGGTTTTGCTCAGGGTTTCTCCGATGAAGGGGATTATGCGTTTCGAAAAGAAGGGGAAGTTGGCACCGAGGTATGTGGGGCCGTTTCCTATTATTGAGCGGATAGGACCGGTTGCGTATAGACTCGGGTTACCGGAGCATTTGCATCGGATTCACGACGTGTTCCATATTTCCTCGCTGAGGAAATACCTTAGGGATGATTTGGCTCATTCTCACATTTCTGTGGAGGACATCGATCTCCAGCCGGATAGCTCTTATGAGGAAGGGCCGATTGCTATTTTGGACCGAAGCGAGAGGAAACTACGGTCAAAGATAGTCCCGTTAGTACGTGTTCAGTGGCGACATCACAATGTCGAGGAGTCCACATGGGAGCGCGAGGATGAGATGCGCGAGCGTTATCCAGAGCTGTTTTTATCAGGTACTTTCTAGTTTCGAATTTCGGGACGAAATTCAGTTATTAGGGGGGAAGTATGTAATACCCCGTACTTTTGGCTATATTTATTTTTGGGATTAATTAATTAAATGCGTATTAATTGGAAATTAATCCGGATTATAAATACTAATGAGATGCGTATTGGTATTTGATTATGTGCATATATGATTATATATGAACTTGGTATTATAAAATTTGTCGTGAGATTTATATACGGCAATTTGGAAATTTTATTGAGACGCGTGGGACCGCCGCGTCACGGTATAATATTTTATTTATAAAAAGTGAATTTAAAATCTATAATCCGTATGGTCGTTTTGAGTGCGCCAACGCGTCCGGAAGGGTCGAGATAGTCAGAAAACACTAGCCGGGGGTATAGTTTGGGTCCCGGGGTAATTTTAGACCATACCGGTAACTTAAAGGGTATTTTAGTAATTTGGTATTTTTGGGTAATTAAAAGTGACGAAAATTGAGAGTTGTAATCTGATAAGGATTGACCCCAACCAACCCTTATTAACCCAACAAGCTACGGAGGTTTATTGAAATTAGGTTTCATAAGTTTCCCCAAAGCAAACCCTAGCCACCATAGCCTTTTGGAGAAGAAAGCTTGGAGAAGGAGAGAGAGAGAGGAATTCTGCAGAAATTCTACACCGAATCCACACCAAATTCAGAAATCAAACCAAGGCAAGTGACTTTATTTCCATTTAATTACTGAGAATGTCTTTTCCATGTTAGAAATTGAAGAATCTTAATTGTTCTTGAAAGATTAAAAGAAAACCCATGAAATTTGAAGTTATTATTGAATATTGGGATAGGTTTGCATGTAGAAACATTGTTGGGAGATTTAATTTCGGATATTTCATATCTAGGTGATGTATAAACGAATTAAAATCTGGGAATTTATGATGAGAAGAAGTTAGGGTTTATGTCCTTGAAGAAAATTGGGAATTAATGTAGAAATTGTGATTTAATGATGTTTAGATGATATCAAACCCTTTAATGATGTTAGTATAGCCCCTTAACATGTTTGAGGATGATTAGAGAACTCAATATATTGTGGGAACGAATTTTAGAAGAGGTTTGAGGAGTATAAATGGTGAAAAACGATTTTTGGGAAATTCTGGGCCGAAACTGGCATCTCGTTAGAAGCAGCCCCCAGGTCGTTCGAACGAGCTCGTTCGAACGAGCTTCTAACGAGTTGACCAGTCGTTATTAACGAGTAGGATTTTCGTTCGATATCTCGTTCGAACGAGATATCGTTAGAAGGGTCAGTTCGTTCGAACGAACTGGGATCTCGTTCGAACAGCCTCGTTCGAACGAGACTTCTAACGACCTGACAGTCCAAACTCGTTCGAAGCCTCGTTCGAACGAGACTTCTAACGAGTTGACAGTTTGACCCTTTTTGGACTGTTTTGACTTTTGGAGTTCCGGGAGATGGTTCAAGGGTAGAGTTAGCATCCCTTTGATGATATAGTGACTTAGTTGGGACTTTTGGGTTGTTGGGATTAGCAAATCATATACGAGAGTTATATTCAATGAATCATTTGGGTTGAGACGTGAGTGACTACTACGATGTGAGGATGAATTATAGCGCGTATAATTATGAACCGGAATAAAATAAGTTGTGATAATTAGTTAGTACGAGAATGCGATATGTACTACGATTAAAATACGGTATTACTAAGATATGTGTTTACTTAGTATTAGTATATGGATTGTTTGTATGACATACCTACCATACTTGCTATCACGGGAGGTTTCGTTCGCTTAGGACCCTCTAATCCTTGTGTGCCTACGGGGGGGATATAGACTGGTACCTTGATGAACATAGATCATAGAAGGACTTATTGTGATATTAATAAGTCTGCATGACCATGGGAGCGTAGGTATGTGCGTGACCCATGAGATGGTGACTGTGTTTGCCTCCATTATTTGTGATGTTGTTATCGGTAAACTATTCCTGAGAGATTCGGAATATGTAATCCTTATGTACGTGATGTACCGGGATGGATAGCAGAGTATGTGTGCACTACAGCTTAGATTGCGGGGTGCTTGTATCGTATATTTATGATGTGAATAATATACATTAAATTAATGGAAATCCTCATGTTAATGTTGTAAAAATATTACGGTATGGTTTCGAGTTATATAATGAGTTAACTGATAGTTATATCATTGGCATATTTAGTAACTGTATTCACAGTAAACCTCTACTTAATTACGAGAGTTGTTATGTTATATGGAACCGATTACATGGGTAGAACCCGTGGTAGTCTAGCTAGTTATGTTGTCAGTTAGCTAGTAGTATGGGTAGTTATAGATGGGTACTTGCGTTAGGAGTGCACAGTTAGACGAGAGGTGAGAATATAATGTGAGTGCACGTCCTAACATGTACTTTGCATTTAATGTTGTAAATGTTTTTAAAGCACTTGCAGGTTTTTAAAATGATTTCCACTTTCGGGCTCTGACCCATTTGCTTTCAAATATATTTTCTTGTAAAACCTTTTTAGGTGCCCAGCCACAAGGACACCAAGCATAGGTACTCATTCAGGTGACGTGCTGTAGCTGGTTGTGGAAGCTACAGGGATTTGCTCATAGACGCTTCTATCTTTTGGATTCCAGAGTCACTATCTATCAGTTGTAGGGCATGTTGCCCATTCCTATTTAGAGCATTTTTACATTTCGGTTTTCAGACTCTAGCATGTATTGCTCAGTATTCAGTTTTAGTTATTTATTTCAGTTTACATATCAGTTGTGGGATTTGTATTGAGGAGTTTTTCCTCCAGGTTATATTTACATATTGTGATGGTTGTTCTTTTTACTTCAGTATGGTGAATGGTGTTATTTAGTTATTCATTACTCTTGTTGCATGTTAATCAGACTTAATAAAATTTGGCACTTACTTTTTAAATACTAGGTGGTTAGTAATAATAAAACGTTTTCGACAGTGATGCTATTAACTGAGCCAGCTTGGCATTTTGAATTAATTTTATAAAGGAGTAGCTACCCGGTGTTTAATTAGTCGGGGTGTCACAAGAGGCAATTGATTTAATTCTATTTGATTCAGAGAATGTTTCTTCCATGTTAGATAAATTGAAAGATTTACATTGTTCTTGAGAGTTAAATAAAAACCCTTTTTAATTGGACTTAGAACTTGAATGTTGAGGAGTAATTACATGTACAATCGTATAGAAATGATTACCCTGATGTTAATCTGTGTTGGGTGTGACAAAAACGAATCTAAATTGAGTAAATTGATGATTATAAATTCTAGGGTTTATGTTCTTGAATATTTGGGAAAAAGGGAAGAGACTTGATGATTTAATGATGTTTAGGATGAATTGATTCCTTAATACACGTTAGTATGTGACCTTGATATGTTTAGGATTGATTAGAGACCTTAAAACGTTGTTGGGACGAATTTTAGAGGAGAATTGAGGAGTAGAAATTGGTGAAAAACGAGTAGGAAAATTCTGGGCTTGAATCTGGCCACTCGTTTGAAGACCTACCCAGGTCGTTCGAACGATCTCGTTCGAACGAGCTTCTAACGAGTTGACCATTGACTTCTAACGAGGGTGAAGTTCGTTCGATAAGATCGTTCGAACGAGATCTCGTTAGAAAGCCCACTTCGTTCGAACGAGATCTCGTTAGATGACTCAGTTCGTTCGAACGAAGTCTCGTTCGAACAGCCTCGTTCGAACGAGACTTCGAACGAGTTGACAGTTTAGGCTTTTTAGCCTGTTTTGATCCCGAGTGCCCAGTAACCTTGTGTATAGGTAGAGATAGCCTTTCCTTGACTAGTAATTGATAATATTGGGATGTTTGGGATATAACGAGGAGTCAAACCTAGAAGTGTAGTTTGAACCTAAGGGAAAATGTGAAGTAGGACGTGAGTGTCTATTACGATGTGAGCTATTGACGGCCTACTTAATTATATTAGCCGGGAACATATAAATGGTGTAGTATTATATGTAAGTACGAGAAGAGATATGTACCAAAATATATTATGATGATTACTAAGACGTGTGCATACTTAGTATATATGTATTGATTTTATGTGTATGGCATACCTACCATACTTGCTATCACGGGAGGTTTGCGTTCGCTTAGGGCCCTCTAATCCTTGTGTTGCCCGGATTTAGACTGGTTACCTCGATGAACATAGGTCAGATAAGGGCTTATTGGGATGTTAATAAGTCTGTTGATCGTGGGAGCGCAGGTATGTGCGTGACCCATGTGATGTGACTGTGTTCGCCTCCATTATTTGTGATGTTGTTATCTGTGAACTATTCCTGAGAGATTCGGAATATGTGATCCTTATGTACGTGATGTACCGGGATGGATAGCAAAGTATGTGTGCACCGTAGCTAGTCTCGGGGTGCTTGTATTGTATATTTATGATGTGAATAATATACACTTAATTGATGGGAACTTCATGTTAATATTGTGAATGAAATTATGGTATTGTTTTGAGAAAACATAACGGGTAACAAATTGTGAAATATGTTACATATTGAAATCTGAATTTACGTTAAGCCCCTATTTAAATGAGATCATTAATGTAAATGGGAACCGAGTAATAAGGGTAGAACCTATGACAGTCTAGCTAGATATGATGTCACTTAGCTAGGGATTAGTGTCATATTAGATGGGTACTTACGTTAGGAGTGCACAGTTAGACGAGAGGTGAGAATTTCATGTGAGTGCACGTCCTAACATGTACTTTGCATTTAATGTTTTAAATGTTTTTAAAGCACTTGCAGGTTTTTAAAATATCTCCACATTCGGGCTCTGACCCGTTTGCTTTCAAATCTTTTTTTTGTAAACCATTTTAGGTGCCCAGCCACAAGGACACCATGCATAGGATACTCATTCAGGTGACGAGCTGTAGCTGTTTGTGGAAGTTATAGGGATTTGCTTTTAGACGCTTCTACCATTTGGATTCCTGATTCAGTATTTATCAGTTGTAGGGCATGTTGCCCTTTTCTATTAGAGACATCTTTCCATTTCAGTTTTTCAGACTTTGGCATGTATTGATTCAGTATTTAGTTTAGTTATTTCAGTTTGTGGTACTGTAGTGAGGAGTTTTCCTCCAGACATTATTTACATTATGTGATGGTTATTCTATTTACTTCGTTATGGTGAATGGTGTTATTATTCTTCATTACACTTGTTGCATGTTAATCGGACTTTAATTAAAATTTGACAACTTACTTTTTAAATACTAGGTGGTTAGTAATCATTAAAATGTTTTCGACAGTGATGCTATTAACTGGACCAACTTGGAATTTTGAATTAATTTAATAAAGGAGTAGCTGCCCGGTATTTAATTAGTCGGGGTGTCACAATTTTAAGTAAAATTATGCAACGTGCTTATTGAAATTTGCGAAAATTGTTTCACGTAGGATCACACAAGACTTACCTTCGGCGTGGACTTTTTACGGTCACTTGTTTACATCGGGTCGAAGTTTTATTTGACGTCGATCGGAGGGAAACGTCGCCTCCGTTTCAGTCGTCTCCGAGAGTACCTTGTGCTCATGGCAAGATTGCACAAGCAACTTTAGCGCTTTTTCCACGGTTGCTCTCTTTTTCATTTTTTTTGTGTTTTTCTAAAAAAGAACACAAAAACTATACCAAGGCTAAAGTGCAACAAAAATTATTAAATAAAAAAATAATTACATATGCACTTACAATGTCTTTTTTTTAAAGAGATAAAAAAATAATAATAAATAAAAGCACAATATAAGATGGGGAAAAAAATATACTAAAAAAAATGCTCTTGGAAATAAATAATAAAAAAAATATTTATTTTTTTCAATATATTTTTTTTTTAATTTTAAAAAAAATTTGCTCTAAATTACAAAACCTTGAATTTTGCTCCAAAAATATATTTCTGTGTTTAAATACAATTATGATATAAAAAAAATTGGCAACCTGTTTTTAAACACATAATTATAATATTTCTTTGTTATAATCAAGTTTTTCAGAAAACAGGTTTAGGGTGTTTTATAACTTTTATTTTTTATTTTTCAACTCAGAACTATTCATTCTTAATATTTTAATGGAGTTATACCTTAATATATAATATACATACATAGTACATTAATATGTGTTTTTATTCTTATAAATAAAAATATATATGTACATATACACAAAATTACGTATGGAATAATATAAAGTTAAATAATATTATCAATAGATACATGATACTTATATATAGTTTTATACATGTATGGAATAATATAAAATATACATATAGTATATATGTATTAAAAAATATTATCAATTCATGTAAATATATAATTTTATAGTGAATTATACATGCAATATCATTATATATATATATATATATACTTAAACTCCCCCAACATACCTCATTAAATATATCTAAAAATACATGGTATTAAATATTAAATGTACGTGTATATAATTTATGTATGTATACATTTATGTATCATGTATGTATGTATCTATTTATGTATGTATGTATGTATATAATTTATGTATGTATGTATACATTCATGTATCATGTATGTTACATTTTATGTATGTATGTATACATTCATGTATCATGTATCCCATTCATGTATCATGTATGTTACATTTAATTTATGTATGTATGTATACATTCATGTATCATGTATCCCATTCATGTTTCATGTATGTTACATACATACATACATACATACATATATGTTACATACATACATACATACATACATACATACATACATACATACATACATACATACATAAAATATAACATACATACATACATAAAATATAACATACATACATACATACATACATAAAAATGTAAGATATAACATACATGATACATAAATGTATACATACATAAATTATATACACGTACATTTAATATTTAATACCATGTATTTTTAGGTACATTTAATGAGGTACGTTAGGGAGTTTAACTATATATATATGTATGAAAGTTTATATATATATATATATACACACACACACACACACACACACACACACACACATATGTATGATATATATATACATGTTTGCCAATTTTGTCAAATTTTCAAAAAACAGTATTTAAAAACAAGTTTACCAAACACACGCTAATAATTATAAACACAAAAAATAGAATTTTAAAACTCTATTTAAAAGCAGCGTTTAAATCGAGTTTTCTGAATAGAGAACCAAACGGGCCCTAAAAATAAGAATGACTCAATGTAAAAAAATATAAAAAATATAAAAGGACACAAACTAAACACACACAGGGTTTGGGGTATGTTTAAGCTAGGTTTAGGCTCGGGTAAGATTACGGGACAAGGGTATTTAACACCATTTTTGCACAATTGCCTTGATTTAAGCGTTTGAACTATACAATGCACATTTGACCTACAAGATAAACATTTAAGCGCATAAGACCCAAATTGTCGAGAATTAGCAATAAAAATACGTCTATTTGGGGTATAAATTGTACAGTTTTGGGTGCTTATCAACATACATGAATTGATAATATTTTTAATACATATGTAGTATACGTATATTTTATATTATTCAATACATTAATAATACATGTATAAAACTATATATAAGTATCATGTATCTATTCATATCATTATTTAACATATTGATATTAGTATATTATATAATTTAATAATATAAATATACGTAATTTTGTGTACGTGTACATATATATTTTTTATTTATAAGAATCGCACATATATTAATGTATTATGTATGTTTATTATATATTAAGGTATATGTAAGAGGGTCGTTTAGATAAGATGGAGGTGTAACTCCTATTTGAGTATGGTAATGATAAGCTAATTTGGTCAAAGCTTTGGATTAATGATAGGACATACAAACACAAACCCAATGAAGATGAACTCAGTTTAAACTCTCAAATCTCTCGTGTATAACTCAAAAAAGTAGTAATGAAACTTAGAAGTAACTTATCTAGAGGAAGAGAGAGAGAGAGAGAGAGAGAGAGAGAGAGAGAGAGAGAGTAAGCACCCTAGATACACCTCGGTAGGCAGGTATAAACACACCCAAACAGCCTTAAGAATCTCTGTCAAGTATTAAAAGCTTCGTAAGAAATAACAATGGTGAGTGAGTAAACCCCTCTGGTTTGTAATAACTCTCTCTGATGTGTATTCTCTCTAGCAATAACTCCTGAACTCTCGAAAGGTCATCCTCTCCTCAAGGGTGATTGGGGTCCTTAAATAGCCCCCCACACCATCCCCGAGGCAACTCAGTCATTAAAGATTATGAAAGACATCCCTCATACTTTATATCACAGCATTAAATGCCTGATGCACTAGTTGTCTCCACGTCAAAATCATTAAATACCAAGACATGCCTTTTGCCTAACCACTGTGTGTCAGGGGGATGTTGTCGTAGAGGTGGCTCACCAACTGTCTGACAGCCCCAAATACCATGGTGGTTTACTCAAATGCAGGTCTGACACTGTTTAGCTGGCTAGTGACATCACCTACAGTAGATGTCACATTAAGTAAAGGGTAGTTTGGTTCTTAACTCCACGCCCGATGGAACTCCAAGCTACTCCGCCCTAGGTTCCACTGTTAGGGTCCTTCGGTGTTTTTACCAGGTGTATCTAAGATGGTCAGGACAAGCCCCAACGGTGCCTCACCTCTTAATCCTCCAAACCAAGTCCCTCTAAAGTTCCCACGGTGAGGTCATTCGATAGAGAATGAAAGCTCTCCCAGGCCCTGCCAAGCCTAGTCTCTCGCGAGAACCGTTTGACCTCACGCTAACACTCATTATTATTCTCGTTACAACATTATAACCATTATAGCTTATAGTCAATATAAACAAAGATACAATATGACTAATATAACAAGCTAAATATGAGTTACCACGCTAAGCTATCTCGCTGAGTTGCCACGCTTGAGCTGGCTCGGTTACTTAATCTCAAACACTCTTGACAATTAGGGAATTATCCCTAATCTCAGGACTACCTGCAAGCCCCCTCTACATTTTCCCCTTCGTGGAGAGATTTGTTGGAACAAGAAATGTCAGCACGAAACTTTTCAATCCGATGAACCTTCTCTGCGTGAAAACATTCTGGCCTTCTTTCCCCCGTTAGAACCGCAACGATATAATCTCCTGGAAAAAGTAAAATTCTCCCCGATGTACCTGAGCCGAAGCACCATTCTCATTGGGGTTTGGGCGAAGGGACATCGTCGCTTTTTCCTCATGCTTAGCCTCTACCGTTCTAGCTTTAATATTTGAAATTCTCCCGAAAGGCTTACTAACCTTCTCTAATACTCATTTGGACTCCTGGTAAGTGAAATTCTCCTCGATGTAGCTGAGTCACAATTCAAATGTTTGGACATGTGGTGAGGGGACTTCGTGGCTTTGTTGAACCATTGGCGGAATGCCTTCGTTGGGAGTGATTGGATATGTCTGACAAAAATTCTGGCGCCAAAACTCAAACTTGCTAGAGAGGGCAACCCCTTTTTTTCCCCTAGCGTCACCTTATTAATGACATGGCGCTGTCTTTTCAACTATCGAGACCCTTCTCGATGTGCCACGTGTTCATGTGAAATGATTATAGGCGGCCCTTGTACGTGCGATGGTGGTAAACTCAAAAGTCGGGTTTATAAACCCTTCAAACGCCTCTTTTATTTCAAAACCCTTATATTTCTTCATCTTCTTCAAGATCCCCGCTTTATTTAGAAAGAGAAATTATGTGCGAACTCTATGCGACCTCCATTGTTGCCCCGTTCTTTACTCAGTCTCCTCCTTATCTCATCTTTTTCACCACCCCCTGCGGTTGTTCTCCTCACCTCTTGTTCTTAACCCTTCTTATCCAGCTATATCATTCATCACCACTCTCTCATGGATTCTTCAAGCGCTTCCAAGGTTGATGCCGCCACTCAGCCAGGTTCACCCTTTGTCGCTGCTGGCATTACTACCGCCCTTAGTGGTGCTGCCCTGGATGCTGCTCGTCAAGAGCAACTGCGCTTCTACCACCGGGAGCCCATCTTTGAAGAAGATGATATGTTTTTTGAGGCATGAAAGACCTTCCACTTCTCGTCCAAGTTCGACCACTTACTGTTGGGTGATGAGGAGATGGATTCATCAAAGTGGGGTTATCTTCCACCCGAGGGGACTCTGCATTTCTGTCTAAACCGTGGCGACTTCCCCTATTCTCAGATTAACTTTGAAGCACCTGGGGGGTCACTGACCCATTTTACTGCATGGCACACACATATACAGAGCTCCCACGCTGCTGCTCTTGCGAAGGTTGGGCTGCATCAAGCCTACTGGTTTGGCGAGTTCACCCTCTCGAAGCACAACGTGGCACTCCAAGTGATAGTCTCCCGATGGAACATCACAACCCACACCTTATTCGCCATGTGGGGGGATTTTACTGTTACAATAGAGGATGTATATGAACTCCTTGGGTTTGAGCCCATGGGTGAGTTCATCTACCACGACGAGACTCGGGATGCCGAAGAGGGTGTTGATCACGTTGAGATGGATCGAATCTGCCGCAGTTTCACCGGTTCTTCTAACAAAGCCACATTTTCCCCCTTTATCAACTATTTTTTCAAAGCTCCAACGCCGAAGGATGTCAGCGATGTAACGGGCCCCGGTAGAGGTACTTCCCTTGAACTACCAGCCTACATACTTGTACTTCTTTCACGTTTCTTCCTTATTGGGAAACCCAACGATCAGCCCAGGAAGGACCTAATAAAAATTTCCATTCGTTTGACCAGGGGGTTCAACCTTCTCTTGGCCTCCATCGCTTTGGGGTCCCTGTACACCTGGTTGGATCGAACACACATCGATATGTCACAATCACTAGGTCGTTACAACTTGGATAATTTTGCCAACACCATCATTTTGATGGGCTTCCTCTACACTCGCTTTCTTGTTATTGCTGTGAAGTCAGTTTCTCTGCCCGTGAGTGAAGGTATCAAGCCCCCATGCCTCCTATGTTTCCACAAGAAGCAGAGTCGAAAGGAGATAACGGAGGTTTTTGATCACTTAGACTCCTTCGTGATGAGGCCATATAGTGAGTCTACCTTTGCCCATAGTTGGAACTTCTTTCCTACTGAAGCCACAATGGTCAGGTTCAGTCCGATTGTATAAGATCCCTCACAAGCCATAAGGATTCTTTTTACCCCGGGGTTTATCCCCTCCTATACTGAATGGGGATACACCTCAGAGCTTTACAACCCTGATAGATGCAGCAGGCAGTTCGGGTTCAATCAGGGAGCCCCTCGACCTGTGTTCTAGGACAACCACTCAAAGGCCACCTTCACTGAAGCCTGCACCTTCTATACTACAGTCGTGGTGCTTGGTGTGACATCCACTATCGATGGCCGTGTCACCCTTCCTAGTGCTACTAGGAAGGGAGATGTATCCACTTCTTTTGCCACTAAGTTCCATTTGGAACAGTTGGAAATGATTCACGAGTTCATTCAGTCCCCACCTCAATAACTCCCAGTTCTTTCCTTCTCCTCTTCTGAGCTGGGTCTTAAGGGGAACTTTGTGCTTAGGGTTGAGTTTCCCTTGATTACAACCCTTAAAGAAAGTCCCCAAGAATTACCCCCTTATTCCCGATTGATTCCCACTTCCATCCCGATATCCAAGGTCGCTGCAACTCCCAAATAAACTTCCCCTTCGGTCGAAGTTGCCACGGAAAAGGGGCCTTCTCAGCAGCCTGCTAAGAAGGCCAAGAAGGCCAAGTCTAAGAAATCTAAGGTCGAAGTTCAAACGAAGATCCTTTGGAGGCATTACCAATTGCCTCCGTTCCTCTTCCTATGTCTCCAGAGATGGCCGAAGAGCTGAGGAGGCGGGTGCAAGTTGAGGTTGCACGAATAACTACTGAATTTCAATGGCGCGCAGTCGTCGTTCCTCCTCCGAGTACGTTCCCCACAATTGTGTTTGATCCTAGTGAGCCACCGACAAAAAGGAGAAGGAGGTCGAAGGTGCGTGAAAGTGGTGGTGCAATGGGCTCAAGAAGGAAAACGCTAGGTACTAAGTCCTAGAAGAATCAGACACTTGAGAGACCTTCATCACCAGCTCCTTCCGCTGTCGCCTCCTCGCCACCTTCGCCAGTGGTTATACCTTCTCATCCACCTTCGCCACCATCGCACATATATTAATGTATTATGTATGTTTATTATATATTAAGGTATAAATGCATTAAAATATTATGAATGAATAATTTTGAGTTGAAAAATAAAAAATCGAAGTTATAAAACAGCCTTTTGCTATTTTCTGAAAAACTTGATTATAACACAGAAATATTATTATTCAGTGTTTAAAAACAGGTTGCTAAACAGACATTTTTATCAGAATTGTATTTAAACATAGAAAACATAATTATAGTCGCAAACCAAACACGCCCTAATGTTAGATAATATGGTTTTAAGTTGCGTCGTACTTCATATCATCACAAAGCCATGTTGGTCGGGATATGGTGCTATTATTATTATTATTATTATTAATATTATTATTATTATATATTAATTTTTTTATAAAGTATATTGAAGTTATTAGACATATAAATTCTTGCGTTTTATATAAATTCATCGTACACTTGCTTAATGTCTTATTGAATCACTGACCAAACTGAAAGGAAAACAAAACGAATCCCAGAGGTTGTCATATTGCAAATTCATATTCATCATCAAACTTAAACCATATCTCCTTCACAATGTCACATTCATCATCACATTGAAAAACAATTAACAGAATTACAACATATGCCATGTCCTGATTAAGGACATTTGGAACCAGTATAAGAAACTCCAGTAGGGAGAGGAGCATGTTGCCAGTTCTTTACAACTACACCATAATCCCAATAATCCTTATTGGAATCTGATATATTTACTACTAAAGTCCTATTGGTATTCCTAGTCTTTAAGTAATATGTACTTTCTCCAACAGTACCCCACTTGTAACAAAATATTAACACTGGAATCCCAATATGGGTCCCATAGATTTTATTCAATCTGTTTACACCGTTTACAATTACCCAAGTTTTGAGGGCTACTCTAACAGGATCTACATCAAAATACTGGAAAAACTGGAGAAAAAGGGGGTTTGGTGGAAAGGTGATGCCACATTCAGCTATTAATAAAGTGGGGTTCCAATGACCCTTAAAAGGTGAATGCACATTTATGGTCCCCTGTGCTATCTTTATACCTAACGAAGCAGGGATTTTTCTGTTCTCTCTAAACTCATCTAATGAACTCTCATCTATGATGTGAACCATGGTGGAAATAGAGAAAAATATGATAAAACAGAGAAAGGGGAAAAGAAGGCTTACAGGGAATCTAAGATGATTGCAAGAGACGATTAAAAAAGTTGAAGAAAAAATGGCAGCAAACGATCGCACGAAAAAGGCTTAAAGATGAAGGAAACGCTAAGTTCAGAAAATTTGAACTAAAAAGTACAGTGGGAAACGTTGTGCCTATTTATAGGTTGCCTCAATAAATGGAAATGAAATGATTAACTGAACGAACTGTATAGCTACCGCCGGCTTCATGCCTCCGGAAGCATTAAAAAGACTATTATATCCTTTGGCGGTTCAAAAAAGATTGAGTTACTTACAAAAATACCATTATCAAACAGTTCTAGTGAAAATTTGTTCAAGTATGGGAGGGCGACTGCTGACCAAACATTCAAAATAGTACGCTAATCAAGTTCTGGGGTAAATACTCCATACTTTCAATTAATCATCAAGCATTGAGCATTTGTTGTATGTAAAAATTACCCACCTAAATGGACCAATGATAAATATACACATGTCCTCCTATATGTATGACCCACCGCCTTGATTATCTTCAAAGACACTTAGTTGGCTGGAAGGCCGACCAACTCCAGAATACCAACCAGCATGAATATTAGAAGTTGCTCGGATGAGTGTCAACCAACACTGAATTCCAAGAGATTCATTTCTTGTACACAGATGTAAATTCCTGGCAATATAAAGACGTTCCATATAGGGTTTTACATCATTATAAATACAAGATACTCCGTCATTGGAGGTACATCTCGAATCAATCATATGCACACCATACTGAGCTATTTGTAAACCCTACTGAATAAAAATAATAGTGGATGTAGGCTATTTTATAGCTAAACCACTCTAAAAATATCTTCTCTTAGGTTTGGGATTTGAGTTACTTACTATATTATTATCTGTGATTATAAATATGGATTTAGTCCATTCAGACATCAACATGAATTTTAAACTTTTTTAATTATTTGAAAATATTTATAGTTATCTCCTATGATGTGATCAATTTTAAACATTAGTAGATTTTTTTTTAAAATAAAGATCTGGAATTTATTAAATAGGTAGAAAAGCCCTACCTAGGTGGCAAATACAGAAGAAAGAACCCAAAGATAAAGAAAACTTAAAGATCCGAGACATTTGTTACACAATCCTAATAGGAGGAAGACCAAGTAAATCCAATCTATAGGGGCCTCTAGATATTTTAGGCAGCTCCGATAAAGAAGAGAAGATATTGTATTCCTTGTTGAGAATGCCAAAATTGGCTAAGCTATCTGCAACACTGTTTGATTCCCTCCAGCAATGAACATATGAGGACTAAATGTCCAATTCTTTAATTTCATTCAAGGTGGATATTCTATAAACAGTTGCATTTTATTTGATTAACTTATCAACTAAATTTAGATAGATGTATTTATATAATTAGGGAATGGATTCACCCTTTTTTTAATTAAAAAATTATTGTTAAATAAAAATTGGTGCAATATTTTTACTCATTTTGGGGAAATGGAATTCACTACGATCCAAAAGTGTCATTCAATAATATGGTTTTAAGTTGCATCGTGCTTTATACCAGCATAAAGTCGTGTTTGTTAAGATATGGTGTTGTTGTTGTTATTATTATTATATTATTATTATTATTATTATTATTATTATTTTTATTATTATTATTATTATTATTATTATTATTATTATTATTATTATTATTATTATTATTATTATTATTATTATTATTATTATTATTATTACTACTAGTTAAAAAACACGCGTGATGCGTGGGCTGTAAAGATTGTGGTACACCATCTCTAATAAGAGATTACAGGAATCTGAGTTTAAATTTTGCAAGCACTTTTGAAACTGAGCGTGATTATTATACTTCCAATTAACTTGTTTTGTATATAATGCCAAATTTCGTAGTTGAGGAAAATTATGGTATTCTTGATTAGTATCTATAACAAATTTTTTTCATCGTTATAGGTGTAATAAAAATGCTCACGGAAAATTATTAGCGTAAAAACACATAATACAATAGATTTTTAAAACTGAATCAATCAAACGAATTAGCTTAAGATTAGGAGAAGCACCCACATTTAAAGAGAAATTAATAGTCCTATTATTTCCAATAATTTCTTTACACTTTTATTAACAACAAAAATAATAACAATCAAAATAAATAAAAGAGTTGTATAAGATTACAACAAGGAACTGAAAATTAATAAATAAATAAAATCGTCTTAAGATTACGACAACATTCATTCATAATTTGAAGCAAGTGTTAAGTGATCCAAATTTAGACTACAATATATAGATAATTACATCTAGCATTTCCATACAAAGTACTTCAGGTCAAAGGGTTGTTTGAAGAATAATTAACTTTCTTTGGTAAATCCATGTACTCTGTGCATGTGATATGCACATAGATAAAGTACATAATGGTTATCCCCTTTTAATTATACAACTGGAAGATGTAACCCATAACCCTGTTTGTAAATGAAAACAAAATAAATAAATTTTTGTATCCATAAATCATATTGAACATGTGTTTACATACTTGAGCTCATATAGGTGATTCTGACTTGATAACACCGCTTAGACTAATAGATGAAATTCATTACCTAAACTTAATTGATTCAAGATATGAGCTTCAATTCTTTATGCATGGTGAGCACTTACATGTCATCCTCGTTAAGTGCTTAGCACTTAAAATATTTATAATTCAAATATACATGTTTAACTATACAAACAATGGATACATAACAAACACATAAAATTTACATAATGCATAAAACTCCAATATAATACACGTATCTACCTATGCTGGATCACCACCAAAAATTAATGGAAAATAAAATCAAGATACAATGCAGGATATTACAACGCAAACCTTATCGCATTCAACGTCTTCAATTCCGACTTGAGCCTTTGTTCAATAATTATGGTAAACACTCTGTTATAGCTTTATTGGGTTTCATCCAACTGATTTTTAATTTCCTTAAAAAAATATCACAAAAAATTTAAACAGATTAGGTACCATTCGTATTTTTATTAACTACTAAAAATCACGAACGTGAAATTACGAAAGGAATGGAGGAAATAATTACACACCGAGAGAGGAGTTTTTATATTTAGAGTGATCAATCAATGTCAATACCCATTAGAAACTAACATAACAAAATCCCAACTGAAAAAAAATAGGATTTAATGGGAAGATAAAGCTTTTTTATCACCTGGTTTCTAATAAGCTAAAGAAAATCATGAAGAACTCGTACCCAAAGACATCTCATTAGTCACCATATGAAACTCAATCATTTTTTACTCCAACATTCAGAGTATATTCTTTCAAATATAATTATGCCAAACACTAATTCTTTTCTTGGCATTTTAACAAACAATGGAATATGTTATTAAACATACCTAAGCAAGTGTTTTATGCTCAAACTGTGCATATGTGTGTAGCTATAAGACATAACATATATTAGATGAACAAAAATTATGATAAAAATCAACTTTATTATACTTGGAAAGCATCTCGACAAATGTTAATATAAGAGGAGAATACATTATGGCATTCAAAGTATAAAAAAACACATAAATTTGAAAGAAGCTTAATCATCAAAGTAATATGTATTTAGAAGAAGATGTACCACGCATATAACAGGGTGTGACACCCCGCCTAATTAAACATCGGGTGATCAGGCATTTATTAAATTAAAACAGGTTTCTCAAATGGTTCATTCTTAGCATCATTGTCAAAAACTTTTTATTTACTAATTACCTAAGTGAAAATTAGACCGGTGTCAAAATTTTATCTTTCTTAAAACATATCAATTAACCTTGGGGAACAAAGTATCACAATCACCATGTACTACATCCCAATCAACAAAGTATAAGTACAAAAGAACAAGAGTATTACCGAATAAACTATCAGCTAAAAATCCCAAAACAATAATAGAACAACCACTAGTCTGAAACTAAACATCTGAGACTGATACCGGACCACAAGTCCATACATAGAATAGTGTGAGATATTGCACTAGATCTGAATGAAAGATATCGTCTAATCAAAATCCTGTAAGCATCCACTGTGCTACAGCTTCGAGTCCCTGGAATTAAATCAGCATACATGGCATCCCTGTGGCTGGACACCTAAAAGGTTTTGAAAATATTTTATAGCAAGAGTTAGTACTCAAAACATTTTAAAAATATTTAGCAAGCGTTTATCACAATATAAAATGCGGTTATTGATTACACGTGTTAAGTTGCTCGTACACTCTCTTGAGTTTACTCACTCCTCATCTATTGTGCACACCTAACGTTCTACTCTTAGCCTACCTATCCATATCTCCTAAGCTAACTAGGACTACAGTAATCATCTGAAATTATCTATACCTAAGTTCTCGTACCGCCGATACAGTACATCCCTTTCATTAACATCTCACGAAGGTTAATTAATTCTCAAGTAACATTTCACCTATGTTATGTTTCAAAACTTCTCATTTAGTTTCACTACAAAATTTCTATAATTCTCACAATTAATATCTTCCCACTTGTGTATTTAAGTTTCACTACTTAAATTACTAATTAGATATTCTCTATCTAACTTTACGTTTCGTAATTAAGTTTTACTACTTAACTTACCAAATTAAATATTCTCTATCTAGCGTTACGTTTCGTAATTAAGTTTCACTACTTAACTTACCAGTTTGATATGTATCGTTAAACACATCATATATCAATCTACTAACACACAGAAGAAGAATATCATTAAGTATATATTTCACACACAACATATACTAAATATCAGTCATTACTACTATGCCCTTTTTGACACATATAAAGGACTCTTGGTTCAGAATGATTCATCGACCCCAAGTAAAACTTTGTTCGGAATGATACATCGACCCCAATTATTTATATATACATATTTTGGCTCGGACTCTTTCATCACGCCACCAGTTCGGAGCTTTGGTCCGGCATTTTACATTGACCCCAAACATATGATAACCCAATGTTAGTTCGGAATACTCCATCGACCCTAACATATAATAACCCTGCGTTAGTTCGGAATACTTCATCGACCCTAACGTATAATAGCCCTACGTTACCTCAGAATACTTCATCGACCCTAACGTATAATTTAGGTATACATCTCTCAACCTAATAGTTCATACAATATAGTATGTACACACCCGACCTATCAATCATACTGGTACGTAATATAGTATTCTCTTATGTCAACCATATTCGTCAATTTACGATTTCTAACTATCGCATTTATTTGAGTATTCACTCAACTCTAAGGGTGCTAGTTACCCCTCACATATAATTTCAGTAGTTATTTCTTACTCTACTGGTCTATTACTTGAATTGACTTTACCTCGCCTCGTAACTCAATTCAAATTCCCTGATGCTCAACTCCTTTGGTTTATTCTCGTCGGTCCATAATCCAAGCCCTACTCCCAATGGCCTTACTGGACCTCAACAATATACCTACTAGTCTTATTATCACTCCCATATAAGTATAATATAAATCCTAGGATTCCCATTCATTCCCCGAAATCAAAGAAACCTTAACCAAGGAAGGATTTCAAAAAAATAGCTTAAGTCGATCAATCGACTCTTAGGTTCGATCGATCGACCTAATCGATCAATCGGTCGATCTGGGACAGCAACAATTTGTCTTCTTCATTAATATCCTCCTCCATTAACAAACCTCCAAACCTCATTATAGTACACCAAACTTCGACCCAATTATCCTAACGTGTTCCCACATATACTAGGACAATTTCTAACGTTTCAGATACATCAAAACCCCAATTCACTTAAGGAAATAATGGATTAAACTCAAAATTTTATAAAACCGTAGTTATGGTGTTCCTCCCATATTTTCATTCAAAACCCAAATTTTATTCCAAAATAATTATCAAATTAGCTCTGAATATTATTCCTCTACATATGTTAAATCAATCTACATGCGATTCCTATCCCAACATGCATAAATATCATTCTTTTCTTTCCAAGATATTGATTTAACAAAATAAATTCAAAAACCCTACACATGGGTATTATAACTTTATAATTTTTGCAATAAAAAACTTGCCTTGATAGAAGGGTTCTGATTTCTTGGAGTTAATGATGGATTGATGCTTCTCTTCTTCAATCCTTCCTCCTTTCACTCCTAGGATGCAAGATCTAAACCCAACCTCCTCAAAAGCATCTTCTAAGCCTTTAGAATGGTTTTCTCCTTCTCTCTAATGGTCTTGGTGTTTACATGGGTTTTCTAACCCTAACCCCTATTTCATACGACTGATAAAATACTCTCAAATTCGTAGGTCTCCATACCCTCACATGTTAAAAGACCAAAATGCCCCGAACGGTCTCGATTTAGTCCAAAATTACCCCGATACTCAACTAGTACCCCCGGGAATATAGTTTTGACTAATTCGACCCTTTCGAACTCATCCGTGTCCTTTAAATTATCATTTGAGTCACTTAAAATATATTAATCGTTCTCACCCCAAAATGGTCTACACGTGACAAGTAAATAGAATGAGGCACTATTAATCAGTATCTATCTCTCGATTAATACTCCATAAATCATAATTATAAATAAAACTCACTAAATCACTTCTCTTGCGTAATTTAAGTTAAACCGTATTTTCTCATTTAATTCTCCAACTTAATTAAATAGAAATATTCAGAAATACGGGGTATTACACAGGGGTCTTTGGTTGTAACAAAATTGTAATTTTTTGTGAGGAATAAATTGAAGGTTTAAGAGAGATGAATATAAGGAAAAGAAAAAGGAAGCGTCACTTAACATGGAAACGGAGAGAGAGTGGGCGAAAATAAAATTATTGAGGGAAATACAATGAGGGATCTATCATTTTAGATAGTGATAGAAATAGGGAGGGGAGGATGTAGGGTATGGGAGTGCACCTAAGATATAACACAATTTATTGAAGCATCGGAACTGAACGGAAGGTGCTTGATTCCATTATAGGGAGAACTATCTATTTGTTTAATCACAAATGATAGAGAGATAATAATGCAATGTGGCCACTTGGCATAATTAGGTGAAGAGACATCATTTTTAAATTATAATATAAGAAAATGAGTAATGCTATGAGTTTACATAACATTAAAGCATTGTACTCTCGTATTATGACTGTAAAAAGATCAACATTTAATGCTATTCCAATTCATTTAGAGAAGATTTTTGATATTTTTTTGTAACTTATATTATTATTATATTGTTATATATTGAAGTCAGTAGATAATTAAACTCTTGCTTTTTATTTAAATTCGTCATACACTTGCTTCATGTCTTATTGAATCACTGATCAACATTAAAGGAAAACGAAACGATGCTCAGAGGTTCTCACATTGAAAATTCATATTTATCATCAAACGTAAACCATATCTTGTTCACAAGACCTTCATCATTATCCATTAACGTGTACTGTGCTTCGCTGTAAATGCCCGACTTGTCAAACTCCCCACCACTAATGGAAGGTGTTCAGATGGAGGTGGGTTGGCCTAGTTCTTCTTTGGGACATGATAGCTCGACGTATACGTGAGCATGCATAGATTTGTCGATCTATCACATGCCCTACCATACTCATCTTCTCATCGTTATCGTTTTGTCCGTTGGCATAAGCATATAGCTTGGGAGGGAGGATTATAAAACATTGTTTTAACTCAATTCAAATGAAAGATTGCTCCCTTGCTAAAAATGTACCATTTATGATAAATCTTTACAATTATTTGATCAAAATATTTTTCGTTGATGTAATATAAACATGATAAGAATAAATAGTAAAATGATAGAAACAAATCTTACGTCTGGTAGCGGTGGATTTCTTAGCCGTCATAGCCATCAATGACATCGTAGATGGGGCACTCGGTTTGGTTCCACATTGCCGTCACTATGATGTTCCGGCCATATCCTGAGGTTTGAGTTTGAAAATAGGCTTAAGAGGAGATAGGTTGAAGAAATTGAATGCGGCCATATGTGTTGGACTAAAAGTGAAATCCCCCAACTGGATAATATTTAGAGAGATGTCTGGGCCTTCTTATAGAAGTGTGTGATGCTCACACATTTATTATTTATACACCCACCAAATTTTTTTCTCTGTCTAGGGTCGTTGTGACTTCTATAATTTAGGAGGGGTATTGTTAAACAAAAAAATTCTAGGGTATCCTATTCGTATTTTGAAGGATTACATAATCACACATCTATGATCTATATTATAACTCTAATACGATAGTATTAGAGGTTAGTGAAGCATTAATTATCAAACTCACCTAAATAATTCATTCACATATCAATTTTTATTATTTTATTTTCATCACTTCCTCTCTTTATATTGCACTTAATTTGTGAAACCAAAAGCCTCCAATGATCTCTCCTCTATAATAAAATAGGTAAATGAACCCTCACATATCATCCATATAATTCTTTTCATTTATGAGTTCTCTCATTTCTCTCTCAATGGAACTTCCAATGACGTTTCATTGACAACACACTTTTCGTGGAACACTTGCACCTATTGAACACTTCTAGGATCAATAGTCCTTAACAAGAATGATGATTAATCGAGAGATAAAAGAGAACTGAACTGGTAGAGAGAGAGAAGAGAACTGAACTTCATTTCTCAGAAAAGAAAAAAATTATAAATGTGATTTAGATGACATCTATTTATAGACCACTAACCATTTAACTAACTAAGAAACTAAACAACTAATTACAACTCAACTTGTAACAGAAAAATAATTAAAAATAAAACTAACATTCTTTAATACTCCCCCTCAAAGTGGAGTATGTATATTGTGTATACCCATCTTGCTTAATAGAAAATGAAAAGAGAAAGATGAAAGAGGATTTGTAAGTAAGTTTGGAAGCTGAGAAGCACTATTGATATGCATTGTTCTAACAGTCCCTGATTGAATCTTCTCACGTACAACATGGCAATCTATGTCAATGTGTTTAGTACATTCATGAAAAATTGGATTTGTTGTTATATGAAGTGCTGATTTACTATTACAAAATAATAAGGCTGCTTGAGGATGTGGAGTACTAAGATCTTTTAGAAGCTGTAGAAGCCAAGTTATCTCACACACAGTAGAGGCCAAGCATCTATACTCTGCTTCTGTCGAACTTCGAGATACTGTAGATTGCTTCTTTGATTTCTATGAGATAAGTGAACTTCCAAGAAAAAAGAAAAAACCAGAAACTGATCTCCTGGTGTCTGATCATGAAGCCCAATCTGAATCTTCAAAAGCATTGATGTGTAAAGGAGAAGAAGAAGAAGAAGAAGAAGAATAGAACAACCCTTGTCCTGATGAGTTCTTGAGAAATTGTAGAATTCTTTGAGCTGCTTGTAAATGAGGTTTTTTGGGCTGAAAGAAATATTGACTGATTTTATGTACCGGGAAGGTAATATCTGGCCTTATGATTGTTAAATACAACAATCTACCAAACAATGTTCTATATTAAGTAGGATCGTCCAATAACTCACCATCTGCAGCATTCAACTTGCAATTTTGTTCCATAAGAGTTCTAACTCGCTTAGCTCCTATATAACCTGTATCATGTAATAGATCTAGTGTGTATTTGCTTTGACATAAGGAAATACCAAAAATAGACCTAGCAACCTCCAATCCAAGGAAGAACTTAAGAGGTCCCAACCTCTTGAGTTTGAATTTATGATCTATCTATTTCTTGAGATCATTAACTGAAGAAGAATCATTGATTATGTCATCAAAATAAACAAGTAAAGCAATAAAAGAATTTGATTCTGTCTTGGTGAAAAGAGAATAACCTGATTTGAATTGAACAAATCCATAGCTCAATAAGGTGTTTGAGAATTTTTCAAACCACTGCCTGCTAGCCTGCTTCAAACCATAAAGAGATTTATTGAGTTTGCACTCTACAGTCTCCCCCTTGCTGCAAGCACCTGTGGGAGCAATAAAACCAGGTGGTGGAAACATATAGACCTCCTCATGAAGATCCCCATGTAAGAATGCATTATTGACATCTAATTGAGTCAAAGTCTAATTATTTACAGCTGCAAGAGCAAGCAACATCTTGACTATGACCAATTTCGCTATAGGTGAAAAAGTTTCATAATAGTCTAACCCTTCTTATTGAGTATATCCCTTAGCCACCAAACGTGCCTTATACCTTTCTATGGAACCATCTGAGTTGTATTTGACCTTGTAAACCCACTTACAACCTATGGGTTGTTTGTTAGGAGGTAAAGAAGTAAGAGTCTAGGTTTGATTATTTTGTAAAGCCTCTATTTCAAACTGCATAGCATCTTGCCAATGTTTATGTTGCACAGCTAGAGAATAGTATTGAGGTTCAAAAGTAGAGGTAATAGAAGCTGTGAAGGCTTTATGAGAATCAGACAATCTCGAATAACCAATATGATTAGACAAATCATATGGACTTCTTGGAAGAGAAGAAGGAACAAGATTACATTGATAATCTGTCAAATAAGAAGGAGGCCTTATATTTCTATCAGTTCTTCTGAGAGGAAGGGGATTCGAGTAAGTAAAAGCTTCAAGAGAAGGAGAAGAAACTTCATCAGAGGGAACACATTGAGGATCAAGAGAGTCAGAAGAAAAATCTAAAGAAGATTGAAAAGGAATAGGAAAAGAAATGGAATCTTTGGCAGGAAGAGGAAGAGACAAATCTGAAATAGGTGAAGGAGTGGAGGTTGAAGAATAAGGGAATATATTCTTATAGAAACAAATATCTCTATAAATGAAGAAAGTCCCCTTATCCAAATCATATCATTTATAACCTTTGACACCAAAAGGATATCCTACAAAAACACATTTCCTTGCCCTTGGATCAAATTTGGTTCTATTTCTGGACAAGTTTGAAGCATAAGCTAGGCAACCAAATATTTTAAGGTGAGAAAAAGAAGGAAGTTTCTGAAAAAGAAGTTCAAAAGGACTTTTATTATGAAGATTAGGAGTAGGTATCCTATTTATTAAATGAGTGGCAGTTAACACAGAATCTCCCCAAAATGGAAGAGGTAAATGAGATTGAAACATAAGTTCCCTCGCCACATTCAACACATGTTGATGCTTCCTTTCAACCACAACATTTTGTTGAGGTGTCTCAACACAAGAAGTTTCATGAAAAATCCCATTTTCAACATAGAAATCCCTCATAGAAAACTCTTCCCCATTATCAGTCCTTACACACTTAACAACTTTCTTGAATTGAGTCTCAACCATTTTAAAAAATAGTTGCAATAAAGATCTAGTTTCAGATTTGGATTTCATAAGGTAGACCCAAGTACATCTACCATAATCATCTACAATGGTTAAGAAATATTTCAAACCATCAAAAGTAGGAGTACTGAAATCACCCCAAATATCATAATGAATCCTTTCAAAGAAAATAGATGATCTATGATGATTAGAAGGAAAAGGTAGTTTCCTATGTTTAGCAAGAGGTGAAATTTCATAATGAGACACTTTGTCAATATTCTGCAAATCAGAAATATAAGATTTCATTAATTGCAATCTTGAATCACAAGGGTATCCCAATATAGAATGCCAAAGTACATCATCATTCAAAGAAGCAGAAAAAGAAGAGTGAACTAAAGGCAGAGAGACACCAAAATTGTTTCTGGAAGTTTCAAAAATGTAGAGACCATTTTGCTTTTTACCCAGTCCAATCATCCTCCATTGGGTGAGGTCTTGGATCAAGCAATGGTCATTCAGAAAAACACAACAACACTTGAGTGTGGAACAAATCTTTTGAACAGAAATAAAATTGAAACTGAAATCTGGAACATAAAGTACTCTAGATAAAAGAATAGATTCTGAGAGATGAATGTCACCAATATGTGTGACATTCACAGAAGTTCCATTTGGTAGTTTGACAAAGAAGTTTGAGATAGGTATAGGATTGATAGGAGAAGAAAAATTGTTAGTCATGTTGTCAGATGCACCTGAGTCAATAATCCAAAAATCCAAACTTAACCTAAATTTTTTATCAACGGTTACGGAGGAAGAACAAATGGCTTCACCTGAGAAATTTGGTTGAAAACCAACTGCAGAATTACTGACTGATGCATCAGTTTGAGGATTCTTCTGCATCATTTGATTATTGAACAAATTAATCAACTGCTGCATCTGAGTCTGCACTACACCAAATCTGTCGAATTATCACGGTCATTGACCTTGACAACTTCAACTTGTCAAGGTCAATGACCGTGACAAATCTGGGCGAGACAACTTTTTTTTGTCATTGTCATGTCACGGTCATTGATCGTGACAAGTTCGTTAGAATTGTCACGGTCATTAATCGTGACAAGTTCGTTAGAATTGTCACGATCATGTCACGGTCCCTGACCGTGACACGTTTTGTCACGGTTAAGGACCGTGACAAGCTCTTGATATTTAATAAAAAATTATCACGGTCATTGACCGTGACAAGTTCGTGACAACTTTCTTTGTCAAGGACTTGTCATGGTCAATGACCGTGATAATTCTGGGCAGAATTGAAAAAAATGTGTTGTGCAGTATGGCCAGTGTCACTGCCCAATAATATATTTGTACCTGTTATAGCAACGTTGTACCTGTTCAAACATAATATATCCAAATAAACTAGAGATAATGCAAATATACATTCAAAATAACAACAATATGCATCATGATATAATCCAAATATAATTCAAATGTACAAACTTAAAAACAATTCAAATGTACCAACTAAAAAATAATACAATTAAATTCAAATAATGTCACTACATGTCTTGGGTAAGGTTAAATTCGAGGAGGTGAGTAGGCCACATGATATACGAATTGACACACCCACTTATATACATTGTGCCGCATTGTTCCCGCAACCACAATGTGGAGTTCTCCTTCCCGGGTATCACATGCATGACGAGCACCCTGGACTCGATGTCTTGAAGCTCACGTCCATTAACTAGTTCACCCTGGATGATATTCGGATCCCTCAGCCCCCGCCCTATCCGTTGGCCATCAAATATGTCCAGTATAAACATGCTCGACCAACTAAGCGTCGACATCGGTCGATCGAAGGGATCCAAATAGGGAAGTGGATCATCAAAGTCTGCACATGTCGACGATGAAGCAAGAAGGTCCACATCCTCGTCATCCCGCACCTCGTCCTCCCGCACCCCCTCCACCACTACATTCTCCTTCCCTTTACCCTTGCGTTTTCCACCGCCCAATGAATGTTTCATGAATGAGAACATATCTTGGACCGTCGCCTCCAAATGGGACAACTTTGCGTCATGCGAGTCCACTGTTCGAGCCAACCCGGTATCGCTCGTCTCCAATCTAATAATCCTAGATTTGGCCACTCGCGAGCTCACCCCCTTGTCCTACCCTTGCGATCAGAGCCAAGCACTTGGCTGAGTGCGTCTATGGACAAAGATGCCTTGTCGGCATCAGACTGCGACTCATGCAATTCTTTAAGCTTTGCCTGAAACGACAAAAAGCACATAATTAGTAAAATAAGTAAATTAAAAAATTATAACGTAATTAACAAAAAGTAAACTGTCGGATTACTTACAATCGTGGCCGCGACGCTCGGGGACACCTCCTTGTCCTTCCCCTTCTTCGTTCGAAGAGCCACATAAGTATCGAGCCTATGTGGCCTACCCCTAGGGCCACTCCCTGTCCCCTGAAATAAAATAAAGTAAAATTAGTATCGGCCCCACAAAGGAAAATAATGCAGAATAATATATTTCTGTAGTTATAGAAAAATTAAATCTTACCATCATCCTATGATCCACCTCGGCGTAAGACGTCCGACCGGAGTAGTGCACGTCCATCTTTTTTGCCCACTTTTCCCTCCCTGATTGGCGAGATGCCGATTGTCACTCCCCGATCTCATTGTCAACGAACTTTTGCCAGTGTGCCAATGAGATCGGCTCCTTTGGCGGGACAGATTCACACTTTTGGATAATGGACTCTCATGTCTTCCCAAAGTACCGGGTCCGCATATTTTTCTTCCACGTCTTGTGTTGCTCCCTCAACTGCTCCAAGACGGAATCGCGTAGCTTTGAATCCAGGCTGAATTGTTCCTGTCCATCAAATACAATGTTAGTGGCAAATAAATATAAATATAAATATAAAATGAAATTGAAATGGAAATTGAAATATTCATATGAATATAAATATAAATATAAACACAAATATAAATATAAATATAAATATAAATATAAATATAAATATAAATATAAATATAAATATAAATATAAATATATTACCATTAGTGCCATCCAAACAGCTAACTTGAGCTTATATGGCACCTCCTTCCAACTAATGTACCTCGGGCCGATGATCGTCTTTATCAGATCGAAAGATCTCGCTAATAGCCCCGACTTGTTCTCGATGGCCATCCCCAATTTTCCATATTTGGGGAGCCTAGGGGCCGAGGAGCCCTCGTCGCCTCCGCTACCACCGAGCCCAGACGACATCATCATAACAAGCATCATCATCCTAGCCTTAATACCTGAAGGAGACATTTGCTGTAAAAAAATGTTATTAGTACTTATCAAAATGAATTAAAAGAAGACATGCAAATAAACTAACAATTAAAGTATACAATTATTAATTTACTAATTTATAATGAGGGGAAATCCTACTTTCATAATTAATCATTTATTAATTTACTAATTTACAATGAGGGGCAGTCATATATTAATTTACTAAAAAAATTAATAACCAATCAATTCGTTTACATAGGACATTACGCACATACATGCACATTACACACACATATACACACGCGCACATACACACACACACGCGCACATTCACACACACACGCAGCCCCCTACCCCACCACCCACCCATCCATCCCTGCCCCCCCCCCCCCCCCCCCCCAATCTCCTCCATCTCCTTCTAAGGGTGAGTTCAAGTATGTTTCATTTAATTTCAAGTAATTTTCAAAAAAAGTTGAAAAATATCACCCCCCATATGGACAATAATCTAGTGGTCATGCCACTTTTAAAACGAACTAACCAACCCAACATCAATCCACCATAATCCAACAACAAAGTCAACAACAAATGTGTATCCCGTACTCCTTCTAATTCATCTACTCAATTAATTCATTTCATCAATTAACTAACAATTAAAGTATAACAATTATTAATTTACTAATTTACAATGAGCGGCAATCCTACTTTCATATGAAATGGGCAATAATTATTATTTTACTTTCATATAAAACTATACAATTAAAGTTACAATTAAAGCTATACAATTTATTAATTAAAGCTATATAATTGTTGAGATTGCCCCACCATGCACACACCCCACCCCCCCACCACCACCACCACCACCACACACACCTCAATTCTGAGTTCCAAAACAACAGCATCTAGCTCATAATATGTACAAGAGTGAAAAATTCCCGCCCCCACCCCTACTGCCCACACACACGCATACTACACAAGAGTGATACAAAGTAATTTTTTTTAAACAAAGTTGAAAAATTCCACCCTTATATGGACATTAATCCATGGTCATACCACTTCTAAAATTAACCAACCCAACAGCGATCCACTATAATCCAACCGCAACAACAAATGTGTATCCCATACTCCTTCTAATTCATCTACTCAATTAAATCATTTCATCAATTAAACTAACAATTAAAGTATACAATTATTAATTTACTAATTTACAATGAGGAGCAATCCTACTTTCATATGAAATCGGCACTAATTATTAATTTACTTTCATATAAAACTATACAATTAAAGCTATACAATTTATTTTATTAAAGCTATACAATTAAAGTTATTTCGAATCTCAACAATTATCTGTTAATGAGGGGCAATCCTATTTGCATATGAAATGGGCAATACATATTTTATTAATCAATTTGTCCGTTTCAATTGTTGAGATTTCCCCACCACAGACACACCCCACCCCACCCCCACCACCACATACACACCTCACCCCACCTTCTCCCCCACCACACACGTACACGCACACACACCACCCCCTCCCCCCCCCCCCCCACACACACACGCACACCTGCACACACACACATACAGCCCACCACCCACTGCGCCCCTTAACCCCACCACACACACACACCTGCACACACACACACACACCACCCCCTTGCCCCCCACCCAGCCCCCTGTCCCTCCCCTCCCTAGCCCCCTGTCCCTCCCCCTCCCCCACCACACACGCACACGTACACGCACACCCACCCACCCCACCCACCCCCACCACCCCCTGCCCCCCTCCCCCCACCACACATATATATACACACACATACACACATATATAGAAATGAAAGAGAAAGAGAGGAAAAAAACATACCTTAGAGAGAGAGAGAGAGAGAGAGAGAGAGAGAGAGAGAGAGAGAGAGAGAGCTCAAAATTGCTTAGAGAGAGAAAGAGAGGGAAAACCAAAAACGGTGGGGAAAAAAAGCGTAGGGTTTTTTTTACTGAACAAATTATCACGGATGTGTCACGGTCCTTGACAGTGACAATATTATAAGGTTTGTTACGGTCATTGACCGTGATAAGTCCGTGACAAGTGTCGTTGTCACGGTCAATAACCGTGACAAGGCTAGCCGTTGGAAGGGTGCCAATTTAACCAATTTGGTGTAGTGCTGACTGATAGGCATTTGTGAATTAGCTTCTTTCCCTAGCATACTTTGATCTGCCATAGAAACCTTCCCTCCATTATGTGCATTATAATTATTTCCTTTAGGAACATAGATTGGTGTATACCCATGCAATTTGAAACATTTTTCAATTACATGACCCACTCCTCCACAATGTGCTTCTGAAATTTATATCCAGCAACATTGGAAGCAAACATGACAGAATCTGTATTAGATTGAGCCCTTGCAACAACTGGATCCACATTTGGTTTGGCCACAAAAGTCAAGTATTCCATACGTGATTTTGTTTCTCCAATAAAAATCCTTTGTTTCTCATGTTGCAACACCATTGAGGAAACCTTATTAATGGCTGGAACTGGGTCCATCAGGAAAATTTGACCTCTGACTGCAGCAAAAGAATCATTCGATCCCATTAGGAATTCAATAATGTGTTCCTATCGATTGTACTCATCCATAGTCTTATAGCCTCCACATGAATAGATTATTCAACAAGAACAAGTTGGAATTGGGTAATAATTTCGCAATTCATCCCAAAGTCCTTTAATGGCTGTATAGTAGGTACTAACAAAATTATGTTCCTGTTTCAAATTAACTATGGATTTCTTCAATTCAAAAATCCTCATGCCATTACCTTGAGAAAATCTCTCTTTCAAGTCAATCCAAGCTTCTCTAGCAGTCTCATTATACATGATACTAGCTGCGATTTCTTTAGAAACCGAATTTAAGATCCAAGATGTTACCATATTGTTGCATTGAAACCAAACTGCATAAATTTCATCTGAAATTTGAGGTTTCTGTATTTCTCCAGTTACAGACCCTAATTTATTCTTGGCACTGAGTCCCATGAGCATCGATCGACACCAGGAATTATAATTCTCCCCATTAAGAATCTGAGAAACAAGAATTAAACCTGGATTGTCTCCATGATGCAGAAAGTATGGTGAAGATGGATTATCTTCAACTGATACAGATCGAGTTTGAGATCGCGATTGTTCTTCAGAAGCCATGATTCAAGTAATCAACCAGATACAGAAAGAAAAATAGAATTTCTTTTTGAAGAAAAATAACTACAATCAATCGCAGAGCAGAAATCAAATGAAAAATTACGGAAGAAGATGTTGGATCTAAGCTCTGATACCATAACAAGAATGATGATTAATCGAGAGAGAGAAGATAATTGAACTGGTAGAGAGAGAAAAGAGAACTGAACTTCATTCCTCAGAAAAGAAAAAAATTACAACGTGATTTAGATGATAGCTATTTATAGACCACTAACAATCTAACTAACTAACAAACTAAACAACTAATTACAACTCAGCTTATAACAGAAAAATAATTACAAATAAAACTAACATTCTTTATTAGTCCTTATGGGTTTTCCACTATGTTGTTATATGTTATGGCCGGGTAATGAGTGTTATGAGTTTCGGTGTTAGATTATGAAGCCCAGAGAATATCTTATTTTGGGTGAATCCCATGTTTGGTAGGGGTTTGAGGCGTAGACGGTTGAGCTGGTGGGAGTTTTGTTGATGATGATAGGGATGTAAGGTTTGTTGATTATGAGTTCTTCATTAGTTGGGTTGAACCCAAAGCTAGGTGGTAAGTTTGCATCACTGTTGTCGAAATTCTGATAAAATTCCATTGAATCTTTTTTTCAAACTAGAAACAACACTAAACAACCAAATGCTTTTCTAGAGCTTCATAAGTAAGCACTAGGACTTATAAACTAATAAGAAAATCGAGTAAGAGAGGAGGCATTATACAAATAGGATAACTAAAAAAGTATTAAAGTATGTGTTCATAGGGATTTGGGTAATCGAATGACAGAGGAGGGGAAAGGAGAAATCATAATAAGGTATGATACGGCTAGAAAAATCTGCCTTTTGAGGATGCCCTCCTCTGTTTCTGGGCAATCAAGAGGGTGATGTATGTATGACTATTGGAATTTTTAATGTTAAGTTGGATATTTCCTCATCTTTTTTTTTGGTATCATAGGATATTTTTTTATCTCATTTTTACATGGTGCTACTATCCCAAACCCTTAAATTCATCCCCCACACTCTATTTATGTATCTAATATACAAAGACAAAAATACCCTCCCTTCCTTTAAAATATAATATGATTTTAAAACATAACATTATTTTAGGTAACATAAAATTTACATTTCAAGAAAAATTATATTTTTTATTATTATTATTTCGATTTTTGACTTTAACACATTACTAATCATTTTAAATAGACTATAGTACATTTTTATGAATTTATTAACTTTACTATATTTTTCGTCGCTATATATGATACTTTTTCCATGAATAGTGATATTTGATGACATTTAAACATTGTTAACACAAATCTTAATATGAAAAAAAGAATGAGAACGTGTGTGCTCGCGTTCAAATGATCAAATTATATATAAAACCCTTTTAATCCAAACAAACCCTAAACATGCAGCAGTATGTGATTGAATAAATTGATAATCTACGCAAGAACATTCAAACACATGCAATTAAGGAAAAATCCCCCTCAGGGGCAAAACCATTTATTTTCACTATAATTTGTAAGAGAACGGCTTACAATCAAATTACAATGAAAATACAAGTTGACTAAGAATTACCCTCGGGTATCGGATTCTGTAGTCGCGGCTGGAATTATCCCTTTCCAGTAGGGCTGCAATGAAGAAGAAGAACAGTCTCCTCCACAAGGGTTGAACAAACCAAAGTTGTGTTCTTGGGTTGCAAAAGGATTCACAAAGGTTTGGCAATGATGTGCGAATCAAAACATGAGTCTTGGGACTCAAAAATATGAAGACTAGATGTATTTGGACTCTCAAATTCGTCTCCTAAAGTCTTGCAAAACAACTCCCCCGAAGTTGGTATTTATAGGAAAAAATATGAAGAGTCCCACGTTCTTAAAACTCTAAAATTCTATCCAGCGTACAAAAAAAACAGCATTCTTTAAGGAATTTTCTCTATCTTCAAAAGGCCATAACTCCTTCACCGTAGCTCGGATTGAGGTGCCGTTTTTTCCAGTATCTTCGTTGCGGCGAGCTCTTCAACTTTCTAGTTGACCAGACCTCCGAACTATGGATGTGAAATTACAAAAATGCCCTTGAACTCTCCTATTGTGCCTTTTTTTCACTGTTTTGACTTCCCTTGCGTACCACTTGCATTAAGTCCCTAAAATCTTGGAACGTGAAGTCATTGAGGCAGATGTGGGACATATTAGTGGAGATAATGCATGCTTGATTCCCGGAAATCGGATAGAGGCCGTCATGTGAGATCGTGAGGAGACGTGCCAAATGTAGCGGCGTACGACATAAATAAATGAAACATTTCGGACATGTGAAAAATGTCCTTACAAATCTCCCCCTATGTCTATGCCGGTACATACATAAAAAATCCGAATTATCAAATATGAAATTGCCTATACAAATCTACCCTCCCATGAACCCAAAACTGGAAAAGGTACAAATGAATAGTCTTCATCGTTTGTTCTTTAATTCTTCAGGAATCTCAAAACTTTTCTCATCAGGGTGTGCAACATATAGATCTGCAATCTTCATACCTACACACATGAGACAAAGCAAATACCACGTGACATATCAGGTTTGAAATGAGATAACATGGATATCAATATATGATAAAAATATAAGCAACATCTCAAAAACTCCCCCAGAATTCAAACTCCCCCATAATATGATAATTCTTTCTCCCCCTTTTTATGATGTCCCCAAATGGACAAATTAGAGAAATAAATCAAATAAGCAAGTGCGTGGTGTCACTAGGATAAAAACACACCATGAATAAACAGAAAGCAACCAAGTCAATGATAGCGTAAATGAAGTGGTGTGATCAAATTCGATAGGAAAATCAATGCATACAAACATGACATATGTGCACGATGAATATTGGATATTCCTAGCGAATGAACTCAAATGCTTCCTTTGGTGTAAAAGAGTGACAGTATAAGATATTGACTCAATCAAATCAACAAATCAAAGCTCAAAATGATTTTCACACCAATAACGTCCAAAATGATTTTATGCTTTTTCAGGACTTTCAAGGAAGTGCAAACCCGTTTAGATTCTCCAACCAAACTCCCTCAGATATTGTATTGAATAGAGGCATTCTAAATTCTCAAACTTTGGAGAATTGATGGTGAAACCTAAGTGGCCCATATTTGGCATGTACAGCTTTTTATTGCCTTTAAATTTTTTCGGGCTCTTTTAACCTCTTAGGACCTCGGATATTAAAATTCCTCCATTTTTTAGGTCCTTTTTAACGGTGGCTTTTGCGCAAAGGATAGATGATTACCTTTCGCAGCCCCTCCCCGTTATACAAAAACACACAGTCTCACCAAAACGGTTTTTACATGCATTCCAATTTTGTCAAGTTTTATCGCATTTTATACATTGTATAGACATGATTGAGATGGAAACACTCAAGCCAACATGAGATTGACAAGTGCAACAATCAAATATAGCCGTGCATGTGTGCAATAAAGGATATAGGAGTCAAACATGTAGGAAGATATCACTAATTACATCTCAAAGACTCCAATCAATGTAAAGCACATGGATGAAATGATGTAGCCTCTCAAATCTCTATCAAACAGTCACATGGATATATGGAATGGAGTTTTGACTTGGCTAACTTAAATGCTCATCCATAAAAGAAGCAAAATACAAAAATCTTTTTGGATTTTTTCAAAAATTTGGAAAAAAAGAAATAAAATCTTTTTGTGCTTTTCTCAAAATTTTTCTTAAAGGAAAATCTTTTTGTATTTTTTTCAAAAGAAATATAAAAAGCAAAAGGAATAAAACAAAGCTGTACAACAAAGTAATGGTACATATAAAACAGACTAGCAATAGGAAGCATATGATATGAACATGAAGAAGCATCCTATTCTAGACATAGACCAACCCCTCAGTCAACTGTGCAAATCCCTAAAGATTTCCTAAGACTCTCAAATCTAAGGGCATCTAAAGGTTTCGTAAAAATATCGGCTAACTGACGGTCGGTAGGAACAAAACTCAGGGATACGACTTTCTCTTCAACTAACTGACGAATAAAGTGCTCACGTATCCTGATGTGTTTTGTGCGCGAATGTTGAACTGGATTGCGGGATATGTGTATCGCGCTCGTGTTATCACAGGAAATGGTCATGGTGTCCTGTGATATCCCATAATCCTCCAGCATTTGCTTCATCCACAAGAGTTGTGTGCAACAACTCCCGGCGGCTATGTACTCAGCCTCCGCAGTGGACAAAGAGATGGAATTTTGTTTCTTGCTCAGCCAGGAGACAAGAGAAGAACCAAAATAGAAACACCCACCAGAAGTGCTCCTACATCCATCTACATCCCCAGCCCAATCGGCATCCGAGTAGGCGGACAGACGGTCATCGGTATCAAAGGAATACCAAATCCCGTATGAGAGAGTCCCACTTCTGTATTTAATAATACGTTTTAGAGCAAGTAAATGTGACTCTTTTGGGGATGCCTGATAACGCGCACAGACTCCAACACTAAAGGCGATGTCGGGACGACTGGTAGTCAAGTAGAGGAGACTACCTATCATACTCCGATATAAGGTTTGCTCTACGTCCTTGCCTGAAGTGTTCTTACTAAGCTAGGTAGTGGTACTCATAGGTGTACGTGCATGCTTAGCGGAGTCTAAACCAAATTTCTTCACTAGGTCTCTAGCATACTTGGATTGAGAGATGAACATCCCATCCTCTAGCTGACGAACCTGGAGACCAAGGAAGAATGTAAGCTCACCAACCATGCTCATCTCAAACTCACTTTTCATCTCCTCCTCAAAGTGGTGAGCATGCTGGGAGCATGTGGATCCAAAGACTATGCCGTCCACATAGACCTGGGCAACCAAAATAGCACCGTCATCTCTCCTGACAAACAACGTCATATCTACTCCCCCTCTCTTGAAGCCACGAGCTAAGAGATAAGAAGTAAGCCTCTCGTACCAAGAACGGGGTGCTTACTTCAAACCATACAAGGCTTTCCTCAGATAGTAGACGTGCTCAGGGTGTTGAGGGTCTTCAAACCCTTCTGGTTGTTCCACATAAACCTCCTGTAGAATGCCATTCAAAAAGGCACTCTTGACATCCATCTGATACACCTTGAAGCGCAGATGACATGCGATGGAGAGCAGAAGACGGACGGACTCAAGCCTCGCAACAGGAGCAAATGTCTCCCCAAAGTCTACACCCTCTATCTGTGTGTAGCCTTGAGCGACCAACCTAGCCTTATTTCGGATTATGGTACCATTTTCATCCATTTTGTTCTTAAAAATCCACCGGGTACCTATCACATTAATCTCACTAGGTCGGGGGACAAGTTCCCAGACATCATTCTTTTTAAACTGAAGCAACTCATCCTGCATAGCAGATATCCAGTGTTCATCCTTGAGTGCTTCTTTATGGTTCTTGGGCTCGACTTTGGACGTGTAGCAAAGATGGCTAACAACGTTCTCTAGCTGAGCACGAGTCTTGACCCCTAGAGTGGGATCACCAACAATGGCAGAAGGGTCATGACTCTTGCGAACCCAAGCAGGTGTGTCCCCTAACACAGGAGTAGGGTCCACAGAGTGTGAGAGAGGAACAGGTAAATCACTGTCAGAACAATCCTCATCCTCACACTGAAGGTTAGGATCAATAACCGTCGGAGGTTCGTCATCTTGCACGGTGACGTTTATTGATTCCATAATCTTAGAGCTCTTCAGGTTAAAAACCCGGTACGCTCTGCTATTCGATGAATATCCTAGAAATATTCCCTCGTCGCTTCGGGAGTCGAACTTTCCTAATTTCTCTCTATCCCGTAGGATGTAGCATTTACTCCCAAAGACACGGAAATATGCCAGGTTGGGCTTCTTTCCAGTCCACAACTCATAAGGAGTGTGAAGTGTGTGTGGACGCAGATACACCCTATTCACCGTGTGGCATGCAGTAGACACTGCCTCTGCCCAAAATCTCCTAGAAACTTTACGACCTAGAAGCATAGATCTAGCCATCTCTTGGATCGTTCTATTCTTTCTCTCAACAATCCCATTTTGCTGAGGAGTTCTCACAGTAGAAAACTCATGTTTGATCCCAAGGCTATCACAGTACAAATCCACCTTTGCTTCCTTGAATTCAGTGCCGTTGTCACTACGTATTCTGTTAATAGTGACACCGTGTTGATTTTACAGGACACGGCACTTGGTCGTTAAGAAATCTACAGCATCGGATTTCTCTCTCAGAAAACCTACAATGGAGTATCTGGAGAAATCATCTACCATCACGAGGATGTACCTCTTACCACCTAGACTCTCAGTACGAGTGGGACCCATAAGATCCATGTGAATCAACTCCAGAACACGAGAGGTGGTAATGGAATGTAACTTCCTATGAGGACTACGAATTTGTTTTCCCAACTGACAGGGTCCACAAACGGTCGAAGTTGACTTTCCAAGAGATGGTAAGCCACGTACTAGGTCCTTTTTAGATAAACGATTGAGATCTCTAACATTCACGTGACCTAGACGTTGGTGCCACAGATCCATAGGAGTGATCGTGGCGCTGTTGCAGACAAGTGAGGATGTGGGCTCAGTCCCATAGCAATTATCCTCGGTCCTCACCCCTTGCATCAAAAGTTTACCGGCTTGATTGTAGACTTTACACGCGTCCCAGTCAAACTTTACTGCAAAGTTAGTGTCGCACAGCTGGCTAATGCTGAGAAGGTTTGCTTTCAAACCTTTGACGTACAAAACATTTTCTAGCTTAGGAAAACCAGGTAACTCGATAGTACCTCGTCCTATAATGCTAGACTTACTCCCATCTCCAAATGTGACTCTGCCATCTTGATAATCCTCAAGAGTAGTAAAAAATGAGGCATCACCTGTCATGTGTCTGGAGCACCCACTATCAAAATACCACTGTGAGGTATTATGTGCTTTGATAGCAACATGAACAACAAAGGCCTTTTTATCTTTCTTAGGCACCCAAGCAGAGATGACCTTTTGTTTGCCTTTGTTGGTTTTAGCTGGAATGTAAGAAGCATTCACTAACGGCGAAGACATCCGTCGGAATTCTTTCATCAAACTCTGAGTCGTGGCAGCTAAGAACTCAACTCGCTCTCTCAGACTAGAAAACTCATCAGTATGTCGTGGTGGAGCAGTAGTACGTCGTGTCCGACCCATGCTATAGCAAGTTTCCCTAAGGTGGCCTTTTCTTTTGCAATAAGTACAAAAGAGCTCAGTCAAAGGCGGACCTTGGTTTGCTTTTCTTGGTCAAACTCTCCTTCGAGGTTTTTTACGGTGACCATAAGGAGTTGTAGTAAACTCAGGAACTGGTCCAGGTGCAATTTGGGATGTGGAGGCACCATCATATCCAATTCCTTGACGATCACCAAAACCTAAAGCGGGGCCGAGGAGCATCTTTCCCATCTTCCCAGATCTGTCCTCGATTTGTACCTTGACTTCCCGTGCTTTCTCAAGATCATGAGTCAGCTGTGCAATAAGGGCTTCAAGTTTCTTCCGAGTCTCCACGGAGGAATGGAGCTGACTCGTAAGACTAGCCACTTGCTTGATCAAGTCCCCTCTCTCTTTCTCTAGAGTACTCTCTCTCTCTCTAAACAAATTCTCATTCTCGACACAGGTAGATTCTCTCTCTCTCAGGGCGGTGCAGGTGGAGAACTCTCTTTCTCTCGCTTTCCTTAAATCTTCCTCTAGGCAAGTGATCTTAAGAACTAACGCTTTGTTACGCTTTTTAGTTTTAAAAGACTCAGAATATAACTCAGCGTAGGCGCGTTGTATATCACTCTCGCTCTCACTTGTGTCATCCTCCCCCTCACTCACATCGATCTCACTGTCGAGGTGTCCCTGTGAAGCGTCATCCTCATCGTCGTGAGGAGAACTAGGAGTGCTCACTTGGCTGGCCATGAATGCGGTGAAGTTACACTCATGCGGTGACTCATCTCCAGAATCCACCGTCTCGACCTCACTGTCGTCCCTAAGGGTAGCATTAAGAACAACTTTCCCTTTCTCTCTATTCAGACGATTGGCACACTCAAAAGCTCTATGACCCCTACCATCACACTCAAAACATCTCTCACTTTCTTTCAGAGAAGGATTTTTGGAAACTTTTTCATTTTTCTTTTCAAACTTATTTCTCTCAAATTTCTTTTTATCTTTAAAATTGCCATTTTTCTTAAATTTGAGAATCCTCTTGAAATTTTTTGCGAAAAGAGCCAAATCATCTAAGTCAAAATCGCACTCAGAATCTGACGTGTCAGTCACTCTCTTTCTAGATGACTCTACCCTCTTTCTAGCTAAACCCTCACTCCTTCTCTCTTGGGCTTTAAGAGCAATTCCCTTATCTTTAGATTTAGAATTTTTAGGGAACATATCAATTTCATAAGTTTGCAAATCTCCTACAAGTTCTTCCAATTTTAGCGTATTTAAATTGCTCATAGAATTTAGCACAGTGACTTTAGGGATAAAACGCTTAGGCAAAGAACGAAGAATCTTTTTAACAACTCTAGCATTCGGAATATGTTCACCAAGATTAAAACTAGTATTCACAATGTCAGAAAGTCTAGCATAAAATTCATCAAAGCATTCAGAATCATGCATGGTGATTGTTTCAAATTGAGTTGTCAAGTTTTGCAACTTAGACTCTTTCACAGCATTAGTTCCTTCATGGGTGAGTTGTAAAACATCCCATGCCTCTTTTGAGGTGGTACACGTCATTATGCGTTTGAACTCATCAGGTGTGATAGACCCAAAAATAACACTTAGACCCTTAGAATTAAAAGATGACCATTTAATTTCTTCATCAGACCAAGAAATGTCAGGTTTCAAGTTGGTCACATTATCAACAGTCACGGTGGGAGGAGTCCACCCTCGTTCAACCAAAATCCAGACACGTTCATCAATGGCTTTTAAAGCCGACCTCATACGGGCTTTCCAATAAGCATAATTTGTCCCGTCAAAAATAGGCATTTTATAATATGACTTCTCCATTTGAACACGCACTTTTTCAAAAATCAATTTTTTCAGAAAATTGATATCTTAGAAAAATTTTGCGGAAAAAAAAAAGGAATACGCGATAGATTAGCGCAACCTGCTCTGATACCAATTTGAGAACGTGTGTGCTCGCGTTCAAATGATCAAATTATATATAAAACCCTTTTAATCCAAACAAACCCTAAACATGCAGCAGTATGTGATTGAATAAATTGATAATCTACGCAAGAACATTCAAACACATGCAATTAAGGAAAAATCCCCCTCAGGGGCAAAACCATTTATTTTCACTATAATTTGTAAGAGAACGGCTTACAATCGGATTACAATGAAAATACAAGTTGACTAAGAATTACCCTCGGGTATCGGATTCTGTAGTCGCGGCTGGAATTATCCCTTTCCAGTAGGGCTGCAATGAAGAAGAAGAACAGTCTCCTCCACAAGGGTTGAACAAACCAAAGTTGTGTTCTTGAGTTGCAAAAGGATTCACAAAGGTTTGGCAATGATGTGTGAATCAAAACATGAGTAGTGAAACTCAAAAATATGAAGACTAGATGTATTTGGACTCTCAAATTCGTCTCCTAAAGTCTTGCAAAACAACTCCCCCGAAGTTGGTATTTATAGGAAAAAATATGAAGAGTCCCACGTTCTTAACACTCTAAAATTCTATCCAGCGTACAAAAAAAACAACATTCTTTAAGGAATTTTCTCTATCTTCAAAAGGTCATAACTCCTTCACCGTAGCTCGGATTGAGGTGCCGTTTTTTCCAGTATCTTCGTTACGGCGAGCTCTTCAACTTTCTAGTTGACCAGACCTCCGAACTATGGATGTGAAATTACGAAAATGCCCTTGAACTCTCCTATTGTGCCTTTTTTTTCACTGTTTTGACTTCCCTTGCGTACCACTTGCATTAAGTCCCTAAAATCTTGGAACGTGAAGTCATTGAGGCAGATGTGGGACATATTAGTGGAGATAATGCATGCTTGATTCCCGGAAATCGGATAGAGGCCGTCATGTGAGATCGTGAGGAGACGTGCCAAATGTAGCGGCGTACGACATAAATAAATGAAACATTTCGGACATGTGAAAAATGTCCTTACAAAGAACATTTTAACAAACAAAAACATGTTTTTAACAAATAAAAAAAGTTTTAACGAAAAAACTTTTTGTTAAAAAATTAATACTTGTTTATGACATAAAACAGTTTTAAAAAAACTTCGAACAAAACAAAACTGTTTTTAACAAAAATAAAAAAAACAGTTTATAACAAAGAAGCAATATCTTTAAAAAGAATTAGTTTTTAAAGAATAAAAATATTTAAAAAAATAACCTTTTTTAGAAAAATAAAAACACTTTAGTGAAATAAAAAAATAACAAAAAATAAGGTTTAAAAGAATGAAAATAGTTTTCCAAAAATATTTTCTAACAAAATAAGAAAATAGTATTAATACTAAAAGCTTTCCGTGGAGAAATTTCGTACTTAGCAATGAAAAATGTACCAAAGTATAACAAACTCACTAATTTGTAGTAAAGTCCAAAATAAAAAAACATATTATGGGTTAAAGTAAAAAAATCCAAATAATAATATTAATAACAATAATTATTATATTAATTATACTAATAACCATACATGTAAAACACAAATATTTTTAAAAACTATTTTTTTCTTCACTAAAATATGATACTTTTTCCATTAAAAGTGATATTTGATGAGTTTAACACAAATCTTGCTATGAAAAAAAATACTTTTTTAACAAACAAAAAAACATGTTTTTAACAAAATAAAAACAGTTTTAACGAAAAAACTTTTGTTAACAAAATAAGAACTGTTTATAACAGAGAACGGTTTAAAAAAAACTTCGAACAAAACAAAATTGTTTTTAACAAAAATAAAAAAAACAGTTTATAACAAAGAAGCAATATCTTTAAAAAGAATTAGTTTTTAAAGAATAAAAATATTTTTTAAAAGAACCTTTTTAGAAAATAAAAACTCTTTAGATGGAAAAAAAATAACAAAAAGTCAGTTTTAAAAGAATAAAAATAGTTTTTCAAAAATATTTTCTAATAAAATAAGAAAACTATATTAATACTAAAAACTTTTCGAGGAGAAAATTCATATTTATCAATGAAAAATGTACCAAAGTATAAAAAAATCACAAATTTGTTGTAAATTCTAAAAAACAATATTATGGGTTAAAGTCAAAAAGTCCAAATAATAATATTAACAACAATAATTATTATATTAATTATACTAATAACCATACATATAAAACACAATATTTTTAAAACCTATTTTTTTCTTCACTAAAATATGATACTTTTTTCACGAAAATTGATATTTGATGACATTTAAACATTGTTTAACACAAATCTTAATATGAAAAAAGTACTTTTTAACAAACAAAAAAACTTGTTTTAACAAAATAAAAACAGTTTTAAAGAAAAAACATTTTGTTAACAAAAAAATAACTGTTTATAATAGAAAACAGTTTAAAAAAAATTCGAGCAAAACAAAAAAAAATTTAACAAAAGTAAAAACAATTTATAACGAAGAAGCAATATCTTTAAAAAGAATCGGTTTTTAAAGCAATTTGTTTTTTAAAAAAAGAACCTTTTTCCGTAAAATAAAAACACTTTAGTGACAAAAAAAATTAACAAAAAATCAGTTTTAAAAGAATAAAAATAGTTTTCCAAAATTGTTTTTTAACAAAATAAGAAAACAGTATTAATACTAAAAACTTTCAGTGGAGAAATTTCATATTTAGCAATGAAAAATATACCAAAATATAACAAACAGACTAATTTGTAGTAAAGTCTAAAATAAAAAAAATATTATGGGTTAAAGTAAAAAAATCCAAATAATGATATTAATAACAATAATTATTATTCTACTAACCATACATGTGAAACACAATATTTTTAATAACTATTTTCTTCTTCACTAAAGTGTTTTGATTTTTCTAAAAACTGTTTTTTAATATTTTTTGTTATAAACGGTTTTTATTATTTTCCTAGAAATTGTTTTTTTTACTATTGTTGTCATAAACAATTTTTATTTTGTTAAAAAAAGCTATTTTTAACCCCCAAAAATTGTTTTTATGATTTTTTAAAAATATTTTGTTTCTTTGTTAGAAATTATTTTTAAAAACCTATTTTTTGTTATAAATAGTTTTTATTTTGTTACCAAATATCACTTTAAAAAGTTTCATATTTAGCAACGAAAAATGTAGCAAAGCCTAATAAATTCATAAAAATTTACTATAGTTTAATTAAAATAATTACTAATGTGTTAAAGTCAAAAATCGAAATAATAATAATAATAATAATAATAATAATAATAATAATAATAATAATAATAATAATAATAATAATAATAATAATAATAATAATTATATTTTATCTTATAGTGTAAATTTTATCTAACCTAAAATGATGTTATGTTTTAAAATCATATTATATATAAGAAGGGGAGGGTATTTTGTCTTTGTATATTAACTATGTAAATAGGGTGTGGGGGAGGAACTTAAGGGTGTGGGAATTGCCACACCCTTTTTATATGCCCATATTTTTCTATAATACTGATGGACTACTAGCATGAGTATTGTGAAACAAATGAAAACATATTGTATATATCATTTTTAATTTTCTCCTTATCTCATTGCATATATATAAAGTATATGTGGCTTTTAATTTTCTCCCCATTTCATTGCATATATCAATATAGTTTAAAGAAGCAGTGATTGGACATAATTAAACCATTTAACAATTTCACTTTTTTTTTCTTTCCATTTTTACTTTAAATGTGATTACCAAATGCCTAATCCTATAACAGTAGCTATTACATGATTTTTTAGTCCAAACATAATGTAATAAGGATTGAAAGCTTAGCTCATGTGGTTTTATTGCACATCTTGCTTAGACTCATTTGAAAAAAATTATCTCATCAAATATATAAACATTGTTCTCAATGTTTTTCTATGTATAAATCAAAACATTAGATCTCCCCAAAAAATATTATTTATAGGGTATTTTCCTTGCCAAAAATGTGTTTTTCTTTCTTTCAATTCCAGAGTAAATCAAAATGGCTCATGCGATGAATCTTTTGGTTTGTCATCTTCATGTTTGATTGGGAAGGTATCTGATAATAATTAATTTGAATTAAATTCCAGTTTGCATTTCCAAAATTAAACATTACGGATTTCAATTTCCCACCACCTTGCGTCTGTCCTGCCTCAGAACATCACCACTATTAAAACCATAATCTGCAACAAAATCGTATATACATCGCTTGAAAGTGTGCCTGAATAATAACCATTTTTTGCAGATATATGTGAATGTTTTTAATACCGTAAATAAAAATTTGCTAATAGGATGTTTAAATAGATTTTTTTTCTATATATCTGCTTAGGATTGTAAAATTAGTCATAAATGACAACTACATATTGACTATTATTATAAATTGATAGTTTTGTTTTACCTACAACAAACATGTATTTTTTAATAAAATTATTTTCCTTACTATTGATCAATTAATTTTTAATAATTCATAGTTACATGATTTTGGAGTCATATTAATGTTTTTAGTGGTTTTATGTCAGCAGATACAGAGTTCATTCATGATGCTCCTTTTACATTTTCATTTTTAACTTTTAGGAATTTAGGATTATAAACAGTAGTTCGATGTCAATGTTGCTTAAGTAACTAAGTACCAACTAATTGAATATTCACCATAAAATATTAAACGCAACGTATTTACAAATGTTATCAATTATTATTTATTTATATTTATTAAAATTATTTCAAATAAATAGTAAGCAATTTTTTTTATAAAATGACGTGCATCGCGTGGATTACATATTAGTATACTTCTAATAAGATAGTATTAAAACTGGTAATTGTGTTAATGCTACATAAATGTCAAAATTCAGTTACCCAATGCCGCCCATTTACCCGAGCAAACTTAACGTAAGGACCATCCATTTCAACTTTCAAGAAACCCTTCAGATTCTACCTGTGTCCTCTTCCTCTTCTAAACTTTTTTAACTCTTTTAAAGCTTTTAAATGCCTGAATAAAAAAAATGACCCATATGTTCCATTCCTCTTTTCGTCTCTCTCTATATAAAACTTTTGGAACTTCCTTATATCGACTTGGAATCCGGCAACACCTGCAATCCCAAAAAATGTTAACTGGATCAACTCCTACTCTTAAACCCAAACTGGGTTTTTCTTCAGTGCCGGCGCCGGTGACCGGGATAATGGAGATAGTAGTGAAAAAAAGAGAAGTATGCCAAGAAAATATGTCCAGATGGGTCTGTCACTAAGCCTTTGTTACCTCTGGTCTACCTCCGGTCATTGACTTTGTCACAGGTGAGAAGCACTTTTTGTTGTTGCCTCCCACTAATGTTCATAAAATGTGTATTCTAGACTACCCAGCAGCTCAATACTCCTACTCCCAGGCTTATTATATTCTTTACAGTACATATATGATTGTTATATATTGGTTTTCCTGCGATCATGTTCAAATTACAACTTGATTGTAATATGTCGGGTCAGGCCGGTTTCATCCGGACTATCGAGTTTTACTAAATTCATATCAAGAATGACAATACTCATATTTAAATCGTTTATAGTTGGGTATAGTCTGGTTTTATTAGAAATTTTGTTTTTTTTTATTGGAGATATACTTTGTTATTGGAAATTCATTTTTTGCAGTATTTTTTCAAAATTTTTAGAATATTTATTCCTTTTGCAAATTTTTTAAAAATATTTTTGTAGTTTATTGAATATTTTTTTCTATTTTTTATGTATTTTCCATATTTTTATTTTTATTTTCTATTTTTTTATGTGTTTTCCAGATTATCATTAATTACTGAATATTTTTCCTATTTATTAACATAAATTTATTTTTAATTGGAAATCTACTTTATTATTAGAAATAGTTTTTTTCGCAATATTTTTTGTAATCTCTTTAAAGTATTTACATAGTTTTTCGTTGGCATTTTAAAAATATTATCCAAATTTTTATGTCAATATTTTTTGTAATCTCTTTAAAGTATTTACGTACTTTTTCGTTGGCATTTTAAAAATATTATCCAAATTTTTATGTCTTCACCCCCATCAAGTTCACCCTCAAGTGAACCATGGTCGTAGGTTTATGTGCTTTGGTTTTTTGAGATTAATGTTTTTTTTCCAAATTTTCAGATTTTTTTTAGATTGTTGGATGGACATGTTTTATTTTTTTCTTGAGATTTGTTGATAGTTTTTTATCTATTAAAAAACAGTTTTTGGGTAAAAATTATTTTTCCTTGAAATAATTTTTATTTTGCTAGAAAATATTTGTTTTGGATGAAAACATTTTTTTTGCTGAAATTTTTTTATGAATATTATTTTTTGTGATTTTTATGTGGCACCCCGCCTAATTAACCCCCAGGTGATCAGTCCTAAATTAAATTAGAATAGGTTTCTCAGTTGGTTCATTCTTAGCATGACTGTCGCCTTTTTAATTACTAACCACCTAAGTGAGAAAATCAGACTCGTGCCAAATTTTATCTTACTTTACTTCGAAGAAAATACTCATGTGGAAACATAATAATTTAAATACTCACAATTAACTGAAATCAACCATTCATATCTAAATAAACTGACCGAATAAACCATCGGTCCAAATCTAACAAATGTAAAGACAGATAATAAAAATATCAACAAGTCTGACATAAATACTAAATAAAGTTCTGAGCGACATGCTCGAGCAACTGATAGAAATTTCTACACTAGGAATGAAAATAATGAGGCGCCTATCAAACTCCCGCAACATCCACGTATGCTGTAGCAACGAATGCCTGGAATGAGTCAAGTCTGGCGTCCCTGAACACCTAAAAGGTTTTTAAAAATATTTATAGCAAGGGTTAGAACCCAAAACATTTGAAAAATATTTAGCAAATGATTTACTTGCAGTAATAAATATGTATGCATGTTATTCATATTTTAGTTAGTGTCGCACTCCCTTGAGGATATCCTCACCCCTCCTCTAGTATGTGCACTGCTAATGCCTTAATTAATTTCCCTAGTTATTCATCCCAAAACTAGATAATCGATATAACCCCTTGCAACCACCCTACTCTAACCGAGTATGTAATAATTATGATTTCTAAGTTATTATCAACATTAACTTAATTAATCATTCCCCTTCTTAAATTCATATAAGTTCCACACCCGTTATACATATAATACAATTCAGTGCCTGTAATAATTTACTCGTATATAATTATTTATCCCATTATATACGTATAGTCATATTATAACAATCACACATATGTTGAAATAGCAATTAATAATGAACACCCTCTCTAGTAATAACTCATCGGATGTATATTCTCTAAAGTGCTATCCCACTAGGTGTATTCACATAACCTAGTTACCACAAGTCAGAATCGCTCACTAACTTGGTTAATAACATAAATATTGGAGGCGGTCATATTCCTTCCCTAAAAGTGAAATGCCCCTCACCCATAAAATGGACGCTATGACTTGGGGATATACTCTCCCTACTCCTCAAGCTAGGGGATTCACCCTGTCCGCACAACCTCCTCTGGTAGCACTGGAATATATATAATAATAATATCTAGAAACTGATATTAATGCACACATCATATATATATATACTATCGCACACCGTATATATATATATATATATATATATATATATATATATATATATAGATAGATAGAGAGAGAGAGAGAGAGAGAGAGAGAGAGAGAGAAATAAAATACCACGGCTATACAGTGTACTAAGTCCGTGACACAAGCCTATACAAAATATCATGAGTTTATGGTCCAACCCTGATTATTAATTAATTTGCACTTTAATTAATTAAATTACTTTTGGTGTCGTCCAACCAATATATTCGGACTCGCTCCCGTGGCCTGAAATATAATAATACCAGAGCCTAAATCCCCGACTCCAAATTAATTAATTTTCAACCTAAATTAATTTGACACCTTGGTATCGCTCACCCAATATACTCGGACTCGCCCACTCGATCCGGATTTAATTATTTTGTGATATTTTTCCCAGAAATTACCATAGCGTGTCACATATAAATTCCTCCCAACCCCAATTACTTTCCTTCATATTTGTTAGGAATTAATGTTCCATACTTATTTCTCACTAACTAAAGTATGGGGGAGAATTTTTTAATTAACTTCCTTCATATATTAAAACAGACGGGACTGTCAAAAATCTCGAACCGTCAATCGATCAATCCCAGCCATCGATCGATCGATCGAACCGGTCTTCTTCTCCTCTCAGGCCTGTTTCTCCATGGACGAAAATCTTAAAATCCCAACTCCTTCTACAGCCTAACCCAAGTCCTATCCTTAATACAACACCTCCAGAACATCATGAGGGACCCTCATAAAGTCCCCAAATCCCGTTTAATTTCCGCTCTCTACTATTTTTCTAAATTAGGGAAAAATTCGAGTTATTCGTTAATCAGTCTCAACACCAAATTACCAACTCAATTTCATTCATAATTCGTCTCGATTTATCCCAACTAAGATAAATATTTGTTCAGAATCATGTAACACCATAAATTCCTACACCAATTCTCATCTTGTGTTCCAATTACAAAAACCCCATTTTTGTACCCGTTTATCCCCAAGACGAATTTTAGGTATTCAGATCACATAAATATGAATTGAAAACACAAATAAATTCTACAAAAAGTTAACCACTTGCCTTATGGTTTCGTAGGGTCTGATCCAGAGTTGTGATTCTCAAGGTTGATGATGAAATCCCCCCCCCCCCCCCCCCTTTGGCTCTTTCCTTTGTCCCCCAAATTGGTTCCTAGTGCCTTTAACTGCTCTTTAGGGTTTTCTCTCCCACTATGTACTTTTCAATCTCAAATCAGCCTTTCCCCTTTTCCTTTTAATTAAGTAATTAGGCTTAATCCCATTTTTAGCCTAATAAGCCAAGCCCAAGTGACCCAAATACCCCCGTGTGGGCCCCGCTATGCCTAAAAATATTTCGTGACCCGTTTACTACACCCGGGTATACTTTTTCGACTATCTCGGCCCATTCGGACTCAATCGTACACTCAGAATTGGCATCCCAATTAATTTATAAAAATTCTTATTTCACACCCAAATTAGTCTATACCGACTTCCGGCTGAGATAAATACCCCGTCACTAATACCCGTCATGACGTAGATAAATTATTACTATTCACGTAGTAATTAAATTTCCCTAATATTAACCATTCACTCTTCGATTAATATTTAAATAAATATTATCATAATTAATTCAATTAAAATTATGACACACAAGTAATTTAAAATTTTCCGAATTAATTAAATATTAAACGCATAAAATTACGGGGTGTTACATGCTCCCCCCCTTACAAAGAAATTTCATCCCCGAAATTAGGTCGTACCTGTGGTGAATAGATCTGGATATTGTTCCCGCATATCCTCCTCCCGCTCCCAGGTAGACTCCTCAACGTTGTGATGACCCCACTGTACTCTAACTAGTGGAACAACCTTGGATCCTAACATGCTCTCACTACGGTCCTGAATAGCCACCGGTCTCTCCTCATACGAGATGTCTGGATGTAAATCAATTTCCTCGAGTGGAATGTGCCAAAAGGCCCTCTCGCTCCTTCGATATTTCTTTAACGATGCCACATGGAACACGTGGTGTATCCATTGAAGATGCTCTAGCAATCCCAGTCTATATGCTACCGGTCCCACCCTCTCAATAATAGGAAAGGGTCCCACGTACCTCGGTGCTAATTTATCCTTCTTGTCGAACCTCATCGCCCCTTTCATAGGGGACACCCGGACTAATACTTGATCCCCAACCTCTAACTCCACATGTCTCCGCGAAGCATCAGCATAATTCTTCTGTCTATCTCGAGCTATCCAAATCCGTCCACGAATTATCTCTATTATGGCAGACGTCTCCTGGATAATCTTTGGCCCCAATAACTTGTTGTCCCCCACCTCTAACCAACAGGAGGGTGAACGACAAGGTCTCCCATATAGTGCCTCGAACGGTGCCATGTCAATCGTGAATTGGTAAGAGTTGTTATACGCGAACCCTACCAAAGGAAGATATCTCTCCCATCCTCCCCCAAAGTCTAAAATGAACATTCTGAGCATGTCTTCTAGCATATTATTGACCTTCTCAGTCTGTCTGTCGGTTTAAGGGTGATAAGCTTTACTCAAATGTATCTCTGTGCCCATGGCCTCCTGAAGGCTCTGCCAAAAATGGGCCACAAAAATCTTATCTATGTCAGACACAATATTTACCGGTACCCCGTCCAGCTTAACAATCTCCTCTATGAATAGCTGCGCGTAGCGCATCGTCTCAAAGTCTGTGCAAACCGGCGGGAAATGGGCCACCTTGGTCAATCGATCCACAATGACCCATATGGAGTCGTGACCCCTCTGCGATGTAGGGAAACCTATAATGAAGTCTATGGAGATGCTCTCCCACTTCCACACGGGAATCTCTAGTGGATGTAGCATCCCTGGAGGTCTCTGATAGTCAACTTTCATGAGATGACATGTGGTACATTTTGAGACAAACTCTTCTATATCCCGTTTCATTCCTTCCCACCAATATTGTCTCCTCATATTCTGGTACATTTTATCCCGGTGGGGATGTACCATAAATCTCGAACTATGGGACTCAGTCATAAAAGCGTGCCTCAACTCCTCATCCTCTGGCATAATTAACCTCCTATTTAGGCGTAGGCCTCCTTCCGAGCTGATCGAGCAACCCTCCGCTCCCTCAGTTAATAATTGGCGTACCCTATCCTAAAAGATCTGGTCCTCTGCCTGAGCCCTCACAACTCGCATAATGATCTCCGGCGTGATGGATAAAGCTGACATGCAGGCCCTGACTACATCATCCTCATATCGAAGCTCTCTCCACTTCGCTTTCCAGACTTCTCATATTTCCCCAGTTGGTCCTCGGCTCAATGTGTCTGCCACCACATTAGCCTTACCAGGATGATACTGAATATCAAACTAGTAGTCTTTCATATATTCTATCCATCGCCTCTGCCTCATATTCAGATCCTTCTATGTGAAGAGATACTGAAGTGACTTGTGATCTATGAATAGGGTGAATTACTCTCCCAGCAGATATTGTCTCCATATTCTGAAGGCAAAAATAATCGCTGCTAGCTCTAGGTCGTGAGTGGGGCAATTCCTCTCGTGGGGCTTTAGCTTTCTGGATGCACAAGCTATAGCCCTCTCCTCCTGCTGGAGCACACCCCCAAGTCCCTGTAAGGATGCGTCGGTGTAAACCCGATACTCTAGTCATCCCCTCGACAAAGCAAGTACGGGTGCAGATGTCAACTTGTCCTTTAGCTCGTCTAAAGCTAATTGACAATGATCACTCCAAATAAAAGGCACCACCTTTCGAGTCAGATTCTTTAAAGGGCCCGTAATTTTTGGGAACCCCTTAATGAATCGTCTGTAATAACCTTCTAGTCCTAGGAAGCTATGAACCTCGGTTCGTGTCGTGGGCTACCCCCACTCCCTCACTATCAATACCTTACTCGGATCCATCGCAATACCCTAGTCTGACACCACATGACCAAGGAACTATACCTCCCATAGACAAAATCCACGAACTTGGCATAAAGCTGGTGATCCCACAGCATTTATAGAACCATAGGTAGATGCTCTGTGTGCTCTCCCTCAGTGTGCGAGTAAATCAGGATGTCATCAATGAACACGATGAAAAACTGGCCGAGATACTCCTTGAAAACCCTATTCATGAGATCTATGAACACTTCTGGTGCATTGGTGAACCCGAATGGCATCACCCTGAACTTGTAAGATCCATACCGCAATAGAAAAGCGGTCTTAGGGACATCCTCCTCTCGGATACGCAGTTGATGATACCCTGACCTCAAATCGATCTTGGAGAAGTAAGACGACCCTCTCAATTGGTCAAATAAATCATCAATCCTAGGCAACAGATACTTATTTCGTATCGTCACCTTTTCCGCTACTTATAGTCCACGCACAACTAAAGTGAACCATCCCGCTTCTTCAGAAATAACATCGGTGCACTCCACGATGATGTACTCCGCTGAATGAAACCCTGACCGAGGGGCTGCTGAATCTTCTCTCTCAGCTCACATATCTCTGAAGGGGCCATACGGTAAGGTGCTCGAGCAATCGGTCTCGTCCCTAGTGCTAAATCGATTACAAACTTGATTTCCCTGCTTGGTGGCAATCGCTGTATTTCCTAGAACACATCCTCGAAGTCCCTCACTATCAAAATCGAATCCAATGGAACTACCACCTCCTGTGAGGTCTCGTCCTCGATATAATACAAGTGGGTGCGAGACCCTCCCTGAGGTAGAGGCATCGCTATTAGGAACATCTCATGTCCCAGAATGGAGAACACGATTGTACTCTTGTAACAATCTATAGTCGCTCGATAACCTGCCAACCAATCCATACCTAGGATGACATTGTATCCCTCCATATCTAACACTAAAAGATCCATCGCTAAAATAAGCCTCCCAATCAAAATGTCTACTTCTTGATAAATCGAGTGAATCAATGCCCCGCTGCCTACTGGAGATTCTACACACATACGGAGACTACTTGCGATCTCTAGTAACCCATCCCATTTAGAAAATTTAGATTTAATGAATGAATGAGATGCTCATATATCAAAAAGTATCCTACCCTCATGACCGTGGATGAGAAACATACCCTCAACCGCTGGCGGTGCCTGCTGTGCTGGAGGATTGAGAACATCTTGGACGTTATACACATGCCCGTAGTGCATTTTCCCCTGCTGTGGGGCCCGTGGAGCCGGTGTTGCTGGCGGCATCTGTCCCTGCTGCCCTTGTTGGGCACCCTGTTGTTGGTCTCTGCCCCTCTGTGGGCACTCCCTCTTGAAGATCCGGTCTGGCTGCAAATAAAAAAGCATCTCTGATCATCCCCCTATCGTTGGCCCTATTGGCCTTGACGTGGCTGGCCTCCCCCATTGTTCCCTTGGCCCTGGCGGCCCTGAGGAACCTGTTGCTGCTGATTTGGGCCCGGCTGGCCCTGCCTAAATCCCTGTCCTCCCGGTCGAAACCCATCAGGCTTAAATTTCTCAGCGTGATTCACTTGCTGACTGCTAGTCTGCTGTTGAGCACCACTTGTGTCACCACAAATAACTACCATGCCCTGCTAGCTCGGTTCTCCCCTCTTGCTCCCCTTCGCATGGAAGCGATGATCCTGGAAATTTATGAGAGCGGCATTAACGACATATGTATGTGTCACCAACGTCGGATTACCAATCAAGTGTTGCCTGATTCTCCAGGACAGGCCATGTATAAACCTTGACTTCTTTCACTCCTCGTCGCTCGCCTCATTTGGCACAAAGTTCGCCAAACGGGTGAACTCCTCCTCATAATCCTCCACTGAAAGGTCACCCTGTAGTAACTCACTAAACTTCTTTCTCATTTCTGCCTCTACTGCCGGTGGGAAGTATTTATGGTCAAACCGCGCCCAGAACTTGGATATCATCATCAAATCCCTCTCCTCGGTGGTGGTGACTGACTCCCACCACTGTAAGGCTGCCCCCGACAGACGAAAGGTAGAAAGCATTTGTTTATGCACATCGGTATACTCCAGCATGCGCAGGTGTCGCTGAATATTTTTCTTCCAATCACAGGCCTCTACTACATCAGTGCTACCCCGAAACTCTGGTGAGTGACCCTTCTGAAAGGTCTCCATAACTCGCTGCCAAGAAGGTGGTCCTACTGGAGCCTGAACTGCCGCTGCCACTGGAGGCGGCGTCTGGGGTTGTGGAAATTGAGTTGCCATAGCTCGCATCGCTATCTCAACTGCCTGGGCCACTATCACTGCCACCTGAGTAGTGGAGATCAACTCGGGTTGGGGTGGGGTGGCGGTACCTGTGGCTCCTGATGAGCCTCCCTGAACTCATCCCTAGCCTCATACCTCTCTGCTCTCTGTCTCTCTGGTAGCATTTGAAAATAGATCGAATCGTATAAGTACACAATTTATACAAAAATCTAGTAGAAGAAATACGATATCTCAAAAGCGAAAAATGAATCAACAGTCCTAATAATAGGTCTTTATAACAACCGAACGCTACGCTGAAACGTAGTAAGACGCACAGATCCTAAGGACACTAGAACCTGATGCTCTGGTACCATCTATGACACCTCGCCTAATTAACCCGGGGTGATCAGTCCTAAATTAAATTAGCACAGGTTTCTCAGTTGGTTCATTCTTACCATCACTGTTGCCTTTTTAATTACTACCTACCTAAGTGAGAAAATTAGACTAGTGTCAAATTTTATCTTACTTTTCTTAAAAGAAAATACTCATGTGGAAACATAATAATTTAAATACTCACAATTAACTTAAATCAACCATTCATATCTAAATAAACTGAACGAATAAACCTTCGGTTCAAATCCAACAAACGTAAAGACTGATAATAAAAATCTCAACAAGTCTGACATAAATACTAAATAAAGCTATGAGCGACATGCTCGAGTAACTGATAGAAATTTCCACACTAGGAATGGAAAGAATGAGGTGCCTATCAAACTCTCGCAATATCCACATATGTTGCAGCAACGAATCCCTAGAATAAGTCAAGTCTGGCATCCCTGTGGCTGGACACCTAAAAGGTTTTTAAAAATATTTATAGCAAGGGTTAGAACCCAAAACATTTGGAAAATATTTATCAAATGATTTACTTGCAGTAATAAATATGTATGCATGCTCTTCATAATTTAGTTAGTGTCGCACTCCCTTGAGGATATCATCACCTCTAATATGTTCACTACGAACGCCTTAATTAATTTTCCTAGTTATTCATCCCAAAACTAGATAACCGATATAACCCCTTGCAACCACCCTACTCTAACCGAGTAGGCAATAATTATGAGTTTTAAGTTATTATCAACATTAACTTAATTAATCTTTCGTGTCACATATAAATTCCTCCCAACCCTAATTACTTTCCTTCATATTTGTTAGGAATTAATGTTTCATAGTTATTTCTCACTAACAAAAATATGGGGGAGTGTTTTTTAATTAACTTCCTTTATATATTAAAACTGACAGGACTGTCAAAAATTCCGAACCATCAATCGATCAATCCCAGCCATCGATCGATCGATCGAACAGGTCTTCTTCTTCTTCTTCTTCTTCTTCTTCTTCTTCTTCTCCGGAGGCCTGTTTCTCCATGGACGAAAACCTTAAAATCCCAACTCCTTCTACAGCCTAACCCAAGTTCTCCTCAATACAACACCCCCAGAACATCATGAGGGACCCTCATAAAGTCCCCAAACCCCGTTTAATTTTCGTTCTCTACTGTTTTTCTAAATTGGTGAAAAACTCGAGTTATTCGTTAATCAGTCTCAAAACCAGATTACCAACTCAATTTCATTCATAATTCGTCTGGGTTTATCCTAACTAAGATAAATATCGGTTCAGAATCATGTAACACCATAAATTCCTACACCAATTCTCATTTTGTATTCCAATTACAAAAACCCCATTTTTGTACCCGTTTATCCCCAAAACGAATTTTAGGTATTCACATCACATAAATATGAATTGAAAACACAAATAAATGCTACAACAAGTTAACCACTTGCCTTATGATTTCATAGGGTCTGATCCGGAGTTGTGATTCTCAAGGTTGATGATGAAATCCCCCCCTTTTGGCTCTTTCCTTTGTCCCCCAAATTGGTTCCTAGTGCCTTTAACTGGTCCTTAGGGTTTTCTCTCCCACTATGTGTTTTTCAATCTCAAATTAGTCGTTCCCCTTTTCCTTTTAATTAAGTAATTCGTCTTAATCCTGTTTTTAGCCTAATGTGCCAAGCTCAAGTGACCCAAATACACCCGTATGGGCCCGACTATGCCTAAAAACGTCTCGTGACCCGTTTACTATCCCGGGTATACTTTTCCGACCATCTCGGCCCATCTGGACTCAATCGTACACTCAGAATTGGCATCCGAATTAATTTATAAAAATCCTTATCTCACACCCAAATTAGTCTCTATCGACTCCCGATTGAGATAAATAAATGCCCCGTCAGTAATACCCGTAATGGTGTAAATAAATTATTACTATTCACATAATAATTAAATTTCTCTAAATATTAACCATCCACTCTCTGATTAATATTTAAATAAATATTACCATAATTAATTCAATTAAAATTATGACACATAGGTAATTTAAAATTTCCCAAATTAATTAAATATTAAATGCATAAAATTACGGGGTGTTACATTTTAATCATGATTAGAATTTATATTTTTCAAAATTACATTCTTTTTTTATTATTTTTAAAATATTTTTTTGGTTTATCCTGTATATTTTAAATTTTCTGTAGTTTTTGAATTTTTTCCAGTTTTATTAGAAATTTGGGTTTTTATTGGAAATATATTTTTTTATTGGAAATTCATTTTTTGCAGTATTTTTCAAAAATTTTAGAATATTATTCATTTTGCAAATTTTTTTGAAAATATTTTTACAGTTTATTGAATATATTTTTTTTCCATATTTTTATTTATGTTTTCTGCTTTTATGTATTTATCATATTTTCAGTAATTATTGAATATTTTCTATTTCTTAATAGATATTTGTTTTTAATTGGAAATCTACTTTTTTATTGGAAATAGTTTTTTCTAGAATATATTTTTAAATTTTTTAAAGTATTTACTCGGTTTTTTGCTGACGTTTTAAAAATATTATCCAAATTTTTATTTAGATTTTTTAGTATTTTCCTAATTTTAATCTGAGATATATTTTAATGAAATTATGATTTTTGATGACAAAAATAGTTATATAAGTTTATCAAGGTTACCCTGAATTCATAATTTTTCACATAACATGTTTGTAAATAGTCGGGTTATATATCGGGTTCATGTGATACATTTATATTTGTTGTATTTGGTGATTAAATTGATTAAGTTTTCTTTGATTAAGGGTAGTATGCAATACTTTCATCCACTTGCTCTCCTTAGTTATTTATGCGTATATAATCTATTTACAATTTGTATAATTTGTTAAATTTATTTACATTTGTGACTATATTATTGTAATGGTTAGGATTGTTTACTATTGGATTAAAGTTTATAATTTACACACCCCAACAAATGTCTTAATATGTCATGTTAATTTTATAGTTAGTTCTTTATTTGAGTATTTTAATTTTTTATTATATTTTTAATAAATATTGTAATACGTCCGCGCATCGCACGGGTTACATGTTAGTATACCTCTAAAACGATATATTAGAGGAGATATGAGCATTTAATATATTACCTATTATATTTTATAATATCTATATTATAATTATTTTATATTCTCACAACCATAAATCTATATAGGCTTTACAAATACCTAGACAATCTCTTTCCTCATTCACACGACACCTCTTGAAAACCATCCATTTTATCTTCCACCTATTTCGTGACCTATTGTAGAGTAAGCTCCAAAAGCACAAAACACAAAAGCTCCAAAAGCACAAAACACAAAAGCATAAAACTCTAGGTAGAAATTGGGTCATATGTTAGGTTTGGGGTAAACATTTGTGTAAGATTTGTAATCTTATTTTTTGTAAACATTTTTGGTTCTCTAAACATTTGTGTAGCCGGTATATCGTTGCACAGATTGTTGATAGATTTTTTTATTGTATAGATTGTTTGGTATATAATTTTTTATTGTTGTGGTTGGGTATAAATTATATTGTTGGGTGTAGATTATATTGTTGTAGAAATTGTTGGGTATAGAACTTTTTCATTGTTCAACAAAAATTTATATGATCAGAGTATTATCGATTTTTTATTATTGTACAATTTTTTTTATTGCGTTGAGTTATCGTGTCGAGCTGTGTCAAATCGTGCCTAATTGTCACGAATTTTTTGTATTCTGTTATTCATGTCGTGTTGTGTTTTTAACGGGTTGTGTTCGTGTTAGATAAAAAAACACAATGTCGTATCGTGTCGTATTCGTGGTGGGCAAAATCAAATCGTGTCATGTCGGATCAGGCCCAAAACCCAATAGCCCGATTTGCCACCCATAGGTTTGTGTCTTCTATGCTATATTCAAAGTACTGCTGGGAACTTAAAAATCTTTTAAGTGGAGAGGATATCCACAGACCGTTCATGTGTAATATCCCTTGGCCAGTAAATCGAAGTAAGAAAGAATAGTATTTAATTTGAATGCTAGACCTTTTGGCCATTTTATATGTACATTATTTATTCATTTAAGTATATTGTATTAAAAAATAAACTTTTATCCCATAATTATGTTGTATTTTATTTGTTCTTAAATTATTGTTGTATTGCTCGAGTTATCTACATTCAGATAATATTTTTTTACTTAATTTTTAACAAGTTCATTTCTTTATTTTTTTTGATGGACCACATACGCTCGAAAAATGAACTCTAAAATCGGAGTGGATTGGTTGTAAGATTCATTTCAACCCGACATATTAAAAAAAAATGTTGTATGCATACTTTTTTTTTGCTCAAGCATAATTTTACTATTTGTTATTTTGTTTATTAAATGAGTTGGGTTGACTTTTAATAAATTTATTTACTTTGTTTAAGGAAATTTTGAATTTATTATAGATAGAATGTACTTTAAATTTCATCCCCTTGATTTTTGTTTTCATTAATGTGAACCCATATAATTTATTTATATATCCACTTGCTATATTTATTCATGTTTACCATAAAATTAAATTTACAAAGTTTATAGTGATTTTATTCCTTAAATTATATACAATGTTACCTATGTTATTATAAGGTTTAAAATTCTTCACCATGGATTATAAATTTATAAATTTGACTACACTAAGAAATAATTTTAGTACCCAATATTTCTTTTATACATGGTTCTTCATTTCGTTAGTTTTAATTTTTTTAGGTGAGTTTTAAAAAGATCACCTATTCAAACACATTTGCGCCATCAACCCCTATAAAGGGTACACCCATTAGAGCATAATGTGCCTTTAAGTTGTGGCTTACTTCTATGTTATATATATGCATAACTTTTCACTTAAGTTTTTAATATATTAAATTAATGTCTGGAATTTGAAATTGTTGACCCTCACTAAGTGATTGATTGGAACATTAATGGTTTTTATTAGTGAGGGATTTTTGTAATGAGTTGTCCATGTTTCCACCCATCCAAGTGTCCTGTTAACCCTCACTAAAGAGTGTTAAATTTAGATACTCAGGTTTGCATTTTCTATTACTTATAAAAATAGGACTATGTTCTATTTGTTTGCAAATAGGAGCTCGAACTAGCTCGGCACCCCTAAAACTGGATGAGCGGAAATATGACCTGGTTTGTAGGTTTTTATTTCCATATTTAATGTGGTTTTTAAAGATATATTCATAGTCACTTCCATTTTTTTAATTGTTTGTCTTATTGTAATAATTATGGAAAAAGTATTTTAGAATTAAACTAAAGAAGTTAAAGATGTGTGTGAATCTTTTACTCTACTTGCACTATTTATTGAATTGTTTTATATGGGTTGTGGATTCATGATATTCTTCAATATATATACATATACAACTTACTTAACAATGTGTGGGATTTATTTTCTTTATTTTTTTATTCAAACATAACTATATTATTATATGGGTTTGGATTGTTCATTGTGACTTTTGGATTTATGATTTATTGATCCTCATTTAAATCTTTTATTCTGAAGCGCTTTTTAATAATTATTATTTATTTGTTTTATTCTATCTTTTTAAATTGTAGATCATTAAATAATATTATAATACGCTCGTGCATAGTGCGGGGTACATGCTAGTGATTGCTAACATTATAATAAAACATTTTCATTGTCTAATAAATGCCTTTTGACTCTCACGGACACTTGTCTCGCGGTGAACTATCCCTATCTCATACGTGTATTAAATTTGACATGTGTGTTAGACACGTGTTTGATACTTCAAATAAGTGTTGTTTTATTTTTTTGAGTTCTTTTATTGTTTGTGGTTAATTAGTTCTCACTATTTTTTTATTGGCGTAGAATAATTATTATATTTATATATTGGGATCCATTTTCAGCTTTAAAGGCGATTTAAAAAAAAAATGGTGGCTGAAACTCTTATAAATCGTCCCTAAGGGTGAAAATGGACCCCAATGAGTAAATAAGAAAACTAGTTTACCCTAATGAGAAAATAGTGAAATTAATTGGATCCAAAGAGTAATAGAATATTGTATATGTATATATATATATATATATATATATATATATATATATATATATAGAGAGAGAGAGAGAGAGAGAGAGAGGCAGGCTCCTGTGCACACTAAGTTTGCACACTAAGTTTGCACATTAAGTTTTTAAAGTAGTAAAAAAAATATTTTTGAGTGCTGGCGCACACCAATTTTTTTATGTGATATTTTAACATTTCAAAGAACTCATATAAAAAAAATCAGCTCAAAAAGACTTTTTTTGCTATTTTTATAAAATCGGTCAAACTTTCGCAGTTTTTAAAGGGCTTAAAAGCATAGAAAGTTTGACCGATTTTTTAAAACTAGCAAAAAAAGTTTTTTTGAGCTGATTTTTTTTATATGGGTTCTTTGAAATGTTTAAATATCACACAAAAAAAATCAACTCAAAAATATTTTTTTTACTACTTTAAAAAGGTAATGTGCAAACTTAGTGTGCACAGGACTCTCTCTCTCTCTCTCTCTCTCTCTCTCTCTCTCTATATATATATATATATATATATATATATATATATATATATATATATATATATATATATATATATATATATATATATATATATATGACACGTCTTAGACCCAGCCAAGAGACGTCGATGACATGGTTCATCATACACCAAATACGGCAAGGACACCATCCCAAACACTGGAAAACATATTATTATTTTTTTTCTTTATAGTTTTAACAAAAATAAAGTAATTATGGGAATAATAAATTTATTATGGTTAAAATAAACATAATATAAAATTGTTGTATGTCAAACATTTTGGTTCATGATTCTTAGTGAAAATCATTTATTATCATACCATTGCTCTCATAATGTAGAAAGGTAAAATTTTACTCATAAGTTTTTTTTTTTTTTTTGAGTTTCGTCAATGAACCTGATCTAAAACTGAATTATTTATTTGAATAATAGTATCTTTCTTTCTCTGAGCAAAAACTTCTTATACCTTTAGAGCATCCACAATGGTTGGAGAAGAAGACATAAGGATTTATAGTTTTACGAATTGTACTATCCGTAGTGGTAAGCAAAATGTGAGCTGTAGTTGGATTTGTAACGGTTCTCCAAATATAAAGAACACTTACAACTTGTGTAACCGTTCCTATGAACTACAGAAGTTCGTAAGAATTCTTACGAACTAATGTAGTTCGTAGGAACATTATTTCTAGTTAATACGATTAGAAAATATTTGTAAAAAATTATACCTAAGAACTGAATTTGCAAATTACCCATGTTCCACCACCGTTGAGTTTCCTCCGGATGAAAGGCAAAATCACTTTTTTGTTTTGTAGACTTACAATTTATACTATGTGATGCTCTTATGACCTTTGGTGACAAATTTTACTAAAAGAATGAGTTGGATATGATAAGAATTTACCATTGTGTACTCGTTTAGAATATATATATATATACACACACTAGAGGATGCCTGAGCTGAGGGCACGGCGATAAAATTGCCCCCGTGATAAAAAAATAAGAATTAAAGAAAAAAAATATATAAATTAAATAAATAAAAAATATTTTAAATATATAAATTAAAAAAATATAAAACATATAAATATTTTTAAAAAAATATAAATTAAATTATTTCAAATTATTTCCCTTTTTAAAAATAATTGTTTCCATTATAACAAAACAAAAACAAAATCCTTTTTATAAGAATAAAAAAAATAAAACAAAAAACACTTTAGCATGACATTTCATGCATGGACATAAAAGTGGAAAATATGATACATCCAAAAAGTGAATATATTTTTCAAAAAATTTCAAAAAACATGCTATCATATTATGTGGAAATATATGAAGGTTTAGATCAGTTTCTAATTTATACACCTTTTAACTTCTTCACACAGTTACCAATCTATTAACCAAAGCCATTTGCCTTCACCACAATTGTCACTGTAAAAAACTCAAGCGTTCGCATCCCATACTTTCAGACATGTATGAGGATATTAAAATTAATGTTTTTATAATGCGTTTTTTTATATCTATTTTGTATGGTTATTAATGTGCCAAGTGTATGGCCTTCTGTGTGTCTTTCTACTTTTTGAGAGTTTTCTCAGATAAGCTGCATTGTAATAAAAAAGTTTACCCCTTTTTTATTCTAGTGTACTCATGTATGTAAAAAGCTTTATTTTCCAAAATATATTTTGCTCTCTTCTTTACTTCTTCTATTAATATTGTATAGTTATCATCATACCTCAATATAGTGGTATCAGAGTATTCTTTAGATAAAAAAAAGTTGGGCATGATTTCTTTGATGAAAAACGAATCCTTCAAAAAGTGACATAAATTTTATCGCAAGTTTAGTAACCAAAACAATGGGTACACAACAATCCTCATTTTTCACCTTTGATGGAGAGAACTATGATTTCTGTTCTATTAAAATAAAAATTATTTTACTTTCGTTTGATTTATTTATTTATTTTATTTTTTTATATTTTTTTATGAGTAAATGATATTGAAAAACCATCGCTAAGGGAGAAAACCCGTATACAGGAAGTATACAAAGCATCTTTTCACGCTAAAAGGAAAGAAAAAAAACCACACCCCCGACAAAAAAACACCTGACTACTAAATCGTGTGGTGCTCATAAACAAACTCAAGAACCTTCCGAGTCGAGACGACGTGGTTCTCCTTAAACTAACTAAGAAGAGTGCTAAAAAATAGATAGTGAAGTCTCGAAAGTGCAGTCTCGAATGCCATCAAAGCATCATCTCGCATTCCTCTCCTTCCAAACCATTCAAAAAATGCAATGAGGAACTAAACGACACACACGCCTGACATCCAGCCATCCCCACGGTGGTCTCCACCCCTCTAAGGGCGCCCTCACAGACCCGGGCATAACCCAAGTGGTCCCAGTAATAGCAAGGAAGATATCCCACAAACCTCTTGTCACCTTACAGTGTAAGAGAAGGTGATTGGTCTTCTCCTCCTCCTCCTCCATACATAACCAACATCGACTAGCCAGACGATAACTTCTCTTCTGAAGACCCTTGAGTGTCAAAATGGTCTGTCTAGCCACGGTCCACATGAAGGATCTCACCTTCAGCGGAACTTTCACCTTCCATATATTCTTCCAAGATAAGTTGGAATCGAATTCCCCACTACCTCTCAAAATCAAATAGTATCCTCTCACCGAGAACTCCCCCGACCCTCTCCCCTTCCACCATAAGGAGTCCCCTCTAACCATCACATGGGGGGCCAATCATAACCACTCATGGAACAAATCCACCTCCTGAAGATCCCAATCCCAAAGCATTCTTCTAAACTACGAATTCCAAGTCACACCTTCCCTGCTAATAGTCAAGTGCTCAGCCACCACCCCATCATGGTCCACTACTAGGTTGAAATCCCAAGAAAGAGCTCCTAAATGGACCCATATTCACCCCACCTACCCTTTCAAAATTTGATCCTGTCACCTCTCCCCAAATAAAACTCTGTGTGTCTCACAAAATCCACTAACTCCCTCGATATATGCTTCCACATACCCATATAATAAGCAAAAGACCCCATCTCCGACCCTCACTCTTGTTGAGAGGTTCCCCCCGAAACCTACAACACTTCTCCACAACCTGTGTTCCTCCCGTGGGAACTTCCACAACCACTTTCCTAACAGACCTCTATTAGACTTATCCAAGTTTCTCCCCCCCTCCCCACTCCTTAATGGGCTTGCACACCTCCTCCCATCTTACAAGACAATGTTTAAAACAATCCTCAATACCTCCGCATAGAAAATCACACATGAGTTTCTCTATTTTAATACGCACCGCCCCAGGCAAGGTCAAAATGGACAAAAAATAAGTAAGAAGGCTAGACAAAGTACTCTTAATTAACGTCAATCTTGCCCCTTTTGAAATAAACACATTCTTCCAACCGACCAGCCTCATGCGCATTCATTCCAACACCGGGTTCCAAATCGCAGTAGACTTATACTTAGCCCTAAGAGGCAAACCAAGATAAGTATTAGGGAAGAACCATCTCCTTCCACCCATAGGATTTCGACTAACTCCTCCACAATTCCCTCTCCCCCTATTAGAATAATCTCGCACTTCCCCGCATTGATTTGAAGACCCAACATCGCCTCAAAACAAAGAAGGAGGAACTTCAGTGCATGCACTCGTCTCAGATTAGCATCACAAAAAATGATCGCATCATCTGCAAACAGAAGTGAGTAACCACAACGCTATTAGTACCCATAGTCCCAAAATTGAAACCCCTGATCCACCCATTTTTAACCTTCTTCCCCATCATCCGACTAAATGCCTCCATGACCAAATTGAATAGGATATGGGATAATGGGTCTCTCTGACGAAGACCACGAGAGCTTGGAAAAACCACCTCAAGCCCTTCATTAATCAGAATAGAGAACTTGGCCATCGAAACACACCTCATGGTCCACCGACACTATCGATCACCGAACCCCATCCTTCTCAACAAGTACAAATGATCATACACCTTCTTAGTGTCAAGCTTACTCGCTAAACCAGGAGCCCCGCTCCTAAATATGGATTCCATGCACTCATTGGCCACCAAGACTGCATCGAGAATCTTCCTGCCTCCAAGAAAAGCATTTTGAGACTAAAAAAATCAGAGGGTCAATGAGGTTTCTGAGCCTTACCGATAACACCTTGGCGAAAAGTTTATAGATACTACCAATCAAGATGATGGGTCTGAAATCACTGATATCAATAGAGCCTCCCTTCTTAGAGATTAAGGTGATAAAGGTCTCATTCAACCTAGGAAAAAAGTATCCCTTGTCATGGAAGTCATCAAAGAAGGCCATCACATCACTCCTAACAATGTCCCAACAATGCTGAAAAAAAATCCATCGAGAAAATGTCTGGCCTAGGCGCCTTATCACCATTCATCGACTTAAGGACCTACACCACCTCTTCTTTAGTGAATATGCACTCGATACCTTCAGCCTCAGAAGCATAAATACTCCCCAATTAGGCCCCATCAAGATAGGGCCACAACATCTCCTTTTTCCTGAATAGATCCTCATAAAATTGAGAAATGGACCCCCTTACCTCTCTATCATCTTCATACACTACACCCCCACTGCAATTTTCCAGATGTGATTACCCCGCCTGTGAGAGATGGCAACAGTGTGAAAAAAATTGGTGTTCAAATCCCCCTCTTTTAGCCACAATGCCCTAGACTTCTGCCTCCTAGTAATCTCTTCCTGAATGAGCCTAATCCCAATCTCCCTTTTCCTAACATCTCTAACTCTCTTATCCTCCTCTGAGAGTCCGTATATCCATTCCTTCTCATCAAGCCTCCCGACCTCCTCCATGTAACCGGTGATAGTCAGATGCTTATTCCCAAACACCTCTATATTCCACCGTTTGATATATTCCTTAAGTTAGACTTATTTTATGGCCAACCTAAAGATGGCATTCCCCTCCACTTCATAACTAGTCCACAGTCTCCCACTTTACCCATAAAATCAGTCTCCTTAAGCCACATTTTCTCAAATCTAAAAGGCGTACTACCATCCCTCCATACTCAAAACTCTAAAAGAATTGGACAATGATCCGCGGTAACCCTAGGTAGGCAAGTTTGAATCACCCCGGGAAAGTGCTCCTCCCACCCCTTGAAAATAAGAAAATGGTCCAGACAATACATGGACGGCCTATCTCAAAAGCTAGACTAAGTATACTGCCCTCCCTCAACGGAAGATCCATTAAGTCCATCTCGTCAATAAAATCCAAAAAACCTCTCGTATATATATCAATTTTTCCTCCACTACTTTTCTCTAATGCGAACCGCACCGCATTAAAATCCCCATATACATACGGGAACATCTCAAATCCTACTTACTCCTGCTAGTTTCACCCACACCTCCAATCTACTAGAGTCCTCTACTAGCCAGTAAATCCCTGAGAAGCTCTAAGTAAACCCATCTTTAAAATTTGTAAACAAACATTATAGCGACCAAACCCCCTTCAAGCTCTCGATCAAGTCAACCACGCCAGAATTCCACAAAGTCACCACCCCTCATGAAGCTCCCCCAGTGTCCAAACTCACCCATTTGACACATTTTAGTCTCCTGTAAACACAAAATATCGGGCTTCCACTTGGCAATGGCCCCACCTACCAAGCCCCTTTTTCCACTATCTTTCAACCCCCTAACGTTCTAATATGTAATTTCATTGGATAGTAGACTTTAAACCACCCCTCCCTCTCCACCCTGCACCCCCTCCCCAACCCTAACCCCACTATGAATTTTCTCGAAAAGTTCCCAAGCCTCCTCTCGAACCCCCTAAAGGCGACTCTCGCATCTTTGCTAATGGATTCAAACATATCCTCCCTCCAGTCCATCGGGTCCTCGTCCCTCTCTTCCTCCACGCTATACCTATCCCTATCACTCCCCTCCTGATTCGGAATCACAATGTCTACCCACAATTTAGAGTTATCTAACTCCTCATAATTCGACCCGCCACCTCCTATTACTAGCTTACGTAGCATGTTGTTATAGCATCCCGAACCACACCCCTCGCCACTCAAGGAAGTCGTTTAGATAACCACCACGACAACCTTGCATCTATTTCCTATCACCACGGCCCTATTCCTGACTAAATTTTCCTCCGTCTTTCGACCCAAAAGGGACCCTTATTTACCGCCACCATCCTTCCCCAAAGACTTGCCTCTTTTACCATTTTTATCGGAATTCCTGAAAGTCTTAATATTTTTGAGACCTAACATTGGATTACCGAGATATACATCTTATTGATCTTCCCAATAGCTTTTGATGATACAGGTTCTGCCCGAATTTTAGGCCCCTACCTATGACAATCCTCAATACAAAAATCTACAATCAAGGTACCAGCTTCAGCCACGGGCAAACCAATGCCCACACCCTCACGATCCGAGGTAACCAATATTTTATCGCTTTTTAATTAACTGGACTAGCTTACATCCACACCATCAAAATCTTTCCCAATAAACATACCCTCTTATAGGTCGCATCTCAATAGGATTTACTCCACTACTTATATCTCTACGAACATCAGTAAATCCTACCCCCAAGTTGTCAAGACAATGGGTAATATCATGTAAAGTCCTTAGTCTACTTTCCACTCCAGAGGTAGCTCACATTACTGGCAGAACCATCCTTCATTACTGCTATCTTTTTAATGGCCCCTGACTCAGGGGCGGATCCAGCCCTGGCCGAAGCGGGGCGGCCGCCCCAGTTCAATTTACAAAAAAAATAGAGTTTTTTGGTAGAAAATTAAACCAGTAGGTGAATTGTAATTATATTCAAAGTTCAGGGGAAAATATATAATAAAAAAAAAACATAACTTAAAACGCTGCTCTTTCTTCTCTAGTACCAAAGCAAAAAAAAAAATCTACAGAGTCCGCCGCTCTCTCCACCCGTTGCTCTCCACTCGCCGCTCTTTCCACCGTTGCATTGCTTCTCTCCACGCGCTGCCCTGATCTCCATAAGTGGGCGTTGGCGCTGCCATGCTCTCTCTCCTTTCCATCCGCGCTCGCATCTCCTCCGCCCCTGCAGGCGGCTACTTCTCTCTCCTCCGAGGCTCCTCTCCACCCGCCCCCTGCTATCTCTTCCACCAGACGAAGTATATTTCATCATTTATTTATTTTGTGTATATTTGTTTATATGTGTCTATTTATACGTGAAGTTATATTTATACTACTGAAATTATACTAAAATTATTCATACTAAAATGAAATTAAATTTATAATGTGACTTTATAATGAATATTATGCCCAAAAAAGTAAAAACAACCCAAAAAAATCGCCTCGGGGGCTCCCGCCCCTGAACCTCCAGCAACTATCAAAACTTTCGCCCCTGTTCACACAAAATCCTGGATCCGCGACTGTCCTGACTTGCGGTAATTTACCACTGAACGTGACCCGTGACTTCCATTCCTTTGTATGCCACTACACTGGACCTACATATTCTCCTCATGTGGAGTCTTCATTAAAACAATGGTTGTACGTCCTTCTGACTTGGAGGGGACACTATAGGTACTCAAATCATAACTCTCCGAAAGCTAAAAAACACTGCTTATTCTTAGCCAAAAATAGTACCAACTTTGGTAGAGCTAGTACCTTAATTATTCATAAGAGGATCCAAACACGTTACATCCATGCATGTGTGTTCCCCTGATACACAACCTCCGCTCGCTGAACAACTTACCTCACTACCATTCGACAAAGCCTTCGTGGCTAATTTTCCCTTCCTTACACCGGAGGTCAACCCCCCCAACACACACACACACACACCTGCCGGCATCTCACATGCTTTCTAGCCAAACTGGTCGCTGACAATGGCACCTATACCCTCCCCGTCCCTGGGCTTTCGAGTTAATAAGCTTATGTTGACCTTGTCACCTCTTACTCGTGGCTTATTACTAACATTAAAGGCAACTCGATCCACAGATGATTTCTTTGGATCGGGGTTATATGTTGAAGATGGATTTGATGAACAAGAGGATATCACAGCTTTGTTCGACGTTCGAAAGTAAAAGTTATATCCATTTGTATGTTTTGGCATTATTCCGGACGAAAACCACTTTGAGTCATAGGATATCCTTTATATGTTAGTATTCAATTAAAGCCTATGATATTATGATGAAGACATATCGGCCAAGCTTCAAAGATAGATCATGCCTCATTTTGGGGTGCTCGTTTTAGTCACATGATTTTTTGAGATTCTCTCAGGTATGAATTCATAATGGTTTATGGTTTTTGAATTTTTTTATAAGGATTTTATTTTATTTAAAACTATTTTAAAATTATTGTTATAAATCGTTTTTGAATTAAGTTTATTTTAGAAATTTTGAGAATGATTTTAAAATAAAATTATTTTTTCCAGTCGTTCAAACGACATGTGATTTCGTTTTAACGAGATTAGTTTCTCGTTCGAATGACATGTGTCTCTCGTTCGATTGAAGCACCACCTCAAAAAATGTGTTTTGTTATTTAAGGCATCGTTTACTTAGAAAAACATGTTCAGAAAAGACAGATATACGTTTTCTGCAAAATATTTACAAGGTTTTCCAAAGCCAAAACATAAACATCCTTCCTTATTTCAAGATCCGAGGCTTTAATAATTTGTAGGTTATAGAGATCTTGGTTTGGAACCTAGATTTGTTCTTCCTTATTAAACAAGTGTTTCCATGCGATGTACTCCGTAGGTGATAATTATGAAGAAGAAACGGTGGACTCCGTGCTTCGATTCGTAGACGGTTATTGAGGCTGCATCGATGGATACCGAGGTATGCGTGGACTCATGTGCTCTGGACCCAGTGTAGGTGAAATCCTACATTGCACTGTAGAGGATCGGTAGAAGGGGAGAAGAGGCACCAATGCTTGGGGAGTCGAGTCGTTGTGTAAGACTATATCTCTCTTTGTAATCTCTGTATCATAGTAATTGTCCGGCCTGGGTCGTCCGAGATTTTTTGCCTTGCTGTTTTCCTCGTACATCAACGTTGTGAACTTGTTTTACTTTATTTGCCTAATCTCACTAGATGCATGTTTAGGGTTAAGATGATAAAATTATGTTAATTAAATTGGTTCACATATTTGGTGCATAATAAAATTGAGAAAATTTTAAAATGATTGTTTTTACCTAAAGCACATACATGTAAGGGCCTCCTTAGTATGTAATGAAGATACGTCATCAAAAACACAAAGGAATAAAATATGTTATATGGGGACTCCTTTGATGTTATGGTCCACATGGTCATGCATTTACCACGTGATGCTATTATTGTCATACTAGTAAACTCCCAATGGATGTTCCATTTGAGAGGTACTCCATAATAAATTTCAATTTATATTTTTTTAAGGCATGTTACATATTGTTATATTATGTCAATAGGAATCTGGGAACATTGAAGGGAAGCATCAACAATAAGGCTCGCCATGAAGGTTCAATAGTAGAGATGTATGTTGGTAAAGAAGCATTAACTTTTTATTTAATGTAGCTTCATGGGATTGAAACCAAATTCAATCGATTTGATCGAAATGATAGTGCTCGTCCATCATAACAACAAGGATCACTATCGATTTTTTCTCAAGTTTCCCACCCCTTTGGGGCAAGACAATTCACAATGTTACTAAAAGGTGATATTAATAAGATCCATTGATATATCTTAAATAATTGTAATGAGATACGATCACATAGAGAGTAAGTCTTATGATAATATCTCATCAATTAATTATACTTATAATTATTAGTTTATAATTAAATGTGCTTGATTATGCATATGTAGTGAACACACGACACTACTAGAGATGGAATATCCAGATAACTTGTATCAAAGGCAATAATAAAAATTTCCAAAGTGGTTTAAAAATTGAGTAAGTTGATGTGGGAGTATAGTTTACTACGTTAATGAAATTAATAATTGACACATTATTGACAACTAAAACATACTTAACTATTTATCTATTTTAGATGAGGAATTTGTGTTAAGAGGGGTCTCCACTTGCCACAGATGAAATTTATTCGTTGTCTTGTGGTCCCAATGTTCATGGGGTTTCATACACCGCGTGTGTTGTTAATGGAGTTTGATTTCATAGTAAATACAGTGGTGACCGTTGCACAACTCAAAACAGTGGGGCAGTTGTACCAGGGGAGCGCAATGATGAAGTTATTCATTTTTATGGTCGGTTATGTAATGTTATCGAACTCAATTGCATAATGGGGTACCAAGTTATTGTATTCCAATGTGAATGATATGACACTAATCCAAAAAAAAAAAAGATAACACAAATGGATTATGACCTCAATTATATTAATGTTAGTAATACATGGTATGATGATTATCCATTTGTGCTTGCAACGCAAGTGTCATAAGTATTTTACTTAGATATTTACATGTTTGGACCGAATTGGAAGGTAATGCAAAAAGTGAAACATAGACATATTTGGGATGTACCAAGGGGAGATAGCTTGGGAGATACTGATGATGGTACAACTGATGATGCATATTAAGAAGATGAATCTTGTGATATTCAATATGTTATTTAAAAAGAAATCTAGACGCGGTACCATTGGTTAGACCCAACAGCGGTGATGATGAGATTATTATGCCACTTGTTTCGCATGAGAATGATGATATTGCACATGATGATGACATTGTAGAAAAGGATGACACATTAGAAGAATATTGCAGTAAAAGTCGATAAAATTAACCTGACACTGATGATGAAGGCGCTTGATAGAAGATTTGTATTTTTTAGAAGTCATTACACATGAAAACTTCAAAAACTTAGTAGGTGGTTACTAAACTTGTATAGTTAAAAGTTAGTAAACATGGTTTTGAATTAATCAACTTGTCTTGATTTTACACAAACGCGATAGAAAAGTGTTTATGTTACATTCTCTGCATTTTACTCATAAATATATTTTAGCACTGAACTTCAAATCTTTGTGAAGTTAATTTTCTAATTAAATAAAGGAAATATGAAAAGGTATACTTGATGTGTATTCTGCAAGAATTGTGTTTGTGAAGATTTGCCTATTTTTTGGTCAGTTGTGGTTGAACACAAACACACTCTTCTGTTGTGTTTCTTTTCCAGTTGCTCTAATTCATTTTGTAGCTATATAAGTCTTAATTTGGTCTTATTGGTTTGTAAAGTATATATATTAAATAAATTATAAAACTGTGTGGGCTTATGATGTGGTGTTGGGGTACAGATTGTTTGGCATATATGTAGTGTAATAGGGTTACGAATTGAATCCAATATGTATACGGTCTTGGTTTGTCATGTCTATCCCTATGTGTGCATATATGTATATGTAAAGTAAAGTAACAGTTATAAAATTATGTTTGTGAACATTTGCCTGTTTATGGTGTATTCTGAAAAGGTATATGCGAGCATCTACTTCTTGGATTCAATGTATGTTGTTTCTATTTTATGTTATATTATGTACATATTATGTATGTTTGTTTGAGTTTATATCAATCATCATCATCATCATCATCATCATCATCATCATCATCATCCTTAGCTTAATCCCACCATAGCTTAATTCCAATCTATTATATGAAATATTATCATTCAAGTTTAATTCCTTAACATCTCTCCGAAGAATTTTCTGCCACGATAGCTTAGGGCGACCTCATTATCTTTTACCTTATATTTCCAATAATTTTTCTCTTGTTATAAGGGCCTTTATAGGTCTATGCAACACATGTCCGTACCACCTCAGTCTACTTTCTTTTAATTTATCGCTAATGGGAGCTAATCCTAATTTTTCTCTCACGTACCGATTTTTAATTTGATCCTTTTTAGTAATTCCTATCATCCATCGGATCATCCTCATCTCACTAACATGGAGACTTTGTTCATGTTTTTTCTTTAACGCCCAACACTCAATTCCATAAAGGGTTGCTAGCATAAAACTATTTTATAAAATTTTCCTTTCAATTTATTAGTCATCCTCTTATCGAATAACACCCCACTCGTTTGTCTCCATTTTATCCAACCACTTGATATTCTACTCATAACATCCTCATCAGTATCCCCATTACTTTGTAACATTTAACCTAAATAACGAAATTTATTGTTTGGTTTATCACGTTTTTATCAATCTTTAACATTATGTTATTCGACGCCTTATTAGTAAATTTACATTCCATAAATTCCATTTTATTTCTACTAATTTTTAGTCCCTTAGACTCGAAGGCTTCTCTCTAAGTATCTACTCTCATTGTTAAGCCCTCGTTTGAAGTGTCTACTAAAACTATATTATCCTCAAACAACATACACCATGGGGCATCTTCTTGTATGTCCTTAGTAATATCATCCAAAATTACAACAAATAATTAAGGACTTAAGGTCGATCATTGATGTAGACCCACTTTAGTCGTAAAGTCATTTGTTTCTCCACATATAGTTCTTACTCTATTCTTTGTGTTATCATGCATATCTTCAATAACTTTATTATAACCCATAAGGATTATTTTCCTTCTTAAAGCCCACCAAATTATATCCCTAGGTACTCCATCATAAGACTTTTCTAATTCTATAAGGACCATATATACATTTTTATTATTACTTCTATATTTCTCCATTAACTGTCTTAATAAGAACATAACTTCTCTGGTGGATCGCCCCGGCATAAATCCAAATTGATTGTATAACCTTTGTATGTATAACCTTTATCTTATGTGTAACCTTTATTTAATGGTGAATCAAATAAAGCCTTTGTATGTATAACCTTTATCTTATGGTCATATTTATACGCACACAAAATCATGGACATATATACACACAAATTTACATAATTGTGCTTGAACACAAACACACACTTCTACTGTTTTTCTTTTTCGATTGCCATGCTTTAGTTTACAGCTATGCTAGTTTTTAATATGGTATTATTGGTTTTCAAAGTATATTTCTTAAATATTATAAAAAACTATGTTGGTTTATGATTTGGTGTTGGGGTATTGATTCTCTTACGATAACACACTTTGGTGCCTGAGAAATTTAAGCTCCCTACACTCGAAAGGCATAGTGGGACTAAATATTCCATTGACCACGTTCAACAACATGATAGCATTTTTGTCATCCCATATCAAATTTCATTAATGTTATATTCATATGACAGTTTTGAGTTCCCTTACTAATTAATAAACAAAAAAATAATGTTTGCTCAAATTTGGAGACAAAAATGCCTCTTCACAGTTTGTCAGTATCACTTGTGATTAACTTCCACTCATTTGAACGTCCTTAGATTACTGGTTCCACCTTAGAGTCTCCACTGTTGGATAAAGATCTTTCATAATTGTACTCCTCTTGTATATAATATATACTTCCTTTCCCGCCGCACATGTTCTCAGTAACTATGCTGAAGATGGTGAAATTCTACTTCCTTATGAAGGTTGCGACAATCATTTCCATCACATTTTATCTCTCCCGTCTTTTTAGTCTCTTACATGGGATCTGAATCAGAGTATAAACATATATGTACTTGAGTGAGAAAATTATGAAAAACAAAGAAATTAGGCTTACACCAAGTCAACTTCAAAAGGTATGTTGCTTCCGTTTTTTTAATATCTAAAATACCTTCCTTAAAAGGTCTTCTAATTAATTCCTTGTAAACAGCAAACACAAAAAAGTCCTCTAACAGACCACTGTTTGAATGGAATCCATCTAATATATATATATAGTTGAGAAATTAATCAAGGGTCCAGTTTAATAAGTATGGCAGATCTGTGCAATACAAAGATGTTATTGAAATAGCTAAACATATGTTATGTTTAAAACTAAATAGTTGACATAAATGCCTTTGTTTGTCACTCTTTAGATCACGTTCCTATTTTTGTTTTGCACTTTCTTTTAGAGGGTCACAATAATAATATGCTATTTTTTTTACATTTTCGATTGCCCCCTAACAAAATATAAGGGGTCGAAGTTATAGTAAAATAATTTTAAAATTAGGTACAAATCAAGGGGCCCTTTACCTGTAAATAAGCTGGACTTGCCACTACTTCAGAGGATTGGTAATGAAATTCTGACATTCTTTTGTGTGGAGTCAGAGAGTTTACGGAGAAATTAAGGTAGAGAGATATGAATAGGAGACTATACACACATAGAAAGTGTTAAATCTGAAAAGTGAGTAGTAGCTTTGGGTGGCTTTATTAGCCACTTTCGGTCGTTATTTTCTAGCTGCCCCATTTCCTCCATAAACTATCATTCTGCTCCATCACTTTGTCTCCTCCATGGTTGCTATATAAGGAAATAACCAGCATGGAGGAAGACACACCAAAACATCAAACACTAAGAAGAGTAAGAGAGTGAGAAAGACTTCATTTGGAGTTTTGAGTATACGTATTTGTGTAGAAAAATACACATTGTATTTTTCATTTGGAGTGTATTTGTGAGAGTCTATTTTGAAACTCATTTTCAATAGTGAATTGATCCGAGTGTTAGTGGACGTAGCCAAATTGGTGAACCACTTAAATATTTTGTCTTCCCTTGTGTTTTTTTTCTACTCATTATACTTTTATTGTGAGTGTGCCATATTATTATTAGAATTACAGTCAGTATCATTTGTTTACACGCTTCCGCACAACAAATTTGTATAACAGCCAAGGTCCTCCGATCTAGGCATTTTGGATATTTTTTTGTGGAGAAATAACCATACGTATAGTACTATTTATACTGTTACTATTCACAGCAGGGAAAATTTATAAACTTGGAATTTTTCCGTTTGCATTTGCTTTGTGATTGTGATCGTTTGAAAAATGGTAACTGCAAAATTTAACGTAGAAAAATTTGATGGGCAAAGAAATTTAAGTATATGGAAATGTGAAGTTATGGATGTCTTAGTCCAACAAGAGCTGGAAATTGCTCTTGGAGATATGCCAGAAGACATGAAGGAAGATGACTGGAAAAAAATCAACCACAAGGCTTATGGTCATATTCGTCTTTATCTCAGCAAGGATAAAAAATATCCTTATATGCGCGAGACATCGGCACAAAAATTATGGAAGCAACTGGAGGACAAGTACATGATGAAGAGCATTGAAAATCGGCTCTATTTGAAGAAAAAACTCTTCTGGTTCAAATACGCAAGAGGTATTTCTATGTCAGAGCATCTGGACAATTTTAACAAAATTATTGCTGATTTGCAAAATTTGGATGTTGAAATTGAAAATGAGGATAAAGCACTATTAGTGCTAAATTCTCTACCTGACTCGTATGAACATCTCATTACCACGCTATTGTACAGAAAGGAGGAAATAAAATATGGTGACGTCTCCAATATCTTAATGAATAATGAGGTTCGTAAAAAGGATAAGGAGGTATATATAGATTTAATATCTGAAGCGTTGACGGTTCGTGGCAGAATAAATGAAAGGAAGAATGGCAACCGTGGAAGATCTCGATCTAAATCGAGAGGTGGAGCATCAACTTCAGGTAGGAGAATTCCTGCAAAAGATGAATGCACCTTTTGTCACCAGAAAGGGCATTGGAAGAAAGATTGTCATAAGTTAAAGAAGGACACGAAGAACCCCACTGCAAACGTTGCGGCGAGTGAGGATGAAGATTCTGAATTTGCTTTGTCTATTTCACCATTTGGATCTAGTTCCCATGAATGAATTTTGGATTCGGGTTATTCCTATCACATGTGTCCCAATAGGGAGTGGGTTTCTATCTTTAAGGATCTAGAAGGTGGATCTATTTTGATGGTCAATGATCATGCTTGTTAAACAAAAGGGATAGGAAAAATTCGACTGAATTTGCATAGTGGAATAGTCAAAGTGCTGGAAGACGTTCGGTATGTACCGAACCTGAAGAAAAATCTTATCCCACTTGGCGCTTTGGCAGCTAAAGATTATGATATCATACTGAAAGGTGATGGTCTAAAGGTGTCATATGGAGCCCTGGTTGTGATGAAGAGAACGAAAAAGTGTAACTTGTATTTTCTCCTTGGAAATACAGTTATAGGTGCAGCGGTAGTCTCAAAAAGTTCAAAAGAAGTTGTATCTGATGCTACGAGATTATGGCATGTACTCTTGGGATATGCAGGAGAGAAGGCTTTGCAGGGATTAGTGAAGCAAGGTTTATTGAAAGGTGCTAAGACATGTCAGCTTGTATTTTGTGAACATTGTGTTCTGGGCAAGCATGTTGGAGTTTAAATGACAACTATATGGTTGTATTAGAAGAAGAAGTGAAGAAGTGAAGAAAAAATTGGAGATAAGTTGGATAAGACAAACTTGTTCTTAGAGAGAGAAGTGTTGTTTTTATTTTCAGCAGATTACATGCTTAAAACATGGGTGATGGGATAAATTTATGTGCTCAGATTTTTCTACTAACTAGATACATTAATTGTCCTACAGAGTAGGTACACCAACTAGACTTTAGGACCAGTTAGGCACACATTAAAGGCACATTAATTATCCCTACAATAGCCCCTACAGTAGCTATGCATTCATTTTAACACTCCCCCTTAATGCATTTGTTGAACACCTATCATTTCTCTAAGAAATTGAACTTTATCCTTGGGTAGAGCTTTAGTGAAGATATCTATAACGTGCTCTTAGGTTTTGATATATTTGAGTTGAATCTCTTCATCCTCCACGGCCTCTCTAATGAAATGATGCTTGATTGTAATGTGCTTGGTGCGAGTATGGTAGACGGGATTCTTTGTAATGGCCATCGTGGATTGGTTATCACAAAGTATTGGAGTAGCATCTCCTTGCTTTTCACCAACATCCTCTAAAATTCTTGTTAGCCACATCGCTCGTGAAGATCATGCTAACACATATTCGGTCTCGGTAGATGATTGCGCTACCGTTTGTTGCTTCTTTGATGCCCATGAAATTGCTCCAGAGCCAAGAGAAAATACATACCCGAAAGTACTTCTCATGTCATCAATAGAACCGGTCCAATCACTATCACAAAACCTAAGTAAATTTATCTCAACATTCTTCTTATACATGATGCCAAAATTGAATGTTCCTTGGATGTACCTCAACAGTCTTTTTGCAGCCCTAAAATGAGTTTGACTCGGTTTGGGCATGCACTACACCAAAATGGCCAAATTGTCACCTTTCAGCCGGCCACCCTTTTCAAGGTCATTGACCGTGACAAAAAACACGCGTTTTTTATCACGGTCATTGACCTTGACACGACCGTGACAAGAAATTATCACGGTCAATGACCATGACAAGTCCGTGACAAATTTACTTGTCACAGACTTGTCACGGTCAATGACCGTGACAATTCTTTAAATAATTGTCACGGTTAATGACCTTGACACGACCGTGATAATGTTCATAGCAAAAACCCTTTCCCCCTTCTTTTTTCCCTCCCGCGCTGTTCCCTCCCTCTCTCTCTCTCTCGACGCTGCTCTCTCTCTCTCTCTACTTTCAGGTTTAATTCTCTCTCTCTCTCTCTCTCTCTCTCTTCCATTTAATATATATGTTTGTGTGTATATATATGTGTGTATGTGTGTATATATGTGTGTGTGTGTGTGCATGTGTGGGGGGTGGGGCAGGGTGGGGGCAGGGTGAGGGTAGGGGGTTAAAAATGTAAATAAATAAGTAATTTTCTATAAATTTCCAAAAATAATATCCAAAAATGTAAATGTAAATAATATCCAAAAATATAAATTTGTAGTAATTGTCATCCGAAGTTACTAAAAGCATCCGAAGTTAAAAAAGCATTACTTTAGTCATTAAATTACCTTTTGAATTCGGGCGATGCGCGTAAATTTGTAGTAATTGTCTTATAATAAAGATCAATTAGTCTATGTTGTTAAAAATTTTGATCAAATTGGTGAGCCCTTCATATTTTAAAAATGTAGTAATTGTATTTGAATTAACCCATGAATTTATTTTTGTATTTGAATTAACACATGAATTTATTTTTGTATTTGAATTAACCCATTATATGAAACATACTTGAAATTAAATATAGTGCGCATAGATACTAGCATTCTAGTTCTTATGCGTACGCATTCAATAGTCCTTAGACCCTTTCGAGAGTCATTACCCCTGTAATGAGATCTCTCGAATTGTCCCGTTTGGACAGTTTGAGACTGTATAATTTCTGTATAATATTCTTATTGGCTTAAAGTTATTACTTTTGGAGGAAGTTCTGCAGTCGTATCTTAATGTTCTCTGGGTACATACTAGATTGACAAGTGTGACTGTTATTTCAATTGACCAATTGAAATAACACTCACACCTGCCAATCTACGTCGTGTACTTGGAGAACTAAGGGGATATGCTGTCGAATTTTTTTCAAATCGTAACAATGTGCATGAGATGTTAAGTATATTACAGAAAAATGCATTCTTGAATGGGATAGGACCACTTACCCTTTAATAGGATAATTAAATGATGGGATAATTAAATAAAACATACTATAAATCTAAGTTTTGTTTACCTTTAATAGGTGTTTAGTTGTGATGGGATATCCGAAATACAAAGAGTGGGTGGGTGAGACTAATAGAATGGGGGATGTGTTTCGCAGAGGTGCTAACGAATTTGTGAAATATGCAAAGAGATGTCATAATGATGAAGAGTTTCCGTGTCCGTGTGCTAGGTGTAAGAATGGTAAGGTGTTTGAGTGGAAACAGTTGAACTACATTTGTTAAGATCGGGTATGCAAGATAGTTATCGATTTTGGAGTTTTCACGGTGAATTGAAAGTTCCTTTTGTCCCCGACCAACCTTCACAACAACCTTCAACAAGTAGAATAGATGTAGAAGGGGACGACGTAGATCATAATATGTTAGAGGATTTAGTTGATGATGCGTACGGAGTTTATGAAGCTGAGGAGAATGAGGTTACTGATGATGTAGAAGATTCAAGTGCTCGTGAAGATAACACGATAAAACTCGACGATGACTACCAAAGTTTAAAATTTAAGGCGACCCAACCGTTATACTCTGGCTGTGAGAAAGATCAAACAACTTTACATGCCATGGTTGGTTTGCACAGTTTGAAGACGCAGTACGGTTTGTCTGGCAATAGCGTGACGGGAATTCTGAAATGGGTGAAGGGTTTATTACCCAAGGTGAATACACTTCCAAATAGCTATCCTGTTATGAAGAACAGTTTGAAAGGTTTGGGAATGAAGTATAAATCGATTCATGCTTGTGTGTATGACTGCATACTATACCGAAAGGAGTATGAAAATCTCGATCGTTGTCCGGTATGCGATGAACCTAGATATGTCCAATCTACTAGTAAGGAAGGCACAAGCTCAAAAGTGCCTCAAAAAGTATTGAAATATTTTCCCGTTGGGCCTAGATTAAAGCGATTTTTCACAGTACCATGGATTGCAGAGGCAATGACTTGGCATGCTAGGGCAGAAGTAGGGGGTAATATCATGCGTCATCCTATTGATTCTACTGCTTGGCGGAGGATGAATTTTGAGTATCCCGATTTTGCTCGAGAACAACGCAACATTCGTTTGGCTATATCAACAGATGGTTTCAATCCATTTGGAAATCTAAGCACCAATCAGAGTGTATGGACAGTGATCCTAGCCCCACTCAACCTCCCTCCTTCACAATGTATGAGACCTGAATTTTCGATGATGGCTTTATTAATACCTGGGCCAAAGGCACCAAGTGAAGACATTGATATCTACCTGGCTCCTTTGGTAGAAGAATTAAACGAGTTGTGGGAAGAGGGTGTGCAATCATTTGACTCTTTTAGAAAAGAAGAGTTTACGCTGAAAGCTATGTTGATGTGGGCAATTCATGATTTTCCAGCTTATGGGACATTATCCGGATGTGTAGTACATGGTTATTTGGGGTGTCCTATTTGTGGAGAGGAGACTGAATCTCTTCGTCTATCCTCTAGCTTAAAAAATGTATACCATTGCCACATGAGGTTTTTACCCCCAGCTCATAGTTTCAGATTTGAAAAAGGTTCCAATTTTTTATTGGGCGGAGTTGAACATAGGCTACCGCCGAGACAACTTTCGGGTTCAAAAATTGAAAGTAAATCTTCTGAATGTGGCCCAAATATGCTAGGTAAGAATCCCAAATTTAAGAATGTCAAGCATAAGAAGACCCCAACTGGGAATGAAACTGAGATAAGAAAGGCATGGTCTCGGAGGTCAATTTTATCTGACTTGCCTTATTGGAAGAAAAACCCGGTGCGCCATGTATTGGATGTGATGCATGCAGAGAAGAACTTCGCTGAACATATTGTGGGTACTTGCCTTGGGGGGAGTCATTCGAAGGATGGAGAAAATGCACGAAAAGGCCTTAAAACGTTAAAACTTAAACCACAACTATGGTTGAAAGAAGATAGTAGGGGAAGGACAATAATTCCCCCTGGTGCGTTTACTTTGACGAGTGAGGAAAGGAAGGTGCTTCTAGACACAATATATAATTTGAAGGGCCCGTCTACTTTTTCGTCCAACTTGCAAAGGATTGTGAATTATGTTACTCATGATTTACATAAGTGTAAGGCCCACGATTGGCATGTGATCATGCAATTGGTTCCTCTATTGTTTAAGCACTGTTTCTCCAAGCACAAGGATTTGCGTAGGGATATTATGAAAATTAGTATTACCTTCTCCCTCTTGTGTGAGAAGGTAGTGAATCGAGAACACATAGTGGCCGCAAAATTGGCTGTGAACGAAGCGATTTGTGTATTGGAGAAGTACTTTCCCCCAGCATTCTTTGACATAAGTGTTCACTTGTTGGTACACCTATGCGACGAGGCACTTCTTTGTGGTCCAGTTAGATATCGGTGGATGTATCTGTTTGAAAGATTGATGAAAGTTTTTAAAGATTACGTCAAGAATACGCGATATATTGCAGGATCAATTGCAGAGGAATACATCACCGTGGAGTCATCAATATATACTCGGGAATATATGCCTGACTCGACCAGCGTTGATGACACTGATGAATTCCTCGATGATGGTGGTAATGTGATGGGAAAACGAGTGAAATTAACGAGTTTGCAACATGAAAAAGTAGCTAGTTATCTATTTGACACACATAAAGATGTCGAAGAATGGAAAAAGTAAGTTTCGAATATTATAATGTTTAACATTATTTTAGATTATTTTATACATGATTAATTTTGTAATATGCAGTAAATATGAAGCCTGTGAGAACAATAAAAGACGAAAAACAATGGTACAATCAGACAGCGAATTTAGGCTATGGTTGACACAAGAGGTAATTATAATGAAAACAGTCGTTATATAACGTTACATTACACTCAAATTTTACCACTAATATAATTAATTTATCTATATTCTCAGCTCCTAAAGATGGGTGATGCGACATCAAGGCTTGCTCGTCTAGCCACTGGACCCTTGTTCGTGGCACAAGAGTACAAAAAGTATCGATTGAACGGTTACATTTTCGACGCTAAAGTGTACGAGGAAAGTACAAATGTACAGAACTCAGGAATTTCATACAAGGCTCTTACTTTCTTTCGAGCGAGCGCAAAAGATAAAAACCTCGTTGAAACTGAAATGACTTACTATGGTGTAATCCAAAATATATTTGAATTGGATTATATAAGCTTCAAAGAGGTTGTATTTTACTGTGAATGGGTAAGAGTTGAGGATAAAAATGCTTGTAAAGTTGATCATGTCACCAATTTGATCATGGTTGACTTGTCCAAGTTGAAGAGCAACGACCACGTGAGCGATGAGCCGTTTGTTTGTGCATTTCAGAAGGTTAAGCAAGTGTTTTACTCGGAGTATATCAACAACGAGCCGTGGTCAATTGTCCAACACGCGCCAAGGCGTCTAAATAGTAGTGTGGATGACCAGGCTGATCCTACCAAATATCAATCCATTTTTTATGATAACCCGAATTTAAAACAATTTTTCAATTTGTAATAAATATTTCAATTTGTACCGAAACATCCATTTTTAATGCTTTTACTTGATCTGCACTTTATCATTTTCACTCTTGTGTAGTGTGCGTGTGTGGAGAGGCGATTAATACATAAATATTCCGACTACATCTAAGTTTTGTTTATACTAATCCATGAATATACGCTTCTTACCTTTAATAGGTGATTAGTACATAGTTATTTGGGGTGTCCTATTTATGGAGAGGAGACTGAATCTCTTCGTCTATCCGAACACTAAGAAATGCTATAATCCTATGGAGCGATGCTCTGCAAATTCCTCCCAACCGTTATGTAGCCAAACATCACCAGTTGAAGTTGTCGATTCCACTTTCCATACCCACCACTTGGAACTTCTAGCAAAACATGGGAGACCATTGAAAGGTGGAATTGACAACTTCAACTGCTGATTTTTGGCTACACAACGGTTGGAAGGAATTTGCAACGCATAACTCCATAGGATTATGGTATTTCTTAGTGTTTAGATATGAAGAGAATTATAATTGACACGATTGTCCGGGGTACATTAGTTGGAAGGAGGTGCCATATGAGCTCAAGTTAGCTGTTTGAGTGACACTACATGTAATGTATTTATATTTATATGTCAATTTCGATTTCGATTTCAATTACGATTTATATTTATCTATATTTGAGGGGTGGATACTAATTTTACTTTATTTCAATTCAGGGGACAGGGAGTGGCCCTAAGGGTAGGCCACATATGCTCTATACTTATGTGGCTATTCGGACGAGAAGGGAAGGATAAGGAGGTGTTCCCGAGAGTCGCGGTACAAAATCTCTTTTCCATGCAAATAGTTTGTAAATTTGAGATAAAATGATGGTGATGTTGTTTTTTTAAATAGTTTCTTATTTGAATATATATTTGCATTATCTTTAGTTTGTTCGGATATATGATGTTTGGAACAGGTACAACGTTGCTATAACAGGTACAAATATACTGCTGGGCAGTGGCAGTGGCCATACTGCCCAGCAGATTTTTTTTAAATTCTGCCCAGAATTGTCACGGTCATTGACCGTGACAATTTTTTTAAAAAGGGTCACGACTTTGTCACGGTTATAAACCGTGACAAACGTGTCACGGTCATTGACCGCGACACGACCGTGACACAAAACGCGAGTTTTGTGTCAAGGTCAATGACCGTGACACGACCGTGATAAAAAAGTTGTCTCGCCTCGAAATGTCACGGTCATTGACCTTAACAAGTTGGATTTGTCAAGGTCAATGACCTTGACAAATGGGCAGATTTGGTGTAGTGATGTACCGAGACAATAAACTAATAGTATACATGATATTCGGCCTCGTAGCCATTAAGTACAACAACCTTCCAACCAAACTTCTATAAATAGATGCATCAACCTCTTTTCTTCCATCTTCTTTCAATAATTTTTCATTAGCCATCAAAGGCGTAGCCAACGATTTGCAATTCATCATTTTGAATTTTTTAAGAAGTGTTTTATCTTACTTCTTTTGGCAAATAAAAATACCATCTTTTTGTTGATAAATTTCAATGCCCAAGAAGTAATTTAGAAGACCCAAATCACTCATTTCATACTTTTTCATCATGTCACTTTTGAAATCTTCAATCATTTTTTTATCATATCGATAAACACCAAGTCATCAACGTAAAGAGAGACAATAAGAATACCTGCTACCCCGCTTCTTTTGATGTAAAAGGTTGTCTCGTTTTTACTTCTTTGAAAGCCTATTTCATTGATGTATGCATCAATCTCACTATACCATGCTCGGGGAGAATGCTTCAAGCCATACAAGGCATTTTTCAGTTTGTATACCTTCTCTTCCTCACCTTTCATCACGAATCCTTGAGGTTGGTCAATGTACACTACCTTATTTAACACACCCTTCAAGAATGAAAATTTTACATCAAGTTGATAAAAAAATAATCCTTTTGAGTGGCTATGGTAATAAGTGCTCTAATTGTCTCAAGCCTTACCACGGGTACAAATGTCTCTTAAAAATCAATTTCGGGTTGTTGAGAATACCCCTTTGCTACAAGTCTTTCTTTGTTCTTTTGGATTGAGCCATCCAGATTAACCTTGCTTTTATAAATCCACTTCACACCAATGACCTCTTTATTTTTAGGCCTCTCCACCAATTCCCAAGTCTTGTTCTTATCAATAACCTGAATTTCTTCTTCCATTGCAAGCTGCCAGACTTTTTCATTTTTATCATCTTTAAAGGTCTCATGTTCATCTACACAAAAATTACATCTAGCATACACATCATTTAGACTTCTTATTCTTCTTGGAGTTTAGCTTAGAGATGAGGAGTTTGAGCTTGATAGAGAACTTGAGGATGATTGTGGACTTGCATTTGGACCTACATTTGGAGACATTTGAGGAGCTTCTACATCTTCCTCTTCATCTTCTTCAACACTTTGTGATTCTTCATTAAGGGTGATAACTTGATTTTGAGATTTTTTTCTTTCAATTCCCAAAAAGCTTTCTCATAAAAAATCACATCTCTACAAATAATCATTTTGTTCCTCTTCAATCTAAAGAGTCTATAGCCTTTTGATTTTGAGCTATACCCCACAAAGATGTATTTTTCAGTACTTTCATCAAGCTTGTGTCTCTATTCTTTAGGGACATGAGCAAAGCAAATACAACCAAACGCCCTCAATGGGTTCACATATGGTTTTCTTCCACTCCATGCCTCAAATGGAGTTGGGTTTTCTACGGCCTTTGTAGGGCATCTATTCATTAAATAAACCACCGTATACACCACTTCGGCCCAAAAAGTATATGGCAACTCTTTCTCATGTAACACGGTATTTTCCATTTCCTCAGCGGTTTTATTCTTCCTTTTTGCCACTCCATTTTGTTGTGGAGTATACCCAACCATTATTTGTCTTTTCATGCCAATATCTTCACAAAATTTATCAAACTCCTTAGATTTGTATTCTCCACCTCTATCACTTCTCAAAATTTTCAAGTAGTGACCACATTATTTTTCAACTAGTTTGTGAAATTTTCTAAAAATAGCATAAACATCTGATTTTTGCCGCATAAAATACACCCAAGTCATCCTTGTAAAATCATCAATAAAGGTAATGAAGTATTTGTTATCGGCATGAGAAGTGTTCTTCATTGGTCCACACACATCGGTATGAACTAGATCCAATGGTGTTTTAGCTCTCCATGCTTTCTCCTTTGGAAAAGGCTCTCGGTGGTGCTTTCAAATAGCACATCCTTCACAAACTCCATTTTCTTCTTGGATGCTTGGCAGCCCGTAAACCATACTCTTTTGATGCAAATTCTTCATGCATTGAAAATTCAAGTGCCCATATCTTCTATACCATAACCATACGTCGTCAACCACATTCATCTTCAAGGCCACATTCTTTGAGTATTGAAAAGTGAGAGGAAAACTTCTATTCTTTTCCATCTTTATTTTTGCAACAACTTGGCTTCTCCCCCCTTTGTAAAAAATTATGCACGAGTCTTCTTCAAAGAGAATAGTGTAGCCATGTTCCGCAAGTTGTCCAACACTCAACAAATTCTTCTCTAAATCCAGAACTAGTAACACATCTCGGATATACTTTGTTCCTTTATCCGTCTCAATGGCTATAGTACCCTTGCCCTTTGTTTGGGCTAAGGCACCATTACCCATCTTCACTTGAGAATTAGAAGAAGTATCCATAGAGGTAAAAATATTTTGATCTCCGATCATGTGATTACTACACCCACTATCAATAAACCACAAATCATTTCTTTGCTTCGATGCACTTTGACAAGTAAAAAACATATTCCCCTCACATTTTTGTTCTTCGGTGAAGTTAGCTTGTTGGTTGTTCTTGAGCTGACAATCTTTTTGAACATGCCCAAATTTCTTGCAATTGTCACATTAAGGCTTTCCTCGAAACCAATAATCTTTATCAATATGGCTACTTCTCTTGCAAATACTATACTTTTGTTGATTGAAACTTTCACTACTTTCTCTTCTTTCAAAATTATGTCTACCTCTTCCTCTAGTGTTTCTTCCTCTTCCTCTTCCATGTATTCCACCTCTTAAAGATTCACCTTTGGGTTGATCAAAACATGGTCTGGCCCCAACATTGAGCTTAGATTGAAAGGCACTCTCAACAGATTTTTTAGAGTGTCTACTCAACCTTTGCTCATATGTTTTAATAGAACCCATCAATTCTTCAACACTCAAAGAGACTATTGCTTTAGTTTCTTCAACAATGGCAACAATGGGGTCATCATTTTTTGGCAAACTAATCAAAAAAATTTCAACAATCCTTTGATCAGAAATTTGTTCCCCATATGTTTTCATTTGATTCACAATCTCTATTAATCTAGAGAAATAATCTTTCAATATTTTCACATCATTCATCTTCATATTCTCAAAATCTTTTCTTAAGGACTGAATTTTAATAGCCCTTACCTTCAAAGTACCTCTGAATTCCTTTTGTAAAATATCCCAAGCCTCCTTTGCTTTGTTTGCATTGATGATTCTTGGAAATATTGTTTCAACTAACACCTGTTGGATTAGGCTCAAAGCTTTTGCATCTTTGTTCTTGTTCTCCTTCAACCTTTTCTTTTGAGCTTCTAGCAAAGCCGTGATATCCTCCGGTTCATCAAACCCATCTTTAATATACTCCCATAAATCAAATGAAAGGAAAATGGTTTTTATTTTTACAGACCATAAATCATAGTTCTCTCAATCAAAAATTGGAATGAAGGGTTGTTGCGTACCCATTTAGTTCCGAGAACTTGCCATAAATTTTTTGTCGCTTTTTCGGATTTATTTTTCGGCCAGAAAAGAAAATACACCCAGTTCTTGATCTGAGCAGGGCTCCGATACCACTGTGTTGGAGTTTAAATGACAACTATATGGTTGTATTAGCAGAAGAAGTGAAGAAGTGAAGAAAAAATTGGAGATAAGTTGGAGAAGACAAACTTGTTCTTAGAGAGAGAAGTGCTGTTTTTATTTTCAATAGATTACATGCTTAAAACATAGGTGATATGATACATTTATGTGCTCATATTTTTATACTAACTAGACACATTAATTTCCCTACAAATGAGGTACAATAACTAGACTTTAGGACCACACAGGCACACATTAAAGCCACATTAATGATCCCTAGATCAGCCCTTACAGCAGCCCCTACAGCAGCTATGCATTAATTTTAACAAAGCAGATAAGAGTAAAGTTTGGCACAGCTGTACATCGTACCAAGGGGACTCTTGATTATATTCACATAGATGTTTGGGGACCTACCAAAGTTTCATCTTTGGGAGGTAAGAATTATTTTGTATCTTTTGTGGATGATTTCTCTAGACGGGTTTGGGTGTACACCATGCAACATAAGGATGAAGTTTTGAAGATTTTCTTAAAGTGGAAAAAGATGATAGAGACCCAACTGGCAGAAAAATTAGAAGACTAGGGTCAGATAATGGCGGTGAATATAAGTCAGGCCCATTTTTGCAAGTATGCCAGGAAGAGGGGATCGTGTGACATTTCACAGTAAGAGACACACCACAACAAAATGGAGTGGCTGAACGTATGAATCACACTTTGCTGGAGAAGGTGCGATGCATGTTATCCAATGGTGGTTTAGGGAAGGCATTTTAGGCTGAAGCTGTTACATATGCATGTCACCTCATTAATAAGGTACTTGCAACTACAAATGAGGGCAAAACACCCATGGAGGTATGGTTGGGAAAACCTGCTACAAATTATGACTCTTTACCTATTTTTGGCTCCCCTGCATATTTCCATGTTAGGGAAAGCAAGTTAGATCCTAGAGATAAGAAAGACATTTTTTAGGCTTTAGTGATGGAGTGAAGGGGTATAGACTTTGGTGCCCTGAGACGAAAAAGATCATAAATAACAGGGATGTTACATTCGATGAATCTTTAATGTTGAAGAGTTCTACCAGGGAGAGAAAAGCCAAAGAAGCACCACAACAGGTAGATCTTGAGACTCTAATTGTTCCACTCAGACTTGTCATAAATTCAGAAATTAATGAGACAAGTACATATGAGGTGGAGGAACCTGCCCATGAGTCTCCTTAGTAACCATATTCTGTTGCATCTAATAGACCAGAAAGACAAAAAAAGGAAACCTGGATGGCTTATTACTAACATAATGGCATATGCACTACCCATGGTTGAAGATGACATTCCATCTACTTATAAAGAAGCTCAGAAAGTGTAGATTGGAAGAAGGCGATGGATGAGGAGATACAGTCTCTTCATACGAACCAGACTTGGGAATTAATCCAACTTCCAAAAGAGAAGAAAAGACATTGGGTTCAAGTGGGTATATGCCAAGAAGGAAGGCTCCTCGGAGATAGCAAATGTAAGATTCAAGGCTAGGTTGGTGGCAAAAGGCTATGCGTAGAAAGAAGGGATCGATTATAACGACGTATTTTCCCCGGTTATTAAGCATTCTTCCATTCGTATTTTGCTAGCATTGGTTGCGCAGTTTGATCTCGATTTAGCACAACCTGACGTGAAAACTGCACTCTTACATGGAGATTTGGAGGAGAAAATTTATATGACTCAGCCAGAAGGGTACAAGGTTGCTGGTAAAGAAAATTGGGCCTGCAAACTAAGAAAGTCCTTATATGGGTTGAAGCAAAGTCCAAGAAAGTGGTACAAGAGATTTGATCGGTTTATGTTTGGGTAATAGTATACAAGGAGCCACTATGATCATTGTATGTATTTTTATAAACTTCATGATGGATCCTTTATTTATTTACTCTTATATTTTGATGATATGCTGATTGCTTCTAAGAGCAAGGTGGAGATTAAAAAATTGAAAATTCAGTTAAGTCATGAATTTGAGATGAAGGATCTAGGCGAGGCGAAGAAAATACTTGGCATGGAGATTAGCAGAAATTATTCCAGGGGCATTATTTGTTTGTCACAAAATCAATATTTGAAGAAGGTATTACTACATTTTGGTATGGATTCTAAAACCAAACCTGTAAGTTCTCCTTTAGCCCCACACTTCAAGCTAAGTGCCATGGAATCCCCACAGACAGATGAGGAACGTTCAGAAATGGCTCATGTTCCCTATGCTAATGAAGTGGGAAGTTTGATGTATGCAATGGTGTGTACGAGGCCCAATATTTCACAAGTTGTTAGTATGGTGAGTAAATACATGCATGATCCAGGAAAACTGCATTGGCAGGCTGTGAAATGGATCTTACGGTACATCCATGGTACTATAGATTTTGGTTTGAAATTTGAGAAGGATTCACGTGCTCGTCAGAATGTGTTTGGATATGTGGATTCAGATTACGCCGGTGATTTGGATAAATGACGATCCATTACTGGTCATGTGTTTACACTAGATGGAGGCCCAGTCTGTTGGAGATCTACACTACAGTCTATGTTGTCTTTGTCAACTACAAATGTAGAGTATATGGAAGAGACATAGGCCAATAAGGAGGACATTTGACTTCATGGCTTGATTTCAGACTTGGAAATTATTCAGAATCACGTGGATGTCTTATGTGATAGTCAGAGTGCCATCCACTTAGCCAAGAACAAGGTTCATCATTCACAGACAAAGCATATCGACGTTTGTTTCCACTTCATTCGGGAAATTTTGGATGAGGGGACTATTCTTCTAAAAAATATTGGAACTGCGAATAATCCCGCAGATATACTGACAAAGGTTGTTACTGGGATCAAGTTTAAACATTATTTAAACTTGATCAATATACTTCAAATTTGAACACCTTCTGGTGTATGGTGCTTTTGAGCACATTTGGTGGCATCGGTATGGGGTTATTTGGATATCTCGCAAAGGTGGAGATTGTTGGTATTTCGATGCTTGCTAAAGAGGTCAGATTCTTGTTGGAAAATTTTGTCATATTTATCAAAGGTGGATATTGTTGAATCTGAAAAGTGGGTAGTAGCTTTCGGTGGCTTTATTAGCCACATTATGTGGTTATTTTCCAGCTGCCCCATTTCCTCCATAAACTATCATTATGCTCCATTATTTTGTCTCCTCCATGGCTGATATATAAGGAGAAAACTAGCATGGCAGAAGACACACCAAAACATCAAACACTAAGAAGAGTTAGAGAGTGAGAAAGAGTTCATTTGGAGTTTTGAGTATACACATTTGTGTAGAAAAATACACATTGTATTTTTCATTTGGAGTGTATTTGTGAGAGTCTATTTTGAAACTCATTTGTAATAGTTAATTGATCCAAGTGTCAGTGAACGTAGTCAAATTGGTGAACCACGTAAATATCTTGTCTTCCCTTGTGTGCACGTTTTTTCCACTCATTATACTTTTATTGTGAGTGTGCCATATTATTATCTGGGGTTACAGCCAGTATCACTTGTTGACACGCTTCCGCACAACAGAAAGTTCTTTTTATTGAATAAGTCACGCACTATGTAGATATGGGGTTATCGTTTTTCCTAGTTTTTATTGAAGTATACAAAGCAAATAAAGCAAAATAAAGTTCTTCCCCTGAAGTATACAAAGCAAACAAAGCAAAAGAAATACAAGAAAAACCAGGAAAAAAAAACAGACACCTGCCACACAGACTCCCAAACAATAACACATAGCGGATCTCCTCCAAAAAATTCTGAGTCATGATGGAGATCTTCCCCTTGGACCAGCTAATAAGTGTGCTTAAAAATAGATAACGAAGTCTCAAGGGCGCAATCTCAATACCTTCGAAACAATGAGCATTCCTCTCCTTCCAAACCTTCCACAAAATGCAGTGAGGAACCATACGCCAAACCCGTTTGTCTCCCACCCACCCCCGCGGTGGCTTCCATGCCTTTAAAAGAGCCCTCACTGATGCAGGCATGACCCATACGGTCTTGGATATGGCCAGAAAAATATCCCACAATCCTCTCGTCACCCTCTAGTGCAGAAGAACATGGTTGGTCTTCTCCTCTTCCTCCTTGCATAATCAACACCGACTATCTAGGTGATATCTTCTCTTCTGCAAACCTTCCATTATCAAAATGGCCTGTTTAGCCACCGTCCAAATAAAGAATCTAACCTCAGGCGGTGCATTAACCTTCCAAATCTTCTTCCAGGGAAATCGGGTCCAGGGGATTCCCCTGTGACTCAATATAGCATAGTACCCCCTAACCGTGAACGCCCCAGCTCCGCCCCCCTTCCACCTCAAAGAAACATCCCTTGACGTCGGATGGGGAGCTGATCTCAACCATTCAAAGAACAAATCCTCCTCTTGGAGTTCCCAGTACCAAACCCTTCTCGTAAGTGGAGGTCTCCACGTGACAACCTCACCGCTGACATTAACATGAACTACTACCGTATCCTCTTGATTCACACCTAAGTTATAGATGTCGGGGAAAAGGTCCTAAATCGACCCATTCTCACCCCATTTATCAGTCTAGAATCTAATCATATCCCCTTTCCCTAGATTAAACTCAGTATTTCTAGAATAATCCTCCCACTCCCTCGCAATATGCTTCCACATTCCAACTCCATGGGCTAAAGACCCCATAACCGGCCTCCACCCATCTTCCACGAACCCCATCTCGCTCCAACTACCCTTCTCCACAATCTATTTTCCTCCCGAGGAAAACGCCACAGCCACTTCTCAAGTAAAGCTCTATTAAAAAATCTCAAGTTCCTTACCCCCGCCCACCCTCCTTAATGGTCCTACAAACCTCCTCCCATCCAACTAAACTATGCTTAAATCCATCTTCTGTGCCTCTCCACAGGAAATCTCTCATAAGCTTCTCCATCTTTTTACGCACAAACGCAGGTAAAGGCAAAAAGGACATGTAATAAGTAGGCAAACTTGACAAGCAGCTCCTAATAAGAGTTAGCCTTCCCCCCTCGATAAAAACCCATTCTTCCATCCTGCCAGCCTCTTTCTCATTCTTTCCAATACCGGGTCCCTAATCGCCTTGGAATTATACCTGGATCCAAGAGACAAACCAAGATAAGTATTTGGGAAGGACCCTCTCCTGCCACCTAGAATACTGACAAGATCGTCCACATTACCCTTTCCCCCAATCGGGATCAACTCACACTTCCCCGCATTGATTCGCAACCCCGAAACCGCCTCAAAACAAAACAAATCAGAAGAAGCCTCAAAGCATGAACTTGCCTCAAAGCACGAACTTACCATCACACTAGTGTATTAAAAACATATTTGGTTTATAATTCAGGGTCGTTCAGCCAAGTGTATAAAAATTCGTTGAAAGAATTTATTTAATTACCGTGGTGAGTCAAAATTATTTGTTCAACACACATATGAGGACATAAATTTGATAGCTAATATTTGTAACTTGCATATTTTATTTATAGCACAAATTTGATTACTTTGCTTCTTTTCTTTTTATGGCAGAAGGATGGTAAGTTACGTGAAACACCAATTGGTCATATATATTGAACTCTTTCATAACACCCATTTTAGTAAAGCTAGAGGATGGGTCAACCTTGGGGTCGAGAATGCATATGTAAATATATGTGATTTTTGTTTTACTCTTTGACATAGAAGACTTCTTGGCACTTTTTGTTTTTGTTTAATTTTCAAGTGCCATAGAAAATTAGTGTTTGGTGAATTTGATTCATATTTGCATAATGTTGATTGACTATTTAAGCACATGTAAACATTTTATACATTTTACGTAGTGGAGTTATTATAAAGATAGGAAGCTAAAACATTTTTCTTCTATAAAGGAAAAAAAAATCGATATCATTGAAGTTTGTAAGTAAAATTTTATGTAGGCCGGGATATTTTGGATTTGATTTTGGAAATGATAATTTTCTTTATCATAATAAAAAGTTATGATTGTGATTAAATGTCTACTATAACTACATAATAGTACCTATTGTAAATGGCTGGTAAATGTATGTCTATAGTTATAGTTTCTATCTTGGAGGACTTTTTGTGCTACAAGGTTGTACAGAGTAGTTAGTTTTCAAATTAACTCGAGTTACATGATATTGGTGATATTTTTTCAATTAGTTTATTACTTTTATTTGATAATGGGCGTATTTTTTCTATTTTGAACATTTCAGTTGTGAACTTTTTACTGAAATGAATGGGTTATTTTTTTTCTTAATTTTGTGATGGTTTGATTACTGGGTACAATTTGAGGATAAGGAAAAAATATATAAGTTTTTTGGGTGTTAGATTTTTATTTGGTTTATTGTAATACTGTTAAACATATATGACTTATGTTTTATCTTTACTTTTTGCTTGGTTCACTTAAAAGTGGCTCTACCATTTCTATAAAAGAAAATCGTGACCTCAATTTTACTATAACTAAAGTCAAGTTAAAAGTCATAATATTTTGGGGTAGTTTTTTTCAAAGATCAATCCATTGTTGCAATTTACTCTAACGTATTCTAATTTATTAATGACAGTTGTTATTATATCAATAATGATTAAAAATTAATATTGTGTCATTTAGAAGGTGGTAGTGGATATATTTTGACACTTTTTCTTTACAGAACAACATGCTCGATATGCAGCGAAGCAATCCACGGTTGATCGAAGCACAAATTTGTGAGGAGATTCTTAGGAAGAGGTCGGGTTATGTTAAGGGTTTTGGTTTTGGCCTTGACCTGAGACATTTGGATCTCAGTATATAGCACATACCATAACTGAGAATGAGGCCTTGAAATCTGAGATCTTTCAATTGAATGGTGTTTTGGAGATTCAAAATGCAATAATCCAGAGTCAAGGAGTGATGATTGAAAAGATTATATCAACTCTTAGTCTGATGCAGGGTTCTTCTTTTGTTTGGATTATCTTGAATACTCTTAGATTTCGTTTTAGCAGTATTTAACATTGGTAGTTGTTATGACAAATTGGTGAATGACGTGTGTCTTAGTTTAAATAGGTAGTTATGACTTCTGTCTTAGTTTAAAAAGTTACTTATGACTTATGTTTTAGTTTAAACAATTGGTTATGACTTTTCTAATATTGATTTTATCTTAATACTTAAGTTGCTATGTATTAAAATTTTCATTTCTATGTCACATTAGAGTAAAAAATTAGAATGGATTGTAACTATTTTTACACATTTGTGATGATTTAATTTGTCACTATAATTTTTCTGAAAATATCTCTTTCCTGTTTTGGTACGAAGTTTAAGCGGTTGCGATGAACATAATTCGTCGCTAAAATATAATTTTCTTGTAGTGATTCAAGTTATTCAATTAAGCATCTCTTTCTATTACTGAGTAACGCACCATCACCCCGTTATAAAATAAATGCTCCTAATACCATTAAGCTCCACTTCTTTTGCAGTAACTCTAAAAGAAAAATTAGAAAACCATTTCTTGTTTAACACATTAAAATCCCCCCCCCCCCCCCCCCTTCAACAATTTGAGTCTTCTAGCAACAATGAACATAGTATTTCCATTAATCTCGACTTCCCATCCCCTTTTAAAAAATTCCCTAAAAGAATGATGCTTCATCCGAAAATTAAAAAATTTAAAAGGTTTATTTGTTCTCTCTTTGGATTTGGATAGAAAGAACAATAGGTGTATGATCAGACACTCTAAGAAGGTTCACCTGAACTTCACAATCCATAAATATTTGCAATCATATCTCATTACGAAGAATTCTATGAATTTTACTATGAGTATTAGCACCCCCTTCCTTCCATTACTCCGAGTAATGTAACTACCTTTGACAGGGAGCTCCTCAACATTAATGTCACTAATACATTCATTAAAATCCCCAATTTCATCCAAATCAACACCAATACTCCCCACTCTCTCCTTAGCCTTCCTAACCGCATTAAAATTCCCTCCAATTATCCATGGCTCAACATTACGCAAACCAACAATAATCTTGCAATAGTTTCATAAATTGATCCTTGAATCTCTTTCATTAAACCCATACACTCGAGTAAATATGAAAGATTTATGATTGTTCTTGATTGTAACTATAATAGTCAAAGATAGATTGATTTTGCTAATCTCCACGACTACAAATATATTAGGGTCCAAAGTAACCCACACCCTACCAGGGCCAATACTAGGAGTGTTATGTTGCAACTTCCACCTACTAAAATAATTATCCTTTAACTTTCACAATATTATTATTCTTAACCTTAACTTCCACCATACAAAAAAAGGTTGATATTATTATCTCTAATGTATTTATTAACTTCCTCATGCATATTAATTCATCCATTTTATTATTATTATTATTATTATTATTATTATTATTATTATTATTATTATTATTATTATATATTAAAGTCATTAGGGTTTTATTTATTTTTACCTCTTAATTCTGAACCATTCAGACTAAAGAGGTACCAAATATTATTTATTTTTTAAATGATTAATAGGTTAACGACTATTTTTCCCTATGAATGATTAAGAGGTTATATACATCTCAAATTTGAATCTGAAGTTTGAATGCGTCTAAATACACCCATTACATTCATTCAGATGTCCATTCAGATATATAAACAAATATATTTTTTTAGATCAGATTCAGTGTTCAAATTTCAGATTTAGAAAGAAAAAAAAATGCAGCCTAAATATATAAATTACCCTCTTTTATTTATACTCGTCTTACACTTACTTGATGTCTTAATCTTCAAATATCAAATTGAAACTTGAAATTAAAATGAAAAAACAAACTTAAGGTAGATATATAAATTCCTCCGTTTTATTTAAATACGTCATGCGCTTGCATCACGTCTTACTGAATCACTGATCAGCAGGGAAGGAAAACGAAAGGAAGCCCAGAGCTTCTCACTCTGGATAGACATAGTCTTCAACAAACTTAAGCCATATCTCGTTCACGGTCTCTTCATCGTGATCCACGGAAGTGTACTGTACTACGTTGTAAATGCCCAACATTCCATACTCCCCTCTCCTAACGGGAATAAACCAAAAAGCGGGGGTAAGGCTTTTGTACAACGCTAAAGCTTGGGCACGAACGGTAAATTCAGATACGGGTTCGGGGAATCGCCTAACGGCTACATATACTGAAGCCCATTTTTTGACTACAAGCTGTCCAGATGAAGGTGGGTTGGCCTGGTTCTTCTTTGGGACATAATAGCTCGACGCATATGTTTGCATGCACATAGTTGCCGTTCCATCGCATGGGTTCACTGTGGTAATCAGAGGTGCTGTCATATTCATCTTTCCGCTGGCAAAAGTACGTAGCCTGGGAGAGAGGATTATACAACATTACTTTAAGAATAATGCTCCTCTACAGGTTGTTCAAGTTAGCAAAACTTTAGAGAAAAAAAAAAAACGGCTTTAATTTATAAAACCAAAAGTAACTATAGCAGGACATAAATGAAAACACTTTCTAATTATTTTGTTTCTAACAATTGATATAAAAACAATTACATTAAAAAACAGTTTTTCTATTAATATAAAAAAGTTAATTAAAAGCAAACAATTTTTCTAATTAAAAGTAAACAGTTTTTTATTAAAATTAAAATTAAAAAATATTTTTTTCATAACTTAAAAAAACTATGTTTATTGACATGATATCGCGATTGATTAGTACGCGGACTCACATTCCCGAACCCTTAAACAGTTTTTTTTATTAAAATTAAACAGTTTTTTTATTAAAAGTAAAACAAAAACTATGTTTATTGACATGATATCGCGATTGATTAGTGTCGCTAGTGCGGGGGCAAATCATTTATAAAATGTGAGACCACGCCACAGCGACACTAATCAATCGCGAACCTAAGAACTCAAATTAAACAAGTTTTTATTAAATAAATATTAAAAAAATATTTTCTTCATAAATAAAAAACTTATATTTATTGACGTGATATCGCTATTAATTAGTGCCGCTGGCATAGAGCCACATCATTTGTTGACAGTGGGTCCGCGCCAGCGACACTAATCAATCGCGATATCAGCGTCAGCGGCACTCAGTTGAAGTCGTTTTTTTTAATTGTTTTTACTTTTTATAATTGTTTTAAGATTATCAAGAAAATAACTATTTTAAAAAAACATTTCAACACTTTTAAAAAACAACTTCTTAATTGTTTTTAAAAATGTTTATAAAAGGTAAAATGTTTATAACTCTTTCAATAAAAACTAAAAATCTGTATTTTCAATAAAAATATATTAAAAAAATTATTCTAATAAGAGTTTTTTTTTTATAAAAACTATGTTTAATTAATTTAGTCCCTCAAACACCCATTTAGCCAATATTCTCTTATTTTTAAAGGTCCGCGCCAACGACAACCCCCGTATTTTTAAACTCATTTTTTTAACAACTCTTTAAAAAAAAATTATTTTGGGTACATTTGGAAGGTTTGAACTTTTATTTTAAAAAATTAATTCTTCAAACTTTGAGGAAAAGACAGTTTTAAAATTAGAATAGGTTTTTTAAGAACAAAACTATTCTATTAAGGAATTATTATTTTTAAATTTATTTTTAACTCATTTAGTTCTTCAAACACCCATTTAATCAATATTCTCTTATTGTTAAAGGTCCGTGCCAGTGGCATCCCTTATTTTTTAAACTCTTTTTTTTATAAAACCTCTTTTAAAAAAAAATGGGTACATTTGGGAGGTTTTAACTTTTATTTTAAAAAAGTAATTCTTCTAACTTAAAAAAAAAAGTTTGAAAATTAAAATTCGGAGCCAAGGATAAAGATGTTTTTTTTGTAGTCATTCAAACACCCATTTAATCAATATTTTTTTTATTTTTATAGGCTGCGCCAGTTGCACCCTCATTTTTTTTAAAACTCTTTAAAAAAAATTATTTTGGATACATTTGGGAGGTTTTTACTTTTATTTTAAAAAAAAACAATTCTTCTAACTTTGAAAAAAAAACTGTTTTAAAATTTAAAATTAAAAAAAAAATAGTTTTTTTTAACTTTTTATTTTCTAGTCATAACAGGCGGATGGTGTTTGGAATGGTGTGCTGTCCAAATCAGCATTATTTGAAATGTTATTTCTGTCCAACTCAGCAAAGGGTACTAAGTGTGTAATTGTAACCGGGTAGTCTAGCAGTACTTCTACTTTAATTCAATTCAAATGAAAATTGCTCCCTATTAAAAATGGAAAATGATATGTGTCCCAAATAACTCCTCCAAATCATTTCCATATAAGTGTTATACCTTATGGTAGGGGTCCTACCAGGACACAACTCATCAATACTATTTGAAAAAGATTTGAAGGAGTTATTTGGTACCCATAAAACCACTCATTAAAAATATACCATTTATGATAAAGTAAACATGATAAGAATAAACATTAAAATGATAGAAACAAATCTTACGACTGGTAGCCCCAAAAGGTGGCTAGTTCGAGGGGTAAGCCACTGACGGGGGAAGTGGATATCCACACGGTGGAATTGTACCGACGGATTTCAAAGCCATTATAGACATCATATACTTCGTAGGTGGGGCACTCGACGTGGTTGCACGCTGCTGGAATTGGCATTACTTCCGCGTTGCCGTGACTACTATGTTCCGGCCGTATCCTCAGGTTTGTGTTTGAAAAGAGGCTCAAAAGAAGAGAGAGCTTGAAGAAATTAAATGCGGCCATAGGTGTTGGACTAGTGAAGACAAGTGAACTCAGTAATATTTAGCGAGATGCCTGGTTGTTCTTATAGAAGTGTGATGCTCGCACATTTATGATTTATGCACCTCCCAAAATTATCTCTGTATATTGTGATGTGACTTTTGGTATTTAGGAAGCATACTGTTAAACAAAAACTTGACAGGTTCTACGTTGTTTTGTCGAAAATATGGCCCACAAAAAAAGTTTTTTTTTTTTTTTTTGTGGCTTTCGACTTTTGATTATTTAATCAAATTATTGTCGAGCTCCTTTCATTTGGCCAACAAATTTATATATGTCGGCAGCCAAAGGCAAGAACAGAGTACGAGAGCGAGAAAAAGTGTTCATTTTCAATGTTTTCGTACATATATATATACACACACACAGTCCTGCTCTTATACAGATTAATCCGTATTTTAATAGTGCAGATTAGACATGTATCACCTGATGGTGAGTGCAGAAAAGAGAGAGATTGTCCCTATAATTTAGGCGATAATTTCTAGGGGCACCGTTAGGTGACACATGTTCAGTCTACATTCTTAAAATGCGGACTACGCCGCACAAGAATATATATATATATATATATATATATATATATATATATATATATATATACACACACACACACACACACACACACACACAAACACACACTTGGGTATGTCGGTCCTGAAAGCACGATGACAAATTTCTCAAATATGAATCGTGTGGTCAAGCCATAAAAGACTTAATAGCAAGTTCTCCACATTAACAGAAAATTTTTATGTAAACACAAACGATTCAAAATACTCAACAAAATACAAATAATAGTTTTTTGAGGCACATAAATGATCAATATATTAATGACCAACCATACTGCAGGTCACAGAACAAATTACCACTGAGTAGTATATATTGTCATGATAAAGAAAGGATAAGGAGCCATACATTCCTCACCTCACATGCAACTAATGCAATTGTCTTAACATACAGTCCTCTCAGAGTACAAATTATAAAACCCCCATCTCACGTAAACAAACAAATTATGCATGGAACTAACTATTCCTTTGAAGATTTGTTGATAAGATACTTGTGGATGTGTATGCATCGTGTGGTCAAGCCATAAAAGACTTAATAGCAAGTTCTCCGCATCAATCGAAATTTTTTATGTGAACACAAATGATTCAAAATACTCAACAAAATACAAATAATATTTTTCGAGGCACATAAATGATCAATATATTAATGACCAGCCATAATGCAGGTCACATAACAAATTACCACTAAGTAGTATATATTGTCACGATAAAAAAAGGATAAGGGGCCATACATTCCTCACATCGCATGCAACTAATGCAATTGTCTTCACATACAGCCCTCTCAGCAATGAAAAGAATACAAATTATCAAACCCCCATCTCACGTAAACAAACAAATTATGAGTGGAACTAACTATTCCTTTGAATATTTGTTGATAAGATACTTGTGGACATGGGGTATAACTCCACCACCAGCTATGGTTCCTTTGATGAGGATGTCAAGTTCTTTATCCCCCCCGGATAGCTAGCTGCAAATTCCTTCAATTAAACATTGGAAGAATGTGAGCAATCAAATTTTTGATACATTCAATAGAACTTACAAATTTAATTTCTATATATGACAAATTGGCATTAGCCATTTAGAGTTGCAACTAATTTAATTTCACTAAATTGACATTAACCAAAGAAAGTAATTCACACAACTGTCGGGTTCGATTTTTTTTAGTATGATAATGTATCTGTAAGGGCACAAATTTCCAATTGAGTCCTTTGTAGTTTTGGCTCAATTCCGGACAAAAACATTTGAGTCATAGGATGGACTTCAATTTTATCCATTCAAGCCTATGACGTGTTTGTTGAAGACGTAGTGGCCAAGATATTAAAGGTTCATCTAATACCGTGTGTGTTGTGCCTCGTTTCTACGTCATCAACACGGTTCCATTGCTCCTAAGGTATGAATGCATTTTTAATATATATATATATATATATATATATATATATATATATATATATATATATATATAGGAGCTTGGAACATTATTTATTGGGTGTATAATAGAAATTTATTTTGGGTGTTAGAATTTTTTTGTAAACTTTTTTGAGTTCATAATTCTAAATATTTTGTTCTCGGACACCTTTCAGTAGAAAAATCATATCAAATCCAAAAAAAATCAGAACGATACGAAACTGGCGGCCACGCGTTCGTATCGAAATTATCTAGAACTATGGCCCGAGATCTCGTTAGATAGGTCGTTCGAACGACCTCGTTCGAACGACTTCTCCTTCGAACGAGTTTTCAAACGAGAATTTTTTTTTTGCTTTCTGTCTCTTCGTTAGAAGTCTCGTTCGAACGAGATTTCTAACGAAAAAACAGCGGGAATAGTTTTAAGCCAGTTTTTTCCACTTTTCCACTACTTTGCCCCACTTGCTTTTTGACATACTTCTTAAGTGCGGGAACTAACTTTTTGAAGACAATTTTTTCACATTCTAAGAGTCTTTTGAGGGCAAAACTTTTAAGAAAAAGTTTCATGTTTTGTGCTTGATTTTTATGGATTAAACTCATCAAAAATTACATACACACCAATTTATTTAGTTTATCCCAAGTACCTATTGATATATCATTTCTTGGAGACTTTTGGCACCTGGTTTTCTCTACACCAACAAGAAGAGAGTTTGGGTTCTTCTCTACCCCAAAAAAGGAGAAAAGTTTATTGCGGTGTTCTCACTCGAAGAAAGGCTTCGCGTGTGGGTTAACGGTGACCATAACCCCATCGATGGAGTTCGAGACTGTGGAGGAGTCCACGGTTATACACTAGGCGGAGGTTGAAGACCGAAGGAGTGCGTCAAGGCTTGGACGGACTCAAGTCAGTTTGTGTAAGTCCTCTTGTGTCGAGTCTTTGTAAAAACTACCATACGTAGTGAATTCGTGGCTAGGGCCGTCCGAGGTTTTTCCCATTTGGGTTTTCCTCGTACATCCGGCGTAGTGCGATTGATATTTATTTTATCTTGCTATATCACCTATATGCATGCTTAGGACTAAAAGATAAAATTAGTTCAAAATCAAAATCTATTTAATTTGGTGCAAATTTAATGTTTGGGTATGTTCTATTTAATTCAAGTGAAAAATTATTTTATCATGATAGCATGCAAGTTTAACTTGAATTGGATTAATGTGTGTTTAAGTCAAAATGAAAATTGTGTGTGTAGTTTAATTTCACTTTTCGTTTAGTTTTAATTTTTTCATAAGTTGGTTCGTTCTCTTTAAGAAAAGAAAATTTTAAATAACTTTTGAAAAATTAAAATTTGAACCATTTCATTATATTTGAATTTAAAAATTGGGGGCTTCCACACTTTCAAATTGGTATCAGAGCCAAAAACGATAAATTATTTCGTTAAGATCCTTTAAATTTTTGGCTAAAATGGAATTTTCTCCATTTTCAAAATTTTCTATTTTTGATTGTTCAAACTACGCGTATTGGAAAGCGCGAATGAAATTGGCACTAAAATCTATCGACGAAAGAGTTTGGATGTCTGTTGTTAACGGGTGGTCCCCACCAACTTATTTAGTTGAAAATGAACGTGTTATCAAACCCGCCGATAGATGGACTGAAAATGAGTTTAAACTTGCTAATTTCAATTTTCGTGGTTTAAATGCCTTGTTTAGCACTGTCACACCGGATGAATTTCGACGTATTATGACGTGTGAGACCGCTAAAGAAGCTTGGGATATTTTATAATTAACTCATGAAGGAACTAGTGTCGTTAAAGCCTCAAAACTCCAAAACCTCACCACTCAATTTGAAACAATCAAAATGAATGAAAAAGAAACTTTTTATGAATTTTTGATATTGTTAATTCATATTTTAACTTGGGAGAGAAAATACCTGACGACCGTGTTGTAAAAAAAATTTTAAGGTCCCTACCCAATAGATTTATTCCAAAAGTGACCGTTTTAAATTATTTACCAACTTTAGCCTCTACTAAATTAGAAGAGCTTGTAGGTGATTTACAAACCTATGAACTAGACATGTTTCCCTCTAAAACTGAAAAGAAAATCGAAAAGGGCGTTGCTTTAAAAGCCCGAAAAGAGGTCAAACAAGTAGTAGAGAGCGAGAGTGATAGTGACTCGGAAGACATGGCTTTGTTTGCTCGTAAATTTAGAAAATTTCTTAAAATTAACAAAGATAAATTTAAAAATGATTTTAAGAAATTTGAATCTTCTAAGCATGACAAAGGCGAAAAGATTTCTAAAGCCGAGAAGATTCCTAAAGCCGAGAAGATCCGTAAATCTAGTAATGAAAATTTAGATAGGGACGAGTCTAATAAGTGTTTTGGTTGTGAAGGTTATGGCCATAGGGCTTTTGAGTGCCCCACTAAACTAAGGAAAGAGGGTAAGCGACCCATTTCATATAATGCGACCCTTAGTGATAGTGATAAGGAAGAAAGGCCCGATTCCCCCACTAAGAAAAATTTTGTGGCTTTTATGGCTAGTCATGTGAGTGATAGTGAGAACTCGTCGATTGATGAAACTTTAACACATGACACTTCCAAGGTCATTGTTTATGATTCTCTTGTTTCTGATGATAGTGAGAGTGGAAAAGAAAGAGAGAGTGAAAATGAAGAATAGGTTAATGTGAGTGAACTTCAAAATGCTTTTCAAGAGCTTTATAAAGAATCTATTAAATTAAAAAGAGCTAATTTGAAGTTAGAAGCTTGTTTAAGAGAGAGTGTCAAGGTCGTTGATGAAACTGCTTTAATAGAAGATCTTAGGACACGTGAGAGGACTCTTCAAGAGAATCTTGAATATGTAGAAGGCGAAAGAGATAGCCTTAGGGGTTTAATGGAATCCTTGAAAAATGAGCTTCTTGCTTTTGAAGTGCGAAACATTTTATTAGAGTCTAACATTTTAGAATTGCAAAATAAATTAAAAGACTCAAGTAATGTCAAATTTGATTTGGAGTGTCGTTCGAAAAAATTAGATAAAATATTAGGAACGGTCCAAATTAAAAATGACACGTGTGGTTTAGGCTTCAATACTTGTAATGAATCTACTCATAAAGCCAAGACCAACATTTTAGGAGAATCTACTAGGAATGAATTTAAAGATCACTCTTTAGGTAAATCTTTTCGACATGCTTTTACTTGTACTCATTGTGGTCGAAAAGGTCATCTTAAGAAATTTTGTTTTGATCTTAAACGAATTCCTAGAAAATTCCATAGTAAAGTAACCACGGTAGTTAACATTCCAACACCCCAAGATAGTCATTCTTCATTAATTTGGGTTAGGAAATCCGACTTGGTTGCCTTGCAAAATAGGTTTTTGATTCTCATTTACTTTCACATACTTCCTCCCTTGCTAAATCTAAAATATGAATGTGTTAGTGTTTGCATACTTTAGCTTTTGTACTTCATGCTATATTCACATGCTAAATGTATGCTTGTTTAATCATTTTCTAGTCTATGCTCCATGCTTATCACATGCAAGAATTATGATTTTTTTTTATCTTTTGTATTATATTTCCTTCATTTTGTTTGCATTAATTGAAAAATACAAAAAGATTTTTGTTTATCATTTGGATTTTATCTCTTGGTAATTTAAGCTTAATAAAAAATTCAAATGATTTTTGTTTGTCTTTTGAGTATATATTTTTTATTATTGGTTAAAAAATTCAAAAACTCAAAAAGATTTTATTTTGTGTGTATTTTAGTTTGACACACTTTATGTGGCATACACTTGTGTTTGAATCTCTCCTTTAACGCTCCCACGTGGCTAGAACTTTTGATTTAGATTGTCAATCCTTAAAATGTTCTTTACCATATTTTTTATGGAGAAGTTGAATTTTGTGTTGGTCAAATGGATTCTATTTTTATACGCCTCTATTCACACATGTACGAGCTCTTTTGAAATTTTAACTTCATATGTATATTTGAGCTATGTGAGGTGTTCTCCTACCAATCTTATCATCTACATATTTGTGACTTAGGAGGACTAGTGCATGTCAAAATCCGTTGCATGTGAGATTTGTGTGAAAAATGAAAACATGATAAATAAAAATGTGCACGGGGAAGGGCTCCGAAAGGATTAAGTGATCCTTTGCGATTGTAAGCCACCGTTTTGAATGGACCTAAAAGAAATACGTGGTCCAAAGGCCTAAAAACAAAAAATACGGCATTAATAAGAAAAATAATTGGCCAAGGCCTATGTTTGATTGATATATTCATTCAAATTTAATATAAATGCATATTGAGGGAGATTGGATGGTATATCAACGGTTTGCACAATGTCCGTTTATCCTAGTTGCGTATTTCATGTCATGACTCTATTAGTTTGTAGAATCATCAATATGCTAGGTTTGTATGCATTGTGTATGTTTGTTCATTGAGTTCAATTTATATTGTCACATGAGGTTATATTCAAATGTGATGAAGTTTGCAATCAATAGAGAACTCCGTGAAGATGTTTTAAGTGATTGGGTCTAAATTTAATCGTTACTAGTTCACACCCCAACACTTCAATTTCCATATGACACATTTTCGCCATACGAGTGTGAAAGACTCCTATTATATTTAGTGTGTATCATTTGTGTGTTTATATCTATATATGTGTACTTGAGTCTCTTTGATATATATTATGTATACATATATTTGATATTTTTGTTTAGTCTTTGCTTTGATTTCTAATCCATTTATGCTTTAATTCATACTTGGTATCCATCTTATTGCATTCTTTGTTGATATCACGTGGTTAATAATTTATATATCATATTGGTATCATTTTATTGCATCCTAGTTGGCATCCGATGTTATTGTTTGGATTAGTTGAACTTTTGTTGCCCATATGCTTTAACGTTCTCATCACTATATGCACAATTACATGTTTTAGCTTGTTATCCCATTATTTTATCCCTTGCTTAGTTTAGAGGGTTTATATGCTTTATTTGGGGGATATAAGTTACTGCTTTGATTCTTTAGCCTTTGTCTATTCCTGAACAAAAAGGGGGAGAATGATAGGGGGAGAAATGGTATCTAATCCTATTATTATCGTATCTTAGTTTGTGGGAGATTTATCTTAGGGGGGCACGTCTTTCTAAGTAAATCATTTGTTTGATAAAGGGGAGAATTAATTTAGGGGGATTAATTATTTAATTGCATTTAATATTTTGATATTCCCTATGCGTTTGATAGTTTGCTTAAGTGTGCAGGAATACTTTTAAATGGCAACATTCAACATCGGCAAAGATATTGATCCTTGGGTTGTTTGCGTCAAGCATTGTATTTTTATTTTGGGTGGGACATTATTTTTTAGTCTAGTGAGCTTGACGGCCCTTTAGGATTTTTGTTTAGTTTTTGTCCCGGAATAGCCAAAGGGGGAGATTGTAAGGACACAAATTTCCAATTGAGTCCTTTGTAGTTTTGGCTCAATTCCGGACAAAAACATTTGAGTCATAGGATGGACTTCAAGTTTATCCATTCAAGCCTATGACGTGTTTGTTGAAGACGTAGTGGCCAAGATATTAAATCTTCATCTAATACCGTGTGTGTTGTGCCTCGTTTCTACGTCATCAACATGGTTCCATTGCTCCTAAGGTATGAATGCATTTTTAATATATATATATATATATATATATATATATATAAGAGCTTGGAACATTATTTATTGGGCGTATGTTAGAAATTTATTTTGGGTGTTAGAATTTTTTTGTAAACTTTTTTGAATTCATAATTCTAAATATTTTGTTCTCGGACACCTTTCAGTAGAAAAATAATATCAAATACAAAAAAAATCAGAACGATACGAAACTGGCGGCCACGCGTTCGTATCGAAATTATCTAGAACTATGGCCTGAGATCTCGTTAGATAGGTCGTTCAAAAGACCTCGTTCGAATGACTTCTCGTTCGAACGAGTTTTCAAACGAGAATTTTTTTTTCTTTCTGTCTCTTCGTTAGAAGTCTCGTTCGAACGAGATTTCTAACGAAAAACCAGCCGGAACAGTTTTAAGCCAGTTTTTTCCACTTTTTCACTACTTGGCCCCACTTACTTTTTGACATACTTCTTAAGTGCGGGAACTAACTTTTTGAAGACAACTTTTTCACATTCTAAGAGTCTTTTGAGAGCAAAACTTTTAAGAAAAAGTTACATGTTTTGTGTTTGATTTTTATGGATTAAACTCATCAAAAATTACATACACACCAATTTATTTAGTTTATTCCAAGTACCTATTGATATATCATTGCTTGGAGACTTTTGGCACCTGGTTTTCTCTACACCAACAAGAAGAGAGTTTGGGTTCTTCTCTACCCCAAAAAAGGAGAAAAGTTTATTGCGGTGTTCTCACTCGAAGAAAGGCTTCGCGTGTGGGTTGACGGTGACCATAACCCCATCGATGGAGTTCGAGACTGTGGAGGAGTCCACGGTTATACACTAGGCGGAGGTTGAAGACCGATGGAGCGCGTCAAGGCTTGGACGGACTCAAGTCATTTTGTGTAAGTCCTCTTATGTCCAGTCTTTGTAAAAACTACCATACTTAGTGAATTCGTGGCTAGGGCAGTCCGAGGTTTTTCCCATTTGGGTTTTTCTCGTACATCCGGCGTAGTGCGATTGATATTTATTTTATCTTGCTATATCACCTAGATGCATGCTTAGGACTAAAAGATAAAATTAGTTCAAAATCAAAATCTATTTAATTTGGTGCAAATTTAATGTTTGGGTATGTTCAATTTAATTCAAGTGAAAAATTACTTTATCTTGATAGCATGCAAGTTTAACTTGAATTGGATTAATGTGTGTTTAAGTCGAAATGAAAATTGTGTGTGTAGTTTAATTTCACTTTTCGTTTAGTTTTAATTTTTTCATAAGTTGGTTCGTTCTCTTTAAGAAAAGAAAATTTTAAATAACTTTTGAAAAATTAAAATTTGAACCATTTCATTATATTTGAATTTAAAAATTGGGGGCTTTCGCACTTTCAGTATCTAATATACTCCTTCCTTGTAACCATACAATGAAAAAAAACTCTCGTCTTCATGTTACCACTCAAAACCCTTGGTGTTTTTCCTCTTTTAAACATAAATAACACATAATTAAGTACTTTACTGATTTAATAATAAGAATTCGATAATTTCTTATCAACTAAATAGAAAGAAATATCATGTTACCTGTAAGAATTTGACAGAGTTACAAACTACCATTAAGCTCTCTCTATCCAGCTTAGAAATTAAGATATTTCGGGCGATTATCAATCGAGGCTTTTAGTCATTCAGTTTCGCCGCTTTGAGGATTCAGAGTTTCAACAACCAATAACGTTTGGATCAAGATACTTAGAAGTTTCCCTTTCAAGTGTCGGTTCCTTCTCAACTCTTTAGTGCCACCTTCTAATTGAACCCAATAAGTAACTAATATGATAACAAATAATATAGACGAATAAGTTAACAAAAATAACCCAAAAATTTATATCATGTAAGTAGTTAATGTTACTTTAAAAAATATAGATGAATAACTAGGTATCCTCATAAAACCTCAGGTCCTATTATTTCGCACTCAAAGAGGTATTACTCACAGTAATTTGAATTAAACTTCCCATTTATGTCGGTAAGCATGTCAGCTAAACAATTCCATATAGATAGCTGGGAGTACAAAACATATAAATCAATTTTGTTTATCTACAGCTAAATTGAACAATTATAAGGCTATGACTATTCTACTCAATGTGAATCCTTTTCAAACACTAGATATAACTTTATTATACAAATCATAAAACATAAGCATAAATAGATCAATAAAAGATATGCAATAAAGGAAACACTAAAAAGTACAAACTGAACATTATTTCTCATTAGCAGGAAACACTAAAAAGTACAAATTGAACAAAGAAACTACAGTGATATCCATTACCAGCATTATAAATTAGAAAAGAATAGTTAAAAATTGTTATAGGTAAACACTAACTGAAACTGTTTCTGAACATTGTTTGAAGTATTGGTGTCATACATATACTAAAGAAATCAAAATAACAATTTTATTTAGTTAACATACGACCCCTATCTCAATGCAACATCATTCCATTGGAGCCAAAACGTCCTTCGGTAACCTCCATTTTCTACAAAGAAAGCTTAATGCTGATTAAATTTAGTAATGGAATACATCAAATAAACATCAACTATTGTATAAAAAATGTGGAGCCAGCAATACTAAGCGCATAAAGGAAGATAAATAGAAAACTTACCCAACCCAATAATGAACTCTCCTTCAAGGTCATATATTTGAGAGGTGATTCCGCATTTAACTATATAATGGGGAAAAAAAATCAGTATCCTAACACCAAGATGCAAATCTAAAAAGAAGTACCAAAAACAAAGATTTTACCAAAAGCAAAGTTTAAGCATGTTGAGGATATAAGCATTACATAAGAACCCCAAACAAAACCCTTATATAGAAGTTCAAATGAAATTCTATAGTAAAAAATATAGACAAAACAAAGTGAAGAAATAAAGTATGAAATACGAAACACAATTTGGAGGATATTAGAAAATAAACAACGTTTATAAATGTTAGAAACTTTTTTAAATATATTAAAAACTATAATACCATTAAGAAGATATGTCTATAAAGGTTGTATCTAAACATGAACCGAGAATGGTAAATATAAGAATTTATTAAAAATTAAATGAATATGGAGTGGGATGTGAAATTAAGAACACACTATTCACCATTATTAAAATAATAAAATATATTACTATCAAAACAATCAAGCTATGATAGCCCCTGAAATTGTCTAAGCTATTAATAGTTGTAAAAGCTGTTCGAAACGCTTTTATTAAGACCATTGTGATGGGAAAATTGGAGATGTTTGGCAATTATCAGAAGCAGCAGCTCACTAATTACTATAACACCCTTAAAACAATCCCACAATACTAGCCTATTATCTCTATGATCGTCTGACTTACTTGTTAGTGGTTTACTCTATACCATCAAGGAGATCAGTGAAGATGACGTCCTGTGTATTTGCGACTTTGTAGATCCAAATCCTACAATGCCTCGTCCTCCCTCGGTCGTTGCAGGTGACAACCAAACTTAATAAATTTATGTAAAATGTCAATTTATGAAATAAAGGAAATATCACTTCATGAAATGAAGGAATGGGGAAACTATATAAAAAAATAAATCACAGGAGTATCACCGCAAGTGAAAGGCCATTCTTTGATTCGAGGTATGAAAGCACACTGCAGTGTATTTAACAGGATCTAGCAACCAATCAAATGCATATATCTTGCAAAGTTATGAAACACGGCATAGTATAAATCATGAATGTTTAACATTAAACTTATCCTCATCTGCTATAGCTACCAACATCTAATATGTATCCTCCAATTTAAACCCAATACCTTCAATTGTGTGTTTCCCCATCTGCTATCGTCGGGAATGCTTCCAACCCACAAATTTTGATTCCACATTTGGCAATAGATAGACTTTGTGTATCCAATACTCGGGCTTCATGTTCCTTAAGACCTATATATATATATATATATATGGCTTTATAGGAGTTTAATTTGCCACTTATAGGAGTTTTGGTATGTTTCTTAGATGAGAAAAAATAAGAAAATGTAGAACTACAAAAAAATTCAAAAAACTACAAAAGAAAAAAAAATCAAGCCAATACACCAAGTTAGATGAAGATTTAAGTGGAGTAGAACCACGTTTACAACCTTTCAATAAAACACCATACAATTTATGCATACAAAGTTTTCTTTAGGTTAGAATCAAACATCGAATGACATAAATTGACATTTTACATAAATTTATTGTAACAAAGCTACAACTTGTATAAAGGATATATGAGCTAAAATTTGTAACAACAAAAATAGAGTAGGCTCAATCAGTTCCCATCCCTCTTGAATTTTGACACATGTCTTCACCTTGGGCATTATTCTAACTATAATCAAAGAAAAAATAAAGATGAATGGAATCTGCATTTGAACGATATATCAACCAACTCACATGTAAAGTAAATATAAGGTCAGATTTTGCTCAGTTCACCCTCAACGTGCCCTACTTTAATACACATAATAAGAGTATAAAACATAACTCTAACTCTGAAACCAAAACTCTACTAAGTAAATACTAAAACCATTCCCAAAATATTAAACGCCTTTTTAGTATGAAAAAAATCAAAAAATATACCAACTAATATTCGAGTCATTATTTCCCATGCAAATACATTGCCAAACAAATAAATTTGACTATGTATTCAATATATTAGAGGTATAAACAGGGATAAACCCTTTAAATAATATATGAGACATAAATAAGAGACAAAAATTCAAAAACAAACTGAGTTAGGCATTTTTTCAAACACCTATCAAGCTACCATGATATTTCTCCGATGAATATCAACCGGCGTTGTTCCAGTGATCAACCCTTTTCTGTCCTAGAGCTTGGCTTTGACTATGATTCTGATTTGGATATTATCTTCTCCTATTTAGAAAGAAATGAGAATGAATCTGACTTGGATATATGTTATTTGGGAATGGACAATACAAAAAAAAGTGTTGAAACAAAAGAGTGTTGAAATTATTGTGGAGCGGTGCTAAGCCAACTAAAAGAGTGCTGAAACAAAAAACAGAAAAATATAGTTCATAGTTGACTTTATGCTAAAACTAAAAGAGTAGTGCATATTCCAATGATAGTATATATTGGTGTACATACTGATTACCCAATATATTTTATGTTTTTTATTCTTGTTTAATTCCGAGAACCTAATCATAAATCCCAAATAATGTCCACATATTTATCATACATAAAAGAAACCTATATGCCCTTTCGAGTTTTAAGATTCCAAAAAATAACTTAGACTACTAACTTTAATAACATTGTACAGTCCAATTAATAATTTTAAAAAGTAAACATACACATGAATATGATAGCTCAACAAAATAGACTCATGTGTGGATCTTGCATTTGCTCTATTAGAAGAATAGACTCCTGTCTTATCCTGGAGTATACATGTAGCGACAGTGAAACATAGGGGTCAACTATCTCAGGTGAAATAGTGGCTAGGCAAACTGTTTCAGGTTCAAATTCCTCTAATTTTTATCAATGGAAAAGGGTTGTTTGTTGACAAATCAAGAAAAAAAGGATCATGATCATCCTTAATCTTCAATCTCTTGAAGAAGATGTCAAGGTAAAGTATTTGCAGACTCTTATCTTTGAGGAATACTTTGAGTAATCCTAATTGGGTCCTCCCGGGTTTAAACTCCAGTTGCATCACCCTCGTTCCAAAGGACCACTCTGCTAATTCTATTTGTGCCTATAAACCGATCATTTTGTCCAACTATAATTTCACATTCTTGCCTATTATCCTCTCTAATAGGCTTAACTTAATAGTCCCCTCTAAACATCAATATAGCTTTGCCCAGGTAGGAAAATTCGACATGTCATGTGTTTTACCTCAAAATAATTACAAATGCTTTGGTGGAAATGTAGGTATAAAATTTGACATTGACAAAGCTTTAATACCCTCTCCAGGCCAATTATTTTTATACTCTAAAAGCCTTTAGATTCAACGACACTTCCATATCATGGATTAAATGTCTCCTCACCTCTTACCACCTTTCATTCTTATCAACGGTTCCCCTCATGGCTATTTTTGTGGATCTAATGGTGTGATATAGGGAGATACTCGCTCCACTCTCCTATTTTGCAATGCTGAAGATTTCTTAAAATAAGTATCATTAACCTTTATGCTAGAGGCCTTTACCAAAACCACTTCACTCCCCTACCCACCTTTATGAAGTTGACCTTGTGGTTTTACAACTCCTCTTCGCAACACCTTGTGAACCTTTTCCAAGTACAAAAAAGGTTATTGAAGGGCGGTTTGGGAGACCTTTACACAAAAAAACAAAAACAGGATACATGAGTTTTATTGAAGTTCAATTCAAGATTCAATAACCGGTCTGGTGATACAAATAAAAAATAAAAAAGATCAACATATGGTAAACATTTCACCAATAGTTTGAATGCAAGATATAACATGAGACTATACCTTCATTCATTGGACGAAAGAATATCATTTATTCATATTAAAAATGCATCCATTATAGGTTGCAACTTCCATCGGTGACACATACGACAACCCATACTGAGCTAAAAATTACCATCATAATCATCAAAAATATAACCATCATTAATGTGTTATACTAATCTTCTAGGTATGTGCATGTGAGATGGAGAGAATGTATATTACCATAATGCATTTCTTTAATATTCACCGATATTGGAGAGAAAAATGGCTTCATAAACCAAGTTTAAATCTGAAATTAAGAAAAAACATGATTTGATCAAGAAAACTGCAAAAGAAAAATTGAAACCTCGAGTTTTATACCTCAATGCGAATGTGAATCGATCAAGTAATGATTCATGAAAACTATGATTATGAAAAATTCAGTCCATATTCTTCTCATTCATAGTATAAATCACCCTTCATGCCAAGAAAATGACAAATTCAAAAAACTATAAGAAACATTAAAATGAAATCAAATTTTTTATATGTATCATATATAATGCGATCTTCCCTTAGATTACTTCCATAATAACCCAATATTCCAATTTGATGCCTCCATCCCTTTAGAAGTCCCTTCATCCCACTATATACACTATCGCCACCCTAAATGACTGAAATCTGAAAATTCTATTAGAATAAAAGTACACATACATTATAGTGACTTAAAACATGTGAACAAAATTGTTAGCAAGTCATAACAAGATTCAGTTCATCTCTGACATTGGTTTGAACATATTAACATTACTAACATATGATACGTTAACCCCCCAATCAAATCTATAAGTTTGAGAGTACCTTCATCAAACCAAAATTTGAACCATGGTGTGGTGTATCCAAGAATGAAATCTACAAAACTACCAAGTAAAAATAACCTAAACAAATCAGCAACTGAGTATCATATAAAAATCTATAAAAAAAGTATTAAGAAATACACACTAACTGAGTAGCTCAAAACCAAAATAAACACACAAATCCATAAAGAGATGAAAACAAATTAGAAGAAAAAATAGTACCTGCAAAAAAAATCATAAAAATGCAAATTAGATATCTCAAATAAACCTAAAAACAAATGAAAAACTTGAGATGGAATTAAAAAAAACAAAAAAATTGAGATGGTATATCCACAACACACAAAACATGGAATCTCTTTATGTGTATGTAGAGAGAAAGAAGGAATACCTCAGTTTAAACTTTCAGTCACCTTCACCTATCGTCAAATCTGCAAACCCTAGATAAATAAACCAAAAAAAAAAAAACAAATCACATAACCAAAAAATCTCAAATTTATAAACTAAAATCTTCCAACAACTTGAACAAAACCCTAGATTTAAATTCTTCCAACTAACTGGAACAAAACTCTAAAATCGAAATCCGAAAGTGTGTAATGTTAACCTGAACCTCAATTACCCACCAACTCATCCCTCCAATCAATATAATATATCTTGAAATCTTCAAATCCTCAAAACAAAAATAAATATCACAACAACTTTTTCCAATTAAAACCCTTTAAGGACAAAAGATTTCGAGTTGAAAGAAAAGGTCGGATGTTTTAGCTGGAGAGAGAGAACCTGGTGTGGTGAGAGTGAAAGAGATATGAACTTTATGTGTAGTGTGAACCGTTCGTGTGTTGGTGTGTCGGGTGTGGTGGGCCTAAAAGTGTGTATTTTACCATTTTATCCATTCTTTTGGATTTTGAGTAAGAGGGGGAAGAAAATCAAGTGATGAAAAGAGGGGGAAACCAAATAATAAAGGGATAAAAGAGGAAAAGAGTGTGACACCCTACCTAATTAAATACCGGGTGATCAGTCCTTTATTAAATTAAAAACAAGGTGAACGGTTGGTTCATTCTTAGCATCACTATCACAAAATAATTATTTCCAATTTAAACACCCTAAATAATTAAGCAAAGTGTCAAAACAATTTAAAGTCTTATTTAAAATTTTAAATTTCAAAGTGAAACCCATTTTGAATAAACAACAATTTAAGAATCATATAAACGCTAAGGATGGCAATCAACATAAGATAATTAATCCGTCTAGATTAACCAAACCAAGTTAAAGAACTATAAAAGAAATCATCCTGACAAAAGTTAACTCCCAATGAGTACTTAATACTGGAAATATAAATAAACATAAATCTCTGACAAATCCAAACGGAATAGGAAATCGAGCGACACATGCCCTAACTATGAAGAACTAACATATGAACTGAATCAATGAAGAGGTCGTCTAAAGCAAGGGCCTGCAACTCCCCCATAGCTGCAGCACGTCCAATCCAAAGATCCTATGCCTGACGCCCCTATGGCTGGGCACCTGTAATACATACATATATATATAAGAGAGGGAAATGACAGAAGACGGGTCAGAGCCCGAGTGTAAAATAGTTTTAAAATATTTTAGCAAGTATATAAAATGCTTACTCGCTAATGTGACAACCATGTTAGTATGCGACACTCTCTTGAGAATTCTCACCTCTCATCTAGTGTGCACGCCTACCGTACTACTAAACTCATAAGTTTGTCTAACTTATTTTCCATAAAGTTTTATCTCGAGAAGTACTATGGCTATGATATTTAGTTTAGAAAATCAATCCCTTCCATATTTGTTACGATACTTAGAACAACTCATTACCGTTACAAAGTTCTCGAATATTTATTATAAAGTTGGAGCCTTTATTCATTACTTAACAACTTATACGCACATTAGAAAGTTTCCATGTATATATATATATATATATATATATATATATTAGTCACTCATATAATATATATACAATCACCACCCCACATAAAATCTATGGTGCTGGCATACTCTGCTATCAAGTCCCCGTATCACTCGTACTAAGAAAAATATTATTTTGGAATCACTTTCGAGCTGTATTAACACAACATACACAAAATGGAGGCGAAGCATAGTTCCAAGTCACTAAGATGTCAGTACATACCCATCACGTCTCTTAGGACCGTCTGACTATCATTCTCAAATAGCATGTACTAAGGAATTTTATGTTCTAGGGTATAAGCCAGTATCCCCCATAAAGGTCTCATCGAGATAAGATTGTCCCGGCACGACAACCTCCGTGTTAGCAAGTAGAGCAGGTATGATTATACACAAGCATAATATAAATATATACACATGCAATTAGGTTCGCCCACAACCCAACAATAATAATTAGTAACCGTACTTAGTACAATTTTACCCAATTACCTCGCATAAAGGATTCATCTCTTTTATTCTTAATTATAATCGTTGTGTACTTACTTCTCATCTCTCTTACTAAATACAATTTCATGAGTTACACCCTCTATAACCTTCTGGTCTAAGTCTTCCACGAGTTTCTCAATTCTTTACTGAACGTACGAACAATTTCCCATGTGTGATGAAAGCCCCCGTTAATCCCCAATTTCATTCCACATAAAATTTCACTCAACGGAATTTACTTAGACCCTACCGATCCTCTACATGACCCATTATACTCTTTAAATGATACTTAAGGGTTCCTACATAGTTTAACTGGATTAAACGAAAAGGGGAAAATATGTAATTTTCCAGGAGGGGTCGATCGATCGATCAAGCAGGTATTCCGAATTCTGCCATTGTTAACTACGGGTTTTCTTCTCCAACCTCAACCAAAACTCCATTAACGATCCCCAAACTCCCCAACAAACTTACTACTGGTTACATATACCTATATACATGATTTCCTACGTGAAGCATGTACAAATTCATCAAAAGTATTGAATTATAGGGGTAATTCATCATAATTATCACGAATCCTGATTTTTACATTAAACTTCCATTCTTCAAATTCTTTTTCCAGATTTTTCACTTCTAAATCAATACAATTTCATGGGTAATCCTCTATATGGGTTGATATTTCCAGAACAAGTATATTTTCTCCAAACACATGTGATTTAAATTCTTTAAATCCTCAAATTCTTACATGAAACCTACAATTATCAATTCTAATCTAACATGGGTGAAACATCAACTACAAAAGTAGCAAGATAGATACTTTCTTGGGATTCAAGGGTCCGATTTGTTGATGAAAAAGATAAGGCTGTGTTCCTCGTCATGCGATCTATGTTTTGGTGGTGGCGGTGGTGTAATCGAATTTGTTCTTGGCCTTGGATTTCTTGGAAAGGCTTTCCCTTTCTTCCTCTCACTTCCTTTATATATTTTTTAGAGTGTTAACCCTAGAAGACTCTATTAATATATGATAATAATGTCCCAATTTTCTTCATTTAATTATGACTAAATTTGGAAATGACTAAATTGCCCCTCCGGGGTGCCGGTTAGGCCTAAAAATGCACCGAGACCCAAGCTAAACCCTCGGTACACTTTTGTGACTATCTCGACCCTTCTGGATATTTTGGCACGCTCAAAACGATCATATGGGCGACTTATAATTTATTCATTTTTATATTAATAATTTAGTCCCGACACGACACAGACGCGTCCCGACTTAAATTTTCATAATTGCCATTTTATTCACTCGTGATAATTTTAATAAAATAAATCTCATATATTACTTTACTCATATAGTAATATTCAATAAATTCCCAATAATTATCAACTCTCGTCACGCTAGTAAATATTTAAAATAAAATTTCGAATTAATATTAAATTAAAACTCAATTAAATTTAAGAACTCCCCAATTTTAAAGGCCATAAAAATTCGGGGTATTACATACTTCCCTCCTAATAACAAATTTTCGTCCCGAAATTAAGAAAATAAGGCGTACCTGATAAAAATAGATCAGGATATTTTCACACATATCTGCCTCGCGCTCCCAAGTGGATTCATCCACATTATAATGATCCAACTGGACCCGTACAGGTGGAACTACTTTTGACCTCAATTTTCTCTTATTATGGTCTAGAATAGCCACTGGTCTCTCTTTATAAGAACTGTCGGGCTGTAAGTCAATCTCCTCTATCGTGATGTGAGTATGGGTCAAATCATCCCGAAGTTATCGTCTCAACGACGAGATGTGGAATACGTCGTGATTACGGTGCAAGTGCTAGGGCAACCCCAATCTGTATGCCATTGGCCCAATCCTCTCAATAATGGAAAATGGGACCACGTACCTCGAAGCTAACTTTCCCTTCATATCGAACCTCATTACTCCTATCATAGGAGATACACGCAGTAATATTTGGTCCCCCATGCTAAACTCTCGAAAGGATCGCTTCGCATCGGGGAAGCTCTTATATCAGTCCTGGGCTACCCAAATGTGACTCATGATAAGCTCAATCCTAGATGAAGTCTCCTGAATCACCTCTGACCAAAGAAACTTGTTGTCCCCCACCTCTAGCCAATAAGTGAGAGAATGACAAGGCCTTCCATAAAATGACTCAAATGGGGCCATGCCGATCATGAACTGATAGGAGTTATTATAAGCGAACTCCACTAGTGGAAGATACGGCTCCCAACCTCCTCCAAATCAAGGACACACATGCATAACATATCCTTCAGTATCTGATTGGTACACTCTGTTTGTCCATCTGTCTGTGGGTGGTAAGATGAACTTAATCTCAAATCTGTACCCATGGCCTCCTGAAAGCTCTCCCAGAAGCGCGACACGAAAATCTTGTCTCTATCAGACATAATATCCAGGGGCACCCCATGTAGCCTAACGATCTCGACAATGAATAACTATGCATACTGGCCCGTGGTGTAGTCTATCCGTACTGGTAGAAAATATGCTACCTTGGTCTACCGATCCACTATAACCCATATGGAATCCTGACCCCGCTGTGATATAGGCAACCCAGTAATGAAGTCTATGGAAATACTTTTCCATTTCCATGCAGGTATTTCCAATTAATAAAGTAACCCTGGCGGTCTTTGGTAGTCCACCTTTACCATCTAATAGGAAGAACATTTGGACACGAACTGTGCAATGTCCTTCTTCATCCCTCTCCACCAGTACTACCGCCTCATATCTTGGTACATCTTATCCCCTCGGGGATGTATCGTAAATCTAGACCCGTGCGACTGTGTCATCATTGCGTGACGTAAGTATTCTCCTTCTGGAACCCCCAATCTCCCATTAAACCTCAAACCCCCATCAGAGCTCATTGAATAGGATTCAGTACCCTCAACTAAGAGTCGTAAAATCTTCTCCTGGAAAAACATATCTGCTGCTTGTGCCTGTATCACCCTCGTGATAATCTTGGGTGTGACTGACATAACCGATATAAAGGAATGGGCTACCGCATCCTGGTTACCCAATTCTTTCCACTTCACTCTCGATACTTTCGCTACGTCACCTTCTGATCTACGGCTTAACGCATCAGTAACTATGTTAGCCTTCCCCGGATGGTACTGTATCTCGAACTGGTAGTCTTTCACAAACTCCAACCATCTATGTTGATGCATGTTCAACTCTCACTGAGTGAACAAGTATTGCAGTGACTTGTAGTCTGTGAACAAGAAAAACTTCTCCCCCAACAAGTAATGTCTCCAAATCCGCAATGCAAATATGACCACTGCTAGCTCTAGGCCATGGGTGGGGTAATTCCTTTCGTGAGGCTTAATCTTACGGGAGGCAAAAGCTATAGCCTGCTCCTCCTGCTGAAGTTCTCCCTCGAGTACCCGTAAAAAGGCTTCAGTGTACACCAGGTACTCCACTCCCGGCTTTGGCAAAACAAGAACTAACGCCGAAGCCAACTTATCTTTCAACTCATCAAAAGCTAATTGAAAAGCATCATCCCATACATACGGTACCCCCTTGCGAGTCAGATTCATCAACGTACCCGCTATCTTCAAAAAACCTCGGATGAACCTCCTATAGTACCCGACTAACACCAAGAAACTACGCACCTCTATCGATGTCGTAGGTTGTCCCCACTCCCTCACTACCGACACTTTGCTCGGATCAACCGATATCCCCAATTTCAACACAACATGCCCCAAAAACTGTACCTCCCATAACCAAAATCCACACTTCTCATACTTAGCGAACAATTGATTCTCTTATAGAGTCTGAAGAACCTGTCTTAAGTGCTAGACATGATCCTCCTCGGTCTGTGAGTAAATCAGGATGTTATCTATGAAGACGATGACAAACTAATCAAAGAACTCTCTGAACACTCAGTTCAACAAATCCATGAATACGGCTGGAGCATTTGTCAGCCCAAACGGCATGACTCTGAACTCATAGGATCCATGTCTCATCAAGAAAGTAGTCTTCGATACACCCTGCTCCCTAATCCGTAGCTGATGATATACCGACCTCAAATCTATCTTCGAAAAGAAGATTTCTCCTCTCAGTTGGTCGAACAAGTCATCGATTCGAGGCAACGGATATTTATTCCGTATCGTGACCTTGTTCAACTCCCGGTAATCCACGCATAACCTCAATGAACTATCTCTATTCTTTACAAACGACACAGGAGCGCCCCAAGGTGAGGTTCTCCTACGAATGAAGCCCTGGCCCAGCAACTGATCTAGCTGATCCCATAACTCCCTCATCTCTACTAGAGCCATATGGTACGGTACACGTGTTATCGACCGAGTGCCCGACATCAAGTCTATGACAAGATCTATCTCTCTACTGGGGGTAGGCCTGGTATCTCCTCGAATACATCCTAATACTCATGAACAACTGGAATCGAATCCAGGGGAATCATAATCTCTGTAGAGGTATACTCCTCTATATAATACAGATGGGTGGAAGATCCTCCCTCTGGGCGAGGCATCACCACCAAAAACATCTCTTGCCTCGGAATGGCGAAGATAATACTCCTACCGAAACAATTTATCATGGCTCTGTATGCAGCGAACCAATCCATGCCAATAATGGCGTCACGATCATGTATATCTAAAACTATCATGTCTGCAGGTAAAATCAAGCTACCAATGTCTATACGTACACCCCAGCATATAAAGAAAATCAAAGACCCATTCCCCAGTGGTGAGTCTACGCATGTCACTATACTCTATGCCGTGTCTAATAACCTTAAGGCCCGTGCAACATGAGTATCCATAAAATAGTGCAATGCCCCAGTATAAAATAAAACCCGACCCATAGTGCTATGGACAGGAAATGTACCCTCAATCGTGGGTGGCGCTTGAGGTGCTTCGGCCTGGTGGACGTTATAGACACGTCCATACTGTAATTGCTCCTGTTGGACTGGAGCTTCTAGGATGGCAGGTAGGGCTGGCATCTGAGCTAGAACTCGGAGGGCGGATGGAAAGAGTGGCCTCTATGGCTCCTTACGGGCACCCTGCTATCGTGGGGCCCTATCCCCCTCTGGGCAATCCTGACGCCTATAGCCATTCTTGCCACATCCAAAACATATGCCCCTGAAGTTACCTCCTCTTTGCCCCTGCTGACCACGGCCCTATTGGCCATTACCACCCCGCCACTGGCCCTGTTGGCCCTACTGAAAACGCTGTTGGCCCTGATGGCCCTGCTGCTAGTGGTGTTGGCCCTGTTGGCCATGCTGATTGAACTGGTCCTGCTAGCCCTGTCTAAATCCCCCAAATCCCTGCCTGTAATCACCTAATAAGAATGGCTTGGAGGGGTCCCCCTGATGGGAACTCTGCTCACTGTGACGGGTCTGCCCTTAGGCTGTTGGTGTCCCACCAGTACTACTGCCCCTGTCTTGCCCTGCTAGCTGGACTCCCCTGCTCGTTTGGTCCCCTGCTGATGGAAGCGGTGATCCTGACAGTGCAATAGAGCGACATTGAGTACGTCAGTATAAGTACCCAACGATAGATTGCCTATGAGGTGCTGATGAATCCTCCAGGCCAATCCATCTAAAAATAGTAACATCTTCTTCTCCTCAGTGGGCGCCTAATCTGGAACTATAGTGAGAAGTCTAGTGAACTTCTCCTCATACTCAGTAATGGTCATACTTTACTGCTTGAGATTCAGTAACCTCCGCTCATCTCAGTCTGCACGGCGGATGGAAAATACTTGCGATCAAACAGCGCCCAAAATGATTGAATCGATATACTGTCCCTCTCCTCTATGGTGGTGATGGACTCCCACCATTGCAAATAGGCCCCCACTTGCTTGAAGGAAGCCAGTAACTGTCTCTGCACGTCGGTGCACTCATACATGCATAGATGCCTCTAGATATCCTTCTTCCATTGGCTGGCAACTATGATGACCGAACTACCCGGGAACTCCGGGGGATGCGCCTTCTAAAAGGCATCCCAGACCCACTCCCATGTAATGGGAAGCTATTCTAGTACTGGCGCCAGAGCCTGAACCTAAGGTGGAGCCTGATGCACCATTGCTAATGCGGCATTCACCGCCTGAGCAACGATGGTGGCTACTTCAGTTGCATTCATTATTCCCTGAGTCGGAGCTGCTGGCTGCTCGGGCTGGGCATTCTTATCTCGGGGTGCGCATCTCGAAGGCATCTGAAATGACAAGGAAGTTTATTATTATATAGTTATTATCAAATCTCAAATAGCTGAAGATGTAAGTGTAAATACAAGAATACAAAAGTACTAAAAATAGGGCTTTAAATCAAAGACGCTAAGCTGGAAGCAAAAATAAGCCGTACAGATCCTAAAGGGGACCAGAACCTGATGCTCTGATACCGCCTGTGATACCCCGCTTAATTAAATACCGGGTGATCATTCCTTTATTAAATTAAAATCAAGGTGAACAGTTGGTTCATTCTTATCATCACTATCGCAAAATAATTATTTCCAATTTAAACACCCTAAATAATTAAGCAAAGTGTCAAAACAATTTAAAGTTTTATTTAAAATTTTAAATTTCAATGTGAAAACCTTTTTACATAGACAAAAATTTAAGAATCACATAAATGCTAAGGATGGTAATCAAAACAAGATAATTAAGTCGCCTAGATTAACCAAACCAAGTTAAAGAACCATAAAATAAATCATCCTGACAAAAGTTAACTCCCAATGAGTACAGAATACTGGAAATATAAATAAACATGAATCTCTAACAAATCCAAACGGAATAGGAAATCGGGCGACACATGCCCTAACTATGAAGAACTAAAATATGAACTGAATCAATGAAGAGGTCGTCTAAAGCAAGGGCTTGCAACTCCCACATAGATGTAGCACGTCCAATTCAAAGGTCCTATGCTTGACGCCCCTCTTCTTGGACACCTGTAATACATACATATATATACAAGAGAGAGAAATGATAGAAGACGGATCAGAGCCCGAGTGTAAAATAATTTTAAAATAGTTTAGCAAGTATGTAAAATGTTTACTGGCTAATGTGATAACCATATTAGTATGAGACACTCTCTTGACAATTCTCAACTCTCATATAGTGTGCACGCCTACCTACTACTAAACTCATAAGTATGTCTAACTTATTTTCCATAAAGTTTATCCCGAGAAGTACTATGGCTATGATATTTAGATTAGAAAATCAATCTCTTTCAGATTTCTTATGATACTTAGATCAACTCAGTACCATTACAAAGTTTTCGAATACTTATTATAAAGTTGGAGCCTTTATTCATTACTTAACTACTTATATGCACAGTAGAAAGTTTCCATAAATAAGTATATATATATTAGTCACTCATATAATATATATAGAATCAGCACCCCACATAAAATCTATGGTGCTGGCATACTCTGCTATCAAGTCCCCGTATCACTCGTACTAAGGGAAATACTAGTTCAGAATCACTCTCGAGATGTATTAACACAACACACAAAAAAAGAAGGCGAAGCATATTTTCAAGTCACCAAGAGGTCAGAACGTACCCCTCACGTCTCTTAGGACCATCTGACTATTATTCTCAGATAGCCTGTACTAAGGAATTTTATGTTCTAGGGTATAACCCAATATCCCCAATAAAGGTCTCATCGAGATAAGATTATCCCGGCGCAACAACCTCCCTGATATCAAGTAGAGCAGGTATGATTATACACAAGCATAATATAAATATATACACATGCACTAAGTCATATATATAAATATTCTCATTTTTTCGATTAGGTTCACCCACAACCCAACAATAATAATTATTAACCGTACTTAGTACAATTTTACCCAATTATCTCGCATTAAGGATTCATCTCTTTTATTCTTAACTATAATCATTGCGTACTTACTTCTCATCTCTCTAAGTATTCTCTCTTACTAAATATAATTTCAGTAGGTACACCCTATCTAACCTTCTGGTCTAAGTATTCCATGAGTTTCTCAATTCTTTAGTGAACGTACGCATAATTTTCCATGTGTGACGAAACCCCCCGTTAACCCACAATTTCATTCCATATAAAATTCCACACAACGAAATTTACTTAGACCCTACTGGTTCTCTACATGACCCATTAGACTCTTAAATGATACTTAAGGGTTCCTACGTATTTTAACCGGATTAAACAAAAAGGGAAAAATATGCAGTTTTCCAGGAGGGGTCGATCGATAGAGGAAAGGGGTCGATCGATTGACACTCTTGGGTTGATCGATCGATCAAACAAGTACTCTGAATTATGCCATTGTTTACTACGGGTTTTCTTCTCCAACCTCAACCAAAACTCCATTAACGATCCCCAAACTCCCCAACAAACTTACTACTGGTTACATATACCTATATACATGATTTCCTACGTGAAGCATGTAGAATTTCATCAAAAGTATTGAATTAAAGGGGTAACTCATCATAATTATCATGAACCCTAATTTTTACATTGAACTTCCATTCTTCAAATTCTTTTTCCCGATTTCTCACTTCTAAATCAATAAAATTTCATGGGTAATCCTCTACATGGGTTGAGATTTCCAGAACATATATATTTTCTCCAAAAACATGTGGTTTAAATTCTCTAAATCCTCAAGTTCTTACATGAAACCTCTAATTATCAATTCTAATCTAACATGGGTGAAACATCAACTACAAAGGTAGCAAGATAGATACTTACCTGGGATTCAAGGCTCTGATTTGTTGATGAAAAAGATATGGCTGCGTTCCTCATCATGCAATCTATGTTTTGGTTGTGGCGGTGGTGTAATCAAATTTGTTCTTGGCCTGGGATTTCTTGGAAAAGCTTTCCGCTCCTTCCTCTCATTGTCGTTCTATATTTTTGAGAGTGTTAAACCTAGAAGTCTCTATTAATATCTGATGATAATGTCCCAATTTTCGTCATTTAATTAAGGCCAAATTTGAAAATGACTAAATTACCCCTCAGGGGTGCCGGTTAGGCCTAAAAGCTCCCCGAGATCCAAGTTAAGCCCCCGGGTACACTTTTTTTACTATCTCGACCCTTCTGGACACGTTGGCGCACTCGAAATGACCATACGGCTGACTTATAATTTATTCACTTTTATAATAATAATTTAGTCCCGACACGACACAGGCGCGTCCCGACATAAATTTTCATAATTGCCATTTTATTCACACGTGATAATTTAGTTAAAATTAATCTCATATATTACTTTACTCATCTAGTAATATTCAACAAATTCCCAATAATTACTAACTCTCTTCACGCTAGTAAATATTTAAAATAAAATTCCGAATTAATATTAAATTAATACTCAATTAAATTTAATAAATCCCCAATTTTAAAGGCGATAAAATACGGGGTATTACAAAGAGGAATTTTCAATATCAACCCTTCATTCCGTGCCTTGTTGGCTTCGACCTGAACCGTGAAATGTTTTTCCATCTTATGAATAGTGAAAACACCATTGTAACTTATTATATAGATATATGTACAATACTACTTTTGCGGACTAGTCCGCATGTGCACCTGACGGTGCGCCTAGAAAATATTGGCTAAATTATAGGCACGCCCTCTCTCTTTTCTGGGCTCACCGCCAGGTTACACATGTTCGACGACATTCTTAAAATGCAGACTGATTCGCATAAGAGCAGTACTGTGTTTATATATATATATATATATATGTAGTTTTATCTACCGAGAAGCGAGCAAAACCACACTTCCTAATTTTTGAGAGTTTTGAATTCTTTTAATAAAAACAATACATGTTACTGCTCACTTCCTAAGAGTTTAAGGGTCCATTTGATACATATTGGGCAAAAGTATTGGCATGACAAAATTTACCAGGACAAATTTTGCCTAAGCAAATTTTGCCTAGACAAATATTTTTTTTCTCACATTAGACTATCAAACACCAAATAAGGTAAAACAAGTTTTTTAGGCAAAACATTTTAATAACACATTTTTCGTCCATATTAACATATATAATAATAAAAAATATGTTTTTTTTTAATTTTCGTCCCAAGTCTTATTTAATAAAAAAAACAGTTTTTTCTTTTCTTTTTTACTTCCCGTTTTTATTTATTAAAAAAGTAACAAACTATATATATAAAAAAAAAAGTTTTTTACGCCAAAACTACTTACTAAAAACAGTTTTTACATTAAAACAGTTTTTAATTTTTACATTAAAACAGTTTTTACGTTAAAACAGTTTTTAATTTTTTTACATTAAAACAGTTTTTATATTAAAATAATTTTTTGCATTAAAACAGTTTTTACATTAAAACATTTTTAAATTTTTTACATTAAAACAATTTTTACATTAAAACAATTTTTTACATTAAAACAGTTTTTACGAAAAAACAGTTTTTACATTAAAATAATTTTTTACATTAAAACAATTTTTTTTATATTAAAACAGTTTTCACATCAAAACAATTTTTAATTTTTTACATTAAAACAATTTTTACATTAAAGCAGTTTTTTACATTAAAACGGTTTTTACGAAAAAACAGTTTTTAAACAGATTTTAATTTAAAACAGTTTTTTAACTATTTAAAACAATTTTTAAAATATTCATAACGTTTTTTTTTAATTATTTAAAATAGTTTTTTAAAATATTAAAAGTGTTTAAGAAGTTAGCAAATTTGTTGGCAAATATTTCTCACCCATATAGCAAAGCAAAATTTACCAACATGTTATGCATAAAAGGTGTTGTACATTGACAAATAGCTTGTAGGCAAATTTTGCTATCAAACACACCAAATTATAAGCAAATATCATATTTATCAACTTATTTGCTATTTACCATGACAAATAATACTATAAAACGTACCCTAAAATTTTTTTACCCACAAGAATACACGTTGAAGCTTTAAACATCAATAACTATTTACGGTTACCTCTGCCTCAAACCACACCTCACGTCTCTTTCTTGACCAAGACAGTTACTACATATTACTCATCCCACTACATCTGCATCTTTATTTCAGCATGCATCTTCCCTTCTCTCCCTCTAAAAAAAATATCCTCCATCTCCACTCACTGTATACTCCCTTAACTGCAATTAGAAACTTAGACCGAGTCCAATGGTTAAGTTTCTAAACCTTTTTCTTGATAACAGTTAACAGACTTTTCTATCCATCTGGCAACCTACCAAAAATTGTGGACGGGAGGTTTTGTTGCCCTTCTCCAGCGGTCAATTTCTACACATGTGATGTGGCATGATTTTTTAAAAAAAGCTGTTAACGGATATCTTTTCAGTTTCACAGTATACTTATTTTAGCCACTCAAATAGCTGTTAACTCAAATGCAAGATCTTCCATATTTTTCATTTTGACAGTACACTTATTTTTTTGAAGAATGTACTCTTCTATTTTACTTTTTATTTTCTCTCTAATCTACACATCAATTTTAAATCCCAAAATACATTTGCAATTTAATCTTAAAAAATATGGGTATTCAATTTTAAGCCTCACAATACATTAGAATTTAACAATTATATTTATTTTAAGGTTAATTACATTTAAATTTTTTTCTTGGTTGGTTTATCTCATTTATTATTTTAAGGAGCAAATACCAAAAAGTCCCTCAAATATTTTTTAATACACATTTAGTCCAAGCCTTTTATTTCCCTCCAAAAAGTCCCTCAAACATCCATTTAACTAATATTCTCTTATTTTTAAAGGTCCGCGCGAGCGACATAGTGGAAGACTTTTTGGAGCAAAATAAAAAGGATTGGATTAGACGTGTATTAAAAAATGTTCGAGGAACTATGTGGTATATGCCCCTTATTTTAATTATCATTATTATGTGATATTAATAACATTATTTTTTCATTCACAGGCTTACTGCAAGCAAATGTCGTATTCAAATTCCGATTCCGATACGGACTCTGAAATCTCAAGTCTTAACGATGGTTCATTCTCGATCACCAAACGCCTATTAGCCGAGCCCATCAACACAGAAGTCCCATTCGAATCTTCTGCTAATGTAACACGTAAACTAATCGAAATGGCCGCAACTTATGTTCCTCTTATAGCTTCGAATGTCTTGTCAAAGAAACGGTCACATGGTGGATCTACTGTTGGTCGGCGCTACGTTTCTCGTGATAGGGAGAAGAGACATGAACTAATTATAAAAGACTACTTTATGGGCGAACAGTCAAAGTATTCACGACAGACATTTCGTCGTCGCTTTCGTATGGATGTGGATCTTTTCAATCATATTTTTGAGGAAATTAAAAGTTATGATACCTACTTCACACAAAAATTTGATGCAACGGGAAGGGCGGGATTAAGTCCTTTGCAAAAGATGATAGCACCACTAAGGATGCTTGCATATGGTGTCCCAGCTGACTATGTTGATGAGTATGTTCAAATTGGTCAAAGCACTGCGATTGAGAGCCTAATCCATTTTTGTGATGCTATTATTGGGATATTTGAACAACGATATTTAAGGAAGCCAAATAGCGATGATATCGAGAGGTTACTCAAACAAAATGAAGAAAGAGGCTTTCCTGGCATGCTCGGTAGCCTTGATTGTATGCATTGGCATTGGAGTAATTGTCCTAAAGCATGGCACGGCATGTATAGAAATGGCTATAAAAAAGTCCCCACTCTCATCTTGGAGGCTGTTGCATCATATGATTTGTGGATTTGGCATGCATTCTTTGGAATGGCCGGAACAAATAACGACATCACTGTTTTAGATCGATCTCCATTGTTCGATGACATCGTAAATGGTGTTGCTCCCCCGTGTAATTTTGAAGTACGCGATCATCATTACAACATGGGGTATTACCTTTACGATGGCATATATCCCGCGTATGCAACTCTTATTCAAACAATATCTGAGCCTTCCAATTCGAAGGAGAGACTATTTGCAAAACAACAAGAAAGTGTACGAAAAGATGTGGAACGGGCATTTGGAGTTTTACAAAAAAGGTGGCATATTATTAAAGGGCCTGCACGTATGTGGAAAGCAAGAGATTTAGGAAACATTATGAAAACTTGCATCATTTTACATAATATGATAATTGAAAATGAACATCATCAAGGATTGAACCCTGAAAATTGGGAGCCCCCTTCGAATGAAAATTTTCCTAGTGTTGAGATACAACGTGATCGTCAATTCCTCTTAGACGTAATGATTAAGCGATTGAAAGAAGTTCGGGATAAAGAGGTCCACAATGATTTGAAGAGAGACTTAATAGATAATTTGTGGGAGCTTTACGGAGATAATGATCTTGTCTAGTTCTAAGTATTGTTAATTTGATCTAGGTATTGGTAATTTTATTTTAGTAATGTACTCTGTTTTAGTGAGACCATAATTTGATTTAATCTTTATTTTAGTAATGTACTCTGTTATTTTAGTAATCTTTATTTTAGTAATGTACTCTGATAAACTGATCATTGTTTAAGAACTACTGCATAGCATTGCTAGTATGATGCACTGAGATTCTTATGTAATAGAGTAATTCCAAGAACTGATGGACTTTTATCTTAAACAACTAATAAGTCACAGCTAATCAGATGCAATATAACTGATGTGGATCAGCTCAGTCAGATGCAAAATATTCATCTGAGTATGCTTTGAGTACAATGTAATGCTCTAAATAAGTACACTGATATGATAGACCATTAAGTGTGTTTCCTCTATTGCTCTCTGTTTCCCAGAGCCTCTTCTATTCAATTGACTGAGCTCATAAATTATTGGATCGCGGTGAGCTTCGTAAACAAATTTCGTGAACTGAGTAAAAACTGAAATGTCGGGTACAGCATTATTAGCACTCTCAAATTCGCATATTTATTGGAGAGTGGCAAAGATGTGCAGATGCACGACACAGTTCGTGGCTCTGCACTATGGATAGCTGCAGGATGCGAAAAACATGAATCAGCTCAGGATTGTGACCATGTAGTTACTAGGAATTTTAGTAATGCAAGTGACCATGTAGTTATCACTCGGGAATGCAACTACATGGATCAGCTCAGGACTAATGGATCAGCTCAGGACTGATTTACATTAAACACTCACTGAGATTCTTATGTAATAGAGTAAATCCAAGAACTGGAATGATACTATTAAAATTTAGAAATAAACACAAATTCCAGCAAGTACCAACAAATTAAGAACAAATAGGTAGCATACAAATTCAACAACGAATTTTGAATAGAATCCGAGGACTAATCAAATAACTATGAACATAAATTTAATACTAAAACACTGTTCGACTATCCAAACACCGCAACGCATATAACGTTTATCATTACATTTGAAAGTCTTCCTCCTCCCATTCTTGCAATATCCTTTCTTGCATTTTTTCCATGTGTACACGAGCCGCGGGAGTAAGCTTCGAGAGATCTTGAATCAATATCTTCTGCTGATCTCTTCGTCGTTGGGCTTTAGTCTTCAATGTTAATTCTTTCTCCTTTAGCTCCAATTTCTTTTTCATCGCATTTTCCCGCAACTCATATTCTTTTTTTACAATTATAGCATTCTCCCTCTTTAACTCCAACTCCTCTTTGTTGTGATTAAATTGCTCTTGTAGCGATACTTGCAATTTGCTCAGAATCTCAGCAGTACCCTTATCTTGTATTTGCATATTCTTTTTAACTTTTGTCGTTGTTCTTCCAGGCGGCCTAACAACCCCATCCGCACTATTGTCTTCTCCCTCTGAAGGATCATCGCCATTTTGTCTTTGTCGCTTTGATGCACTCGTGGTTAATTGTTCAGTGCACCATTTTGCATTTTTTTTGCATTCAACCCAACAATGTTCAAACAAAAATGACTTCTTATCGGCATTTGTTTCCTTGTACACTTTATGCGCATCTTCCCTCTACATATGACAATGAGAACAATATAAGTATGATATCAATGAAAATCACAAGTCAACATTAAGTAACTTAAATTACAATTAACAAACCAAAATAATTCTCACCAAATTGTCTATATTTGTTCCACTCCTCGAAGTCCTAGCCAATTGCTCATATATCCCATGAAATTTGTTCACGGCGGCTTGAATTGTGCACCAACGTTTGGACAAACCACTCAACTGTCGATCTTCTACAAAATCACCCGCTAAAAACTCCTTCCAAGATTGCTTAATGCGTACCCACAATGCAATCGCCGGTTGGTCGGTTCCAACTAAAGGATCAATCGAGTTATGTAACCAGGCTTTAGTTAAAGCAACATCTTCCTCCTTACTCCAATTTCGTCGAATAGGTTGAGGGACCTCAGAATTTTTGCTTTGAGAATTCAGATTTCCTTTTCGCTTTCTCCCATTTTTCTCTGAGGGTGTTGGCATTTGAGTTTCAAAGGAAAATAGTGGGGCATTCATTAGACCTTGGAACGAATATTGTCGTTGTAAATGAGGCGCAAAATTGGTCGAGTGTAGACCATAACTTGTTTGAAATTGGTTTGCACTGTTGGGGTAGTGAGTTGGAAAGGGGGGGATTGAATTCTGGGAGTTGAATTGAGAAATGTGGAAATCATTATCGGCACATTGATCGTCGTCATTAGCATTGGGGTTAGGCAGTGAAAATTCATGATTGTCTTCTGAATTATTTTCCATCATTTAGTAACTGTCAAAAAAATAAAATATTATGTCTTAGAATCAATAAAATGTATCACATTATCATGTTTTTAGCAAAAACATTACGGATAAAATTGAAATAACATTCAACATTCTATTTGCCCATTAATGACAACTGATAAATTTTAACTCTTATTAAGTAATTAAATAAAAAATAAACACACTGTTGCTATTAATATGTAATTACTTAATCACATTAGTGAAGCTCATTTCATCAAACACCTTAAAGGCAACTTATATATCTTTGCATTTTCTTATCAAAACTTGATAATTGAGAGTAAAAAAATATATAGATGAAATACAAATATTGTGAGTTGCCAATATGACTCAGTGCATTTTATCAATAGAAGAAATACAAATCAATATAAGAATTGGGTTAACACTCACAACTATTTATTCTGAGAATTAATAATAAAAAAATAATAGATAAAATACAGTGCATTTCTACAATTTTAAGACAATACATGAAATACATGATACATATAGCACATACCTTCAATTCTAGGTCTGCAATTTTCCTTCAATTGGGCACAACAAAAATAGATTTCGTAGGCAGAGCAGTAGAAATAGAGAGGCTACAGTTGATGGTTTATTTTGGAGGGAAAATGGGTCAACATATGCCGCCAAATAAGAACGTGGAGCTCCACGTCACTTTGGCAAACTGTCGGAGCATTTCTACATGTAGAAATGGTGGTAGACATTTTTAACATGACTCAGCAGCCACGTAAGATGAATTATAGGAAGGAAAGGTGCATTGGAGAGTATTTTTCCTTGTAATTGCTTCTACCGTAGAAAGAGGGGCTGATAGAAACCCTTATTGGAAATGGTCTTAGTACAAGTAAATCCACCTTCCCAACACTACTTCCCACACAACACACACCACTCGTCCACAGTTGCATTATTATCTCTCTTCATGCATGTGTGTGTTTTAAATATCATAGGCATGGATGACACATGGTCTCTCCTACAAGCACACATATTGAAATTTAAATATGAATGCGTGTATGTGGGTTTTGGATGAGTGCATAATGGAAGTCAAAGGTTGCTGCTGAGTGAGGTATTTTGGGTCGAGGTATTGGGGCTACTGGTTCTGGTTTGGAGCTTTAAGGTGCTAGTTTAGGAGTTTATGGGTTGGGTCAGCATGTGGTATGAGGGGTGGCCTATCCGGGTAGGATTAAAGGGTGTGTAAAGGTGCAGGGGTCTCCTGGTTCGGGTTAAAACCTTACGGGTTCAGGTGGTTTGGGTCATGGGTTCAGTAGGTGGTAGGTAAGAGGTTGGGAGTTCAGATTGTTGTTTGTGTTTGTTTTGTTATTTCTCCCATTTTTTTTTACTTTATGTACAAAAACCCAAAAGAAAGGAACACAGTTGCATTGTTCTCTCTTCCCATGCATAGTTTTTTGGTTTGTGATTTCACTTATTTTTTTTACTTTATGTAGAAAAACCCAAAAAAAAAAATAGGTTACTAACGTATGTTAACCAACCCAAATTTTTTAACCAAAACTATGCATGGGAACATAGAGAATGCAATTGTATGTGGGAAATGAGTGATGCAACTGCTAACCAACCCAAAATTTGTTAACCAATACAAAAAAAAAATAGCTGGATGGTATATGTACGTGGTCGGGTCTAATAGAATATTAGTACTGATCAACCCAAAAAAGAGAACATGTGTATATATATATGGTCTGGGTTGGTGCGTTTTTGTGTTATCATTTGTTGGTGTGTTTTTGTGTTCTTACGTAGAGATTTTTCAAGTTAACTGTGCATGCGTGTGTTTTTATGATCTTAGGTTGAGACTCAAGATAAAGAAGGAAGTAGCTTACATCCGTCCCTTATTTTTTATTTTAACTTTATACCCAGAGCATATATATACACATGCTCTCTCTTTTTATTTTTATTTTTTTTATATTTAATGCGATTCGGCGTTTTGTATGCATTCTTCTATTTCGAAACGAAACCTCTTGGCAAACACAACACTTTTCATATTTGTTTTAACACGTTCCATAATTGAATGACAACTTTTTTAAGTTGATTTCCAGATTCCATGTTGAGAAAACGTATTACTTTCCAGAATAGGAAATGAGGGTAGATGAATTACCGTTCATTTTTTTATACTGTCAACCACGTTTTTATAGGGTTTGCAGTTGACAAACCCAACACTTTCCTTATCTGTTTATTTTTCATGCCTACATTCTTTATTTTCTTTGCTGGTTTGTGAACTGTTGCATGAGAGGTTCTATTGATGTATGTGTCCAAGGTATGGAGAGGTGTGGGTTGACAAAATTCCACTAGAATATCGATGGGATGCATACCTTCTTGCCACAGATGCACTGTGCAAAATAATAAGCCCATATTTTTTATTCACCGTGCATGTATAAATATTTTTCAATGGATGTCCAATATTTATGGTTTCCATTTTCTTTGTCTTCGATGCTAAACAATTGACTCAAGGAAATTGAATCTGAGCTATCTTATACGGTTTGGAGGGTAGTCGTGTAAAGACATTGTGTTCTTTACCTTGCGGTCCAATATTTATGTTGGTATGAAGTTACCATACAAGGGCGACTGGGCCACCAGGGCTGTAGCCCAGTCCATTTTTTTTGTAAGTGCTATTGACCTATAATGTTTATAGAGCTGTAGCCCAGCCAATGGCCCACCCTAACCCACCCATGTCTAGTCGTAAAATAATTTGGAAAATAAAAGATGTGTACAGCCCAACTATTTTAATAAAAACAATTGTCTACTTTATTTCCTGACACCAAACGAACATAATCTTCACTGTCTCCCAAAGCAACTCACACCACAATTTTCAAAGTTTGTTAACCACCTTATTCACCTTATTATCCCACCCCAATTTCAATTAACCTGTTTACCCTGCAATAATAGAGCCGACGGCACCCATTTCTCAAAGTTCGTTTTTTTTGCACCCTTTTTCCCACTTTATTTATTGCATTTTTTTTGCCTTTCCTTGCTGTTTTTTTTCTTTGAATTCAAGACTAAATTAATTGTTTAGCACTAGATTTATGTATTAAATTAACTGACTGATTATTTAATTTAGGTGAATATTATCTTGAATGGGACTTCACTTTGAGTATTGATTTAGACTCCGTGATCAATGAATTTGAATCGTTAAAGACTCATCGGGCAAAATTGCAATCATGAATTTTTTTATGGATTTTGGCTTATTAGCCCACCCCTACGAGTAATCCTGGCTCCGCCCTTGTTACCATATCCGCGACTGCTGAAAATCATTTTTATTTGTAAGAAATGATTATTATATGCAGGAGAATCAATTATTTTTACTCAAAAATATATTTATTTGCTGGAAATAATTTACTACTGCTGAAATCCATTTTTTATTAACTGAAACTTGATTTAAAATGCTTGAAATAATTTGATATTGCTAAAAATTATTTTATTATTCCTAGAAATAATTCTTATTGCTGAAAAAATTTATTATTTCTGAAAAATTGTTTTTTACTTCCTGAAAATTATATTTATAGGGTGAAACTCTTTTTTTTATTAGTTGAACCCTTTTTTCACTAGCCGAAAATATTTTATTATTTACAAAAACCATTATTCATTTGTTGGATATCATTTTTTTATTCTTAAAATATTTCTTTTATCTTGAAATAATTTATTATTTTAGTAAAAACATTTTTTATTCGCTTCAAATCAAATTTTTGTCCATAAAAAAATTTTTTTTGCTTGAAATTATTTATTACTCATGAAATCCATTTTTTATTTACTGCAAATTTTTTTTATATGCTAAAAATAATTTTATATTGCAGAAAATACTTTTTTAACTCCTAAAAATAACTCTTATTTGCTTAGAAAATTTTTTATTGGTGAAAATCATTTTTAATTTGCTGAAAATAATTTATTACTCTTGAAATTCTGTTCTAATTTTCTACAAATTATTTTTTTAGTCTTACAAATAATTAATATGTTATAGAAATGTTTTTATCTACATTTGATTTATATCTTTTAGGTTCTATATGCAGGTGTCATTTTCTTTTCCGTTGCATTGTACGTCCTAGATTTCGTATAATCTCTCCCGACGCAGGTATGTTATTGACTCCTCGAATATATATAGATAAAGATTGTATAAGTTATAATGTTTTCTGAACAAGCTAAATGTGTTTTACACACCAATATAGGTTATATTCCTGCATTGTACTATTTTTTTGAGAAAAAAATATGTTGATTTATTCTACTTCCATTTTCACACACCTATTTTGGTTTTATATATGATTTATGATTGTTTTTTTTCCTTTGTTTTCACATGCAATGTTCCATGCCTTTAATTTTTATTCACATAACAAAGTGTGTCAATAACATAAATAAAGTACAATAATTATTTATATTAAAACTAAATTCATGTAATGAAACAATTCACGTTGAGAAATATTAAAAAAATATGAAGTTAATTAACAATAAAAATGCTTATACACAAAATAATAAGAAAAATACTTACATACATAAAGTTTGAACCTTACGATATATAAACGATGAGATCGAAACGCTTAACACATTCCCGTGCAAATAATACCCTTTTTGATTAATTACTTACAATGCCTCATGCCAAGTAATTTCTACTCAAATAATAAAGTGCGTCAATGGCATAAATAAAATACCACACTTATTTATTATACAATAAAATAACAATGACATAAATTAAGAACATAAATATTAAATGGTAATAATGATCGATTAGTAACAACGCTTCTCATGCCATTAATCTTTAATCAAATAATAAATTGCGTCAATGACATAAATAAATTACCACGTTATAATTTTTTTATATTCTAAAAAATATTTTTTTACCAAATAATAAATTGTGGTTCTTACCATTCATTTCCTCTAATTCATTTTAAGTCGTACTCTTTATTTACCACATTACTTAAATTTACATGCTCATGGTCATGGCTACGATATTTTTTTTTAAAAATTCTGATAATAATTACGTTTTAATTTATATATTTGAATAAAATATTTCAAAATGCGTTACACCCGCCCGTGCATCTAACGGGTCACCACTGGTATATATATATATATATACTAGCGGAATACCCGTGCTTGAAGGCACAACGAAAATTTCCAAAGTAGGTAATTGCAAAACGACAAAAAATTTCAAAGTACGTAATTGCAAAACGACAAATATTTCATTACCCTACAAAAGAAAGTGTAATATAGATATTTTACAAGGTTCTAAAAAACAAGGGGCGTGATTGAGGCGTGGAGGCCAAGCCTTAAGCCTTAGAAGCCTAGGCGGGCCTAGGCGTAAAAAGGCATGAAAAGGCGTTTAGGCCTTCTTAATATATTTTAATATTTTTAACCATAACAAGACTATTAAAATACAAAAATTGCACATATCATAAAAATATATCTGATTATATGCAAATTAAAATACTATCTGATTATTTTGGATAAGATAATGGTCCGGTTTATAAACAAATTCTTTAAAAGGCGACATCGTTTCACTAAGGCATCGTTGTTTTTAGAAAAAAGTGCTCCGTAAGGGTTTTACCAAGAATAAGCCGTGAAAAACGTAAGGCGAGACGTTTCTCCTAAGCCTTAAGCCTAGGCGTGCCTAGGCGGAGCCTAGGCGGGTTTTTTAGAACAGAGATATTTTATAATAGTGATTGTGGCAAAATCAAAACACGTGTGATAACATGATATGGACTGACGTGATGTTACAATATAAGGTGGGACTCTAAATAAGTTAATGTATGTATCATTAGATATAAGTTCACCATGTTCAATTTCAACTATTGGATAGGAACAACAAAAGTTCATTCATGAAAGTGAGGTTAAATTTTTTTAAATGTAACCAATTTTGTTGATTTGTATGGTGAATTGGGGCGCTTCAACTATCTTAAAAGTTAAGCCCGAAACACACATTAGAAGAACCCACAATATTTGATGTTTACTTATATCAATGGATCTTAACACGTTTGAACTGGTGAAGGGATCAACATTAAACCTGACCCATTAACTACTAATATGACTTGAAATCAATAAAGGTATATTAAGTTTGTGTCGAAATATTGTAACATGATTCCTAATAGTTTATTCACTTTAGTATTATAATTATGTTAAGTCTCACTTAAATATTAAGAAGTGAATTTGTTATTTAACATTTTGTTACATTTGATATTTGTAAGGTTGTGCTATCTGTTCTGGGAACATAGTATGTACATGATATATTTCAATGTATGTTAAAGCAGACGATGGAGTATCACGATAATATTTTGCGAAATAAGGCATGTTTCATTAACATGATTTAATAAGGAACACATAAATAATACAATAAATACAAAGAATCACAACAAAAAGACCATAAACTAATTTTATATAGGAAATATTATCCAAATCCATATCATTACACAACATTTGGTACAAATTTCATAGAAATAAAAAAGAAAACTAAATGCATACAACCTCGCTGCCCATATCAATACACATGGATATTTGAAAAGGTGTATAAATCTCTAAAATTGAGTCCACTCCTTAGCATGTACCTAAGAATCTAATTATTCAAACACAACAATGATAATCAACCAAAGTTACCAACGATCCAAAGAGTTATATTACAATTCAAGCATGAGGATTTTTGTTGAAAGGATTGAAATTGTGGATGAAAAGTTGTCTTAAATATGGAAACAGTTATAGTACAAAATTTTTAAATTAAAGTTAAAATTTCTATTCCTAGAGCCACACGTTGTCCTTTTTGTTCTCGAACTGTGACAAATTTGTAGGCGTGAACTCATTTAACAGCTGGGTATACCAAAATCAAAGTAAAAAAAAAAGAAAGAAACATCGAAAAAACACAAAATAAACTTGAAATGCAACACAAACATACATCCGATATTATACATGTTACAAACTCTCTCCTCATCCAGAGTTTTCATGAAAAAGAAAACAAAAAGGAATGGTTCACAGACAATAGAAAAGGGAAAAAGGTTGCATGAAAACCCCCTGAACATATAACTCTTTCTTCTCTCTCTGTGTGTCAACGTCCTGGTAATAGTTTTCAACCTGATAATAGGCAATGGATGAACCATTTTGAAATTAAAACCAATACCAAACATATAATAAGAACAACAAAAATGATTAATCAACAGCAAAAACAGATCTAAAAAAGTACTCATACATAGAATCGTCATGCAAACTATTTACATAGATCATATGCATTTGGATGTGTTTTCCTCTTAGCAGCAAGTTCTATGCCACCCCTTCAATAAAAAGTAAAAGCAAAAACTAATTGACCTTTGGAAATGGATGACTTGTAGGCATAAAAATTCGGATAGTTTGTATTCAGGTGGCAACTCACTTGCTTCCCCAAACTCATTTATTTTATTTTAGACCGGTTGACATGTTTGGTTGCGTATTCCTCTTGGTAGCAAGTTCTATGCCACCCCTTTAATGAAAAGTAAAAAAACTACTTGACCTTTGGAAATGGACGACTTCTATTCATACTTGGATATGGAGTCTTTGTAGCCATCTCTTGCTATGGATCAGAAACTGATGACTCTTGCTCCACAATCTGGAACCAAAATAATAGTTTGATTTTTTGAGAAAACCCACAGATATTGAAAAAAGTGAGAGACGTGTTTTTGGAGGTTTACACAATAGCTTCAATTTCTTTCATCTTTAGTTTCTATTAAAATGGTTGCACAAAGAAACAAAGCAAACAAACCCAGTTACGAACACAGTTACACCAAATCATTTATAAACATAACATACTCAATTATACCAAAGCATTGATACACCAAAGGACTGATTCACAAAGCATGCAAATCCAGTTAGAGCTAACTATACAAACACACAAAACCCACTTACACAATGGAGATATTTGTTTAGGTCTACACAGTTACAAAGCGAAGGATGAATAATTCCAATGTATTTCGAATGCATACACTCAAACATGTGATGTGCAAAGTAAGATCCATGTGTAAGATTACATACAAAGAATTAAAAGGCATTAAAGAATGAAAAAGCATAAAAACTTAAAAGAAGCCTCTCACAAACCTTCATAAAGATCTAAATTCGTACCTATCAATAGCAACAGTTATATCTCAAAACTGTCAGCAACCAAAAATACAGAAACAAAGGTTCTAAACAACCACAAAGATTAAATGAAGAAAAAAGAAAGAAAATCAGGATACCCCTGCTATAGTTTGGTGCGAAAAACAAAATGCAATATGCGGGTTTGGTGCGAATAACAGATCTGAGAGAGGGAGAGCTTGAGGTTGGGTGTCTATATGATTATGGGTTGAGAGAGAAGATGGAATATGGAAATAGAGAGATACAAAACTTATTTCAAATGAGAGTGTAAATGGAAATAAACAGATACAAAACTTTTTAACACGTTGCACCAGACTTTGGTATAAAAAGGGTTGGTTTGAGGGAGTGTGTGTTTAACACAGGGGACGACTGGGCTTGGGGACTCTATTTGTTCCTTGTTCTGTTTAACACATCGGAGGACTTTTGTTAGAATAATTTCTTTAACGGAAATGGATGGAGATTTTATGCTGGTGGGGTGGATTTGGATCGTGGGAGAGAGAGTAAAAAAACATCTGATGAGTTTCTAAGGTTTGGAGTGAGAGAGAGAGAGATATATTGAGAAGCTTAACCGTGTTTTTTTCTATTGCCTTTCGCTCTACCTTAAAATAATTAAGCGTCCTTTATTCTTGAGCCTTGTGCTCAATAAAGTGGGTGGGCGGGTAGATTTTCAGACGTGTAAGATAGAAAAGGGAAAATGATGTTAGCCTTTCATTTGTAGACTTGTTGGCATTCATCCTCACCATGAAAAGTCTTAGAAACTTATGAAATAGTAAAAGGACCCTTGCTCCTTATTATATAGATACTAGCGGAATGCCAGTGCCTGAAGGCACGACGAAAATTTTCAAAGTAGGTAATTGTAAAATGATAAAAATTTCAAAGTAAGTAATTGCAAAACGACAAATATTTCATTACCCTACAAAAGAAACATAATCTAGATATTTTATAATAGTGATTAAGTGTGGCAAATCAAAACACGTGCGATAACATGATATTAACTGACATGATGTTACAATATAATGTGCGACTCTTAATAAGTTTATGTATGTATCATTAGGTATAAGTTCTCTATGTTCAATTTCAACAATTGGATATGATAGACCAAAGTTCCCTCAAGAAAGCAAAGTTAATTTTCTTAAAATTTTACCACTTTTATTAATTTGTATGGTGAACTCGTGGCTCTTCAACTATCTGTAAAATTAACCCCAAAACACGAATTAGAAGAACCAACAATATTTGATGTTTACTTATATCAATGGATCTTAACACGTTTGAACTGGTGAAGGGATCAACATTAAACCTGACCCATTAGCTACTAATATGACTTGAAATCAATAAAGGTATATTAAGTTTGTGTCAAAATATTGTAACATGATTCCTAATAATTTATTCACTTTAGTATTATAATTATGTTAAGTCTCACTTAACTATTAAGAAGTGAATTTGTTATTTAACATTTTGTTACATTTGATATTTGTAAGGTTGTGCTATATGTTCTTGGAACACAGTATATGCATCATATATTTCAATGTATGTTAAAGCACACGATGGAGTATCACGATAATATTTTGCGAAATAAGGCATGTTGGAATAACATGATTTAATAAGAAACACCTAAATAATACAATAAATAGAAGGAATCGCAACAAAAACACTATAAAATAATTTTTATAGGAAATATTATCCAAATCCATATCATTACACAACATTTGGTAGAAATTTCGTAAAAATAAAAAAGAAAACTAAATGCATACCTCACTGCCCATATCAATACACATGGAAATTTGAAAAGGTGTATAAATCGCTTCAATTGGGTCCACTCCTCAGCATGTACCTAAGAATCTAATATTCAACCACAACAATAATAATCGCCCAAAGTTACTAACGATCCAAATAGTTATAGCACAATTCAAGCATGAGAATTTTTGTTGAAAGGACTAAAATTGTGGATGAAAAGTTGTCTTGAGTATGAAAAGAGTAATAGTACAAAAACTTTCAAATTAAATTTACAATTTGTGTTCCTAGAGCCATGCATTGTCCTTTTTATTCTCGAACTGTGACAAATTTGCAGGCGTGAAGTCATTTAACAGCTGGGTACACGAAATCAAAGAAAAAAAGAACGAATCATCGTAAAAACACGAAAGAAACTGGAAAATGCAACACAAACACACATCCGATATGATACACATTACATATGTAATACCCCGTAATTCTGCTTAATTAGGAAAATACGATTAGATTAAATTACGTGAGTAGAGTAATTTATTGTGATAAAATACGTTTTATTTAAATTACGTGAGTAGAGTAATTTATTGTGATAAAATATGTTTTATTTAAATTACGTGAGAAGAGTAATTTAATGTGACATAATGTTAATAAAGATTAAAACGACAATTAAATATTTACTAAATGTGAGTAGTAAATTTTGAACGTTGATATGTACGGTCTAGGGATTGTATGGACGTACCTGAGTTATCTTAATCGAGTGTCACGCGTAGACAAAAAAATTAAGAAGAGATTAGAAAAAGATTTTAAGAGACTCAAACGATAATTTAGAGTCCGCAAATGATTCCGAAAGGAGCGAATTAGTCAAAATAGTGTACCCGGGGGTACTAGTTGAGTGCCGGGTCATTTTTGGGCTAAACCAAGACCATTCGAGGGCATTTTGGTCTCTTTACATTTATGGGTAAGTAGACCTACGAATTTTGAAACCCTAGATCAGATTATAAGAGTTGAGGCTAGGGTTAGAAAGAAAGAAAATACACCATAGCCAGTAGAGAAGATAGAGAGACAATTTCCTAAGGCAAAAGAAGGAAGGAGGGGAAATTCTAAGAAGATTTCACCACAAAGTTGTTGGGAAGGAGGATTGAAGAATCAAAATCATCAACCATCATCAACAACCACGAAATCAGACCCTACAAGTCATAAGGCAAGTGGTTATTTGCAAAATAAATTGAGTTATAATACCCATATTTAAGCTTTATGAAGAACATAGTTTTATGATATTTTTGGGAGAAAAATAATTGATTATGATCCATGATTGGTAGGGATTGCATGTAGGACGTTTTGGATCTCCAAATATTTTGATATCATAGAAAACTAGATGATTAAATCGAACTAAAAATCTGGAATTATGATGAAAGTTGTAAAGAATGTATTTTTAGGGTTCTTGAATATTAGAAAGATTTTTAGTTAATTTGGCCAAGATTTATAATGATTTTGTTGTTCTAAATCGTTAGTAATCATCCCAGAACATGTAGGAATGATTAGAAATCGTTGGTTGCAAACATGGTGAACTATCATGAAAGATAGATGGATAAAAATGGTGAAACCCATATGAAGAAGATGAACTGGGTCTGTCACTGCTTGATCGATCGATCGACCCTTGAATGTCGATCGATCGAGATCGATCGACCATACCCCTCGATCGATCAACCCTGGCTGGACTTTAGAGAAGTTTGTGAATAAATTTCTTTTTAATTACCGTCGTTTAATGGGAACCTTAGTAATGATATTTTACCTAAGAGGAGACTTTATAATTACCAGTAGGTGTACCATTAGATTTATTCATAAATGATTGAGTGGTAATTTTGGAAAAATGGATCGACGGAAGAATGACCGATTTAGCCATATGTTGAGATTGTGAGAATTTAATTACGAAAAGAATGAGATTTAATTCCGGAAAAATACCAGTAGGTTAAAGTTAACCAAATTACTGAATTAAGGGAGGGGTAACTAGGGCCTTAGAATTGCGTGAATACTCGAATGAATACAACAGTGAAATAAATTGTAAATTAATGAGTACGGTGAATATAAGTAAAATATATTACGTACGGGCATGATTTGATAGGTCGGGTGTGTACCTACTAAATTATAAAAAAAAGATTGGGTTAAGAGAATTTTACCTAAATTAATTATGTTAGGGTCGATATGACATTCCGAACTAACATAAAGTTATTATATGTTTGGGGTCGATGAAAAATGCCGAACCAAACTTTAAACTGGTGTCACGATGAAAGAGTTCCGAACCAGAATATGTGTATATATTTCTATTTTTAAATAGTTGGGATCAATGGATCATTCCGAACCAACTCTTACTTGGGGTCGATGAATCATTCCGAACCAAGAGTCCTTTATGTGTGGTAAAAGGATATGTTAGTGATAACTGATATTAAATACATTATTGTGTGATAAAATTTATTCTATATGCATAATCTACGGATTGAAAATAGTAGATAATGAAATGAATTGTAAATATCTTAGTAATAATTTATAGTGTGATGTAATTATTACAAGAATAAGAACAACGAGCAGTAAATAAGTTACCTACGCTTATTGGTGGTATAACTAGGTGAACTAAGTGTCCTCGTTAGACATGAACTATAGAAGAGAGGTGAGAAAGTTCAAGGGAGTTGTGCGAAACTTTAATATGTGTAATCAATAACTCAATGGTGATAACTGCTTGCAAAATATTTTCAAAATGTTTTGAGTACTAACTCTTGCTATGTAAAATTTTTAAAACCTTTTAGGTGCCCAGCCACAGGGACACCCAACATGATTTCATTCCGGAGATATGGAAGCTGCAGCACGTGTGGATGTTGCAGGGATTGTTTAGATGCTTCCTCCTTTTCAGTTCTAGTGCAAAATCTCAGTTTTAGTATTCTTAGTTGGGACATATTGTCCTATCTTTACTGCTACAGTTTATTCTAGTTATGGATTTTTAGTTGTCTTTTATTGGCCGTGGTTTTCGGGAAGACTTTATCTGCATTCACTTAATTATGCAAACTATTTTATTATTACTAGAATTGTAATGTGTTTGAATGGATTATTTATTCTTCTTAATGAAGATAAAATTTGGCACTCGTTTAATTTCACTTAGGTGGTTAGTAAATTTAAAAAGCTTTCGGCAGTGATGCTAAGAATGAACCATTTAAGAAACCCGTTTAAATTAAATTAAGGCTTGACCACCCAAGGTTTAATTGGGAGGGGTATCACAACAAACACTCTCCTCATCCAGAGTTTTCATGAAAAATAAAACAAAAAGGATAGGTTCACACACAATAGAAAATGGAAATAGGTTGCATGAAAAACCCCTGAACATATAACTCTTTCGTTCTCTCTCTGTGTGTCAACCTCCTGGTAAGAGTTTTCAACCTGATAATAGGCAATGGATGAACCATTTTGAAATTAAAACCAAAACCAAGCATATAATATGAACAGCAAAAATGATCAATCAACGGCAAAAACAGATCTAAAAAAGTACTCATGCATAGCATCTTCATGTAAACTATTTACTTAGATTATATGCGTTTGGATATGTTTTCCTCTTAGCATCAAGTTCTATGCCACCCCTTCAATAAAAAGTAAAAAAAACTAATTGACCTTTGGAAATGCAATATGCGGGTTTGGTGCGAAGAACAGATCTAAGAGAGAGAGAGCTTGAGGTTGGACGTCGATATGATTATGGGTGTGGAACCCATAACTGAGTGTTGAGAGAGATAAGATGGAATATGGAAATAGAAAGATACAAATCTTATTTCAAATGAGAGTGTAAATGGAAATAGAGAGATACAAAACTTTTTAACACGTTGCACCAGACGTTGGTATAAAAAGGGTTGGTTTGAGGGAGTGGGTGTTTAACATAGGGGCGACTCGGTTTGGGGACGACTGGGTTTCGGTACGATATTTGTTCCATGCTCTGTTTAACACACTGGAGGACTTTTGTTCAATTAGTTTCTTTGACGAAAATGGATGGAGATTTTATGCCAGTGGGGTGGATTTGGATTATGGGAGAGAGTAAAAAAACATCTAATGAGTTTCTAAGGTTTGGAGTGTGTGTGAGAGAGAGAGAGAGAGAGAGAGAGAGAGAGAGATATTGAGAAGATTAACCGTCCTTTTTTTCGGAGCCTTGCTCTCTACCAGAAAATAATTAAGCGTCCTTTATTCTTGAGCCTTGTGCTCAATAAAGTGGGTGGGTGGGTAGATTTTCAGACGTGTAAGATAGAAAAGTCAAAGTGATCTTAGCCTTTCATTTGTAGCCTTGTTGGCATTCATCCTCACTATCAAATGTCTTAGAAACTTATGAAACAGTAAAAAGACCCTTGCTCCTTATTATATAGATACTAGCGGAATGCCCGTGCCTAAAGGCACGTCGAAAATTTCCAAAGTAAGATATTGCAAAACAAAAAAAAAATTCAAAGTACGTAATTGCAAAACGACAAATATTTCATTATCGTACAAAAGAAAGTGTAATCTAGATATTTCATAATAGTGATTAAGTGTGGCAAATCAAAACACGTAGGATAACATGATATGAACTAACATGATTTTACAACATAATGTGCGACTCTTAATAAGTTAATGTATGTATCATTAGATATAAATTCTCCATGTTCAATTTCAACTATTGGATAGGAACGACCAAAGTCCCCTCAAGAAAGCAAGGTTAAATTTTTTAAAATATAAAAAAAATTATTGACTTGTATGGTGAACTTGTGGCGCTTCAACTATCGTAAAATTAACCTCAAAACATCCATTAGAAGAAGAAACAATATTTGATGTTTACGTATATCAATGGATCTTAACACGTTTGAACTGGTGAAGGGATCAACATTAAACCTGACCCATTAAGTACTAATATGAATTGAAATCAATAAAGGTATATTAAGTTTGTGTCGAAATATTGTAACATGATTCCTAATAGTTTATTAACTTTAGTATTATAATTATGTTAAGCCTCACTTAACTATTAAGAAGTGAATTTGTTATTTAACATTTTGTTACATTTTATATTTGTAAGGTTGCACTATCTTTCTGGGAACATAGTATATGCATCATATATTTCAATGTATGTTAAAACACGCGATGGAGTATCACGATAATATTTTGCGAAATAAGGCATGTTGCATTAGTATGATTTACTAAGGGACACCTAAATAATACAATAAATAAAAATAATCACAACAAAACACTATAAACTAATTTTTTTATAGGAAATATTATCCAAATCCATATCATTACACAACATTTGGTACAAATTTCATAGAAATAAAAAAGAAAACTATAAGCATACAACCTCTCTGCCCAAATTAATACACATGGATATTTGATAAGGTGTGTAAATCGCTTCAATTGGGTCCACTCCTGAGCATGTACCTAAGAATCTAATATTCAACCACAACAATGATAATCAAGCAAAGTTACCAACAATACAAAGAGTTATAGTACAATTCAAGCATGAGGATTTTTGTTGAAAGTACTGAAATTGTGGATGAAAACTTGTCTTGAGTATAGTACAAAAACTTTCAAATTAAAGTTATAATTTCTGTTCCTAGAGCCACGCGTTGTCCTTTTTGTTCTCGAACTGTGACAAATTTGCAGGCGTGAAGTCATTTAACAGGTGGGTACACGAAATCAAAGAAAAAAAAAGAAAGAAACATCGAAAAAACACAAAATAAACTTGAAAATGCAGCACAAACACACATCCGATATTATACATGTTACAAACTCTTTCCTCATCCCGAGTTTTCATGAAAAACGAAACAAAAAGGACAGGTTCACACACAATAGAAAAGGGAAAAAGGTTACATTAAACCCCATGAACATAGAACTCTTTCTTTCTCTCTCTATGTGTCAACACCCTGGTAAGAGTTTTCAACCAGATAATAGGCAATGAATGAACCATTTTGAAATTAAAAACAAAACCAAACATATAATATGAATAGAAAAAATGATCAATCAAAAGAAAAAACTGATCTAAAAAAGTACTCATACATCGCATCGCCATGCAAACTATTTACTTAGATCATATGCATTTGGATGTGTTTTCCTCTTAGCAGCAAGTTCTATGCCACCCCTTAAATAAAAAGTAAAAAAAAAAACTAAATGGCCATTGGAAATAGATGACTTGTAACCATACAAATTCTGATAGTTTTTATTAAGGTGGCTGCTCACTTGCTTCCTCAAACTCATTTATTTTATTTTACACCGGTTGACATGTTTGGCTGCATTTTCCTCTTGGTATCAAGTTCTATGCAACCCCTTTAATAAAAAGTAAAAAAACTACTTGACCTTTGGAAATGGACGACTTACATTCATACTTGGATATGGAGTCTTTGTTGCCATCTGTTTCTATGGATCAAAGACTGAAGACACTTGCTCCACAATCTGGAACCAAAATAATAGTTTGAGTTCCTGAAAAAAACCATAGATATTGAAAAAAGTGAGAGACGTGTTTTCGGAGGTTTACACAATAGCTTCAATTTCTTTCAGTTTTAGTTTCTATTCAAATGGTTATATAATGCCACAAATCAAATAAACCCAATTACAAACACAGTTACACCAAATCATTTATAGACATAACATACTCAATTGTATCAAAGCATTGATACACCGAAGGACTGATTCACAAAACATGCAAACGCAGTTAGAGCTAACTATACAAACACACAAAACACACTTACACATTGGCGATATTTGTTCAGGTCTGCACAGTTACAACATGTGATGTGCAAAGTAAGATCCATGTGTAAGATTACATACAAAGAATTAAAAGGCATTAAAGAATGAAAAGGCATAAAAACTTAAAAGAAACCTCTCACAAACCTTCATATAGATCCAAATTCGTACCTATCTATAAAAACAATTATATCTCAAAACTGTCAACAGCCAAATATAAAGAAACAGAGGTTCCGAAAAACCTCAAACATTAAATGAAGAAAAAAAAACTTGAAAAAATAAAGAAAATCAGGATACTCTTACTATAGTTTGGTGCGACAAATAGAATGGAATATGCAGGTTTGGTGCGAAGAACAGACCTAAGAGAGGGAGAGCTTGAGGTTGGTCGTCCGTATGATTATGGGTGTGGAACCCATAACTGAGTGTTGAGAGAGAGAAGATGGAATAAGGAAATACAGAGATACAAAACTTATTTCAAATGAGAGTGTAAATGGAAATTGAGAGATACAAAACTTTTTAGCACATTACACCAAACCTTGGTATAAAAAGGGTTGGTTTGAGGGAGTGGGTGTTTAACAAAGAGGATTACTGGGGTTGGGGACGATTGGGCTTGGGGACGATAATTGTTCCTTGCTCTGTTTAACACACCGGAGGACTTTTGTTCGAATAGTTTCTTCGATGGAAATGGATGGAGATTTTATGCCGGTTGGGTGGATTTGGATTGTAGGAGAGAGAGTAAAAAAACATCCGATGAGTTTCTAAGGTTTGGAGTGAGAGAGTGAGATATTAAGAAGCTTAACCGTGCTTTTTTCTAGAGCCTTGCGCTCTACCATAAAATAATTAAGCGTCCTGTATTCTTGAGCCTTGTGCTCAATAAAGTGGGTGGGTGGGTAGATTTTCAGACGTGTAAGATAGAAAAGGGAAAATTATCTTAGCCTTTCATTTGTAGCCTTGTTGGCATTCATCCTCACCATGAAATGTCTTAGAAACTTATGAAACAGTAAAAAGACCCTTGTTTCCTAATATATAGATACTAGCGGAATGCTCGTGCCTCAAGGCACGACAAAAATTTCCAAAGTAGGTAATTGCAAAATGACAAACATTTTCAAAAAACGTAATTTCAAAATGACAAATATTTCATTACCCTACAAAAGAAGGTGTAATCTAGATATTTCATAATAGTGATTAAGTGTGGCAAATCAAAACACGTGCGATAACATGATATGAACTGACATGATGTTACAATATAATGTGTGACTCTTAATAAGTTAATGTATGTATCACTAGATATAAGTTCTCCATGTTCAATTTCAACTATTGTGTAGGAACGACCAAAGTCCACTCATGAAAGCATGGTTAAATTTTTTAAAATATACCCAATTTTATTGATTTGTATGGTGAACTTGTGGCGCTTCAACTATCTGTAAAATTAACCCCAAAATACGCATTTGAAGAACAAATAATATTTGATGTTTACTTATATCAACAGATCTTAACACATTTGATCTGGTGAAAGGATCAACATTAAACCTGGCCCTTTAGCTACTAATATGACTTGAAATCAATAAAGTATATTAAGTTTGTGTTTAAATATTGTAACATGATTCCTAATAGTTTATTCACTTTAGTAGTATAATTATGCTAAGTCTCACTTAAGTTTTAAGAAGTGAATTTGTTATTTTAAATTTTGCTACATTGGATATTTGTAAGGTTGTGTTATCTGTTCTGGGAACATAGTATATGCATGATATATTTCAATGTATGTTACAGCACATGATGGAGTATCACGATAATATTTTGCAAAATAAGGAATGTTGCATTAACATGATTTGATAAGGAACACCTAAATAATACAATAAAAAAGATCGAATCACAACAAAACACTATACACTAATTTTTTTCTAGGAAATATTATCCAAATCCATATCATTACACAACATTTGGTACAAATTTCCTAGAAATAAAAAAGAAAACTAAATGCATACAACCTCTCTGCCCATATCAATACACATGAATATTTGAAAAGGTATTAATCGCTTAAATTGGGTCCACTCCTTAGCATGTACCTAAGAATCTAATATTCAACCACAACAATGATAATCAACCAAAGTTACCAACGATCCAAAGAGTTATATTACAATTCAAGCATGAGGATTTTTGTTGAAAGGACTGAAATTGTGGATGAAAAGTTGTCTTGAGTATGAAAAGAGTTATAGTACAAAAACTTTCAAATTAAAGTTACAATTTCTTTTCCTAGAGACATGCGTTGTCCTTTTTGTTCTCAAACTGTGACAAATTTGCAAGCTTTAAGTCATTTAACAACTAGGTACACGAAATCAAATAAAAAAAAGAAAGAAACATAAAAAAAAACACAAAATAAACTTGAAAATGCAACACAAACACACATTTGATATTATACATGTTACAAAATCTCTCCTCATCGAGAGTTTTCATGAAAAACAAAACAAAAAGGACAGGTTCACATCAATAGAAAAGGGAAAAAGGTTGCATGAAAACCCCCAGAACATTGAACTCTTTCCTTCTATATCCGTGTGTCAACGTCCTGCTAAGAGTTTTCAACCTGATAATAGTCAATGGATGAACCATTTTGAAATTAAAACAAAAACCAAACATATAGTATGAACAACAAAATTGATCAATCAACGGCAAAAATAGATCTAAAAAAGTACTCATACATAGCATCATCATGCAAACTATTTACTTAGATCATATGCATTTGGATGTGTTTTCCTCTTAGAAGCAAATTCTATGCCACCCCTTGAATAAAAAGTAAAAAAAAACAAGTTGACCTTTGGAAATGGATGACTTGTAGCCATACAAATTTTGATAGTTTGTATTCAGGTGGAAACTCACTTGCTTCCCCAAACTCATTTACTTTATTTTACACCGGTTGACATGTTTGGCTGCGTTTTCCTCTTGGTAGAAAGTTATATGCCACCCCTTTAATAAAAAGTAAAAAAACTACTTGACCTTTGGAAATGGACGATTTATATTCATACTTGGATATGGAGTCTTTGTAGCCATCTGTTGCTATGGATCAGAAACTGAAGACTCTTGTTCCATAATCTGGAGCCAACATAATAGTTTGAGTTCCTGAAAAAAACCACAGATATTGAAAAAAGTGAGAGACGTGTTTTTGGAGGTTTACACAATAGCTTCAATTTCTTTCAACTTTAGTTTCTCTTAAAATGGTTACACAAAGAAACAAAGAAAAAAAACTTAGTTACAAACACAGTTACACCAAATCATTTATAGGCATAACATACTCAATTATACTAAAGCATTGTTACACCAAAGGACTGATTCATAAGGCATGCAAACCTAGATAGAGCTAACTATACAAACACACAAAACCCACTTACACAGTGGAAATAATTGATCAGGTCTACACAGTTACAAAGCGAAGGATGAATAATTCCAATGTATTTCGAATGCATACACTCAAACATGTGATGTGCAAAGTAAGATCCATGTGTAAGATTACATACAAACAAGAAAAAGGCATTAAAGAATGAAAAAGCATTAAAACTTAAAAGAAGCCTCTCCCAAACCTTCATAAAGATCCAAATTTGTACCTATCAATAGAAACAGTTATATCTCCAAACTTTCAGTAGCCAAAAATAAAGAAACAGGGGTTCTAAACAACCACAAACATTAAACTAAGAGAAAAATATTGAAAAAAAATAAAATCAGGATACCCCTACTATAGTTTGGTGCGAAAAATAGAATGCAATATGCGGGTTTGGTGCAATGAACAGATCTACGAGAGGGAGAGCATGAGGTTGGTCGTTCATATGGTTATGGGTGTGGAACCCCTATCTGAGCGTTGAGAGAGAGGATGGAATATGGAAATACAGAGATATAAAACTTATTTCAAATGAGAGTGTAAATGGAAATAGAGAGATACAAAACTTTTTAACACGGTGCACCAGACTGAAACACCCTGCCTAATTAAACACCGGGTGGCTACTCATTTATTAAATTAATACAAAATATCAAGTTGGTTCAGTCTTAGCATCACTGTCAAAAAAATTTAATTAATTACTAGCCATCTAATATTTAAAAAGAGATATGTCAATTTTATTAATTAAGTTAACAAAACCAAGAACTAAATCATTAACCATTAATCGCATAAACAATTTCATAAGAATACACAACGAAATGAAATCAACTGAATCTGGAGTAAACACTCCAATAATAAAATGTCAGAGTAATTAAAGTCCCAATATAAGAGTCTGAATAAATAAACCAATAACCAAAATAATGAAAGTCTGCAATTACAACCTCTAAATAAGAATGGACGACATGCCCGAACTGATACAAATGACTCTAAAGGAATCAAGGATAAATATGCAGGTGTATACTACCAAGATCCTGTAGCTTCCACAGCCGCTACAAAATGTCATCAGAATGGAACTCCTATGCTTGGCGTCCCTGTGGCTGGACACCTAAAATGTTTTTACAAAACAAAAATAGATTTGGAGGAAAATAGGTTAGAGCCCGATGTGAAAACAGTTTAAAAGTTTAGCAAGTGTTTAAATTATAATTAAACAACCCATATTATAAGCACGTTAGTTGCGTACACTCACATGAGTTTCTTACCTCTCAACTACTGTGCACGCCTAACGTATGCCCTTAATCCATCCTAGTTATGTCACTATCTAACTAGTTTGTACCACTCCTGCCTTAGCGTTCTAACATAGAGTATCTACTCGTAATACCCAAATAAGCCATATTTATAACCCATGTTCACATTCATTAAATTACTTATCTCAAGTGTTAATTAAATTCTCATTCTTAACCCATTCAAATATCTTAGTTATTCACATCTACTAAGCAACAATGAACCAGTCACAAGTACATAAGTATATCACTCTCAGTACATAAATACATGTATGGCACCCCTAGGCTAAGCTGCGGTGCTCGCATACTCTGCTATCAAATCCATGTACATCACGTACTTAAGGATCACGTGTTCCGAATCACTCAGGAATCGCCTAAATACAAATCACACATATTGGATGTGAACATAGTTCACATACCCATGGGTCACGCACATACCTACGCTTCCATGGTCAGCTGACTTATCAACTCACAAATAAGTCATTCACAGTCCAATGTCCTTAAGCTACCAGTCTAAATCCCCCCGAAGGCTCACAAGGATAAGAGGGTCCTTTTCCAAAATAAAACTAAACTCCCGTGATTGCAAGTATGGTAGGTATGTCAGACATATAATAAATCCATACAATAGGCATTCACACAACCTAAGTAATCATATTACAATATAAGTATTCACACATTCCATCTAGTAATGTCTCGTACGTAGCTAGTTTACCCCGAACATAATACGTAATATATTTTTCGCTTGATAACTCCCTCGTCGTATCAATTTGAGTACTTAAACCTATCTCAAATGGTTATTAGGTGTCTTATTAGTTTCTAATGTTATCTCAGTACTTGAGACCCCTCCGTTACTGCCCTTAATCTTATATCATCATTAATTCCCGTTATACTTTAAATTCGAACGATTTACAATCATACCTCACTCGGTAGAGCCTCGTAAGCAATGCCATTAAATTCGATGAGTTATAACATTTTTCGATAATACTAAGACCCTACTGACTTTATCTAAGTCCCACAATATTATATTAATCACCCTAATAATAAACATCTTCTTTGGAATAATCATTAAACCTTAAAGTGAAACAATTGCAAAAAATCAGAAGGGGTCGGTCGATCGAAGAGAATGGGTCGATCGATTAATCGATCGACATTCTTGAGTCGATCGATCGATCAAGCAGGTATCAGCCCATAATTTCTTAAATAGTTACGGGTTATTCTCTTTTTACACCTCAAATTCTTCATCCTAACGTCCAAACTCACAACTAAGTATACTAATCATCATACCAACATGTTTACATAATGTCTAACACTTTAGAATCGTTAAATCATCCCCAATCAACGGTTTCTTGGATCAAAAGTCATAATTATTCCTCTATACCTAGTTCCTCCAAATTTCTTCAAGAACATCATAAATATTGATTAAATTTCATAATTACCTACACATGAAACATGATTTCGTATCTAAGATCTGTTCAGAAGCTTTAACTACGTGCAACCCTACCCGAATTCAATATTTAATGCTCCCGTTTTACAATTTATTTCATTATTCATGATAAATCTTCAAATCTATAATAACATGTAAAATATATGCTTTGAATCTTTGAAAGATAAATCACTTGCCTGAAAATACCGATTCTGATCCGTTGATGATGTTATTGGTTTTTTCCCTCTCTCTTTCAGGTCACAAATCCGACGGTGGTGGTTATGGCCATGGAAACCCTTGGAACTTCTCCTCTCTTCTTATCTCACTGCTACTATGATTTTTGGTTGTAAAAACCCTAAGGGACTCAAGTGTTGACTGATAAAAACTATCTTAAATTCATGGGTCACTATTCACCCAAAAATAGGAATGACTAAAATACCCTCCCGGGTTGCCGGTCATGCCTAAAAATGCTCTGGGACCCAAACTAAACCCTCGGTTTGTGTTTTTTAACTATCTCAAACCTTTCGGACATGTTGGCAGACTCAAATAGCTCATACAGATGACATGAAAATAAAATAATTTTAAATCCATCAAATTGGGTCCTGACACGACTGACACGTGCGTCCCAACTAAATTATCGAAACTGCCGTATTTTCAACTCACGATAATTTTAATAAATTCAATGATCACATATTACCATAATCACTCAGTAATATTCAACAACATAATAATAACCAAATACTGACTCTCATCTCGTTAGCATTTAAATTCGAATTAATTTCCAATTAATTATCCTAAATTAAAAGCAATTCCATTTAATTATCCTCATAATTAAAATCCATAAAATACGGGGTATTACATACTTGTAATACCCCATATTTTTATGCTATATTAACTTGGGGGTTTTATTAAATTTAATGAGAGTGAATTATTTCATAAAAATCCGAAAATTAATAATGTTATAATTATTAACGTGACGAGAGTTAGTAATTATATAAAATTGTTGAATATTACTAATGAACATAGTAATATATGATATGGGTTATATTATAGGTCACGAGTGAATGAAATAATAATTTTGAGAATTTTAGTCGGGACGCGCCCGTGTCGCGTCGGGACTAATTATTGAGATATAAAAGTGAATATTTTATAAGTTGTTCGTATGGTCGTTTTGAGAACGCCAACGCGTCCGGAAGGGTCGAGATAGTTAGAAAAGTGTACCCGGGGGTTTAGTTTGGGTCTCGTTATGTTTTTAGGCTTAATTAGTGACCCGGGAGGGCATTTTGGTCATTTTACAAAATAGGGTAATTAAACCCACGAATTTCAGCCATCCTTAGCAGCCATTTAAGTCAGCCTTTTAGGGTTAGAACATTCAGAACCCTAGAATGGCCATTGGAGTAGAGAGGAGAGAGCTCTCAAGGTGATTCAAGGCCAAAACACCACCAATTGCACCACCGTCACCACCAACGCGTAGATCGCGAGGAGGAAAACGCAACCACACCAATATCAATAGGAAACCAGACCTCTGAAATCCCAGGCAAGGGTTTAACTTGCGTATTTTCGTTGGTGCAATATTCATATTAGTGTAGGAATGATTAGGAGTGTAATCAATGGAAGAAAACCCCAAATTTTGATAGGAATTTCCATGTAGAAAACAGTATAACCATATTCTGGAAATAGTATGTGAAGTAGATGATTAACCCACGAATTTTTGATGTTATGTTAGAAGGAAATTCTGGAGAAAACTGATTAGAACAAAAGTTAAGAAAACATTAGGGTTCTTGATGTTTAAATGAGATTTTGGGTTGTTTAACCATGTTTAATGATGGATATACGCATGCTTAACGTTAAAAACATCTGGAAATATGTTATTATGTTTGTAGTTGGAGTTTTGGGACGATTAGTGTTGGAAAATATTGATTTGGGTGAAGAATTTTGGTAAAACCCGTAACTGCACTTCTGCAGGATTTCGCAGACCTGCTTGATCGATCGATCGAGCCTAGAGCTTCGATCGATCGATCGAACCCCAGACCTCGATCGATCGACCCTTCCTGGCAGACTCTTATTTCTCCTTGTTTAATTAATTGAACGTAATTCATCGTGAAATAGCTTTTGGGCTTTATGAATAAAATGTTTTGGGATATAGGAGAGACCAGTAGGGCATATGATTAAGTGTTGAGAACTTTATTATGAGATGATAATTGTATTTTAGGGACAATTATTTAAAGGACGAGGAAACTACGTAATTCAAGTGAGAGATTACGTCAAATACTTATGATAGTGAATAGACGTTTACCTAATGATTTTGCTACTTGGATGGATAGAATCCACGAGTGTCACATAGCTAGTGAGAAAACCCTTCGAGTTAAGGTTAGAGACGAAACCTTATACGTAATCATAATAATGAGAAATTAAGGATAAATGTTGTGACTATGGGTTACGAGAGGAACCTATATTAATATGATGAAATGAGTATATTTATATGATTGTGTGTACATATATTATATACATGTGAAAAACGTACTCGCACTACTTGCTATCCCTGAGGTTACCACGCTAGGACAATCTTATCCTGTGTTGCTTTATGGGGGATATTGATTCGTACCCTAGAAGATAGAGATCCTAGGTACGGGCTATCAGATTGATAGTCGGACGGTCCTAAGAGACGTGTGGGTATGTACTGACCTCTTGGACTTGGAATATATGCTTCGCCTCAACGTTGTTTTGTATATGTTAATACAGTTCGAGAGTGATTCCGAACTTGTATTTCCCTTTGTGTGAGCGATATGGGGATTGGATAGCAGAGTATGCCCGCACCATAGTTTAGTTGGGGTGATGTTATATATATATATATTATACGAGTAGCTAATATATATATGAGGTTATAAACTTTAAACTGCCTACTATGATTTGATAAGTAGGACATAGTTGTTGACGCAATAATAAATACTTGTTTTGTGAAAGTATGAGAAGACACTGGGAAACTTTATAATTTAATGAAGCTAAAACGAGAGTAGTGCTACAAATTGAAAGTAACCTTTTTAAAACATTGTCATCGTTCGGTTTTGAAAACTTATGAGTAAGTTAAGATAAACTAAATTATTTGGGAAGGTTAGTACGATAGGCGTGCACATTAGAAGAGAGGTGAGAATTTCCCAAGAGAGTGTCGAACTAATATGATTTGCATTGGCCTGTATCAATTTAAATACTTGCTTAACGTATTGTAAAATCAAACACACTTTCGGGCTCTGACCCGCTTCTTTTCCTCTCTCTCTCTCTTGTATATATATATGTATATTTTCAGGTGCCCAGCCACAAGGGCGTCTTGCTTAGGATCCCTTGAGAAGGACGAGCTGCAGCTTAGGTGGGAGTTGCAGGTCACTTGAGTAGACGGCTTCTGTTATTGACTCCACTCCTATTATTCTCATTTATTGGGCACGTGTCGCCCTTTTTATCATTTCATTTGTTGTTGAGATTTTGTATTTCTTTTATTTCTAGTATTGTCCTATGGGATTTATTTAGGATGGATTTGTGGTTTTAGTTCCATTTGTTGACATTCGATTGACGAATGTATTATGTTATTTGGTTTATTGTGGTGTGATTCTTTATTGTAGAAATGTTGTTTTAATTAAAATAAATATTTTTCTTTAATTAAAATTTGGAAAGTTTTGTATGGAAAATGTTTTGACACTTAGCTTAATTATTTAGGGTGTTACATTGGAAAAATTATTTTTATCGACAGTGATGCTGAGAATGAACCAACTGTTTACCTTGATTTAATTTAATAAAGGAGTGATCGCCCTATATTTAATTAGGCGGGGTGTCACAGGTGGTATCAGAGCATCATGTTTTAGTGTCCTTAGGATCTGTACGGCTTATTTCGCTTTCAGCTCAACGTTTTTGCTATAGAGCCCTATTTTTAGGATTGTTGTATTCCTGCTTTTACGTTTAAGTCTTCAGCTATTTGAGATCCGATGATAACTGTAGACTAATAAATTTTGTTCACGTTTCAGATGCCTCCGAGACGTGCTCTGAGAGATAGGCGTGCCCAGGCCGAGCAGCCAGCAGCTCTGGCACCAGGCACAATGAATGCTAATGAAGTAGCCGCCATAGTTGCTCAGGTGGTGAATGCCGCGATAGCAGTGATTCAGCAGGATTCACCCCAGGTTCAGGCAGTGGCGCCAGTACCAGCACAGCTTCCATCTGCATGGGAGAGGGTTCGAGATGCTTTTCAGAAAGCACATCCCCCTGAGTTTTCGAGTAGCTCCGATATTGTCACGGTTAGCCAATGGAAGAAAGACATCCAGCGGCATCTTCGCATGTATGAGTGCACCGAGGTACAAAAGCAGTTATTGGCTTCCTTTAAGCTGGTGGGAGCCGCGTTGCAGTGGTGGGAGTCCACTAATACTTTGGAAGAGAGGGACACGATCCCTATTCAGATGTTCTGGGAGCGGTTTGACCGCAAGTACTTTCCACCTGCAGTGCAGATTGAGATGAGGCGGAAACTACTAAATCTGAAGCAAGATAATCTTACTGTAGCAGAGTATGAGGAGGAGTTCACGAGACTTCTCACCATTGTGCCAGATGAGGCACCTATTGAGAGCAAGAAGATTTTGTTGTTTGTCGACGGGTTAGCTTGGAGGATCCGTCAGCACCTTATTGGGAACTTATCCCTGAGTACGTTCACTGATGTACTCAATGCAGCGTTACTACATTGCCAGGATCACCGCTTCCATCTTCAAGTAAGCAAGAGAGCAGGAGAGTCCAGCCATCAGGGCAGGACCGGGGGTAACGGTGCCGGTGGGGCACTATCTCATGGACAGACTCGTCAGCACGAGCATAGTTCCCATCAGGGGGACCCTGCTAAGCGATTATGTTCGGGTGATCCCAGGCAGGGAAATGGGGGTTATAGGCAGGGCCAGCCTAATCAGCAGGGTCAGCACCGACAGCAGGGTCAGCAACAGGGCCAGCAAGGCCAACAGCTTGCACATCAGGGCCAACAGGGCCAATGGCGTGGAAATAACGGCCAGCAGGGCCGTGGTCAGCAGGGACAGAGGGAAGGTAATTTCAGAGGTCGGTGTTTTGTGTGCGGCAACCACGGCCATAAGCGTCAGGATTGCACAGAAGGCGATAGGGCCCCACAGCAGCAAGGAGCCCGTAATGAGCCACAGAGGCCACTTTTTCCATCTGCCCTTCCAGCTCCAGCCCAAGCGCCAGCCCTACTAGCCATCCCAGCAGCTCCAGTGCAGCAGGGGCAATTACAGTATGGACGTGTCTATAACGTCCACCAGGCAGCAGCTCCACAGGCACCACCCGCGATTGAGGGTATGTTTCCTATCCATGGTACTATGGGTCGGGTTTTATTTGATACGGGGGCCACGCATTATTTTATAGCTACGCATTTTGCGAAGGCCTTAGGGTTGTTAGCCACAGCAGAGAGCACAGTGACGTGTGTAGACTCACCATTGGGGAGTGGGTCACTTATTTTCTTTATATGCCGAGGAGTGGGGATAGAGATCGGTAGTCTGGTATTACATGCAGACATGTTAGTTTTAGACATGCATGAGCACGATGTGATTATCGGTATGGATTGGCTCGCAGCTTATAGAGCCATGATTGATTGCTTCGGTAGGAGCATTGTTTTTGCCATTCCGGGGCAGGAGATGTTTGTAGTGGCGATGCCTCGCCCAGAGGGAGGCTCGACCGCTCATTTGTATTACATAGAGGAGGATACCTCTAAGGAGGTTGTGATCCCTTTGGATTCGATCCCAGTCGTTAGGGAATATTCCGATGTGTTTCAGGATATACCAGGCCTACCCCCCAGTCGAGAGATAGACTTTGTTATAGACTTATTTCCAGATACGAGACCTATAGCACGCGCACCATACCGTATGGCTCCGACAGAGATGCGAGAGCTACGAGATCAGATCGAGCAGCTATTAGGTCAGGGCTTCATTCGCAGAAGTACCTCACCTTGGGGCGCTCTAGTTTTGTTTGTGAAGAAGAGAGATGGTTCACTGAGGTTGTGTGTGGACTACCGAGAATTGAACAAGGCCACGATACGGAATAAGTATCTGTTGCCTCGAATTGATGATCTGTTCGACCAGTTGAGTGGAGCGAATTTCTTTTTGAAGATAGATCTGAGGTCGGGGTACCATCATCTACGTATTAGGGAGTAGGATGTTTCAAAGACTGCATTCTTGACGAGATATGGGTCTTACGAGTTCAGAGTGATGCCGTTTGGCCTCACTAATGCTCCAGCCGTATTCATGGACTTAATTAATTGAGTGTTCAGAGAGTTCTTGGATCAGTTTGTCATTGTCTTCATAGATGACATCTTGATATATTCGCATTCCGAGGAGGAGCATGCCGAGCACTTGAGGCAGGTTCTTCAGACTCTGCGAGAGCATCAGTTGTATGCTAAGTACGAGAAGTGTGGATTCTGGTTGCGAGAGGTACAATTCTTGGTCCATGTTGTTTCTGAGCAAGGGATAGCAGTTGACCCGAGTAAGGTATCAGCAGTGAGGCAGTGGGGACAACCCACAACACCGACAGAGGTACGTAGTTTCTTGGGGTTAGCCGGATACTACAGGAGATTTATTCGGGGATTCTCCAAGATAGCGGGTCCGTTGACGAATTTGACTCCCAAGGGGGTATCGTATGTTTGGGATGATGCTTGTCAATTAGCTTTCGACGAGCTAAAAGACAAGCTTACTTCAGCACCAGTCCTTGCCTTACCGAAACCGGGTGTGGAGTACCTGGTTTACACTGATGTGTCTTTACGGGGACTTGGAGGAGTACTCCAGCAGGAGGAGAAGGCTATAGCTTTTGCTTCCCGCAAGCTTAAGCCGCATGAGAAGAATTACCCCACCCACGACCTGGAGTTAGCAGCGGTTGTATTTGCATTGAGGATATGGAGACACTATCTATTGGGAGATAAATTCCATTTGTTCACAGACCATAAGTCACTGCAGTACCTGTTCACTCAGCGAGAGCTGAATATGCGTCAGCGCAGGTGGTTAGAGTTTGTGAAATACTACCAGTTTGACATACAGTACCATCCGGGGAAGACCAACGTAGTTGCTGATGCGTTGAGCCGTAGACCGATAGAAGATGTAGCAGACATCTGGAAAGCAAAGTGGAAAGAGCTGGGTCACCAAGACGTCGTAGCACGTTCTTTCATATCCGTGATGTCAGTCACACCTGAGATTGTTACGAGGGTGATACAGGCGCAGACCACAGATCCATTTTTCCAGGAGCAGATTATGCGACTTCTAGCCGAGGGTGCTGAGTCCTATTCTGTTAGTTCTGATGGAGGTTTGCGGTTTAATGGGAGATTGGTGGTTCCAGAAGGAGCAGAGTTACGTCATGAAGTGATGACTCATTCTCATGGGTCCCGATTTGCAGTACATCCGGGAGGCGATAAGATGTACCGGGATATGAGGCGATAATACTGGTGGAGTGGGATAAAGAGGGACATTGCTGAGTTTGTGGCCAAGTGTTCTACCTGCCAGCTGGTTAAGGTGGACCACCAGAAACCGTCAGGATTGCTTCAGCCATTGGAAGTAACCGCGTGGAAGTGGGAGAGGATTTCCATGGACTTCATTACAGGGTTGCCTACATCACAGAGGGGCCACGATTCTATCTGGGTGATTGTAGACCATCTGACCAAGGTGGCTCATTTTCTACCAGTGCGGACAGATTATACCACGGGTCAGTATGCTCAATTGTTCATCGCTGAGATTGTCAGATTACACGGGGTGCCCCTGAATATTGTGTCCGATAGAGATAAGATTTTCGTGTCGCGTTTTTGGGAAAGCTTTCAGGAGGCTATGGGTACTGAGTTGAGGTTGAGTTCAGCTTATCACCCACAGACAGATGGGCAGACAGAGCGTACTAAGAGATGTTAGAAGATATGCTACGCATGTGTGTTCTCGATTTTGGAGGAGGTTGGGAGCCACACCTTCCACTGGTAGAGTTTTCTTATAATAACTCTTATCAGTTCACGATTGGTATGGATCCATTTGAGGCTTTGTATGGCAGGCCTTGTCGTTCCCCAACTTGTTGGCTTGAGGTGGGGGATGACAAGTTGCTAGGACCAGAGGTGATTCAGGATACCTCTGCGAGGATTGAGATGATCAGGGGTCACATTCGAGTAGCCCAGGACAGACAGAAGAGCTATGCCGATGCGAAACGGTTCTTTAGGGAGTTTAATGTGGGGGACCAAGTATTACTGCATGTGTCTCCCATGAAAGGAGTGATGAGTTTCGGGAAGAAGGGAAAGTTGGCTCCTAGGTACGTGGGACTATTTCCCATCATAGAGAGGATTGGGCCAATTGCATACAGATTGGGACTGCCGAAACATCTACATCGCATTCACGATGTATTTCACATCTCGTCGTTCAGACAATACCTTCGAGATGATATGGCCCATACTCGCATCGCGATAGAGGAGATCGACTTACAGCCTGATAGCTCCTACGAGGAGAGACCGGTGGCTATCCTAGACTATAGTGAGAGGAGATTGAGGTCGAAGATAGTTCCACTTGTGCGGGTCCAGTGGGAACACCATAATGTGGAGGAATCCACTTGGGAGCGTGAGGCAGATATGCGCGAGAGATATCCAGATTTGTTCTCATCAGGTATGCCTTATTTTCGAATTTCGGGACAAAATTCCGTTATTAGGGGGGAAGTATGTAATACCCCGTATTTTTATGCTATACTAACTTGGGGGTTTTATTAAATTTAATGAGAGTGAATTATTTAATAAAAATTTGGAAATTAATTATGTTATAATTATTAACGTGACGAGAGTTAGTAATTATATAAAATTGTCGAATATTACTAATGAGCATAGTAATATATGATATGGGTTATATTATAGGTCACGAGTGAATGAAATAATAATTTTGAGAATTTTAGTCGGGACGCGCCCGTGTCGCGTCGGGACTAATTATTGAGAGATAAAAGTGAATATTTTATAAGTTATTCGTATGGTCATTTTGAGTGCACCAACGCGTCCATAAGGGTCGAGATAGTCAGAAAAGTGTACCCGGGGGTTTAGTTTGGGTCTCGGTATGTTTTTAGGCTTAATTAGTGACCCGGGAGGGCATTTTGGTCATTTTACAAAATAGGGTAATTAAACCCACGAATTTCAGCCATCCTTAGCAGCCATTTAAGTCAGACTTTTAGGGTTAGAACATTCAGAACCCTAGAACGGCCATTGGAGTAGAGAGGAGAGAGCTCTCAAGGTGATTCAAGGCCAAAACACCACCAATTGCACCACCGTCACCACCGTCACCACCAACGCGTAGATCGCGAGGAGGAGAACGCAACCACACCAATATCAACAGGAAACCAGACCTCTGAAATCCCAGGCAAGGGTTTAACTTGCGTATTTTCGTTGGTGCAATATTCATATTAGTGTAGGAATGATTAGGAGTGTAATCAATGGAAGAAAACCCTAAATTTTGATAGGAATTTGCATGTAGAAAACATTATAACCATATTCTGGAAATAGTATGTGAAGTAGATGATTAACCCACGAATTTTTGATGTTATGTTAGAAGGAAATTCTGGAGAAAACTGATTAGAACAAAAGTTAAGAAAACATTAGGGTTCTTGATGTTTAAATGAGATTTTGGGTTGTTTAACCATGTTTAATGATGGATATACGCATGCTTAACGTTAAAAACATCTGGAAATATGTTATTATGTTTGTAGTAGGAGTTTTGGGACGATTAGTGTTGGAAAATATTGATTTGGGTGAAGAATTTTGGTAAAACTCGTAACTGCACTTCTGCAGGATTTCGCATACCTGCTTGATCGATCGATCGAGCCTAGAGCTTCGATCGATCGAAGGTTCGATCGATCGAGCCCCAGACCTCGATCGATTGACCCTTCTTGGCATACTCTTATTTCCCCTTATTTAATTAATTGAACATAATTCATCATGAAATAGCTTTTGGGCTTTATGAATAAAATGTTTTGGGATATAGGAGAGACCAGTAGGGCATATGATTAAGTGTTGAGAACTTTATTATGAGATGATAATTGTATTTTAGGGACAATTATTTAAAGGATGAGGAAACTACGTAATTCAAGTGAGAGATTACGTCAAATACTTACGATAGTGAATAGACGTTTACCTACTGATTTTGCTACTTGGATGGATAGAATCCACGAGTGTCACATAGCTAGTGAGAAAACCCCTTCGAGTTAAGGTTAGAGACGAAACCTTATACGTAATCATAATAATGAGAAATTAAGGATAAATGTTGTGACTATGGGTTACGAGAGGAACCTATATTAATATGATGAAATGAGTATGTTTATATGATTGTGTGTACATATATTATATACATGTGAAAAACGTACCCGCGCTACTTGCTATCCCTGAGGTTACCGCGCTGGGACGATCTTATCCTGTGTTGCTTTATGGGGGATATTGATTCGTACCCTAGAAGATAGAGATCCTAGGTATGGGCTATCAGATTGATAGTCGGACGGTCCTAAGAGACGTGTGGATATGTACTGACCTCTTGGACTTGGAATCTATGCTTCGCCTCAACGTTGTTTTGTATATGTTAATACAGTTCGAGAGTGATTCCGAACTTGTATTTCCCTTTGTGTGAGCGATACGGGGATTGGATAGCAGAGTATGCCCGCACCATAGTTTAGTTGGGGTGCTGTTATATATATATATATATATTATACGAGTAGCTAATATATATATGAGGTTATAAACTTTAAACTGCCTACTGTGATTTGATAAGTAGGACATAGTTGTTGACACAATAATAAATACTTGTTTTGTGAAAGTATGAGAAGACACTGGGAAACTTTAGAATTTAATGAAGCTAAAACGAGAGTAGTGCTACAAATTGAAAGTAACCTTTTTAAAACATTGTCATCGTTCGGTTTTGAAAACTTATGAGTAAGTTAAGATAAACTAAATTATTTGGGAAGGTTAGTACGATAGGCGTGCACATTAGAAGAGATGTGAGAATTTCTCAAGAGAGTGTCGAACTAATATTATTTGCATTGGCCTATATCAATTTAAATACTTGCTTAAAGTATTTTAAAATCAAACACACTTTCGGGCTCTGACCCACTTCTTTTCCTCTCTCTCTCTCTTGTATATATATATGTATATTTTCAGGTGCCCAGCCACAGGGGCGTCTTGCTTAGGATCCCTTGAGAAGGACGAGCTGCAGCTTAGGTGGGAGTTACAGGTCACTTGAGTAGACGGCTTCTGTTATTGACTCCACTCCTATTATTCTCATTTATTGGGCACGTGTCGCCCTTTTTATCATTTCATTTGTTGTTGGGATTTTGTATTTCTTTTATTTCCAGTATTGTCCTATGGGATTTATTCAGGATGGATTTGTGGTTTTAGTTCCATTTGTTGACATGCGATTGACGAATGTATTATGTTATTTGGTTTATTGTGGTGTGATTCTTTATTGTAGAAATGTTGTTTTAATTAAAATAAATCTTTTGCTTTAATTAAAATTTGGAAAGTTTTGTATGGAAAATGTTTTGACACTTAGCTTAATTATTTAGGGTATTAAATTGGGAAAATTATTTTTATCGACAGTGATGCTGAGAATGAACCAACTGTTTACCTTGATTTAATTTAATAAAGGAGTGATCGCCCGGTATTTAATTAGGCGGGGTGTCACAATACTCACCCCCCCCCCCTAATAACGGAATTTCATCCCGAAACTTGGAAAAAATAAAGGCATACCTGCACAAATTAGGTATCCTCTAGTACTCAAAGTAAAATTCAAAGTATGGCTTAATCACTACAGCCCCTGCTTCATAATAAGATTTTTGAACACTCTTGACACTTTAATAGTTATAGGATTACACCTCGATAAATGCACCTCACGTTGTGTTCTTACTAAACATCATTCGAAAGAAAAAAATATAGCCTATACATTATTGGCCGCAGTATCTCAAGATGATTGTGAGTCCGCACCTCACTACGTATTAACTCCGGCGTTTATATAAACACCAAACTCCCATCCAGGAAGAAATCATGACGCATCTTACTACTCTTGTCCATTCTTTGAATCTCTGTTCCCGGTGTTGTGACTTTTACACAAGGTAAAAATCACTTCAGACGGTTGGTGTTACACAAACATTTGTAAGCACCTTATCCACTATAAATAGATATGGGTGCTTTCACCCAACTCTACCATTAGGTACTATCTTCTCCCCATTACCACAATATACCTCACTTACTATTTATAACCGTTTTGAAAATGAAAAGATCGCAATGAATCTAAAATTTATTTCATACAATTCACCAGTTGTCAATCACCTTGTGCTTACACCTCGGGCTATAGATGATACAACCCTCAGAACGAAACATTATTTCCACTAGTTCTTGCTACCCCACGTTGAAGGTGGATTTCGGGGATCTCCTCTTAGTTATGAATAATACTGCGTAGGACCACGTACCAGCATTTCCATTATCTAATAGTGTAAATCACACGAGTATGTAACAATTTCTCTCCTTCTGGACAACCTGTCCCACATATTCTAAGGAACGCGATATTTATTTATAAGTTGGCAACCCCTCAAGGAAATTTATTAACTTGACTCTTCCATCCCTGGAATCGTCGGTTTGATAAAAAAATTATCTGGTTGATCATCTTACCCCAACCGATCTACTACTTACTACACCCCTTTCAATGCTGACTTTCACGTAATTCTTCGCGTTAAGTGATACTTAATGATCTTCTTATTCTCTCGGCGTATACCAAAAGTTTTGACCCTTGCACTTTTCACCACGTTGTGCACATCTGGACTCTTTATACCTTATTGACATCATCATTCTATTTACTCTTGAGTCACCCTCAACATTTTATTAGGTGGAACTCCGCTCCAAATTGTCCATAATAGTTAAATATTTGTTTTCTCAAGGGATACATATTTATTAAATGGAATTCCACTGCCTTTCCATCAAGTTCGGATGTGCTAATCGCACATGAGTACACTGATTATCGTCCTTTTCTTACGATGCTTAATTCGTCCTACCACCACTATTTTTCCATAAGAGTCTCACAAGTATAAATCTCACTCATCTCTATATCTCTTCTTCCGGAGATTATCACATTAGAAAACCAAGATGTCTACACCCCTTGTAACCATGCATACGGTTTTAAACATCATATACACTTCGTACGTATTCCAAACTCTTTATTTCCCTGCATTTATAATGTGGTTATACCACTTGGGCATTCTAAATCACCTCCGAATTTGAAATCCTAAATCCTCCTTAACCTCAATGCATCCTTTAACCTTCCATAATAAAAACCCAAATTTTCAGTACTTCCTCACCACACCACTGGCTCTACTGACCTTATATCATAATTTACCTTTTTAACTCCTAGTTCTAACTACATACTTCCATAACGGTCGAGGTATCCAACTCATGGATGAATGGTCAAACATCTCCCTACTACCAACCTTATGCTAAGTTTCATGCGTGGGATGTCTCGCAAAGAGAAATCTAAATAAGGAACCCCCCGATACACTACTACTGAACATTGTCGGTCATCGGGATCCGTTAAACCCTCAGTCCATAACATGTACCCCTATATTCCCGTCTCTTAACAACAAAGTTACATCTCCTTCGCAATTACACTTACACAAGGAACTCCTTTCGAAAGACACTTTCTCTTGACATTGGTGGTAATCACATTCTATATACACCATGAAAATATAATCGGGGCTCTCAGAATCCCGTCCCCAGACACACAACTATGAGTATAAACTCCCAAATCTTTAAAGGGTGATAAAACAATGCACTCTTCTTATTACGACATCCCGAGCGTTAATTATAATAACCAGCTAAATCTTTTTGTTGACTAGTAAACCAATTACGTACGAATCATATCAAATAAATCCCTATGCATACTAGGATTAAATATCCGAGACTATTATACCTTTTTGAAATCTTGACAATACATATATACATATATACCAGTATACAATCGCGAGCCCGACCCTCTCATAGATGGGGCCTCGCCATAACAAAACATTCTACACCAAGGTAGTAACCCCGATAAACTTGCAATATCCGCACACTATCAATATAAGAATATTATAAAACCATAATTAGGATAATATCATACTCGTATAACACAACACTAAAACGAGTAATTTCAATAAAGTATATACTGCTATCAATATACCCATTTATCCTCCGCGGATGGCAATAAAGGTAACCCCACACTAGCAGGGAAACTATTCACGTAAATAATAAAATTTACCGATATACTCACTACACTCGACTCTCAAGAAAAAATAACAATAATAACAAATGTAGCAACTCGTTCATGCCACAAACAACATGCAACATCATCTGAGGATATAACTCATACTTCTATCCTAACAATCGTCCTGGCTGCTCAAATGGTTCCTGGATTTAACACACCTGTCCGTACCAAACCGAATATTTCAATAACTATTGCCCTTGCCAGGCACACTACCTTTATCCCTACACTTTCATCAGGAAACATTTATAACACACGGGTTTCACTCCCCACAAAATACCTCTACACATACTCCACTTATCTTCGGTCACACTGACCATGTTAAGGTGGTCCTTCTCTCGAACGTTGGTAGTCTCGGCTCTGATGACTACCTCCATTGTTCCCTTAGCTTGATGGACCTAAGGAACACGCTACTAGTTTCCACATCTCTTACTGAAGTCACCATCGCTCGGTAATAATTTAGCTATTCGAATCATTTTAACGGGTTACCCATTGGGTCTTACCCTTGTGGTGCTTCTCCAACACCATTTTCCCCAGTCTTACTCTATATAAATTTCTCAATTCTTGCATCTCCCCACCCAAGAAAACGTTTACTTCCAGATTAACACTACGCGACATTACCATCTGCATTGACCGTCCAAGCATAATTCCCCAAAAGAGCTAATAATTCTTCTTGTATGTAAATTCTCCCTTTAATGTCCTCTTTTCCATTTCACCTACTTCACCTGGTGTAAGGTTCGTCGAAAAATTAAAAATCTTTTCACAAAGTGACTTCTGTCTGGCCCTCTTGTGTGAGTTCAGAACAACATTCGCCTTTCACCCTGAACATCTGGTGAAGGAAGACGTTACATTCCACTTATAAGTGTCGTGATTACCTCTCACCATTGAAACTCCTCTCTTACGAGCCAATAAAAATTTACCCCAAATTTTCACTCCCGATGGGCTATACCCCGACGTATGTCCAAGCCTTTGGATGTATTATGTTCGTTTGGTTAGTACACACCATCTCCACATTTCGAGTATTTTTACAGCTGGTTCTCTTCAATGTTTCACCTATATCTTTCTCTCCCATTCCAACCTTATTTGGTGAGTCTAATTTGACCCCACTTTCTACTATAGTTGTACATGAAGTCATAATCGCGCCTTAGCTGTCTATACCGTCCTGGACTTTCGTGATCTAATATGAGTGACTTCAACTATGGTCATCCTTCTTTAATAAATTAAATAACCTCAACTGATATTTGCCTCCTGTTGTCCGCCCAACTGTCTTCGCCCGACGTACTATATTATTCGGCACACGAACACACCCAAAAGCAAATAAGATTCACTATCATATTTATCATAGCAGGAGAATGAAATCTCACCAAAGAAATCAACAATCCTAAACATAGGGTTCCACGTCAAAGAAAGCTACGCTGGAAGCATAATAAGCCGCACAGATCCTAAAGGACACGAGAACCTGATGCTCTGATACCACCTGAAACACCCCATCTAAATAAATATTGGGTAGCTACTCCTTTAGTAAATTAATACAGAATATCAAGTTGGTTCAGTCTTAGCATCACTGTCGAAAAACATTTAATTAATTACTATCCATCTAATATTTAAAAAGAGAAATGTTAATTTTATTAATTAAGTTAACAAAACCAAGAACTAAATCATTAACCATTAATCGCATAAACAATTTCATAAGAATACACAATGAAATGAAATCAACTGAGCCTAGAGTAAACACTCCAATAATAAAATGCCAGAGTAATTAAAGTCCTAATACAAGAGTCTGAGTAAATAAACCAATAACCGAAATAATGAAAGTCTACAATTACAACCTCTAAATAAGAATGGGCGATATGCCCTAACTGATACAAATGACTCTGAAGGAATCAAGGATAAATATGTAGGCATCTACTACCAAGATCCTGTAGCTTCCACAACAGCTACAACACGTCATCAGAATGGAACTCCTATGCTTGACGTCCCTGTGGCTGGGCACCTAAAATGTTTTTACAAAACAAAAATAGATTTGGAGGAAAACGGGTCAGAGCCCGATGTGAAAACAGTTTAAAAGTTTAGCAAGTGTTTAAATTACAATTAAACAACCCATATTATAAACACGTTAGTTGCGTACTCTCACATGAGTTTCTTACCTCTCAACTATTGTGCACGCCTAATGTATGCCCTTAACCCATCCTAGTTATGCCACTATCTAACTAGTTTGTACCACCCATACCTTCGCGTTATAACATAGAAAATCTACTCGTAATACCCAAATAAGCCATATTTATAACCAATGTTCACATTAATTAAATTACTTATCTCAAGTGTTAATTAAATTCTTATTCTTAACCCATTCAAATATCTTAGTTATTCACATCTACTAAGCAACAATAAACCAGTCACAAGTACATAAGTATATCACTCTCAGTACATAAATACATGTATGGAACCCCTAGGCTAAACTGCGGTGCACAAATACTCTGCTATCAAATCCATGTACACCACGTACGTAAGGATCACGTGTTTCAAATCACTCAGGAACCGTCTAAATACAAATCACACATATTGGAGGCAAACATAGTTCACATACCCATAGGTCACATACATACCTACGCTCCCATGGTCAGCTGATTTATCAACTCACAAATAAGTCATTCACATTCCTATGTCCTTAAGGTACCAGTCTAAATCCCTCCGAAGGCACACAAGGATAAGAGGGCCATTTTCCAAAATAAAACTAACCTCCCGTGATAGCAAGCATGGTAGGTATGTCATACACATAAGAAATTCATACACTAGGCATTCACACAACCTAAGTATTCATATTACAATATAAGTATTCACACATTCCATCTAGTAATGTCTCGTACGTAGCCAGTTTACCCCTAAAATAATACGTAATATATTTTTCGCTTGATAAGTCTCTCGTCGTATAGATTTGAGTACTTAATTCTATCTCAAAAGGTTATTAGGTCTCTTATTTGTTTCTAATGTTATCTCAGTACCTGAGACCCCTCCATACTGCCCTTAATCTTATATCATCATTAATTCCCATTATAGTTTCAATTCGAATGATTTCCAATCGTACCTCACTCGGTAGAGCCTCGTAAGCAATGTCATTCAATTCCATAAGTTATAACATTCTTCGATAATACTAAGACCCTATTGACTTTATCTAAGTCCCACAATATTATATTAATCACTCTAATAATCAAAATCTGCTTTGGAATAGTCATTAAACCTTAAAGTGAAATAATTGCCAAAAATCAGAAGGGGTCGATCGATTGATCGTTCAATCGATCGACATTCTTGAGTCGATCGATCGATCAAGAAGGTATCAACCCAGAATTACTTAAACAGTTACGGGTTCTCCTCTTTTTACACTTCCAATTCTTCATCCTAACGTCCAAAACTCACAACTAAGTATACTAATCATCGTACCAACATGTTTATATAATTTCTAACACTTTAGAATCGTTAAATCATCCCCAATCAACGGTTTCTTGGATCAAAAGTCATAATTATTCCTCTAAACCTAGTTCCTCCAAATTTCTTCAAGAACATCATAAATATTGATTAAATTTCATAATTACCTACACATAAAACATGATTTCGTATCTAAGATCTGTCCAGAAGCTTTAACTACATGCAACCCTACCCGAATTCAATATTTAATGCTCCCATTTTACAATTTATTTCATTATTCATGATAAATCTTCAAATCTATAATAACATGTAAAATATATGCTTTGAATCTTTGAAAGATAAATCACTTGCCTAAAAATACCAATTCTGATCCGTTGATGACATTATTGGTTGTTTCCCTCTCTCTTTCCGGTCACAAATCCGGCGGTGGTGGTGGTGTGTGGTGGTTATGGCCATGGAAACCCTTAGAACTTCTCCTCTCTTCTTCTCTAACTGCTACTATGATTTTTGGTTGTGAAAACCCTAAGGGAATCAAGTGTTGGATGATAAAAACTATCTTAAATTCGTGGGTCACTATTCACCCAAAAATAAGAATGACTAAAATACCCTCCCGGGTTGCCGATCATGCCTAAAAATGCCCTGGGACCCAAACTAAACCCCCGTGTAGTGTTTTTTGACTATTTAGTACCTTTCGAACGTGTTGGAAGACTCAAAAAGCTCATACGGATGACAAAAAAATAAAATACTTTTAAATCCCTTAAATTGGGTCCTGACACAACTGACACGTGCGTCCCAACTAAATTATCGAAACTGACGTATTTTTAAGTCACGATAATTTTAATAAATTCAATGATCACACATTACCATAATCACTAAGCAATATTCAACAACATAATAATAACCAAATACTAACTCTCGTCAAGCTAGCATTTAAATCCGAATTAATTTCCAATTAATTATCCCAAATTAATTTAATAAATCCCAAATTAAAAGCAATTCCATTTAATTATCCTCATAATTAAAAGCCATAAAAATATGGGGTATTACACAGACTTTGGTATAAAAAGGGTTGGTTTGAGGGAGTGGGTGTTTAGCATAGGGGATGACTGGGGTTGGGGACGACGGGGCTTGGAAATGATATTTGTTCCTTGCTCTGTTTAACACACGAGAGGACTTTTATTCAAATAGTTTCTTTGACGAAAATGGATGGAGAATTTATGCCAGTGGGGTGGATTTGGATTGTGGGAGAGAGAGTAAAAAAACATCTGATGAGTTTCTAAGTTTTGGAGTGTGAGAGAGAGAGATAATGAGATGCTTAATCGTGCTTTTTTATGGAGCCTTGCGCTCTACCATAAAATAATTAAGCGTCCTTTATTCTTGAGACTATTCTCAATAAAGTTAGTGGGTGGGCAGATTTTCAGACGTGTAAGATAGAAAAGGGAAAATGATCTTAGCCTTTCATTTGTAGAATTTTTGGCATTCATCCTCACTATGAAATGTCTTAGAAACTTATGAAATAGTAAAAAGACCCTTTCTTCTTATTATATAGATTCTAGCGGAATGCCCGTGCCTGAAGACACGGCGAAAATTTTAGAAGTTGGTAATTGGAAAACGATAAAAATTTTCAAAGTACGTAATTGTAAAATGACAAATATTTCATTACTCTACAAAAGAAAGTGTAATCTAGATATTTCAAAATAGTGATTAAGTGTGGCAAATCAAAACATGTGCGATAAAATGATATGAAATGACATGATGTTACAATATAATGTGCGACTCTTAATAAGTTAATGTATGTATCATTAGATATAAGTTTTCCATGTTCAATTTCAACTATTGGATAGGAACGACCAAAGTTCCCTCAAGAAAGAAAGGTTAAATTTTTTAAAATATACCCAATTTTATTAATTTGTATGGTGAACTTGTGGTGCTTCAACTATCAGTAAAATTAACCCCAAAACACGCATTAGAAGAACCAATAATATTTGATGTTTACTTATATCAATGGATCTTAACACCTTTGACCTAGTGAAGGGATCAACATTAAACCTGAACCATTAACTACTAATATGACTTGGTATCAATAAAGGTATATTAAGTTTGTGTCGAAATATTGTAACATGATTCCTAATAGTTTATTCACTTTAGTATTATAATTATGTTAAGTCTCACTTAACTATTAAGAAGTGAATTTGTTATTTAACATTTTGTTACATTTTATATTTGTAAGGTTGTGCTATCTGTTCTGGTAACATAGTACATGCATGATGATATTTCATTGTATGTTAAAGCACACAATGGAGTATCACGATAATATTTTGTGAAATAAGGCATGTTGAATTAACATGATTTAATAAGGAACACCTAAATAATATAATAAATATAAAGAATCACAACAAAAACACTATAAGCTAATTTTTATAGGAAATATTATCCAAATCCATATCATTACACAACATTTGGTACAAATTTCATAGAAATAAAAAAGAAAACTAAATGCGTACAACCTCTCTGCCCATATCAATACACATGGATATTTAAATAGGTGTATAAATCGCTTCAATTGGGTCCACTCCTTAGCATGTACCTAAGAATATAATATTCAACCATAACAATGATAATCAACCAAAGTTACCAACGATCCAAAGAGTTATAGTACAATTCAAGCATGAGGATTTTTGTTGAAAGGACTGAAATTGTGGACGAAAAGTTGTCTTGAGTATGAAAAGAGTTATAGTACAAAAACTTTCAAATTAAATTTACAATTTATGTTCCTAGAGCCACGTATTGTCCTTTTTGTTCTTGAACTGTGACAAATTTAGAGGCGTGAAGTCATTTAACAGCTGGGTACACGAAATCAAAGAAAAAAAAGAAAGAAACATAAAAAAACACAAAATAAACTTTAAAATGCAACACAAACACACATCCGATATTATACATGTTACAAACTCTCTCCTCATCCAGAGTTTTCATGGAAAACAAAACAAAAAGGACAGGTTCACACACAATAGAAAAGGGGAAAAGGTTGCATAAAAAACCCCTGAACATAGAACTCTTTCTTTCTCTCAGTGAGTGTCAACGTCATGGTAAGAGTTTTTAACCAGATAATCGGCAATTGATAAACCATTTTGAAATTAAAACCAAAACCAAACTTATAATATGAACAACTAAAATGATCAATTAACGACAACAACAGATAAAAAAAAGTACTCATACATAGCCTCGTTATGCAAACTATTTACTTAGATCATATGCATTTGGATGTGTTTTCCTCTATGCAACAAGTTCTATGCCACCCCTTCAATAAAAAGTAAAAAAAAACTAATAGACCTTTGGAAATGGATGACTTGTAGCCATAAAAATTCTGATAGTTTATATTCAGGTGGCAACGCACTTACTTCCCCAAACTCATTTATTTTATTTCACACCGGCTGACATGTTTGGATGCGTTTTCCTCTTGGTAGCAAGTTCTATGCCACCCCTTTAATAAAAAGTAAAAAAACTACTTGACCTTTGGAAATGGATGACTTATATTCATACTTGAATATGGAGTTTTTGTAGCCATATGTTGCTATGGATCAGAAGCTGAAGACTCTTACTCCACAATCTGGAACCAAAATAATAGTTTGAGTTCCTGAAAAAAACCACAGATATTGAAAAAATTAAGAGACGTGTTTTTGGAGGTTTACACAATAGCTTCAATTTCTTTCAGCTTTAGTTTCTATTAAAATGGTTACACAAAGCAACAAAGCAAACAAACCCAGTTACGAACACTGTTACACCAAATCATTTATAGACATAACATACTCAATTATACCAAAGCATTGATACACCAAAGGACTGATTCACAAAGCATGCAATCTTAGTTAGAGCTAACTAAACAAACACACAAAACCCACTTACACAGTGGCGATATTTGTTTAGGTCTACACAGTTGCAAAGCGAGGGATGAATAATTCTAATGTATTTCGAATGTGTACACTCAAACATGTGGTGTGCAAAGTAAGATCCATGTGTAAGATTACATACAAACAATTAAAAGGAATTAAAGAATGAAAAAGCATAAAAACTTAAAATAATCCTCTCACAAACCCTCATAAAGATCCAAATTCGTACCTATCAATAGCAACAGTTATATCTCAAAACTGCCAGCTGCCAAAAATAGAGAAATAGAGGTTATGAACAACCACAAACATTAAATTAAGAAAAAAACTAGAAAAAAGAAAGAAAATCAGGATACCCTGCTATAGTTTGGTGCAAAAAATAGAATGCAATATGCGGGTTTGGTTCGAAGAATAGATCAGAGAGAGGGAGAGCTTGAGGTTAGTCGTCCATATGGTTATGGATGTGAAACCCATAACTAAGCATTGAGAGAGAGAAGATGGAATATGTAAATAGAGAGATACAAAACTTATTTCAAATGATAGTGTAAATGGAAATAAAGAGATACAAAACATTTTAACACGTTGCACCAGACTTTGGTATAAAAAGGGTTGGTTTGAGGGAGTGGGTGTTTAACAACGGGGATGACTGGGGTTAGGGACGACTGGGCTTGGGGACGATATTTGTTCCTTACTCTGTTTAACACACGAGAGGACTTTTGTTCGAATAGTTTCTTTGACCAAAATGGATGGAGATTTTATGCCGGTGGGGTGGATTTGGATTGTGGGAGAGAGAGTAAAAAACATCTGATGAGTTTCTAAGGTTTGGAGTGAGAGAGAGAGATAATGAGAAGCTTAATCGTGCTTTTTTCTGGAGCCTTGCGCTCTACCATAAAACAATTAAGCGTCCTTTATTCATGAGCCTATTCTCTATAAAGTTAGCGGGTGGACAGATTTTCAGACGTGTAAGATAGAAAAGGGAAAATGATCTTAGCCTTTCATTTGTAGCCTTTTTGGCATTCATCCTCACTATGAAATGTCTTAGAAACTTATGAAATAGTAAAAAGACCCTTTCTTCTTATTATATAGATTCTAGCGGAATGCCCGTGCCTGAAGACACGGCGAAAATTTTAGAAGTTGGTAATTGGAAAACGATAAAAATTTTCAAAGTACGTAATTGTAAAATGACAAATATTTCATTACCCTACAAAAGAAAGTGTAATCTAGATATTTCAAAATAGTGATTAAGTGTGGAAAATCAAAACACGTGCGATAAAATGTTATGAAATGACATGATGTTACAATATAATGTGCGTCTCATAATAAGTTAATGTATGTATCATTAGATATAAGTTCTCCATGTTCAATTTCAACTATTGGATAGGAACGACAAAATTTCCCTCAAGAAAGAAAGGTTAAACTTTTTAAAATATGACCAATTTTATTGATTTGTATGGTGAACTTGTGGCGCTTCAACTATCGGTAAAATTAACCCCAAAACACGCATTAGAAGAACTAATAATATTTGATGTTTACTTATATCAATGGATCTTAACACGTTTGACCTAGTGAAGGGATCAACATTAAACCTGACCCATTAACTACTAATATGACTTGATATCAATAAAGGTATATTAAGTTTGTGCCGAAATATTGTAACATGATTCCTAATAGTTTATTCACTTTAAGCCTCACTTAACTCTTAAGAAGTGAATTTGTTATTTAACATTTTGTTACATTTTATATTTGTAAGGTTGTGCTATTTGTTCTGGGAACATAGTACATGCATGATATATTTCATTGTATGTTAAAGCACACAATGGAGTATCACGATAATATTTTGTGAAATAAGGCATGTTGCATTAACATGATTTAATAAGGAACACCTAAATAATATAATAAATATAAAGAATCACAACAAAAACACTATAAGCTAATTTTAATAGGAAATATTATCCAAATCCATATCATTACACAACATTTGGTACAAATTTCATAGAAATAAAAAACTAAACTAAATGCGTACAACTTCTCTGCCCATATCAATTCACAAGGATATTTAAATAGGTGTATAAATCGCTTCAATTGGATCCACTCCTTAGCATGTACCTAAGAATATAATATTCAACCATAACAATGATAATCAACTAAAGTTACCAACGATCCAAAGAGTTATAGTACAATTCAAGCATGAGGATTTTTGTTGAAAGGACTGAAATTGTGGACGAAAAGTTGTCTTGAGTATGAAAAGAGTTATAGTACAAAAACTTTCAAATTAAATTTACAATTTATGTTCCTAGAGACACGTATTGTCCTTTTTATTCTTGAACTGTGACAAATTTACAGGCGTGAAGTCATTTAACAGCTGGGTACACGAAATCAAAAAAAAAAAAAAAACATAAAAAAAAAAACTTGAAAATGCTACACAAACACACATCCGATATTATACATGTTACAAACTCTCCCCTCATCCAGAGTTTTCATGAAAAAAAAAAAAAAGGACAAGTTAACACACAATAGAAAAGGGGAAAAGGTTGCATGAAAAACCCCTGAACATAGAACTCTTTCTTTCTCTCTATGTGTGTCAACGTCCTGGTAAGAGTTTTCAACCTGATAATAGGCAATTCATGAACCATTTTGAAATTAAAACCAAAACCAAACTTATAATATGAACAACTAAAATGATCAATTAACGGCAACAACAGATCAAAAAGAGTACTCATACATAGCATCGTTATGCAAACTATTTACTTAGATCATATGCATTTGGATGTGTTTTCCTCTATGCAGCAAGTTCTATGCCACCCCTTGAATAAAAAGTAAAAAAAACTAATTGACCTTTGGAAATGGATGACTTGTAGCCATAAAAATTTTGATAGTTTATATTCAGGTGGCAACTCACTTACTTCCCCAAACTCATTTATTTTATTTCACACCGGCTGACATGTTTGGATGCGTTTTCCTCTTCGTAGAAAGTTCTATGCCACCCTTTTAATAAAAGTAAAAAAACTACTTGACCTTTGGAAATGGATGACTTATATTCATACTTGGATATGGAGTCTTTGTAGCCATATGTTGCTATGGATCAGAAACTGAAGACTCTTACTCCACAATCTGGAACCAAAATTATATTTTGAGTTCATGAAAAAATCCACAGATATTGAAAAAAGTGAGAGACATGTTTTTGGAGGTTTACATAATAGCTTCAATTTCTTTCAGCTTTAGTTTCTATTAAAATGGTTACACAAAGCAACAAAGGAAACAAACCCAGTTACGAACACTGTTACACCAAATCATTTATAGACATAACATACTCAATTATACCAAAGCATTGATACACCAAAGGACTGATTCACAAAGCATGCAAACCTAGTTAGATCTAACTAAACAAACACACAAAACCCACTTACACAGTGGCAATATTTGTTTAGGTCTACACAGTTGCAAAGCGAGGGATGAATAATTCCAATGTATTTCGAATGTGTACACTCAAACATGTGGTGTACAAAGTAAGATCCATGTGTAAGATTACATACAAACAATTAAAAGGCATTAAAGAATGAAAAAGCATAAAAACTTAAAATAATCCTCTCACAAACCCTCATAAAGATCCAAATTCGTACCTATCAATAGCAACAGTTATATCTCAAAACTGCCAGCTGCCAAAAATAGAAAATAGAGGTTCTGAACAACCACAAACATTAAATTAAAAAAAAAACTAGAAGAAACAAAGAAAATCAGGATACCCTGCTATATTTTGGTGTAAAAAACAGAATGCAATATGCGGGTTTGGTGCTAAAAATAGATCTGAGAGAGGGAGAGATTGAGGTTGGTCGTCCATATGGTTATGGGTGTGAAACCCATAACTAAGTGTTGAGAGAGAGAATATGGAATATGTAAATAGAGAGATACAAAACTTATTTCAAATGATAGTGTAAATGGAAATAGAGAGATACAAAACATTTTAACACGTTGCACCAGACTTTGGTATAAAAAGGGTTGGTTTGAGGGAGTGGGTGTTTAACACCGGGGATGACTGGGGTTAGGGACGACTGGGCTTGGGGACGATATTTGTTCCTTACTCTGTTTAACACACGAGAGGACTTTTGTTCGAATAGTTTCTTTGACGAAAATGGATGGAGATTTTATGCCGGTGGGGTGGATTTGGATTGTGGGAGAGAGAGTAAAAAAACATCTGATGAGTTTCTAAGGTTTGGAGTGAGAGAGAGAGATATTGAGAAGCTTAACCGTGCTTTTTTCTGGAGCCTTGCGCTCTACCATAAAATAATTAAGCGTCCTTTATTCTTGAGCCTTATGCTCAATAAAGTGGGTGGGTGGGCATATTTTTAGACGTGTAAGATAGAAAATGGAAAATGATCTTAGCCTTTCATTTGTAGCCTTGTTGGCATTCATCCTCACCATGAAATGTCTTAGAAACTTATGAAACGGTAAAAAGACCCTTGCTCCTTATTATATATATATATATATATATATATATATATACCCTCCATCCCCCCCCCCCCCCCCCCCCCCCTTAGAAAAAAAATCAAAACCTTTTTTTATAAACAAACCCTTTAAAAATATTGCTTTTAATATGATATTTCATGCATGACCATGAAATGAGAAAATATCAAGCATGAAAAAAATAATACCTCATATGCTATCATATTATAAGGATTGTTAGTGGACGTAGTCAAATTAGTGAACTCCTTATATATTTTATTAATTCCAAATACAATTTTTCATTTGTTGGATATCATTTGTTTATTCTTAAAAATATTTTTTTTTTAGCTTGAAATAATTTATTATTGTAGTAAAAAATATTTTTTATTCTCTTCAAATCAAAATTTTATCCATAAAATAATGTTTTTTTGCTTGAAATTATTTATTAATAATGAAATCCATTTTTATTTGCTTCAAATTATTTTTATATGCTGAAAATAATTTTATATTGCAGAAAGTAGTTTTTTAACTCCTAGAAATAATTCTTATTCGCTTAGAAAAATTATATTTGTGAAATTTATTTTTTATTTTCTGAAAATAATTTATTACTGTTGAAATTCTTTTTAAATTTCCTAGAAATTAGTTTTTTATTCTTACAAATAATTAATATGTCTTAGAATTGTTTTTATCAACATTTCATTTATATCTTTTAGGTTCTATATGGAGGTGTCATCTTCTTTTACATTGCGTTATACGTCCTAGATTTCGTATAATCTCTCCCGACGCAGGTATCTTATTAACTCCTTGAATATATATATAGATAAAGTTTGTATAACTTATAATATTTCCCGAACAAGATAAATATGTTTTATACATATATAGGTTATCTTCCTGCATTATACTATTTTTTTTTTTTGAGAATTTGTTTTGATGATTTATTCTCCTTCCATTTTCACACACCTATTTTATTTTTATATATGGTTTATGAGATTTTTTTCTGTTGTTTTCACATGCAATGTCCCATACCTTTAATTTTTATTCACATAACAAAATGTGACAATATCATAAATAAAGTACAATACTTATTTATATTAAAACAAAATTCAAGTAATGAAATAATTCACGTAGCGAAATATTAAAAAATATATAAAATTAATGAACAATAAGAACGCTTATACACAAAAAATAAGAAGAAGAATACTTACATACATAAAGTTTGAACCATACGATATATAAACGATGAGATCGAAATGCTTAACACATGCCCGTGCAAATAATACCCTTTTTGATTAATTACTTACAATGCCTCATGCCAAGTAATTTCTAATCAAATAATAAAGTGTGTCAATTGCATAAATAAAATACCACACTTATTTATTGTACAATAAAAATAATAATGACATAAATTAACAACATAAATATTAAACGGTAATATTGATCAATTAGTCACAATGCTTCTCATGCCAATAATCTTTAATCAAATAGTAAATTGCATCAATGACATAAATAAATTACCACATTATAATTTTTTTATATTCCAAAAAATATTTTTTTAACCAAATAATAAATCATGGTCATGGCTCTTACTCATTTTAAGTCATACTCTTTATTTACCACATTACTTAAATTTACATGCTCATGGTCATGGCTACAATAATTTTTTTAAATAGTGATAATGATTATATTTTAATTTATATATTTGAATAACATATTTCAAAACGCGTTACACCCGCCCGTGCATGGCACGTGTCACCAGTAGTATATATATATATATATAGTCAGGCTCTCCAATATACCTCATTAAACTAATAGTAAAAAAAATTAGTGGATATTTTTTATATGGGTTCTTGATATTTCAATGTACCCCTGTAAAAATATTCAGATCAAAATAATATTTTTTTGTTATTTTTAAAAAATAAATAAAAATTCTGACAGTTTTATAGGGTAAAAAATGTTCGTTTTTTGAACTATTTTTTAAAAATAACAAAAACATTATTTTCAGCTGATTTTTTTAGAGGGGCACACTGAAATATCATGAACCCATATAAAAATATTATATCAAAATTACTTTTTTTACTATATTAAAAAGTGGGTATGTTCACAGGTATATTGATAGGAGGTATGTTGGAGATCCTGATTATATATATATATATATATATATATATATATATATATATATATATGTGTGTGTGTGTGTGTGTGTGTGTGTTTTGTGCACTTTTTTGTAAAATCGGTGCAAATATCATTTTTGTAAAGTCTATTAACAGATCTCGTGCATGGTAGACAATGGCTCTACTTATTAAGAACCTATAATATTATAGGTTATACTCATTAAGAAACCGTGCATGGCAGACAATGGCTCTACTTGTTAAGAACATATACTTGTAAAGTCTATTAACAGATCTAGTGCATGGCAAACCCGTGCATGGCAGACAATGGAAACAAAGTGCAAACAAACAGGTTGCAACTTATAAGCTCTGTATATATATCGTACGGTTTATATATCGCTCAGTTCAAACTTATAACAAACTTTATGTGTTAATAGACTTTATATATATTGTGCATGGCAGACAATGGAAATGATGAGATCGATACATAAAGTTTGAACCGTACGATACAAATATATCCCCCACACCCAGCCCCCTCCCCCCCCCCCCCCCCTTAAGAAAAAAAAACAATAACCTTTTTTTATAAACAAATCCTTTAAAAAATTGCTTTTAACATAATATTTCATGCATGGCTATGAAATGAGAAAATATCATGCATGAAAAAACCCATACCTTATATGCTATCATATTATATGGATTGTCAGTGAACGTAGTCAAATTAGTGAACCACTTAAATATTGTGTCTTTTTGTACAATTTTTTTACCCACTATATTGATTATTGTTCAGAGTCATAGTCCATATCATTTGTTGAGACGCTTCTGGAAAACATATTGGTATCGGAGTCAAGGTCCTCCAATTTAGGCATTTAGAATTTTTTTTATGGAAAATAACTATATGTATAGTAATGTTTATTGATGCAAAAAACAGATTAGACCTATTTAATTGATCACAGATAAATAAGTAAAAACAAATAAGACAAAGAGATTTTTAAAGTGGTTCGGCTCAATGGAATAGCCTATGTCCACTGTTATGCATTCCTTAACTACCTTGATTTATTTTTTCATCCCTTGAAATGAGGGTGTTACAATGTATTTATAACCCATGAGGGGTGTTGAGAGTTGTCATGTGAAAGGATGGAATGCCCTCATTCGTTAGGCCTTTACATCAATACATAATGAGAATTAAATATAAGATTGTTGTCACTTCATTGGCTATACTGGTTGGATTTTCAGTCATTGGTCGGTCTTCCTAGTTAGTTGGGATCCCTTGTTGGTCGGGCTGCCTTATTGGTCGGTCTTCTCTGTTGGTCCGGCTTCCCTGTTTGTTGGGCTGCCTTATTGATCGGGGATTTCTATCATGCTGACTTGGATTTATGCCACATTAGATGACACGTGTTGGCTTATAATTGGTCCACATAAGGTGGTGAATTTTCGTATGAACCCCCAATGTTTCATACTTGGAGCTGATGCGAAAGTGTGAAATATTATGCTTTAACAGTTTTTCGTGCTACTTGGTCGGCTGCGGACTTTCCAGACATGTAAAATTTATCTAGTTAATTGACAAATTTTGAGATCGAATGGCAGTTTTATAAATATTTCAAATTTTAGGGAGCATTTATGGGGTATCTTCATCTTTTGTCTTGTTAGCCACCGTAAACTCAACCGTCGTTCACTTTAATTATTACTTTCCCCAGTTTTCGAGGAGAGTAATAAAAAGAGCAATAAAACTTCGATCATCTTCTATCTTTCATTTATGATTCTGCTGCTGTGTTTTTTGAACTTTCGTGCGATCGTTTTCTTTTCTATCTTCAGTTCTTGCTGAATGCTTTAACCCTTGTAAGAACTTTTCTCTCTTCTTCTTTGATTCTTCATAATGATTTATTCTATTGAGTCGCTTGATAAGTTCATAAATGACTTTAACACTCCATCTTGGGTTGTACTATAACATCCCACTTTTCGTTCTGATTTTTTCTCTCTTGCCGAGGGCCATTGGTTCCCTTCCATCTATATTGCTGAGTGTGGGTTCACATTTCCTTCCAATTCCTTGTGTCTAGATGTAACACCCCGTATTTTTTTGTGCATTTAATATTTAATTAATTCGAGAATTTTAAATTACTTGTGTGTTGTAATTTTAATTGAATTAATTATGGCAATATATATATATTTAAATATTAATCAGGGAGTGAATGGTTAATGTTTAGAGAAATTTATTTACTAAGTGAATAGTAATAATTTAATTACGTCGATTCGGGTATTAATGACGGGGTATGCATTTATCTCAACCGGGAGTCGGTATAGACTAAATTCGGTGTGAGATAAGGATTTTTATAAATTAATTCGGATGTCAATTCTAAGTGCGCGGTTGAGTCTGGATGGGTCGAAATAGTCAGAAAAGAGTACCCGGGGCTAGTAATTGGGTCTCGGGTATTTTTGGGCATAACCGGGCCCACACGGGTTGAGTTGGGCCACTTTAATTAAGCCCATTAGGTAAAAAACGGGATTAAGGATTTTTAACCTAGTTGGGAGATTAAGAAATGGCAGCCAACATAACTCTAAACCTAGGGTTTGAGAGGGTATTTGGGGGAAAGCAAATCAAGAGCAAATTGGAGGTATTGGAGCCAAATTAAAGGACAGCAACAACGGATCAGACACTACGAATAATCCAGGCAAGTGGTTAACTGTTGTGATTTCTAAATTATGATAATCAATTCATATCATAGTGATGTGTATATGAAAATTTCGTTTTGAGCGTGTGACCAAAATTCAAATTGGGTTTTTTGGAAATTAATATATTAATGGAATTAAGGGTGAGATTTATTGTGTTTATGATTCTAGGATGTAGAGGAATGAATCGTGTGTTAAAATCAGTGAGAAAAAATGGTTAATTGTTGATAAGATGAATGAAATTCGTATTGGGGGATTTGAAACCCGGATAATACCCAAATCGGAAAAACGTTGGAATAAATGGTTATTGGTAATGAATTAAGGTCTGTGGGATGTTTAGACCCTTTTCTTATTCGGAGGATATGTTGTTTGTATTTGGGTAAGAGCTTAGATGGAGAATCAAAGCTCAAATTTTCATCCATGGCTAACGGCGGCGGGAGAGAACGAATACTGGAACGATTGATCGATCGACCCAGGGGGTTCGATCGATCGAAGGTACAGAAATCTGGGCAGTTCGCCCAGTTTATTATATAAAGGGAAATCTATTAAAAAAAGGGGGTTTCATACATTAATAAGTGATAAATAATTATGAAATAAATATTCCTAGCAATTATGGGAGAAAGTAATTGGGACTAGGATGAATTTATGTGGGGCATTTAAATTGAATTATAAAATGTCCAAATAATAATTTGGAGGTTGTAGTTGAATCCAGAACGTTCGAGATAGTCAAATAATGTACCATATTGTATTTTGAGGTTTTGGGCATTTTTGACTGCTTATACCTTAAATATGCATTTGCGTATTATTTTATCGCACTATTGGTTAATTAAGTGGGACTTTTGTCTTAGTCCACGACTTAGTCTTACTAAGTCTTCTAATTTCCCTCATTTCTATTTCCTAAGCCTAGAGAGAACTAGAGAGAGGAAGATAAAGGGTAGATAGAAAGAAGAGAGATTAAAGATTTGAGAGGGATTCTTGCTCCTACACCAAGAAAATCTGCAATTTATGAATCAAGGCAAGTTTCTACTTGCTATTTGTGGTTTAAGATAAGTGATTTGTTATGATAATGATGTATTGTTTATGGTTTAGCTATTTTAGGGTTTTCTTTATGAAATTGTGGGTTTTGATCCATTCAAAGATGATTGGGTTGATTGATGAGGTTTGATATGGTCATTAGTAGAGTTGATGATCTATTGATGTTGATAAATGAGTTTAGTTTGAGAAGATTTGAGTTGGGATAGATATTGGAGTCCAAGACTCCATGGCCAAAACTTGGCAAAATCGCAGGCCCGAATCGATTCGGCCCTCTAGGCGAATTGATTCGGTTAGGTCCAGTGCTCAGGTCTAAGTGAACCGAACCAATTTGGCTTGGTCCGAATCGATTCGGCATTTATGTAGAAACTCAACTTTCCTGACCGAATCGATTCGGCCCTTAGGGCGAATCGATTCAGCAATTATGCAGAATCCCATATCTCCTGGCCGAATCGATTCGTCTAGGCCCCGAATCGATTCGGAAACCCTGCATTGTTTTCAAATTTTTCTTTTTCAATTTTAAACCCTTTTCTTTAGGATTAGTGAAAAGGGGCCTTCTTAAATGAAGTAAACCTAGGGTCTTAGAGTATTAGTTGAGTTTGGTTGATTCCCTAGACTCGAAGGGGTTCATCTAGGGTACTTGTCAAGGGGAAAAACATAGTAATGTTCCGGCGTTACTTGCGTCGTTTAGTTATGAGAGTCTAGAAAATCTTAAGGTTGAAATTGGAGACTTTAGGAGTCGTTGCGAACTAGGCTATCTTGATGGATTATCATAAAGTCAAAAAAGGGACATTTGGTAGAAATAACTTGGGAGTTAAATGTTCTTCGAGGTTATTAGGATGAGGTGAATTCTATAATCATAATGTATTTGGTAAGATGTAACATGAATAACGTAAATGATAATTTACCAAATCATGTACTGGAAATAAATAAAATGGATGTTACACACCTCTCTAAATACCATCTTAAGGGAAGTCAGTTCATGAGGTGAAGCCCCCTGGCTAGTGAATGCAGGGTGGATATAGTCCTAGGCCATATGAGCGCTTGTTTTACATTTTTCTGCGATGGGTAGGAGATTATGGGTGTGTTCTTGACTACCCCGCATGCATATGGCTGCTTCCTGACGTTTGCGATAGGATCCCAGGATGTCTTATGTTAGGCCCTAGAAGATGATGGTTTTTTAGGGACACGCACAGTGGGGAAACCCGGACGGGCGGTCTTAGAATCGTTATATTTATATTTATAACTATTCTATTATCGAGTTGGACTCGATGGAACATAAATGCCATAAAGAGCAAAGGATATTCCACAAAGAGCATACTATTGAGTTAAGTGCCATAAAGAGAACATGGTAATAAATGCATTCTTGATAAGGAATTGAAAAAAGATGGAATTGAAAATGATGAAAGATGAAAAAGGCTTATAAGTACTTTTAATTCTTGTGTAATTGGATTTCATTTTAACAATCATTTTATCTGTCTTAGTTCTTCATATGATGTTACCTTGCTAGAATATCATCCATGCTTACTTGTACATTATTGTCATAGCTGTCATTTATCTAGTGATCATATCAAACCGACCTTTGACCGGTTCTTCTTTCTTGTTGTATATGTATATACTATCCGTTCAGGTGTTCCGCCGCAAGGTCGCCCGTAATGACCTTCCCATCCCTATGCCTTTCGAGGAGCCATGACATTTTGCGGGTATCACGGTATATTTTGTGTAGACGCCTCCATTATTGCTCTCTAGTTATGATCGGACTGTATTCGGGCGTGTTGCCCAAACTGTTGTAATTTGGGTAATGGATGTATTATGTAACACCGGAGACCTATTGTGTCCTGTATAAATTTTATTGACCAATGCTTCATTCGGTCATTTCTTTATTGTTGTTGATGTATATATGCTTGCGGGAGTTTCCACCCCTCTTTTCTATTATGGGTTGTTGAAAATGTTTTCTTTAAATTTCAAAACAAAAAAAATTGATAACCCCTTTTCTGGAATATGGTGTGGTTATTCCATATACTTTGTATGTTTACAGTGATGCTGAGAATGATATCTATCTATGTTTCCTGTTTCATCGGGGTATAGGGCTGGCCACCCTTTATTTCGGATAGCGGGTTGTCACAATAGCGTCCGGTATATCTGGGTGAGGGATTTATCTCACTTTCAGGGAAGGAATATTACCGCCTCCACTTCGTTTATATTTTGGTCCAAGTTGGTGAGCGATTCTAACTTGGGGAAACTAGGTTTTGTGAGAACACTTAGTGAGATAGCATTCTAGAGGGAATCATCCAGTGAGGGTAAACTCGGAAGGATGGATACACGTATGATATATGTGTGGATGTTAGTAAAGGTACGTATAATATGGTAGTAAATATTATATGTAGGTGATAATACAGTGTGTGATGTATTTAATTTATATAACTCGGGTTACAGTTATATGCAGTTAATTAATGGGAAAATTAATTAAGTTAATCATTTGTGGAAATAATACAGTGCGTGATGTATGTACTTTATATAACTTGTGACACGGTTATATGCTGCTATTTAAGAGGAATTAATTAAGTTAATTGTGAAATAACTTATAATTCAAGAATCATCATACTCGGGGTTAGAGTAGTACAGCAAGGGAAGGTTATACCAGGACTAGTTGGACGGGGTAGTACAACTAGGTGGGGTTAAGGTAACCGATAGGTGTGCACAATAGTGGAGGGGTGAGAATGTCCTCAAGGGAGTGCGACACTAACTTAAATATGAAGCGCATTCATGCATTTTAAATTACTGCAGTTAATTCACTTGCTAAATATTTTCAAAATGTTTTGGGTTCTAACCCTTGCTATAAAACTATTTTCAAAACCTTTTAGGTGTCCATCCATAGGGACGCCAGGATTGATATTCTATTCCAGGGACACGGAGCTGCGGCATATGTGGATGCTAGCAGGAGTTTGGATTAGACGCATCATTCGTTCATTCCTAGAGTAGGAATCTTGTATCAGTCTCAGTTTTATTTAGGGCTTGTAGCCCAGACTTCTCGGTACAGTTTTCAGGTGTAATTCATTCAGGTGTTGAATATTTGTATTGGATTATTTATTTGGTGGCCGGTGATTAATTCGGCAAGTTGTGTAATTATTATTCTATTTACTTTCATTTAGTTGTGTGAATGGTTTATATTTTAATTCCACATATATTGTTTTGTTAAATTAAAAAGTTAAAATTGGCACCAGTTTTTGGAATTCTAGGTGGTTAGTAAGTCTTAAAAAGTTTTGGACAGTGATGCTAAGGATGATCCAACTGGGATTCCTGTTTTAATTTGGTATAGGACTGATCACCCGGTATTTTATTAGGCGGGGTGTCACAGATGGTATCAGAGCATCCGGTTCTAGTGTACTTAGGATCTGTGCGGTTTTCACGCTTCGGCTTAGCAATCTTTGATATAGAGCCCTATCATAGGATTGTTGTATTCTCATACGTATGCGCATATACGTTCCTCTGCGAAATTTATATTTGAAAGTGAACTCATACAATTCGATTCTCATTCCATACGATGCCCAGGAGAGGGAGAGCAGCTAGGGCAACATGGGGAGGTGAGACGAGGGAGGCTCGTCAGGAGTAAGAGTTACGGCAGCAACTACCAAAGATAATTTTGGCAGCACAGGTAACCGAACTAATGGCGCGGGTGATTGAAACAACAGTAGTCGCAAACGACAAGGTACTTTCCACAGGATCCGCCACAAGTGTTAGTGACGTCGGATGTTCAGACTCACGCGGGGTCGTTGGGGTGCAAATAAGAGAGAGAAGTTATTTTTAGTGGGAACCCACCAGAGTTGCGAGGATGTTCAGGTGTAGTACTAGCGTGTCAAGGAAGAGAGGTATCCAGCGTCACCTACGCATGGGAGGTTGCGATGGGGTGAGAAAATAAATGCTAACCACTTTTAGTTAGTGGGAGCGGCGCTACAGTGGTGGGGGTCGATCACCACTGTTGAGGAAAGGGATACACTAGCTACTGCAGAGTTTTGGGTGCGGATTGACCGCAAGTATTTTTCCTTCAGCGGTCGAGACCGAAATGAGGAGAAAATTTTGTGAGGAGACTCAAAGGGAGACCGTTCAGTGGTCGATTACGAGGAAGATTTCACTCGTTGGAAAATTTTGTACCAGATGAGGTAAGTGAGGAAAAGAGAAAGAAAGCAAAGTTTATGTATGGGTTAGTCTGGAGAATCAGACAACATTTAATTGAAAAATTCTGCATTAGTTGATTATACTGATGTCATTAACGCAACACTCCGGCACTGTCGGGAATATCGCTTCCACGCGAAAGAAGCGGGAGGGGAATGGGGATTAGCCAGTCGGATGAGGCAGAAGGGAACAATACCAGTGGGGTATCCCAGTAGAAGATTGGGGGAGATCAGGGGCAGGATTTCTGACAGGGAAATCATGCCAAACGATCTAGAACTGGAAGCTATCGGCGGGATGGCCAGAAATTCCAACAAGGTCGGCATGGAAGGAACCAGTGGCGGGGTGAATGTATTAGAAGGTGTTTCGTTTGTGGGGAAAGAGAGACACATGAAGAGATATTTCCTCATGCGAGGCAGGGGCCAACTACAGGATGGGGTCCTGGATGTATAGCCACTAAAGCAAGTCATGGGTGCATTCGGACAGGGAGAAGCTGCCCCGGAAATCGAGAACCGCCGTTGCAGCTGGAGTATAGAAGTAATTATTTTTACCCTAGGGGCATGGGGTATATTTTTGAGTGACGAATAGGATGTCACAGTATAAGACCTATTTTTCACTAGAGTTTGCAGGTGAGTCGAACTTAGTGGGTGCGTTGGCGGTAGCAGCCATAGCATGTGGGTAAACTTTCCGTAGGGTAGCGGAGTTCCTTAGTGTTCTTCACGAGAGAGTGGAGGCGTACACTGAGTGATTTGTTGAATTATGCGAAGAGTTACTACTTTCGAGAATTATGGGAGTAGGGTTAATAATATTTTCAAAATATCGGTTGCATAGAGATGTAATTTGACTTTTGTGGATAGTGGAGTTAAATTTTGGTGTTCGCGACACCAGGGTAGGATTGGTACTAAGTATCACCAGAGAGGGCGTATAGCCTGTATATAGGTGGATGTATATATATTGTATTGCGTGGTGCAATAGAACCTAGTGAGGTTTTGTGTTCTCACATTTTATCCCGGTAAGTGGGGATGTTTACCGAAGTGAATGAGGGTGGTTAAATTGATTTTCGAGCAAAGAGAGATAGCTCGGGGTTTATTTTGCGCAAGGACTAGTGGTAGTAAGGGCGCAGTATTATGTTGTCTTTGGTAGCATAACGGTAAGCGCATATACATTTGTGTTGAGAGACAAGTATTTATGGGGAGATGTTTGGACGTTAGCACATGGGTTGGGTACCCGGACAGTAGATATATATGTAAATATAGATTTATATATGTGATATGACTACGGGTTCGAAGTTATATTACCGATTACGACTAGCATAGTCGGGTAACTTTTGTGCGGTAGAGCGCGGAGATAGGGTGTATGGGCACCCGGGTTAATTAAGACAAAATTTTGTGCGGTTAAGCACGAGTATAGGGTGTATGGGGGCCCTGGTTAATTTTAAATGCATACTTGTGTAACGTATGGTTAGAAGTGGATGGGATAGATATAGAGGGCTTGGAGGCACATGACTAGAGAGTAATATACGAAACTTGGAACATTACGCACATCTTAATTTCGAGGATGAAATTCCTTTGTAAGGGGGAAAGTATGTAACACCCCGTATTTTTTTGTGCATTTAATATTTAATTAATTCGGGACTTTTAAATTACTTGTGTGTTGTAATTTTAATTGAATTAATTATGGCAATATATATATTTAAATATTAATCGGGGAGTGAATGGTTAATGTTTAGGGAAATTTATTTACTAAGTGAATAGTAATAATTTAATTACGTCGTTTCGGGTATTAATGACGGGGTATGCATTTATCTCAGCTGGGAGTCGGTATAGACTAAATTCGGTGTGAGATAAGGATTTCTATAAATTAATTCGGATGTCAATTCTGAGTGCGCGGTTGAGTCCGAATTGGTCGAAAAAGTCAAAAAAGAGTACCCGGGGCTAGTAATTGGGTCTTGGGGTATTTTTGGGCATAACCGGGCCCACACGGGGTGAATTGGGCCACTTTAATTAAGCCCATTAGGTGAAAAACGGGATTAAGGGTTTTTAACCTAGTTGGGAGATTAAGAAAGGGAAGCCAACATAACTCTAAACCTAGGGTTTGAGAGGGGATTTGAGGGAAAGCAAATCAAGAGCAAATTGGAGGTTATTGGAGCCAAATTAAGGGACAACAACAACGGATCAGACACTACGAACAATCCAGGCAAGTGGTTAACTGTTGTGATTTCTAAATTATGATAATCAATTCATATCATAGTGATGTGTATATGAAAATTTCGTTTTGGGCGTGTGACCAAAATTCAAATTGGGTTTTTTGGAAATTAATATATTAATGGAATTAAGGGTGAGATTTATTGTGTTTATGATTCTAGGATGTAGAGGAATGAATCGTGTGTTAAAATCAGTGAGAACAAATGGTTAATTGCTGATAAGATGAATGAAATTCGTATTGGGGGATTTGAAACCCGGATAATACCCAAATCGGAAAAACGTTGGAATAAATGGTTATTGGCAATAAATTAAGGTCTGTGGGATGTTTAGGCCCTATTCTTATTCGGAGGATATGTTGTTTGTATTTGGGTAAGAGCTTAGATGGAGAATCAAAGATTAAATTTTCGTCCATGGCTGACGGCGGCGGGAGAGAACGAATACTGGAACGATCGATCGATCGACCTAGGGGGTTCGATCGATCGAAGGTACAGAAATCTGGGCAGTTCGCCCAGTTTATTATATAAAGGGAAATCTATTAAAAAAAAGGGGTTTCATACATTAATAAGTGATAAATAATTATGAAAAAAATAATCCTAGCAATTATGGGAGAAAGTAATTCGGACTAGGATGAATTTATGTGGGGCATTTAACGGATGAATTTGAGAGATTTTATTTCCAAATAGTGAGGTACGGATCAAGTGAATGAATCCGGGTATATTGGTCATGCAACCCCAAGTTAGTGAGTTAAGTTTGGAGATAAACTAAATAATTTTGAGTCGGGATATAGACTCGGGGAATATTTAATTATGGACCAAGTGGGTGAGTCCGGGTATGTAGGTAATTATAGGTAAATATAATTGAGAAATTATGGAAATAAATGTGTGACACATTGTGGGCGAAAAATGTGGGAAAGAAATTATGAGATGTAAAAAAATGGACCAAGTGAGTGAGACCGGGTATGTTGGTTATGTGACACCAAAGTATTAAATTTATTTTTGAAAGAGAGTAATTAATTTGGAGTCGGAGCATAGACTCGAGAAATATTAAGATACGGTCCAAGTAAGTGAGTCTGGGGATAATGGTTGGGTGACACCAAGTTATTAAATTAATAAATGCGTTAATTAATATAGTTAGAGTCAGATTGTAGACTCGGGTAATATTAAATTAATAAAAGTGATAATTAATTTAATAAGAGTCGGATTTTAGACTCGGGTAGTATTAAATTAATAAGTGTATTAATTAATTTAATTCGAGTCGTTTTGTAGACTCGGGTAGGATTAAATTAATAAGGGTGTTAATTAATTTAATTAAAGTCGGTATGTAGATTCGGGTATGATTAAATTAATGGGTGGGATAATTAGTTTAATAAGAATCGGATTATAGACTCGTGAAGGGTACTTATTAATTAATGTGATAATTAATTGTATTAGAGTCGAACCACAGACTCGGATTGGTATTATATTAAAATGTGTGTTAATTAATTTAATTAGAGTCGGGCGATAGACTCGGGGAGGTATTAAATTAAAATGTGTGTTAATTATTTTAAGGAGAGTCGGACCATAGACTCGGGGAAAGTATTATATTAATTGAAGTGTGAATTAATTATATTAGAGTCGGACCATAGACTCGGGAAGAGGATAAGTTATTAAGTGAGAAAATTAATTACATTGAGTCGGGCCACAGACTCAGGAAATTACAGGCAGGGTACGGGATTTTGAGTACATGGTAAAGCCGGGGTTATTAATATATTAATATATATATATATATATATATATATATATATATATATATATATATATATATATATATATACGTGTATGTATTGTGTGTGACATTAAATTACAGGCAGTGTACGGGAATTACAGGCAGTGTACGGGATTTTGAGTACACGGTAAAATCGGGGTTCATAATATATATATACGGGTAGTGATAGTATATATATATATGTGAATATATTGTGTGTGATAGTAAATATCAGTGACTAGATATTTATTCAATTTAAATACTCTAATGCTATCAAGGGAGGTTGCGCGATGTGGGTGAATCCCCTAGCTTGAGGAGTAGGGAGAGTATATCCCCAGGTCATAGCGTCCGGTATATATGGGTGAGGGATTTATCTCACTTTCAGGGAAGGAATATGACCGCCTCCACTTTGTTTATATTTTGGTCCAAGTTGGTGAGCGATTCTAACTTGGGGAAACTAGGTTTTGTGAGCACACCTAGTGAGATAGCATTCTAGAGGGAATCATCCAGTGAGGGTAAACTCGGAAGGATGGATACACGTATGATATATGTGTGGATGTTAGTAAAGGTACGTTTAATATGGTAGTAACTATTATATGTAGGTGATAATACAGTGTGTGATGTATTTACTTTATATAACTCGGGTTACAGTTATATGCAGTTAGCTAATGGGAAAATTAATTAAGTTAATCATTTGGGGGAATAATATAGTGTGTGATGTATGTACTTTATATAACTTGTGACACGGTTATATGCTGCTATTTAAGAGGAATTAATTAAGTTAATTGTGAAATAACTTATAATTCAAGAATCATTCTACTCGGGGTTAGAGTAGTACAACAAGGGAAGGTTATACCAGGACTAGTTGGACGGGGTCGTACAACTAGGTGGGGTTAAGGTAACCAGTAGGTGTGCACAGTAGTGGAGGGGTGAGAATGTCCTCAAGGGAGTACGACACTAACTTAAATATGAAGCACATTCATGCATTTTAAATTACTGCAGTTAATTCACTTGCTAAATATTTTCAAAATGTTTTGGGTTCTAACCCTTGCTATAAAACTATTTTCAAAACCTTTTAGTTGTCCAGCCACAGGGACGCCATGATTGATATTTTATTCCAGGGACACAGAGCTGCGGCATATGTGGATGCTAGCAGGAGTTTGGATTAGACGCATCATTCGTTCATTCCTAGAGTAGGAATCTTGTATCAGTCTCAGTTCTATTTAGGGCTTGTAGCCCAGACTTCTCGGTACAGTTTTCAGGTGTAATTCATTCAAGTGTTGAATATTTGTATTGGATTATTTATTTGGTGGTCGGTGATTTATTCGGCAAGTTGTGTAATTATTATTCTATTTACTTTCATTCAGTTGTGTGAATGGTTTATATTTTAATTCCACATGTACTGTTTTGTTAAATTAAAATGTTAAAATTGGCACCAGTTTTTGGAATACTAGGTGGTTAGTAATTCTTAAAAAAAATTCTACAGTGATGCTAAGGATGATCCAACTGGGATTCCTGTTTTAATTTGGTATAGAACTGATCACTCGGTATTTTATTAGGCGGGGTGTCACACTAGAGTTTTGTAAGTATTTTGACATTGTACCTACAAGAGTAGCTCCTAACACATAGAGAGTAGTGAATAAAGTATATAGGTTAAATCAAATCCATGGAACCCATCTAAGAATTCCAGAAATAATATTTTTTTATAAATGGGTAACTAGTGATACCACTTATTATTTGAAAACCAGGGTAGTTAGTAAAGCTTTAGTAGTTAACCTCCTTGATTCTAATAGGGATTATTTTGATCATGGGGTAGTAGTAAAAAATTAGAAACATTCCCCCTTAGTTGGAGGTGCTAAATATCAAGGACCTAAATGTCCTCCTTTTGGAAATGGTATAGGTTGTTCTGTGCTTTAATAATCTTGCTCTGTTTATATTTGATAAAATTTTATACTAACTATTGCTTTGTAAATTAGATTTCAGTTGATCGGAAGAGAAAATCCCCAAAAGAGAGTGAAGTAAATTTAAAAGAGTTAAAATTCATTTAGGGACTTGACAAGACGGTTGCTGAGGAGAACATTAGGTCTACTTATCATTTGCTTTAATACAGAAATACCATTTCTTCCTTTATTGCCCGTCTTACTGCTCCTCCTTGTCTGGTGATTAATCTTGATCAGGAAGCTACTGTTGATTCAAACACTCCTCTTTCTGATATCATAAAGAAGATAAAGTTTCCTGATCTACATAGTGGTAGCACTTCTGGCTCCCAAAAACATGCTGAAGGGGCCATGAAGAAGATATAGATGTTATAAAAGAGTCCACATCCCCCAAAGACCCATCCCCCAAAGATGACGAACTTCCTTTGAGGAGACTTAGAAGAGGGCTTCTAGAGAAGCAGGTCGAACATGTGATCGACCAACAGACCTTGGTCGAATTACTTTCTTTTGAGGCTGGTCCTATATCAGTTATTACTCCTGGTTTGGCCAGAAAGTTCATCAAGTCTGGTACTCTTCTAGACCACAGGGGAGTGGATGATAAGCTTCCCCGAGTAAAGGTTTCTGAATTGGCTGCTCAAAGCCTTGTATCAGTAAGTGATTTCCATCTTCTTGGATCTGTTGTATTTTATATTTCTCATATACTAACTTGATCTTCTTCTCTTGTAGTTCTTGGTGCATTTCAATAATATGTTAGAGAAGGATGACGCAATTCGGGCTTCTTCTTCAAATCATGTAGAGGAAGCTTTGGATGGCTTACAGAAGTCTTTGCTCAAATCTCAGTAAGCCTTAGAGACTGAGAAGAGTACTTGGGTATATAAAGTGAATACATCTGAAACTACTCGATAAATGTCAGAGGAAAATTCTCTTGAAGCTGAGCGCATGGCAGAGGAAGCTAAGAGTAGGGCTAAGACTGTTGAGGAGCTTGTGACCTTTAAAAGGTCTAAGAGAAAGTCCACTATAAAGGCATCCTTTAGTTCTGGTTAGGACAAGGGCTGGAACAACGCCATTTTTGTCACCTCTTCTCAGATTGAGTATGCAAAATAAAAATGTTTTAGATATGGTTAGGTTTCTGCTCTTCAGGAGTTAAACATTGTTGAAGGCTCTGAATTTTTTCAGAGATATAATCATGGTCCTCTTCTTGTCATTGAGGATGAGATTGAAGATGAAGATGGTTCTGGAGAGTCTTCACTAGTTGTTGAATCTTCTGTTGACCAACCTAAAATAATCGAGTCTTATCTTCCTTCAACCAACCAAATCGATAAACTCCAGTCTTTAGCCCCTTCTTCTGAGGAGGATAAAAAGGTTGATAGGGGAAGGTGTAAAGTTGTTCGACGTTTACCCTTTTTCTTTTTTGTTTCTTTTCCTTTATTTTTATTGTACTTGAACTTTTTGTTATCAATAAAAGAAACCTTTTGTTCCTTTTTGTCTCTTGTTGATTTTGTATGTTCTTCATTCTTGTTGTTGATTGATGGTAATTTCTTCGTGCTAGTTTATAACGAAGATGGAATAATTGTCTTCCAATGATACCGAGCTACTGAGGAAGTGCAATGCTTTTTTAAAAAAAGCTCATACAAACTTAATAGAGGAAGAAATTATTAAGTTGCTTGGTGATGATGCATTAGAGAAAGCTAAAGAAGCCTATAAATATTTGAAGTACTTACTTGATAGGGTGGTAGCAAAAGATCTTGCCTACTATGAGATGTTAGAATAACATAAAGAGTCCACTGCACTGTTGCATCAAAGTTATGAGTAAAAATATCAAAGCTTAAGTTTAGGTCGGGGTTTTGATAACTTTATTTTTATTTATAATAAAAATGAAGCTATACTTAAGCTTGAAGTTGAAGAAATTAGAACTGTAGCCGAAATTCTGGAAGAGGAGAATAATAATTTGAGGGATGAAGTGAATCTTTTGAAGTCTGTCTCTGGAGATGTTATTGCTACTACTAATGAGGGGTGCTCCTTTTTAGAAGCTGAAAATGCAACATTAAGGGATGAGTTGGAAGCCTTAAAAAAGATTAAGCCTGTATTCTCTTCCCGATCAAGAATAGGCTTGGACGAGGAACCACAGAGGAAATTAGGACCCAACAGGACCTTGCCAATCAAGCTGCGTAGTTAAAAGATAAAGATCAAGCTATTGATGAGATGTCCCAGAAGATGCAGACTTTATCTGAATAATTATCCACCTAATCTTATCAATTACAAGATAAGGATGGAGTGCTGAAGAAGCTTCATTCTCAGGTTGATAAATTAACCTTTCAATTCCATAAGCAATTTAGGGAATTCTGTATGGATGGGTATAATGAAGCTCTAGGGCATCTTGATGATAGGCTTCAGTAAGCTAAGAATGAGGCTTATAAATGTGGTTAGATAATCACTTTAATAGTGATGAAGGTAGATTGGAACAGTTCATTGTGGGATTAGTATAATCCAGGTTTACTTGATTTTGACAATCCTCCTTTCAAGTTAGATGTTAACTGGATTCCTATTCATAGTATTCCTCAATGCTTGATTTGAAAGCACTTAGGAGATTACGAGCTATATAATGAACTAGAGATTGTCCGACCTCCTTATCTACTTGATCGTCCTAGTAGTAGCAATACCAGAATGCTTCGAAATTTTAACTTCATCAGCTCTCCTCATACTTTGGATGATCCTCCAGCTGGCATGGATCCTGCCTCTGAGGCTGAAGGAAAATGTCGTGTAGAATAAGGCTTTGTATTTTGTTTCTGCATGTTAAGAAACAATATGTAATAATTTAATTGAACTAATGAAAAGCTTTTTTATCAATATTTGATTGTGAATGGATCAAATTTTAGTCAATCTTTGTATATGAATGTCTTATTAGTCTTTGACTGTGAATGGATCACCTTTTAGTCAATCTCTAATTTTGGATCGACGATTTATCAATCTATATTTTTTCACCAGTTCTATTGATACCCTTAGGATTATCTTAAATACCGTACCAGTTAGCAATGCATCACCATGGTTCTACTAATGTACCTAAAGTTTTAGGTAATTGCATTAGTTACCTTGGTTCCTAGCCGTGAGTGGAACATTTGTCCATCTTTTAGCCCAGTATAGATGAATATTATTCATCCAGGTATTCGTTAACCAAGCATTTAGGACTTAACATTTTTCCTTGCATGGTTTTTTTGTATTGACAACCAACATTGTTGGTGCCTTTATTGATACTAACCAACATTTTGTTGGTGGTTTGTATTGACAACCAACATTGTTGGTGCCTTTGTTGATGCGTACCAACATTGTTGGTGTTTTTGTTCATGTATTTGCAGTGTAGTGCATTGCACTAGTACTCCGGAAAAAAATAAATTTTTTTGGGAAATCACATTCTCATTAATATTGAAATGAACTGAGTACATCATGATTCCATCACTGATAATATTTCCTCAAGTGTTCTGCATTCGAGGGGTTCTTGAATTCATCACCCTCCAAAGTCTCAATTTGATATGCGCCTGGTCGGATAACTGTTGTAATGCGATAAGGCCCATGACAATTGGAATAAAGTTTTTTGTTCTTCTGAATGACCGCATCAAAACATAATCACCTTTTTTTAAATGAGTCGGCTTCACCCTTTTGTTGTAGAAACGTGCAGTCCATTGGTGATAGGCTACATTCCTCAAAGTTGCATCTTCATGTACCTCTTTCAGCATGTCTAATTCCATCCTTCTCATCAAATCACTTACTGAGGTGTTAAAATAAAGAACTCTGTGAGTAGGTAAGCTTAGATCAGCAGGAATTACAGCTTCAGTTCCAAATGCTAACATGTAGGGAGTTTCTCCAGTAGATGTTATAGGGGTTGTTAGGTAGGCTCACAAGACAGAATGCAGTTCATTGATCCAATTTCCTTTAGCATTTTCCATCCTTTTCTTCAACTCATTCAATAAAGTTATATTCATTACCTCTGTTTGGCCATTTCTTTGAGGGTGGCCAGGAGCAGAGTGGATTTTTTGGACATTAGTGTGACACCCCGACTAATTAAATACCGGGTAGCTACTCCTTTATAAAATTAATTCAAAATGCCAAGTTGGCTCAGTTAATAGCATCACTGCCGAAAACATTTTATTATAACTAACCACCTAGTATTTAAAAAGCAAGTTGCCAAATTTTAATTTAAGTCTGATTAACATGCAAGAAGTAAAATGAAGAAATAGATAACACCATTCACCATGCTAAAGTAAAATGAATAACCATCACAATAGTATAAATAAAGTCTGGAGGAAACCCCTCACTATAATCCCATAACTGAAATAAATAAACTGAAACAATACATGCTAAAGTCTGAAAACTGAAATGTAAAAGATGTCTCTAAAGAAATGGGCAACATGCCCTACAACTGATAGATAGTGACTCTGGAATCCAAAGAGATAGAAGCGTTTACATGCAAATCCCTGTAGCTTCCACAAGCAGCTACAGCTCGTCACCTGAATGAGTACCTATGCTTGGTGTCCTTGTGGCTGGGCACCTAAAATGGTTTTACAAAGAAAAAGATTTGAAAAGCAAACGGGTCAGAGCCCGAATGTGGAGTTATATTTTAAAAACCTGCAAGTGCTTTAAAAACATTTAAAACATTAAATGCAAAGTACATGTTAGGACGTGCACTCACATTATATTCTCACTTCTGGTCTAACTGTGCACTCCTAACGCAAGTACCCATCTATAACTACCCATACCACTAGCTAAGTGACACGTATCTAGCTAGACTGACAAGGGTTCTACCCATAATACTTGGTTCCATTTAACATAACAACGCTCGTAATTAAATAGGGGTTTAACGTGAACTCAGTTACTAAATATACCATCGATATAACTATCAGTTAACTCATTATGTAACTCGAAACAATACCGTAATATTTTTACAACATTAACATGAGGATTCCCATTAATTTAATGTATATTATACACATCATAAATATACGATACAAGCACCCCGCAATCTAAGCTATGGTGCACACATACTCTGCTATCAATCCCGGTACATCACGTACATAAGGATCACATATTCCGAATCTCTCAGGAATAGTTCAGATAACACAAATCACAAATAGTGGAGGCGAACACAGTCACCATCACATGGGTCACGCACATACCTACGCTCCCATGATCATGCAGACTTATTAATATCACAATAAGTCCTTCTATGACCTATGTTCATCAAGGTACCAGTCTATATCCCCCCCGTAGGCACACAAGGATTAGAGGGTCCTAAGCGAACGTAACCTCCCGTGATAGCAAGTATGGTAGGTATGTCATACACACAATCCATATACCAATACTAAGTAAACACACATCTTAGTAATACCGTATTTTAATCGTAGTACATATTCTCATACTAACTATAATTATCACAATTCGTACTATTTCGGTTTGTAATTATACGCGCCATAATTTCTCACGTCGTTATAGACACTCACGTCTCATCCCAAACCGTCCATGTAATACAACTCTCGTATATAATTCCTCCTCATAAATATCCAAATGTCCCAAGTTTATCACTATATCATCAAAGGAATGCTATCTATAACCTCGAACAAGTTTACGGAACTCCAAAAGTCAAAACAGTCCAAAAAGGATCAAGCTGTCAACTCGTTAGAAGTCTCGTTCGAACGAGGCTTCGAACGAGTTTGGACTGTCAGGTCGTTAGAAGTCTCGTTCGAACGAGGCTGTTCGAACGAGATCCCAGTTCGTTCGAACGAACTGTCCATTCTAACGATATCTCGTTCGAACGAGATATCGAACGAAATCCCTACTCATTAGTAACGACTGGTCAACTCGTTAGAAGCTCGTTCGAACGAGTTCGTTCGAACGACCTGGGGGCTGCTTCTAACGACTGGCCAGTTTCGGCCCAGATTTTTCCCCAATTCGTTTTTAACCATTTTTATCACTTCTAATCAATTCCAAAGTTCATCCCAACAACGTTTTAGGGTCTATAATCAATACTAAACATATATAGTCACATCCTAACATGATTCTAAGGGATCAATCCACCCAAATATCAATTAAATTACAGCTTTCTACTCTTTTTCCAAATATCTCAAGAACATGAACCCTAACTACATATCATCATCAAATCCCAGAATTTAATTCATTTTTCTTTCACCCAAACATGTATTAACATCAGATTTATTGTCTCCAAACTATTCTACATGCAATCCTTCTCAATTTCCTCAAGTTCTATGATCTAGACTACATGGGTTTTCATATTTATCAAGAACAAACCATAAATCCGAATTTTCTAACATGGAAAAGACATTCTCAGAAATTAAATGGAATAAAGTCACTTGCCTTGGTTTGATTTCTGACTTTGGTGTAGATTAGATGAAGTTTCTGCAGAAATTCCTCTCTCTCCAAGCTCTTCTCCAATGGTGGCTCAAGGTGGCTAGGGTTTTGATTTGGGGAAACTTAGAAAACCTAAATGACAACCTACGTAGCTTTCTAGGTTAATATGGGTTGGCTAATGGGCTTAATGGGTTTAATCCACATCAGATTTACATCTCTAACTTTCGTCACTTTTAATTCCTCAAAATGTAAAATTACCAAAATACCCTTTAAGTTACCGGTATGGCCTAAAAATACCCCGGGACCCAAACTATACCCCCGGCTAGTGTTTTTTGACTATCTCGACCCTTCCGGACGCGTGGGCGCACTCAAAATGACCATACGGATTATAGATTTTAAATTCACTTTTTATTATCAAAAATATTATACCGTGACGCGGCGGTCCCACGCGTCTCAACAAAATTTCTAAAATGTCGTACATAAATCCCACGACAAATTTTATAATACCAAGTTCATATATAATCATATATGCACATAATCAAATACTAACTCGTATCACATTAGTATTTATAACCCGGATTAATTTCCAATTAATACGCAATTTAATTAATTAATCCTCAAAATAAATATAGTCAAAAGTACGGGGTATTACATACTTCCCCCCTAATAACTGAATTTCGTCCCGAAATTCGAAACTAGAAAGTACCTGCTAAAAATAGCTCTGGATAACGTTCGCGCATCTCATCCTCGCGCTCCCATGTGGACTCCTCGACATTGTGATGTCGCCACTGAACACGCACTAATGGGACTATCTTTGACCGCAGTTTCCTCTCGCTTTGGTCCAAAATAGCAGTTGGCCCCTCCTCGTAGGAGCTATCCGGCTGGAGATCGATGTCTTCCACAGCAATGTGAGAATGAGCCAAATCATCTCTAAGGTATTTCCTCAGCGAGGAAATATGGAACACGTCGTGAATCCGATGCAAGTGCTCCGGTAGTCCAAGTCTATACGCAACCGGTCCGATCCGCTCAATAATAGGAAACGGCCCCACATACCTCGGTGCCAACTTCCCCTTCTTCCCGAATCGCATAATCCCCTTCATTGGATATACCCTGAGCAAAACCTGGTCCCCCACTTGGAACTCCCTGAAAAACCTCTTCGCAGTAGCATAACTCTTCTGCCTGTCTTGAGCTACCCGAATGCGACTCCGAATCAACTCAATCCTTGCCGAGGTATCCTGAATCACTTCTGGCCCAAGAAGTTTGTTGTCCCCCACCTCCAACCAACATGCTGGGGAACGACAAGGCCTACCGTACAACGCCTCGAACGGAGCCATGCCAATCGTGAACTGATAGGAGTTGTTGTAAGCAAACTCCACCAGTGGAAGGTACTGCTCCCTTCCACCCCCGAAGTCAATAATGCACATGCGTAGCATGTCCTCCAACATCTGATTGGTGCGCTCTGTCTGCCCATCGGTCTGCGGATGATAAGCCGTACTCAACCACAATTCCGTGCCCATAGCCTCCTGGAAACTCTCCTAAAACTTCGAAACAAATATCTTGTCTCTGTCAGACACGATATTTAGGGGCACACCGTGAAGTCTCACAATCTCTGAAATGAAGAGCTGGGCATACTGTCCCGTAGTGTAGTCAGTCCTTACGGGTAAAAAGTGAGCGACCTTGGACAACCTGTCCACAATTACCCATACGGAGTCGTGACCCCTCTGCGACGTAGGCAATCCCGTGACAAAATCCATGGATATGCTCTCCCACATCCACACCGGAACCTCCAACGGCTGTAGCAATCCTGCTGGTCTCTGATGATCCACTTTTACGAGCTGACAAGTGGCGCATTTCGAGACAAACTCAGCGATATCTCTCTTCATACCGCTCCACCAATATTGCCGTCTCATGTCTTGGTACATTTTATCCCCTCCGGGATGTACCGCGAACCGTGAGCCGTGCGACTCTGCCATAACATCGTGTCGTAATTCTTCCCCTTCCGGAACTACCAATCTCCCATTGAAGCGCAATCCCCCGTCTGAGCTAACGGTATAGGACTCGGCTCCCTCTGCTAGTAATCGAACTATCTGCTCCTGATAGAACGAGTCATTAGCCTGTGCCCGTACTACCTTCATGATAATCTGCGGTGTAACGGTCATTACAGACATGAAAGATCGGGCCACTGCATCCTGGTGTCCCAATTCCTTCCACTTAGCTTTCCACACCTCTGCCATCCCATCTGCTAGCCTGCGGCTCAACGCGTCTGCGACCACGTTAGCCTTACCTGGGTGGTACTGGATGTCGAACTGGTAGTCCTTCACAAATTCAAGCCACCTACGCTGCCGCATATTCAACTCCTTCTGCGTGAACAGATACTGTAGTGACTTGTGGTCCGTGAACAGCTGAAACTTCTCCCCCAAAAGATAGTGCCTCCAAATCCGTAAGGCAAATACTACCGCTGCCAAATCCAAATCATGCGTGGGGTAATTCTTCTCATGAGGCTTAAGTTTACGGGAAGCATAAGCTATGGCCTGTCTCTCCTGCTGCAATACACCTCCAAGCCCTTGCAAAGATGCGTCGGTGTAAACCAAATACTCAACTCCCGGTCTCGGCAATGCTAACACAGGTGCTGAGGTCAACTTGTCCTTCAATTCATCGAACGCCAACTGACAGGAATCACTCCAAATGAATGGCACACCCTTACGAGTAAGATGTGTCAAAGGACCTGCTATCCCTGAGAAACCCCGAATAAACCTCCTGTAGTATCCTGCTAGACCCAAGAAACTACGAATCTCCGTTGGTGTCGTGGGCTGTCCCCACTCCCTCACCGCTGACACCTTCCCCGGATCAACCGATATTCCCCGGTCGAAAATAATGTGACCCAAGAACTGGACTTCCTTCAGCCAAAACACGCACTTCTCATATTTTGCATACAACTCGTTCTGACGAAGTGTCTGCAAAACCTGCCTCAAATGCTCGGCGTGCTCCTCCTCTATCTGAGAGTAAACCAGAATGTCATCAATGAAGACAATGACAAACTGATCTAGAAAATCTCGGAACACCCTGTTCATCAAGTCCATAAACACTGGTGGAGCGTTGGTCAAGCCGAAAGGCATAACCCGAAATTCATAAGAACCATATCTCGACAAGAACGCAGTCTTCGAGACGTCCTCCTCCCTGATACGCAACTGATGGTATCCCGACCTCAAGTCAATCTTCGAGAAGAAAGAAGCTCCTCTCAACTGGTCGAACAAGTCATCGATTCGAGGTAACGGATACTTATTCCGTATCGTGACCTTATTCAACTCTCGGTAGTCCACACACAACCTCAGTGAACCATCCCTCTTCTTCACAAACAAAACCGGAGCGCCCCAAGGTGAGGTACTCCTGCGAATAAAGCCTTGTCCCAACAGCTTCTCTATCTGATCCCGTAGCTCTCACATCTCAGCCGGAGCCATACGGTACGGTGCGCGTGCTATAGGTCTCGTACCTGGTAGCAAATCTATAACGAAGTCTATCTCCCGACTGGGCGGTAAGCCTGGTATCTCCTGAAACACATCTGAATACTCCCTGACAACCGGGATCGAATCTAAAGGAATCACAACCTCCTTAGAGGTATCCTCCTCAATGTAATACAGATGAGCGGTCGATCCTCCCTCTGGGCGAGGCATCGCCACTATAAACATATCTTGCCCCGGAATGGCAAAAACAATGCTCCCACTGAAGCAATCAATCATGGCCCTATATGCTACGAGCCAATCCATACCGATGATCACATCGTGAACATGCATATCTAACACTAACATGTCTGCAGGTAATACCAAACCACCGATCTCTACTCCCACTCCCCGGCATATAAAGAAAATAAGTGACCCACTCCCTAATGGTGAGTCGACACACGTCACTGTGCTCTCTGCCATAGCTAACAATCCTAAAGCTTTCGCAAAGTGTGTAGCTATGAAACAATGTGTAGCACTCGTATCAAATAACACCCGACCCATAGTGCCATGGATAGGAAACGTACCCTTGATCGCGGGCGGTGCCTGTGGAACTGCAGCCTGGTGAACGTTGTAGACACGTCCATACTGTAGCTGCCCCTGCTGAGCTGGGACTGCTGGAATGGGTGCCAATGCTACCATCTGTGGCGGTGCGGGAAGAGCGACGGGAAATATAGGTCTTTGTGGCTCCTGGCGAGCACCCTGCTGCTGCTGCTGTGGGGCCCTGCCCCTATCAGGACAATCCTGCTTCTTATGGCCAGTCTTGCCACAAGTAAAACACTTTACTGGGAAGTTCCCTCCCCTCTGCCCCTGCTGTCCCCGGCCCTGGTGGCCGTTACCATTCCTCCCTTGGCCCTGCTGGCCCTGATGAAACTGTTGCCCATTCTGCCCCTGCTGGCCCTAATGGCCGTTTGGACCCTGATGGCCCTGACGGAAACCTCCCTGTCCCTGTCTGTAGTTCCCTGACCGGAACCTCTTATTATCCCCCTACTGGGTACCCTGCTCATTCTGTCTCTGCCCCTGACCCGATTGTGCCCCGCTGGCACTATGTCCTCCAGTCCTGCCCTGATGGCTAGACTCCCCCGACCGCTTACCCTCGGCCATATGAAAACGGTGGTCCTGACAGTGCAATAATGCAGCATTAACCACATCAGAATACGTGGCCAACGATAGGTTCCCTAGCAGATGTTGACGGATCCTCCAATTCAACCCATCGGTGAACTTCTCTATTTTCTTCTTCTCTGTTGGAATCTCGTCTGGTACGATATTCAACAGGTTAGTAAACTCGGCCTCATACTCGGCCACTGTCTTGCCCTCCTGCTTCAAACTCATCAGCTTCCTCCTCATCTCTGTATGAACTGCGGACGGAAAGTACTTGCGGTCGAACCGCACCCAGAACTCCTGAATCGTGAGGGTATCCCTCTCCTCCGCGGTGGTGATAGACTCCCACCACTGTAGTGAAGATCCCACTAGCTTGAAAGTAGCTAGCACCTGTTTTTGAACGTCAGTGCACTCATGCATCCTCAAATGCCTCTGTATGTCCTTCCTCCATTGGCTCGAGACTACCACATCTGAGCTACCTGCAAACTCTGGCGGATGTGCTTTCTGAAAAGCGTCACGTACACGCTCCCAAGTAGACGGGAATGCATTAACCTGTACTGGCGCGGCAACCGGCGCCTGTGGTGGTGCCTGCTGAATCACGGCAATCGTGGCATTCACTGCTTGAGCTACTATAGCTGCAACCTCAGCGGCGTTTAACATGCCCTGAACTGGAGCGGGCTGTGGTTCGGGCGTAGCATCCCTGGGAACTCGTCATGCACGTCGTGGAGGCATCTGAAATACGAACAAAGTTTATAAGTTCACGGTTTATAAACTTAAAATAGCTGAAGAACGAAGCATACACAAAAAGAGTACAACAGTCCTAAAATATAGGGCTCTATATCAAAGAAACGTAGCAGAAACATAATAGCCGTAAAGATCCTAAAGGACACTAGAACCTGATGCGCTGATACCACCTGTGACACCCCGACTAATTAAATACCGGGTAGCTACTCCTTTATAAAATTAATTCAAAATGCCAAGTTGGCTCAGTTAATAGCATCACTGCCGAAAACATTTTATTATAACTAACCACCTAGTATTTAAAAAGCAAGTTGCCAAATTTTAATTTAAGTCTGATTAACATGCAAGAAGTAAAATGAAGAAATAGATAACACCATTCACCATGCTAAAGTAAAATGAATAACCATCACAATAGTATAAATAAAGTCTGGAGGAAACCCCTCACTATAATCCCATAACTGAAATAAATAAACTGAAACAATACATGCTAAAGTCTGAAAACTGAAATGTAAAAGATGTCTCTAAAGAAATGGGCAACATGCCCTACAACTGATAGATAGTGACTCTGGAATCCAAAGAGATAGAAGCGTCTACATGCAAATCCCTGTAGCTTCCACAAGCAGCTACAGCTCGTCACCTGAATGAGTACCTATGCTTGGTGTCCTTGTGGCTGAGCACCTAAAATGGTTTTACAAAGAAAAAGATTTGAAAAGCAAACGGGTCAGAGCCCGAATGTGGAGTTATATTTTAAAAACCTGCAAGTGCTTTAAAAACATTTAAAACATTAAATGCAAAGTACATGTTAGGACGTGCACTCACATTATATTCTCACCTCTTGTCTAACTGTGCACTCCTAACGCAAGTACCCATCTATAACTACCCATACCACTAGCTAAGTGACACGTATCTAGCTAGACTGACAAGGGTTCTACCCATAATACTTGGTTCCATTTAACATAACAACGCTCGTAATTAAATAGGGGTTTAACGTGAACTCAGTTACTAAATATACCATCGATATAACTATCAGTTAACTCATTATGTAACTCGAAACAATACCGTAATATTTTTACAACATTAACATGAGGATTCCCATTAATTTAATGTATATTATACACATCATAAATATACGATACAAGCACCCCGCAATCTAAGCTATGGTGCACACATACTCTGCTATCAATCCCGGTACATCACGTACATAAGGATCACATATTCCGAATCTCTCAGGAATAGTTCAGATAACACAAATCACAAATAGTGGAGGCGAACACAGTCACCATCACATGGGTCACGCACATACCTACGCTCCCATGATCATGCAGACTTATTAATATCACAATAAGTCCTTCTATGACCTATATTCATCAAGGTACCAGTCTATATCCCCCCCGTAGGCACACAAGGATTAGAGGGTCCTAAGCGAACGTAACCTCCCGTGATAGCAAGTATGGTAGGTATGTCATACACACAATCCATATACCAATACTAAGTAAACACACATCTTAGTAATACCGTATTTTAATCGTAGTACATATTCTCATACTAACTATAATTATCACAATTCGTACTATTCCGATTTGTAATTATACGCGCCATAATTTCTCACGTCGTTATAGACACTCACGTCTCATCCCAAACCGTCCATGTAATACAACTCTCGTATATAATTCCTCCTCATAAATATCCAAATGTCCCAAGTTTATCACTATATCATCAAAGGAATGCTATCTATAACCTCGAACAAGTTTACGGAACTCCAAAAGTCAAAACAGTCTGAAAAGGATCAAGCTGTCAACTCGTTAGAAGTCTCATTCGAACGAGGTTTCGAACGAGTTTGGACTATCAGGTCGTTAGAAGTCTCGTTCGAACGAGGCTGTTCGAACGAGATCCCAGTTCATTCGAACGAACTGTCCATTCTAACGATATCTCGTTCGAACGAGATATCGAACGAAATCCCTACTCGTTAGTAACGACTGGTCAACTCGTTAGAAGCTCGTTCGAACGAGCTCGTTCGCGCGACCTGGGGGCTGCTTCTAACGACTGGCCAATTTCGGCCCAGATTTTTCCCCAATTCATTTTTAACCATTTTATCACTTCTAATCAAGTCCAAAGTTCATCCCAACAACGTTTTAGGGTCTATAATCAATACTAAACATATATAGTCACATCCTAACATGATTCTAAGGGATCAATCCACCCAAATATCAATTAAATTACAGCTTTCTACTCTTTTTCCAAATATCTCAAGAACATGAACCCTAACTACATATCATCATCAAATCCCAGAATTTAATTCGTTTTTCTTTCACCCAAACATGTATTAACATCAGATTTATTGTCTCCAAACTATTCTACATGCAATCCTTCTCAATTTCCTCAAGTTCTATGATCTAGACTACATGGGTTTTCATATTTATCAAGAACAAACCATAAATCCGAATTTTCTAACATGGAAAAGACATTCTCAGAAATTAAATGGAATAAAGTCACTTGCCTTGGTTTGATTTCTGACTTTGGTGGAGATTAGATGAAGTTTCTGCAGAAATTCCTCTCTCTCCAAGCTCTTCTCCAATGGTGGCTCAAGGTGGCTAGGGTTTTGATTTGGGGAAACTTAGAAAACCTAAATGACAACCTACGTAGCTTTCTAGGTTAATATGGGTTGGCTAATGGGCTTAATGGGTTTAATCCACATCAGATTTACATCTCTAATTTTCGTCACTTTTAATTCCTCAAAATGTAAAATTACCAAAATACCCTTTAAGTTACCGGTATGGCCTAAAAATACCCCGGGACCCAAACTATACCCCCGGCTAGTGTTTTCTGACTATATCTACCCTTCCGGACGCGTGGGCGCACTCAAAACGACCATACATATTATAGATTTTAAATTCACTTTTTATTATCAAAAACGCGGCGGTCCCACGCGTCTCAACAAAATTTCTAAAATGTCGTACATAAATCCCACGACAAATTTTATAATACCAAGTTCATATATAATCATATATGCACATAATCAAATACTAACTCGTATCACATTAGTATTTATAACCCGGATTAATTTCCAATTAATACGCAATTTAATTAATTAATCCTCAAAATAAATATAGTCAAAAGTACGGGGTATTACAATTAGATTGGGCACAATAAGTAGCAATTTCATCGTTGTTAAATTATGTGCCATGATCAGTGATAAAGGCATAGGACAAGCCATACCTGCAGATGATATTCTTCCAAATAAACTGATAAAACTTTTCATAAGTCATATCGATCAAGGGTTCAGCTTCCACCCATTTAGTAAAGTAATCAACAACTACAACCAGATACTAAAACCTTCCTTGGGTGGTCGGCAAAGTCCCGACCAAGTCAATTCCTAACATAGTAAAGGGCCAAGGTGAAGTGATTGGTGTTAGAAGAGCTTGTGGATTCTTGCCTATGCTAAAAAACCTCTGGCACTTATCACACTTGTTGGCAAAATCTGCATAATCTGCTCACGTAGTTGGTCAGTAGTGCCCATGTGTGTTGATTCTTTGCAATAAAGTTCTCTCGACTATATGGTCTCCATAAGACCCTTCATGGACTTCCTCAATCAAATCTTTTACTTCAGCTGGATGCACATAACATTGGAGACCCGCAGTCAGTCCTCTTCTGTACAACACACCATTATCTAGCACATATCTAATTACTTTGTATTTTAACTTTTTAGTTGTAAGTAGGTCGATTGGTAGAATTACATCTTCAATATAAGATCTTATGGGATCCATTAGCGATGGCCCTATGTCAACTGCAATGAAATTAACCCTCAGATCTTCATCAATGCTCCTATTAGCAAGTAGCTCAATAGGACTACTTCTTCTCAGCTCAGTTCTGGTTGCTGAAGCTAGCGGGGCAAGTGCATATGCTCGAGCATTTTCAAGTCTTGGAATTCTGATCATTTGGAAATCTAGCAAAATGAAGATTACCTTCAAAGATTTATCTAAATATTTGGACATCAATTATCCTTTAGCTTCTTATAAGTTCAACACCTGATTTACCACCAATAGTGAATCACTGTATACCACAACTTGCTCGACATGAAATGATTTGGCTAGATTTAAATCAGCACTCACAGCTTCATACTCTGCCTCATTATTGGAGGCTTGAAATTGGAATCATTGAGCGTACTCTATATCTATTTCATCTGGAGTATTGAGGATGATTCTTGCTCCATATCCAGTTGCACAGGATGACCCATCAATATACAAACTCTATATGGGAATATCGATGTCAAATGCTTGGTTTGTCAGAATCCTTAATGGAAGATTTTATCTTTTACCTCTTCATATTTCTTTTTCATCTCCTGTACTTCGCTGGAAGGATTTGGTTGATCGGTGGTAACTTCTTCTGGAGTTTCGTTTGCTTGCAGTTGGTGGGGTATATCTCCAGTAGGTCTGTTGACTCCTGAGTATTGGTCGGCAGGAGTTCCTTGTTGCTCGTGAACCTATAGATAAGTGAATTCTGTAATAAAATTCGCCACATCTTGACCTTTTAAATAGGACCTTGGTTCATATACAAGATCATATTCTCCCAGCTCCACAGCCCAATACATCAATCTTTTGTATTACTATGGCTTATCCAAAGCTTGCCTCAGTGGCATGTCAGTATATATACCACTATGGTATGAGCTTGAAAATACGGCTTCATCCATCTACTAGCCTCAACTAAGGTCAATGCTAACTTCTCTAGCCTAGGATATCTGACTTCTGCTCCTCGAAAAGCTTTGCTAGTGTAATAAACTGACTTTTGAACTCTATTTTCCTCCCTAATCAAGGTATAGCTAATAGCTGATTCAGAAACTGCCAAATACAAACACAACTTTTCTCCCAACATTGGTCGAGAGAGTAGTGTGGGTGCTCCCATGTACTTTTAAAATTTTAGGAAGGCCTTTTCACATTCATCGTTCCATTCAAAGGTTTTTCCACTACAAGAATTTGCACCATTAGCAACATACAAATTATGTTGTTAAAGTTAGAAATATGTTGCTAAAAGGTATTGGCAACATATTTTGCTATATTGCCAGTTTGTTGCCTATTGTATGTCTAGGAAACCCTTTGGCAACACAGTAGGCTTGTGTTGCTAAAGGTGTACTTTTGGCAACACGCAATTGTGTTGCCAAAAGTATTTTATAATTTGTCAAATTTATAATAAAAAATATTATTTGTGTTTCCAAAAGTCACTCAACAGCGACAAAAATAGTTGTGTTGCCAAAAGGTATAGCTTTTGGCAACATAAGAGTTGTGTTGACAAAAGGTTATTCATTTGGCAACACATGTCTTATGTTGCCAAAAGAAATATCTTTGGTAACACAAGAGTTGTCTTACCAAAAGGCTATACCTTTTGCAACACTGCTCTTGTGTTGTCAAAAGCCATACCATTGGCAATACAGCTCTTGTGTTAACAAAAGTTATCTTTTCGCAATCAAATATGTGTTTTCATATCCAAAGTGATAGATGTAGATGATAAATTTTGGAGACAAAAAATTGTGTTGCCAAAAGTACAATATTTTTATTTATTACCTAATATTGTTTTGCAATTGGAAGCACTTTTAAACCTGCACCTTTTTCATCAAACGTGCAACCTTATAATCAAAACAACATTACGCATTTTTCATACAATCATAAGTATACAAAGTTCCACAATTTTCAACCAAATCTCATAAATATGAATTACAAAATAATATTTCATCACAATCCAAGTAGAAAGGTACAAAATAAATGCCTCCCAATTAAGAACATAACAAAAGATGTAAACATGATCTAACCTAATACATTAACACATCAAAATATGTTAGAAAAATCCACGTAAACTAAAACGACGATGACAATATCGCTCCCCTACACTCTAAGAAACCGCAACTCTAAGCCAACACGAACATAATAACTCCAAGCAAAATTCATCATTAACTTGCACAAGATACAAAAATAAATGACTACATGGGTTTGTATAACATAAAATGCAAGTATGTTTGACTTGATCAATTTAAAACACTAATTAATTTCAGAAAATTTCGGCAGAGTTTTCTTTGTTTATTTATGAAATCCAACCTGTTTTTAATATTAAAATAAACCCAACAGCAAAAAACGCAGCTAAACCACCATTAAATCCCTTTCACCAATTTAATATCTAAAAATAGTATCCGATTAGAAACATAAACTTAAATAAGTATTCGAGTAGCTACGGACCTCGATCCTCCGTATCCATTGACTTTTCCATGTGTTGTAAATCCATTTTCATTCTACACAAAATACAAAATAAATTATAATCTATCCAACCTCAAAAGATAATAATAATTTATAACTATTATAATTATATATATATAAATATTTCTATATAACTGTGACATTGCGAGAGTTATGGATGAGATTAGATTCAATGTCAAAATCACGATAACCCTTTTGAGCATGAGGATAGCCAATGAAAATTCCAGCCTTGTCCCTTTCATCAAATTTATGTTTAATGTTATTATTGTGAGCAAAACATAAACTGCCAAAGACCTTTAAATTGAAATAAATTGGTTTAGAACCTAAGATAATTTCATGACGTGACTTGTTTGATAAAAGGGGTTGGCATTTTGTTGATAAGATATGTGTCCATTAGGACACACTCAGCCCACGAAGGTGTGCTTGAAAGAGGAGCACAACCTCACGAAGGTGACAATGTTTGCCTTCAACAACACCATTTTATTGGGGATTTTCAACACAACTATGTTGGTCAATAGCATCGTGGTCTGAAAAAAACTTTTTCATGCATTTGGAAAAAAATTCGTCTCCATTATCAGAACGCACAGCTTGTGTGGTTGGAAAAATAGAAGAATCACTACTTGAATGAACATAATTTATTCGAGAGTCAAATTGGATCATAACCATGGCAAAGAAAGTTTGGAAAATAATTGAAGTCTAAATTAATTGTATACATATATAACAGTTATATGTATATATATACATATAACTGTTATAACAGTATATATATGTATATAACTATATATATATGTTCAATTATATACATTATAACAGTATATATGTATATATATACATATATACTGTATACATATATACTGTTATATATATATATATACATATATACTGTATACATATATACTGTTATATATATATATACAGTTATTATATATATAGTTATTATATATAACAGTATATATTTTTTGTTAAGAACCTTCTATATCACTCAGGTAACAATTGGTATCGACTTACCAACATTGTTTGAGTTTTTCAAGTTGTAGACATTTTTGGGTTTTTCCTTTTTGTGAAGGTTCGTCCCTTTTCTTTTCAATAACTAATACTTATTGTATAATTTGTGTTTTAGATCGATAACATGGCCACACACAACCCACACACTTGACATGGAACTATAAATGCCAGGGGCTAATCGAATTATGTGGGCAACTATATAGCAGAAATAGCTTAAGTTACATCGATCCCGTGCGAGGCATTCGTCCCTCTTATAGGACCATTTTGTGTTTGTTTTACGTTTTCACCCTTTGATTGCATGTTGTTACGCTTAAGTCCAACTTTTTATAAATTTATGTCGCATACTTAAATCGGGATCCACGTGACTGCGCGATCGGTTCCTACGAGTCACATTGGTCCCATGCGAGGTGTTCGTGACTCTTACCAGACCATTTTGTGGTTGTTTTATTTGTTCAAATTTATGCCGTAAACTCAAATCGGGAGCCCCGTGACTACACGATCGGTTACTATGGATCATATTGATCCCGTGTGAGGTGTTCATGACTCTTACGGGACCGTTTTGTGGTTGTTTGACGTTTTCACCCGTTGATGGCATATTTTTATGCTTAAGTCTATTTTTTTGTAAATTTACGTCGTACACTCAAACCGGGAGACCCGTGACTATGCGATCGATTCCTACGGGGCACATTGGTCCCGTGTGAGGTATTCGTGACTCTTACAGGACCGTTTTGTGTTTGTTTTACATTTTCACCCTTCGATGGTATGTTTTTATGCTTAAGTCTAATTTTTTACAAATTTACGTCGTACACTCAAATCGGGAGCCCCGGGACTACACGGTCGATTCCTAAGAGTCATATTGGTCCCGTGCGAGGTGTTCGTGACTCTTACCGGACCGTTTTGTGGTTGTTTTACATTTTCACCCTTCGATGGCATATTTTTATGCTTAAGTCTAACATTTTGCAAATTTACGTCGTACACTCAAACTGGGAGCCCCGTGACTATGCGGTCGGTTCCCACGGGTCACATTGGTCCCATGCGAGGTGTTCGTGACTCTTACCGGACCGTTTTGTTGTTGTTTTATGTTTTCACCCTTCGATGGCATATTTTTATGCTTAAGTCTAATTTTTTGCAAATTTACGTCGTACACTCAAAACGGGAGCCCCGTGACTACGCAGTCGGTTCCTACGAGTCACATTGGTCATGTGCGAGGTGTTCATGACTCTTACAGGACCGTTTGTGGCTATTTTACATTTTCACCCTTCGATGTCATGTTTTTATGCTTAAGTCTAATTTTGTGCAAATTTACGTTGTACACTCGAACCGGGACCCCTGTGACTACGGGGTCGGTTCCTACGAGTCACATTGGTCCCGTGCGAGGTGTTCGTGAATCTTACAGGACCATTTTGTGGTTGTTTTATGTTTTCACCCTTCGATGGCATGTTTTTGTGCTTAAGTCTAATTTTTTGCAAATTTACGTCGTACACTCCAACAGGGAGTCCCGTGACTACGCAGTCATTTCTTAAGAGTCACATTGGTCCCGTGCAAGGTGTTCGTGACTCTTACTAGACCGTTTTGTGTTTGTTTTACATTTTCACCCTTCAATGGATTGTTTTATGTTTAAGTCTAAATTTTTTCAAATTTACGTCATACACTCAAACTGGGAGCCCCGTGACTACGCAATCGATTCCTACGAGTCACATTAGTCTCGTGCAAGGTGTTCGTAACTCTTATGGGATCGTTTTCTATTTGTTTTACGTTTTCACTAGTCGATGGCATGTTTTTATTCTTAAGTCTTAATTTTTTTCAATTTTACGTCCTATACTCGAACCGAGAGCCCCGTGACTACGCGATCGGTTCCTAGGAGTCACATCGATCACATGCGAGGTGTTAGGGCCTCTTACAAGACCATTTTGTGGTTGTTTTATGTTTTCACCCTTTAATGGCATGTTTTTATGCTTAAGTCTAATTTTTTTGTAAATTTACGTCGTACACTCAAACCAGGATCCCCGTGACAACGCGATCGGTTCCTACGGGTCACATTGGTCCCGTGTTAAGTGTTTGTGACTCTTATGAGACCGTTTTGTGTTTGTTTTATGTTTTCAACCTTCGATGACATGTTTTTATGCTTAAGTCTAATTTTTTTACAAATTTACATTGTACACTGAAACCGGGAGCCCCATGACTACGCGATCGGTTCTTATGGGTCACATTGGTCCCGTGCGAGGTGTTCGTAACTCTTACATGGTCGTTTTGTGCTTGTTTTATATTTTCACCCTTCGATGGCATGTTTTTATGCTTAAGTCTAATTTTTTGCAAATTTACGACGTACACTCGAATCGGGAGCGCCGTGACTACACGACCGGTTCCTATGACATACCTTTGTCCCGTGCAAGGTGTTAGTTACTCTTACGGGACCATTTTGTGGCTGTTTTACATTTTCACCCTTCGATGGCTTGTTTTTTATGCTCAAGTCTATTTTTTGTAAATTTACGTCATACACTCAAATCGGGAGCCCCGTGACTACGCGGTCGGTTCCTATGTGTCACATTGATCCCTTGCGAGGTGTTCGTAACTCTTACTGGACCATTTTGTGTTTGTTTTATGTTTTCACCCTTCGATGGCTTGTTTTTACGTTTAAGTCTATTTTTTTTTGCGAATTTATGTCGTATACTCAAATCGGGAGCCCCGTGACTACACGGTCGATTCCTACGAGTCACATTGGTCCCATGCGAGGTGTTCATGACTCTTACATGATCGTTTTGTGTTTGTTTTACGTTTTCACCCTTTGATGGCATGTTTTTATGCTTAAGTCTAACTTTTTACAAATTTACGTCGTACACTCAAACCGAAAGCGCCGTGACTATGCGGTCGGTTCTTACGAGTTACATCGATCTCGTGCAAGGCGTTTGTCCCTCTTACGGGACTGTTTTGTGCTTTTTTTACGTTTTCACCCTTCGATTGCATGTTGTTATGCTTAAGTCCAACTTTTTGCAAATATACGTTATATATGTTATATATGTTATATACAAATATATATATATATATATATTGCAATGAAATCAAAAATTAAAAATATCTTATAATGGTTATATATAAAAGAAATCAGAAATCAGTGGGAAGAAATAAGTTAAAAGAAATCAGAAATCCGAATAGTAAATAATTAATTAAACTTTCAGCAACAAATAATCAATTAAAATTTCAGCAACCATAATTATTTAAAATTTCATAAGAAGTAAGGCCATCTTCAGTCATTTTATTTCCAAATCAATTTCTATCCTACATGTCGGGCACCTCCTAGAAATTTCTATCCTTACGTGACAACATTTTTACAATAATGGAAAAGTACAAAAAATAATATATCTCCAATAGTTTACTCTCATTTGACAGTTTCCACCCACTTTCTACAACTAAAAAAGAAATGTGGGTTATGTGGGCACCTGTTTCGATTCCATGTCAGATTCTCTAACTGCTCCACCATTTCTACATCTAGAAATGGTGATTAACAACAACAAAACTAAACAATAAACTAAAAACTAATAATTAAAAACAACAAAACTAAACTAAAAATTGAAATTTTAGCATTTCTCTAACTGCTCCACCATTGCATGAGAGCTAATAATTAAAATTTCAGCAAAACAATAAACTAAGAACTTAACAACAACAAAACTAAACTAATTAACTAAAATATTAAAAAAATACCGTGAGTCCGTGTCTCTCTTCTGCTTCGGTAGCTGCGACGGCGCCGACGGGAGGGAAGAGGAGAACAAGGGTCGGTCGACGGGAGGGAGAGAAGAGGAGAACAGGGGCAGGCCGTGACAGGGGCACAGGGTCGGGGGTGACGGGAGTGAGGTGAGGGAGAGAAAAGAAGATACGGGAGAGATTCGAAGAGGGTAAAGGTGTGCAGCCTTGTTTTGAGGGCTGAGATGAGTTAGGGTTTTTAGTTACTTTAACACATAAGAAAAATAAGTAAGAAATGAAATAAAATACTTTTGGCATCAGAATATTTCTTGTTGCCAAAAGTGGGATATTTTTCTCAATACACTTCTATGTTGCTAAAAGTTAGGTCATGTTTAGCAACAAACAAATATGATGCTAAAAACTAAAAAAATTCCCCCTTTTATTTTACTAGCTTCTCGCTTGAAATTTTAACCTTTGGCAACGAATTTGATTTTATGTTGCCAAAATACAATGTAAAATGGTCTTTTGGAAACATAAATAAGATTTAGTTGCCAAAAGGGTATCTTTGGCAACAAAAATAGCTTGTGTTGCTAAATATTGTTGCTAATGGTGAAAATTCTTATAGTGTTCTGAGCACCTTAAACAACGATAAACATCTGTCTGTTGCTCGGGACACAAATCTGTTGAGTGCTGCTATACGCCCTGTTAGCCTCTGAACATCCTTTTTACTGGTCAGGGATTGCATTTCTATCAAGGCCTTGATCTTATCTAGATTAGCTTCAATGCCCCTTTGGTTTACTATATACCCAAGGAAAATTCCCTCCTGAACTCCGAAGACGCATTTGGTCAGGTTTAACTTCATCTGGTGCTTTTCCAATTAATCAAACATCTAGCTGAGGTCGGCAATATGATCAACAATTTTTTTAATCTTTGTTAACGTATCATCAACATACACCTCCATATTCTTGCCTATCTGCTCCTCAAATACTATGTTCATTGGTCTTTGATAAGTGGCACCTGCATTTTTTAGACCAAACGACATAACATTATAGCAATAAGTTCCTCAGGGAGTAATAAAGTAAGTACTTTATGTCTTCTGGATTTATTTTGATCTGGTTATAACCAAAATATTCATCCATAAAACTTAGCAGTTCATTCCTCGAAGTATCATCCACTAGTTGATCAATTCGTGTCAAAGAAAAATTATCTTTTGGGCATGTCTTGTTCAAGTCACTAAATCTACACACATCCTCCACTTACTATTTGTCTTCTTGATCGTAACTACGTTGGCCAACTAGTTTGGGTACTTCACATCATCAATAATGGAAACTTTTTTAAGCTTCTCCACATCTTCCTATATAACCTGGTTCTTCTCTGAGCTAAAAACTCTTCTTCGCTGCTTTACATGTTTAACCTCTTTATTAACATTAAGCTCGTGGCATAGAAAATTTGGGTCTATGCCATGCATATTTTCGTGGCTCCATGTGAATGCCTTCTTTCTTTATCTCAAGAAAGTCATTAACTCCTATTTAAGAAATGGACCCAATGGCTCTCCTATCTGAGTTATTCGTTATGGTTTATCATCATCCAAAATAATACTTTCTGTTGCCTCCATCACCTAGCCTTTTACAAGCTTTGATTCATCTCTTAGATCTAATGTTTCAACCTTAGATTCACTATTCTATTCAGATATATCCACTTGATAAGTGGTTGCCTTCCTCTTTACTTCTAGCATATCTTCCTCCTTGACAGATGAATATTAGCATTCCTGAGCTACTTTCTGATCTCCTTTCACTATTCTAACTCTAATGTTGGTCGAGAATTTCAGGCATTGATGAACTATAGAAGGTACAACTTCAAACTTCTTTAGACATACTCTTCCCATGATCATGCTGTAGGGAGAATGAACATTTTTGTCCATTACAAAGAATCTCACTTTCTTTGTCCTGCTCGCTTACCAGGTTTCGATCAACACATCTAGCTTGATTGTTCCCAATTGTTGATGTAAAAAATTAGACTATATCTAATTTTTCAATCACAGATAAAAATAAATAAGACAAAGAATTTTTAAAGTGGTTCAGCCTTATAAGAATGGCCTACATCCACTATTTTTGTTATTGTTGACTGTTTGGGAATTCTCGATAATAGATTTTACCAAGAAATTCCGGGGTCCCTTTACAATGAGGATGATACAATGTATTTATAGCCCTGAGGCTATACATGTGAAAGGGTAATACACCGTTATCCAATAGGTGTGTACATCTGTATGAGAATATTACGCATTCAATGCGCAATTAATCCGTTGGTTATCCTGATATTAATGCTCTGTACGAGGTACAGCTCGGACCGCCTAAGCTGCTCGGACCGCCTGAGTAGCTCGGTACTTATGAGTTACTCGGTGTAGTAATGCTCCTCGGAGAACACTTGTTGCTCGGAGCGTCTGAGTTCGTCGGGGAGGTTGAGTTCCTCGAAGTCAAGGTGTTGTTAAAAAATGCTTGTAGGTTCCATGTAGATTGACACGTGTCTCTTCATAATTAATCCACGTCAGCAGACTAAATTTGGTATCAACAGAAGCCCCCAATGTTTCACAGTTCGAGGTTTGAGGAGTGTGGAACATTCTTCTCGAAATATGGTGGGATTAAATGGTCATCCTGAATTTTAGGAGTATTTTCCTTGTATTTATTTTTCCTTTCAACTTCGTAGAATCGAACTTTTTGAATTTTTATTACCGCCTCGGTCTTCGCTCCTTTTTTGTCCTTTTAGCCACCGGTAGCGCAACCGTCTTTTTTGTAATCATTATTTTTACTCCTTCCCAAGGTAAGGTATTTAAGCATTGCAGAAAATCCTATCGTCTTTTACTTTTTCAAATCTGTATCTTTGAGTTTTCCATTTCTCTTGTGCGTTCATTCCTTCCATCGTTCTTTGTCAACTGATCCATCCTTTTTCTGTAAGATTTTCTTCCTTCTCTTTTATTTCCTTTATTCATCATGGTTTACCTTGTTGATTCGCTTGATAAATTTCATTCTGATTTTTCTATTCCTCCATGGGTCGTTTTGGAGGAACTTTCTGGTCCTTCTGATTATTTTCGTTTGGCTGAGGGACATTGGTTCCCCAGTCTCTTTGTGGCCGAATGTGCCTTTTCTTTTCCCCCAAACCCTTTGTGTCTGGAATTCTTTCAATATTTTGACGTGGTACCTACAAAAGTAGCCCCAATACATGGAGAATAGTTAATGGAGTCCATAGGTTAAATCAGATTCATGGAACCCGTATAGGAATTCCAGAAATTATATTTTGCTATAGATGGGTTGTCGGTGACAATACTTTTTATTTGAAAACTAGGTTATTAAATAGGGCTTTAGTGGTCAATATCCTAGATGCCAATAGGGATTACTTCGAGCATGGTGTTGTTATGAAAAATTGGCAACATGCTCCATTAACTGGAAATGATGTGTATCAGGGTCCTAGATGCCCTCCCTATGGTAATGGGATAGGTTGTTTTTTACTTTATTTTATTTTTGAAATTATGCTTTCTTTGTGTTTGATAAAATGTGTCACTGATATTTTAATTTTCATTTATTTGCAGTTGACAGCAAAAGAAGGTCTCCAAAAGAGACATAAGTTATTTTAAAACATCTGAAACTTATCTAGGGTTTGCATCATACTGTTGCCGACGAGCATATCAGATCAACTTCTTACTTGCTGCAGTACAAGAGTTACACCTCATCTTTTACTGCTCGTCCAGTGATAAGTGATATAGAACCAGCACCAGCTTCTGAAGGTTCTTCTCCTGAATCACATATTCCTCTTAGTGATAGAATGAAGAGAAGAAGAGCTCCTTCCCTCTTCGAGAAGTCTGCCTCTACTGATGGAGAGGCAAAGAAAAGCAAGCTTGATGTCCCAGAAGAAGGGATAATAAAAATCGATGCACTCCGTCCAGCTGCTACTATGAAGGTTACCGAGAAGCCCCCAGTGGCTCCGAGCAAGGTCGTTGCTCTAAGCAAAGTTATAGTCATATCCCCGACCAAGACTACATCCTTGGTCAAAACTGTTCCTGCTCCCCCAAGGAAGCTGAAGAAGAGCTCCTCTGATAAATTGGCTGAATCCTTCTCTCATCCTTTAACTGCTGGAAGTGGTGTGCCCACTTTTATTGCTCCGAGCTCTATCATGAGCTTGGTTAAGTCTTGGATTATCCCCGAGATCCAAGATGTTGAAGAAAATGTTTCTCGGGAGATGGTTACCAACTTGGCCGCTCGACATATTGCTTCTGTAAGTATTATTAATTTAAACTTCCATTTCTCAATGTTATATCTTTGCACTGACTTGCAATTATTTTCTTTTTCCAGTAGGTAACTTGTTTCAATACGATTTTGAAAAAGGATGAAGCTATCAAAGCTTCAAGCTCCTCGTTAGGTGTAGAGTAGGCTTTGGTAGGTCTGACGCAATCTCTGAAGGATTCTCGTCAGAAGTATGTCGATGATAAAGCTGCTTGGGAGAAGCAGCTCAATTCCACCGAGCAGGAGAGGGATCAGGTTGTTGAAGTTTCCAAGGGGTTGGAGAAGAAAATAAAAGATTTAGAGAAGAAGAATAAAGAGCTCGAGGGGAAGCTCCAACATGCTGGAGAGTTTGAAAATAAACTCAAGTTTGCTGAGGAAGAGTTGGGCAAACTTCGTGAAGCAGATCGCCAGAAGGACGAGGCAGAAAAGAAATTGAAAGCTATAGAGGAACTCATGACTGAGAGGATTTCCTTAGAGAAGGTGAAGAGGAAAATGGCTATTAAGAAGTCCTCTAGCGCTGGCTGGGATAAGGGGTGGAATAAGGGTTTGACTGCCATGATCTCCAAAATAGAGTATGGAAGCCTTAAATACTTTAGGGATGGTTGGGTCAGTGCTCTGAGAGAGATGAACGTTGATGAGAGTTCAGACCTATTTCAGCGACACATTCCTGGCCCCCCTCCATCTCCTAGGGAAAGAGAAGAAGATGAAGCTGCCTCCGAGGAATCCTCTATGGTGATGGGAGATCAGATTTCTCATCCCCCTATTGTCCAATCCTCCTGCGAGCAACTTCAACCAACCATTACTTCAACCGAGCAGCTTCCAGCACCCACTGAGCAACCATCTGTGCCATCCGAGCAACCTACCTCCTCGTCCTAGCCTCCCAAGAAAGTTTTAGGAGACAAGGAGAAGGTGTAGAGTTGTTCGGACTTTTCTCTCTGTTTATTTTTGTCCAATGTAACTTTAAACTATGTACTTCTCTTTTATGATGTAATAAAATTTGGAAATTTTGATTATTCGTACTGTAGATTCTCTTCTTCTGGCTCTGTTTGCACTCTCATTGACTCTTGCTATCTCTTCCTTTTACTAGTTTATGGCCAGGCTGGAATTGTTATCAGATCATGATACAAAATTACTGAAACAGTGCAATGAATGTTTCAAGGCTGGTCATGCAGATATGACTGAAGCTCAAATCGTTGATATACTCGGTCTAGATTCTTCAAAGCGAGCAGTTGAAGCATACCAGTATTTGAAGTGCCTGCTCGACCGTGCAGTGGCTAATAATGTAGCATATAATGAAATGATTAAAGACCTCCAAGGAACTCTCGAGGAGCTTCAACAACAATACAAGGAATCTATAGCCCTCTTGCACCAGGGATATGAGCAGAAATATAAGTAACTAAGTGTTGATAAAGGATATGATAAACTGGTTGCTGCCTATGACTTGAAAGAGAGAATTCTGAAGACCGAGGTCGAAGAGCACAGGCAGATAGCTAAGTTGCTGGAGTAGGAAAACAATAACCTGTGAGGAGAAGTATCTCAGCTGAAGTCTGCAGCCTCTACCTTGAGCGCTTTGATTCCTGTGAACGACGAGGGATTTTCTCTCTTGGAGGTCGAAAATTCCAATCTGAGAGATGAATTAAAAACCTTAAAGAGGATTGGGTATTCTACTTCTGCTCGGGGATGAGCAAGAGCAACTCAGATTACTGTTGAGGAACAAAGAACTTAGTCGGCCCTAGAGAACCAAGCCTTCTAATTGATGGCAAAGAACCAGGCATTAGCTACGATGTCTAAAAAGATTCAAGCCTTCGACGAGCAACTGGCTGCCCAAAATTCTGCCTTGGAGAATAAAATGAATCTGGTAAAGAATCTCCATGAGCAGTTAGAAAGATTAACCTACCAGTTCCACAAGCAGCCTAAAGAGTTCTGGATGGCTGGTTACAACGAAGCCCTTTATCATATTGACGACTGGATCCAACAGTCGAACAACGAGGGGTATAAGCAAGGATGGATGAATGCCTTAGGTGTACTGCAGCTGGAACAAGGTCATTATTTATGGGATTACCATAATCCTGGGTTTTTCGACCTACCAGTGCCATCATTCAAACTCGACATGAGCTGGATTCCTGCTCAGGCCATTCCTCAATGCCTGATTTCAAAGTATCTCGGTGACTACAGCCTTCATTCTAACTTCGAGATATCTCGCCCAGAGCACCTTCTTGATCGACCATCAGTAATGAACATCAGGATGCTCAAGGATTTGAACTTTATAAATTCCCCCTATGCCATAGACGATCCTCCTGCTAGTGAAGAACCTATTTCAAAGGCACAGGGGAAGAAACTAATAGAATATGATTCGTGATGTAATAAATTCTTATGTATTTTCATTCTTAATGTATTTTATTCTGGATTTAATGAAAAACTTCTATTTTTATTTGCAATATTGATTTTCGTTGTCTTGTAAATTTTTTGTAAAACATTTCTTTAATGAATGTGCATGTCTATCTGTTAAAAAGATAACAATATTGTGTTATTTTAAATTGCCGATCAACTAAAGTTGGTGTAAACATATTGTCGACTATCCTGAATTTGTGGTAATCAATTGATGACTAACCAAAATTGATGATATTTTTATTCCCAACCAATCGGAGTTGGTGGATTTTCTTCCCAACCAACCGTAGTTGGTATTTCTGGGAAATATTTTTATTCCTGACCAACCAGAGTTGGTGGATTTTCTTCCCAACCAACCGTAGTTGTTATTTCTGGGAAATATTTTTATTCCCGGCCAACCGGAGTTTGTGGATTTTCTTCCCAACCAACCGCAGTTGGTATTTCTGGGAAATATTTTTATTCCCGACCAATCGGAGTTGGTGGATTTTCTTCCCAACCAACTGTAGTTGGTATTTCTGGGAAATATTTTTATTCCCGACCAACCGGAGTTGGTGGATTTTCTTCCCAACCAACCGTAGTTGGTGTTTCTGGGAAATATTTTTATTCCCGACCAACCGGAGTTGGTGGATTTTCTTCCCTTTGTTGAGTATTGTGTAGCACTAGTATTACGCGAAAAAAAATTCAACAAAAGGAGAGAATTGGGTAGAACATTCACATTTTATTCATATTGAAGAAACTGCATTACATGAGGATTTACATCACTGATAATATTTGCGCAGATGCTCTGCATTCCATGCATTCTTAAACTCCTCCCCTTTTAAAGTTTCAATCCTATATGTCCCTGGGCGAACAACCTCTGTTACTTGGTAAGGCCCATGCCAATTGGCTTCCAGTTTGTTGTTCTTTTGAATCACTTTCTTTAACACATAGTCTCCTTCCTTCAGGTCGCATTTCTTCACTCTCTTATTGTAGAACAGAGCTGTTCGTTGTTGGTATGCAGCATTCCTGATTGCTGCTTCTTCTCTAACTTCCTCGAGCATGTTAAAATCTAACCTTCTCATTAAGTCACTGACAGGGGAATTGAAATTCAATACTCTGTGTTGGGAGGCCCAACTCGACAGGTATAACAGCTTCACTTCCCAACGCTAACATGTATGGATATTCTCCTATTGCTGCTCGGGGAGTAGTATGATAAGCCCACAGTACAGAATGTAGCTCGTTGATCCAGTTTGCTTTCGTGTCATTCAGCCTTTTATTCAAACCATTTAGCAGCGTTCTATTTGTCACCTCGATTTGTCCATTGCTTTGGGGATGGCCTGGTGCCGAATGGGTTTTTAAGATATTTGACTGATGACAATAGGCAGCGAACTCCTCGTTGTCAAATTGAGTTCCATGGTCTGTGATGAAGGCATGAGGAAGACCATATCTAGAAATGATATTCTTCCATATAAATTGATACACCTTGTCATAAGTCATATCGATAAGAGGCTCATCTTCCACCCATTTAGTAAAGTAATCCACCGCGACCACGAGATATTTAAATCTTCCCCTGGTCGTTGGAAGTGGCCCGACCAAGTCTATTCCCCACATGGCAAATGGCCAAGGGGAAGTAATGGGTGCTAATAACGCTTGGGGAGTTCTTCGGATAGAGGAGAAGCGTTGACATTTGTCACATTTCTTGTCATAGGTTATACAATCAACCCTCATCATTGGCCAATAGTATCCTTGCATCATCATTCTTTGCAACAGCGTTCGACCTACTATATGGTCTCCACATGACCCTTCATGGATCTCTTATATCAAGTCTTTCACCTCGAAGGGATGCACACATCTTTGCAAACCTGCTATAATTCCTCGTCTGTTTAGAATATCATTAGTCAATACATAACGAGCAACTTTAAACTTTAATTTCTTGGCTGCGAGTTTGTTAATCGGTAATTCCCCTTTCTCAATATATGCCCTGATGGGATCCATCCAAGATGGCCCTAAATCAAGGGTAATAAAGTTCATCGTCAGATCTTCATCTATACTCCGACCAGCTAAAACTTCAATTAGGATTGTTCTTCGTAGCTCGGTACGAGTAGTTGAGGCTAATCGAGCTAAGGCGTCTGCTCTTGTATTCTCCATTCTTGGTATTCTGACCAGCTGAACAATAATAAATTTTGATACCAATTCCATTACCTTTGCATGGTACTTAATCATCAACTCTCCCTTTGCTGTATATACACCAAGCATTTAATTTATAATCAATTGCGAGTCACTGCATACGATTACCTGCTCTGCCTTCATGGTTTTTGCTAGACTAAGGCCTATAATCATCGCTTCATATTTGGCCTCATTATTAGAAGCTTGAAATTAAAAGCGCAGAGCATATTCTATATCGACCTCGTCTGGACTTTTCAATATAATCCCAGCTCCACTACCTGAAGTGCATGATGAGCCATCCACTTATAGATTCCATATAGGTATCTCGTCCTCAAACTTCTTATTGGACAAAGTTCCTTGATGGAATATTTATTGCTCCATTTCTACCACTTATGTTGTAAAATCTTCTCTTGCCCTTTAACCAACTTATGTTGGTCTGGGCTTGGGTTTGATGATCCTGTAACATCCGCAGGTTGGTCTGACGATCCTGTAACATCCACAGGTTGGTCGGCGAGTAAGTTTTGATCCTTGGAAGTATCAGGATAGGTAAATTCTGCAATAAAATCTGCTACTGCTTGCCTTTTGATTGACGATCTGGGCTCATATACTATGTCATATTCGCCAAGTTCCAGTGCCCAGTACGTCAATCTTCCCAATTTTTCTGGCTTATAAAGAGCTTGCCTTAATGGCATGTCTTTATAAACTACTATAGTATGATCTTGGAAGTATGGCCTCATTCTTCTACTTGCTTCTATCAATGCTAATGCTAATTTTTCCAACCTCTGATACCTGATCTCTGCTCCTCGATAGGCCTTACTAGTGTAATAGATTGGTTTTTGTACTCCATCTTCTATTCTTATCAATGCTGAACTATCTTCATTATCCGACACTGCTAAATAATAATACAATCTTTCTCCCATCACTGGCCTGGATAACAGTGGAGGTGCTCCCAGATATTTCTTCAACTCTTGAAAAGCCTTGTCGCATTCATCATTCCATTTGAATGTCTTTTGGAGCGTTTTGAAGAATGAGAGGCATCTATCAGTTGCTCGCGATACAAATCTATTAAGTGTTGCTACTCGCCTTGTAAGACTCTACACTTATTTCTTCATCATTGGAGATCGTTGTCCTAATAGAGCCTTAATGTTTTCAAGGTTTGCTTCAATGCCTCATTGATTGACAATATACCCGAGAAACATGCCCTCTCGTACTCCGAATATGCATTTGGTCGGTTTCAACTTCATTTGATATTTACCTAATTGATCAAAGGTTTGGTTTAGATCAGTTAGATGGTCGACGGCTTTCTTGCTCTTCGTCAGCATATCATCAACATAAACTTCCATATTGCAGCTGATTTGTTCTGCAAAGACTTTGTTCATCAGCCGCTGATATGTTGCACCTGCATTTTTCAAACCAAAAGGCATAATATTATAACAATAAGTTCCCCTAGGGGTAATGAAAGAAGTACTATCCCTATCTCCAGGTTTCATTTTAATTTGGTTGTAACCAGAATAAACATCCATGAAGCTCAGCAGCTCGTGTCCCGAGGTAGCATCCACTAATTGATTAATTCGGGGCAAGGGAAAATGATCCTTTGGACATGCTTTGTTGAGGTCGGTGAAGTCTACACACATCCTCCATTTGTTGTTATTCTTCTTTACCATTACCACATTTTCTAACCAGTTTGGATATTTAACATCTTCTATAAAGCAAGATTTCAGGAGATTCTCGACCTCCTCTTGTATAGCTTGATTCTTCTCGGGGCTGAACACTCTTCTTCTCTGCTTAACTAGCTTGATCTCCTTATTCACATTGAGCTCGTAACATAAGAAATTTGGGTCTATCCCTGGCATGTTCTCATGGCTCCATGCAAATGTTTGTTTTCTGCTTTTTAGAAAAACTATCAATTCCTGTTTTAGTGAGGCATCCAATGACGAACCTATTTGAGTTGTTCGTTCCGGGTGTTCGTCATCCAGAATGATATTTTCAGTAGCTTCCACCACCTGACCTTTGACAAGCTACGACTCATCTCTAGGATCTAATGTTTCAATCTCTGCACCTTCATCCACTTGATAGGTAGTAGTCTTTTTCCTAGATTCCTCCAGTTCTTCCTGCTCGGCAGATGAATATTAGCATTCCTGAGCTACTTTTTGGTCACCCTTCATAACTCCCACTCTAAAATTGGTTAGAAATTTCAGATATTGATGTACAGTAGATGCTATGACTTTAATTTTTTTCAAACCTACCCTTCCCATGATGATATTATAAGCCGACTGGACATTCTTATCCATCACGAAGAAACGTACTCTCTCTGTTCGACAAGCAAGCCATGTACTAATAAAAATATCTAACTTGATCATCCCTAGTGGAAAAACTTTCTCTCCAGCAAAACCGAGGAGGGGCCTGTGATAAGGCTCCAACTGAGACAGCTTTAGATTTAAACTGTCGAAGCATGAGTAGAACATAATGTCTGCAGAGCTACCATTATCTACTAGTACTCTTGAAACCATCACTTCCTTCATCCTCATTTTGATCACCAGGGGGTCATCATGAGGATACAGGACACCTGCGAGGTCATTTTTTGAGAAAGCGATGACCAATTTTTCTTTGTTTACCTTTCTCGGGCGATCATCCTTAGCTACATTTATTCATTGAATGTATGAACAAGCTTGAGCCTCATTGAGGTAAGATTTTATCTCTGCAGTAAGGTCTCCACCTCCTGCATCTCCACCTGTAATAACATTACAATCAAATGACCCAAAACGTATTGAAAATACCTCACGTTATGGCTGCCTTGGTCTTTTGGGGAGATCGGGGTCGTCTTCTGGATCATCTTCATGGTCTCTTTTCTTGTTCTCCTCTGCTCGATGAGGAGATCTAGACCTCTGTCTTGCTCGGTCACTGCTTCTTTATTCATTTCTACGATCAACATACATTGCGAGCTTTCCTCATCTGATGAGTGCCTCGATCTCATTCTGAAGAGCTATACAATTTTTGGTCGTGTGTCCATGGTCTTTGTGGAATTCGCAATATTTGGCCTTATTCCTCTTGTTAGGGTCTGACTTCATTTTTTCTGGCCAGTTTAGCTCCTCGCTGTTCTTGATTTCTTCTAGAACGTGGTTGATGTCTACCTTCAAAGGAGTATAATTTTCAAATTTTTTCAATACTTCCCATGATGGCTTTGTTTTTGATTGCTTGTCACCACCATTGTTCTTATGCTCTTTCTTCTTAGCCTTATCGACCTCCACCTTGGTCTCTTTGGTATCCATATTCTTCTTCGCAGTCATAGCCTCCTCGATATTCATGATCTTGGCCACTTTTGCCATCAGTTTTGACATGGTTCTGGGTGGATCTTTGGCCAAAGTGTAGTACAACTTGTTGGCCAACAGCCCACTCATCAAAATAGTAATCGCTGTCTTTTCTTCTTAATCAATAACTTCGAGTTTCTCGTTATTGAAACGAGTTATATAATCCCTGGTGCTCTCACCCACTTTTTATCTAACACTTAACAGGTGTGCTACTCATTTAACTGGTTTTGCTCCAAAATAGAAATTTCCAATGAAGAGCTCGGCCAGTTGAAAGAAAGTTGAAATCTTACCCCGAGGAAGGTTATTATACCATATTTGGGCAAATCCGGTAAGAGTTCTCGAAAATGCCCTGCACCTCATCTCATCTGGCACAGCATAGATGTCAGCAGCAGCTTGGTATTGTTCTATATGAAGGACAGGGTCAGCTTTTTCGTTATATTTAGGAGTCACAACAGGCGCTTTGAACTTTGACGGTGTGGGAAAATCCACAATTGCCTGGACAAAAGGTGTCCCTTGGACAAAATTTCTTTGTAGATGATTTTTAGCCTTATCCATTTCCCCTAATCTATCCTCCAGCCTCTGAATAGAGCCTTTCCAAGCATAATCCTCGTGCATGTTGGTTCGAGCAATTAATCGTGTTAAATTTGCTTCCTGAGATCTTTCACGACGAGTAGTTGGTCGTGATTGGGCAAAACCCTCCCTTAGATCGGATGGTTGTCGGAAGCTCCTCGACACAGCTTTGGGAGGACTTCTATTCCTCCTTGGGACCAAATGATCAAAAGGAGATGCGCTACTTAATCTCTCCAATGCACTAGTCCTTTTTGGAGAGAGGGTGACATTTTGTTCAGTATTTGTGGCTCGTATTGACGAAGTTCGACCTGGTTGATAAGAAAAATCATCAGATCTCTCAGTGCGATATGAATCGGTATGCCTAGTACACGAAGAAAGTAAACGGGTGTTTCTTTGAACACTTCGTTGTCCTGAAAGGGTCGAGACTCCACCCTGGATAGTTTGTATGAGCTGTCGCATAGTTTCTTGCATGGTTGTCTGGTCCTGAGCCAGATTTGTCATTATTCCGGCCAGATCTTGGATGTTTGGTGGAGCAAATGGATTTAGAGGGTTTCTAGCGTTTTGATTGTTGGATTCAGGATTGTTAGCCATTGGTGATGAATTGTTTTTAGTGAAAAATGATAACTACAGTCGTTTTCCATGGACGGCACCAATATGTTGATGTAAAAAATTAGACTATATCTAATTTTTCAATCACAGATAAAAATAAATAAGACAACGAATTTTTAAAGTGGTCCAGCCTTATAAGAATGGCCTACATCCACTGTTTTTGTTATTGCTGACTGTTTGAGAATTCTCGATAATAGATTTTACCAAAAAATTTCGGGGTCCCTTAACAATGAGGATGATACAATGTATTTATAGCCCTGAGGCTGTACATGTGAAAGGGTAATACACCGTTATCCAATATGCATGTACATCTATATGAGAATATTGCGCATTCAATGCACAATTAAACTGTTGGTTATCCAGATATTAATGCTCTGTACGAGGTGCAGCTCGGACCGCCTAAGCTGCTCGGACCACCTAAGATGCTCGGACCGCCTGAGTAGCTCGGTACTTATGAGTTGCTCGGTGTAGTAATATTCCTCGGAGCGTCGGAGTTGGTCGGGGAGGTCGAGTTCCTCGAAGTAAAGGTGTTGTTAAAAAATGCTTGTAGGTGCCATGTAGATTGACACGTGTCTCTTCATAATTAATCCACGTCAGTAGACTAAATTTGGTATCAACACCAATCAAAACACCTTTTTACCAGAGAATCCAATGAGGGGCATGTGGTAAGGCTCTTGTTGGATAAGTTTTAAATCCAAACTTTCAAAATAGGGATAGAACATAATGTTCGTTGAACATCCGTTATCCACTAATGTCCTTGCTACCAATACGTCTTTCATTCTAACTCTGATCACTAAAGGATCATCATGAGGATACAGTACTCCAAATAGATTGTTCTTGAAAAAGCTAATTATGAGCTTATCCTTGTTGACTTTCCTTGGTCGATCTTCCTCACCAAGGTTGATTCATTGGATATAGGCACAAGATTGAGCCTCATTGAGGTAATCTTCCTTTCAGCTATATGATATCCTCCTCCTGCATCCCCACCCGTAATCATATGGCAATCAAAAGATCCAAAGCTGAGTGTGAATACCTCTCGTTCAGGTTGTCTAGGCTTCTTGGGGAGATAAGGATCATCGTTATGGTTCCTCTTCTTATCTTATCTAGGCTGAACATGTGATTTAGATCTCTGTCAACCTCTATCGATAGCTCTTCCACCAGCCTGCCAATCAATAAATTTGTTCAATTTTCCTCTTCGGATGAGTTCCTCTATCTCATTCTGGAGAGCAATACACCGGTTGGTCGTATGACCATGACCTTTGTGAAATTAACAATACGTGGACTTACCCGTCTTATTAGCAGGTGGCCTTAACTTTTAGGCCAACTCAAATCATTGTTGTACTTGATTTCTTCCAGAACATGATGTATATCTACCTTTATGGGAATGTAATTGGTAAATCTTATGAGCCGATCTACGCTTTCTTTTACTTTCAAATTATTGCGCTCATTGTGATTCTTATGCTCCCTCTTATCCGTCTTCCCTTCAGACTTCGCTTTCGCCTTTGCATCTGAGTTCTTTTTAGCAGCCATAGCTTCCTTGGCGTTCATAATCTTCATTGCTTTGACCATCAATTTCGTCATCGTCTTTGGGGAACTTTTGCCAAAGTATAGTAGAGTTTGTTGGGGAGCAAACCACTCATAAGGGTAGTGATTATAGTCTTCTCCTCGTAATCAATAACTTTTAATTTCTCATTGTTAAAATGAGTGATATAATCGCTGGTACTTTCTCCCGCCCTCTGTCTCACACTAAGAAAATGAGATACTCATTTTACCGATTTGTCTCCAAAGCATAAATTACTAATAAATAGCTCGACGAGTTGTTGGAAACTATAACCATGCCCTCGAGGAAGACTATTTTACCAAATTTGAGAAGATCTAGTGATTGTTCCTGAAAATACCCTACACCCCATCTCATCGGGAACATCATAGATATTAGCTTCTGCTTGGTATTGTTCTATATAAAGAATTATATCAGTCTTCCCATTATACTTGGGAGTGACCACTAGAGCTTTAAACTTAGTCGATGTAGGGAAATTATTAATGGTTTGCACAAAGGGATATCCCTTAACAAAACTTCTCTAGAGAGGATTTTTAGCCTTGGCCATTTCTCCCAATCTATCTTCCAAATGCTAAATAGATCTCTTCCAAGCATCGTTGCCAGCACCAGATTTATTGGTGGTGGCTCTTTTATACTGACCAACTGATTGTGTTGAGCTTTCCTCTTGCGATCCTTCTCTTTGACCTGATCGAGAAATTCATTGGGAGTTCGATCTGTATTAGGCTGAGCCTTCCTTCAAGTCACTTGGTCGTCGAGTATTTCCTGATGCAACCCGAAGGTAATTTCCCCTCCGTCCCAAATGATCGAAAGGAGAGTCCCTAGTTAGTCGTTCTAAGGCACTCAATCTTTCTGGAATAAGGGAATGTCCATAAGAGGAATTAGTAATCCTGATAGAAGAAGTTGCTCCAGGATGGTACGGAGGATCCCTTAAAGTTATGGAATGGCTATGCCCAACACTCCTTATTGGCAACGGTGGCATACTCCTTTGATTGGACTATGCAAGAACTCTAGCTTGAAGAGTTTGAGACAATGATCTTATCGTATCCTGCATAGCTCTTGACCTTTGGCTAGGCTAGCCAAAATTTTAGTTAAATCGTTGTTATTTGTAAGGGCAGAGGGAATAGGCGAAAGTCCCTCATTTCTTGTACTTGTTTCACTGATATCAGACATGTATGATGAAGTAGTGAAAATGTTTAGCAATACATTCCCACAAACGACACCAATCTGTTGATGCAAAAAACTAGACTATGATTAATTAATTGATCACAGATAAATAAGTAAAAAAAATAAGACAAAGAGATTTTTAAAGTGGTTCAGCTCTATGGAATAGCCTACGTCCACTGTTATGCATTGCTTGACTGCATTGATTTTTTTTGGTCCCTTGCAATGAGGGTGTTACAATGTATTTATATCCCATGAGGGGTGTTAAGAGTTGTCATCTGAAAGGATTGAATGCCATCATTTGTTAGGCCTTTACATCAATACGTAATGAGAATTAAATATAAGATTGTTGTTGCTTCATTGGCTATACGGGTTGGATTTTTGGTCGTTGGTCGGTCTTCCCAGTTGGTTGGTATCCTTTGTTGGTCGGGTTTCCTTATTGGTCGGTCTTATCTGTTGGTCGGGCTTCCTTGTTGGTCGAGATTCCTTGTTGATCGAGGATTTGTATCATGCTTACTTGGATTTATGCCACATTGGATGACACGTGTTGGCTTATAATTGGTCAATCAATCTATTGATGCAAAAAACTAGACTAGGCCTAATTAATTGATCATAGATAAATAAGTAAAAACAAATAAGACAAAGATATTTTAACAGTGGTTTGGCTCAATCGAATAGCCTACGTCCACTGTTATGCATTATTTGAGTACATTGATTTATTTTTCGGTCCCTTGAAATAAGGGTGTTACAATGTATATATAGCCCACGAGGGGTGTTGAGAGTTGTCACGTGAAAGGATGGAATGCCCTCATTCGTTAGGCCTTTACATCAATACATAATGAGAATTAAATATAAGATTGCAGTCGCTTCATTGGCTATACTGGTTAGATTTCTGGTCGTTGGTTAGTCTTCCCAATTGGTTGGTATCCCCTGTTGGCCGGGCTGCCTTGTTGGTCGGTTTTCCCTGTTCGGGCTGCCTTGTTGATTGGGGATTTGTATCATGCTTACTTGCATTTATGTCACATTGGATGACACGTGTTGGCTTATAATTGGTCCATATAAGGTGGTGAATTTTGGTATCAACACTATTGATTTGGTATTATTCATCCGAATACTATTCCACAAAAAATTAAATTACTTCTAAATATTATACTACTTTTATAAGGAAGGGGGTAAGGCATAGATTCTCCAAAAAAAAATGAAAATAAGATTTTTATTCCACTCACATCACAGAAAAAATACAATTTAGGCATATTTTCCAATGCCCATAAATTTGGATTGTATTCATTTAGGATATTGCAAGCGCTATGCTATCGGAATAACAATTTGTTCATATGGGGCCCTTAAAATCGAATTTTGGATAAACTTAAAATATGAAAGTTGTCAAGAACGTGATTTTCTACACAAAAAATACATTTTAGGTCTGTTTGTTCATCTCTAAAAAATTGTGTTGTTTTATTGCATTCAAGATTTCATGTAAACTTTTTATGTTCTTGAGAATTTATTATGTAAACTACACTGTGTTTTATGGGTTTTCATATTGGTGTCATGGTTGGTGGGGATATACATGTATTTTTTTTGGATAAGTGGTAGGATTTTTTGTGATTCCATATTTAATTTAGTATGTATGGAGAAGGATTTTAACCATTTTGGCAGGAACAGGTCTTCCAATCTCAATTTTTCCAAATTTCCATATTTTCATTTTATTAAAAAAAAAACTAGCTTCAGTTTGGTAAGTGAGTGGAAACCATTTGTGTGGGTTTTAAAATAATGGGGGTTATAGATTGATAATTTTGGTTTATATAAAAACACCCTTGTTAAAAAGAGGGCTTCTACACCGACACAGATTTGCGACATATTTGGTGAGACACAATGACGTTTCGCACCGATTTTGGCTAGTGTCGCTGGCGTGACCCACATCCATAAGTCAATAGTCAATACCAGTGTGACACATCATTGTGTCGCACCACTCTGTATCGGCCTAGCATTTGTGTACTGAAAATTAGTATCTTGAGTTTCACCAAAACCTGATTCTATGGTACTTGAATCATATAATTACTCATATTTAAGAGCCCATATGAAGATCATTTATCTACCACGTAAACATGGAATGATGGTGCTACCATAGTCGACCAGACTTTAGATAAGAGAGATAATTTCATGCTTGGTTGTACCCATAGACAACTTGATAAGGATTGTCAGATTGTTTTCGAGGAAATCGCCAATTTCTCAATTGTGGTTCCTTTACCATGAAAAAGTAGCTTGAAAAGAGAGAAAGAGAATGTGTATCTCTTCCTGAAGTTAATATTTACTGGAAGCACAATTTCCAAAAATATGAAAAATAAAAATTACCACAGTAAGATATAAATGTAATCTATTATCATGATTTCTAATACATATAATTTATTAAATGTTATATTTAACATTTAAATCATATCAATAATGTATAATTCATAATCCAATTCAATTATATTAAGTTTAACTAAGTTAATCAAGTATATAATTTCATGAATTAGAATCACTAAATTTATTCACCGAAAATCGGAATTTATAAAGGTTTGATCAAAATTTTAAAAAAAATCATAATTATCTAACCATAAAGTTTAGAATTTATATGAAAAATATTTAGGTAGAAAATACTACTTTTCTCATGAGAGGAGATAGTAGAATTATCATGCCTTAGTTGAAGAAAAACTTTCAAAATAATAAGGAATAATAGTAGAAGAAGTCCCTCCAAAATTGATCCTCAATTAATGAAAATAATCTCCCAAACATGTAAAAGAAATCCCTTTTGAAAAGTAGTTGAATTCGCCTCCAAAAATATTTTAGAATTAATCCAAAGTTGTCACAAATATTTTTCCAGAAAAATATAATTTTTTACTAGAATAAAATAGTGTAATTTTTTTTATGTAATGGTGTAATTTTGGTAAAAAGTGGATTAGATTTTTAGGTTAAGTTGTGTAGTGAAAATGAGAAGGAAGTTTTGTTTTGATGTTGATTTTTTAGAGGATGAAGAAGAAGAATGAGAGACTCTCGGTTTTAAATAGTACTATTTATGTGGTATCCGATGTCACTAAGATAATGTTTTTAATTTTAAGAATCTAATACTGCATTGAAATAGTACCTATTGGAATAGTACTATTTGAGTTAGTACTATTCGAAATATAATTTTTTTAAACTCAATTTTCATCTAAATAATGAATCAATAAATAGAAATTTCCCAAAATTTAATTTTTAACTATTATTAAACATCCCTAAATTATGAGGTATTACAATCTGCCCCCCCCCCCCCCCCCTCCCCCCCAAATAAAAGAATTTCATCCTTAAAATTCACATTTACCCGAGTCAAAGTAATAATCTCATATAATTGAGTCAAATACTAACACCTCATATAAATTATTCAAAATACTAACAACTCATATAAATGAGTCAAAACAGATGGGGGTAATGTTTCCTCATCAAATCCTAATGCTCCGAGATGAATTCCTACTCATTGTGGTAATGTTACTGTACTCGTATTAATAGTATTTTCTTGGGATGAAATTTTTGTATTCGTCGATCCAAAATACTCACCGACTGCTCAGTGTATGACGCATCTAAGTCTAACTCAATCTATCCCACATCAATATGTTGATATGCATCCCTAGGGTGTAAAAACGAACGATGTAGAAAAATGTGAAACACATTATGCACCCGTTCTAGGTGGTTCGGAAGTGCTAGAAGACACTCAAACTTTCCTATCTTTTCTGTTATCATGAATGTTCAAATATAATGAGGGGCCAATTTCCCTCCCTTTCCAAACCTCATCACCCCTTTTATAAAGGAAACCTGCAGTAACACTCTCTCTCTCACCTGAAATTCCATCGATTTCATATTCTCACCAGCACAACTCTTATTCTTGTCATGAATGACTTTAATAGACTCCCTAATCAATTTGATCTTTTCTATAGTCTCTTGGATGAGTTATGATCGCAACTATCTACCCTCACATGTGTCTAACAACATACCGATGATTTCCACGGTCTCCCATAAAGTGCCTCATAAGGGGTCACACAAATGGACTTCTAAGAACTATTGTTATATGCAAACTCCACCAATGGCTAATGGGTCTCCCAATTGCATTTGAAGTCCAATACCCATGCCCATAACATATCCTCTAACCTCTGGTTGACCCTTTCGGTTTGTCCATCCGTATGTAGATGGTATACATGCAAGGGTGCAATATAGTCCCCATGGTCTACTAGAAACTCTTCTAAAAACTTACCACAAATGTAGGTCCCTAATCTGAAATGATAGATAATAGGATCCCATGCAGTCGAACTATCTCAGATACATACAAATGTGCAAGCCTATTGGTCAAATAATTGGTACAAACGTTCAAAAAGTGAGCCACCTTTGAGAGATGATCAACAATCACTTAAATATAATCATGTTATCCATGTGTCAAAGGTATACCCATAATGAAATCCATTGAGATACTATCCCATTTTACTAAGGAATGGGTAGAGGCTAAAGCATACCAAACGACTTCTGATGGTATACCTTCACCATCTCATAAGTAGTGTATCTCGATACGAACTAGGCCACATCCTTCTTCATTTCGCACCACCAATACCGACGCTTCATATATTGGTACATTTATCACCACCTGAATGTACCACAAAATGTAAACCACGTGTCTCCTATATAATTGTTTGTCTCAACTCTTTGTCCCAGGGAACCGCCATCCTACCCTTATAACATAACCCACCATCAGACTCCACTGATAATAAATGCACACCGATAGTAAGAATCTCCGTCATTTTCCCCTTACATATGTCATCCTATGACTTCCCCAAAACACTCGTACCACGATCTATGGAGTCATTATAAGCATACTTATCAGTTCCCTGTCGTCTTTACTAAGCCCCACTCGACAACCTAAAGGGCTGAGAGACTACCACTGTATATTCAGCTCAATGTGTCTTCCACAATGTTAGCCTTTCCTACGTGGTAGTGGATTATGAACTCATAATCCTTGATGAATTCGATCCACATGCGTTTCCTCATATTCAGATATTTCTATGTAAACAGGTACTATAGGCTATTGTGATCACTAAAGAGCCCAAATTTCTGACCCCAAAGATAGTGCCTCCATACATGCAATATAAATACTATGGACACCAACTCTAAGTCATGATTTCGATATTGAACTTCGTGTGGTTTAAGCTTCCAATAGGCATAAGAAATTGGCTTGTCCTCCTACATCAAACCCCCACCTAATCCTGCAGAGAAGCGTCGGTGCAAACGAATAACTCTACTCCACTCTTAGGTAAAGCAAGAACCGGTGCAAAAGTTCATTTATCCTTGAGAGTGTCGAACACGTGATGACACCTTCTCCCTCCAAAATAATGGCACACCCTTTTTTATTAACTTCATCATTGGTCCTGCTATCTTCGAGGAACCACAAATGCATATTCAATAATAATCATCGAATCCTAAAAATCTACGGACCTTAGTTGGATTCATGGGAGTTCCCCAAGCTAACATAACTAGAACCTTATTCGGATCCAGATATAATCCCTACACCGATACCACATGCGCCAAAACTTCACTTCTTGCTTTAAAAACTCGCATTTGGATAACTTCTCATAAAGTTTATACTATCACAACATTTGTAATGCAATCTACAAATGTCGTCCATGCTTCTCCTCTTTCCATGAATAAATCAAAATATCATTAATGAAGACTATGATGAACTGATCTAAATATGGTTAGAACACCGATTCATTATTTCATGAATACAACTAGAGAATTTGTCAACCCAAATAGCATATCTCATAACTCAAAAAACTATAAAGAGTCAAGAAGGATGTTGTGAGCATATCCTCCATTTTCAGCCTCAAATGGTGATAACTAGATAAAAAATAAATCCTTGAAAAAAATCTCCCTCCAACTAATCGAAAAGATCATAGATCCTAAGTAATGGGTACTTATTCTTCACCGTCAACTTATTCAACTCATGGTATTCGATACACAATCACAAACACCCATCCTTATTTTTTACGAAAAAAACTAGTGCACCCCAAGGTGAAGTGCTATGTCGAATGAAGCCCTACTTAAGTAATTATTTAATATGATCTATAAAATATTTTATCTCCACATGACCCATGTGATAAGATCCTTTAGATATAGGCTTCGTTTATAATGCTACGTCTATCACAAAATCAATCTCTTGACTAGAAGGTAAACTTGGAATCTTGTCAAACATATTAGTGAACTCCTAAACTAGTGGAATCATATCTGGGTACACTGTGGTTTCCTTATGAGGATCCTTGTCAATAAAGTACAAGTGGGTAGTATCCCCACTATAATGTCTAGGCATAGTAACTAAATACATATCCTAACCTAGTATAGAAAACATGATGGCTCTACCCAAACAATTCATCTGATCCCCAGATGTACATAACCAATCCATCCCCAATATAACATCATACGTGTGGGTATCCAAAACTACAACTTAGATACAAAGCTTAGACTACCAATATACTTTCCTACCCCATCACAAGTCTCGATAATATGAGTATATAGGCCTAAGGGGGTAATTATGGATAAAACTCTAGTGCATGGAGTCAGAATCATCCTTGATATTCCCAAGAAGTGTTTTGCAACAAATGAGTGTGTGGACCCTGTTTCAAATTAAACTCTGGCTAAAGTTCCAAGACTATAAAACGTACATTCAACTACCTATATAGGCGCTAGGTCATCCATGGGTCCCACTTGATAGACTCGGCCATACTATAGTTGAGGTTGAGTCTCTATGATGAGTGGTGGTGGTGGTGGTGGTGGAAGTTTCGTTGGATGCCTCGAGCGGGAATAGAGAGTATTTGTAACTGTGGCTGATAGTTTGTCCAAAAACCCTATTAAACTTGTTTATACTATACGTGACCCTGCTGGCCCTGATTGTACTAGCCCTGTTGGTCCCTAAACTAGCGTTGCCTTTTGTCTTGGCATTGGACCTGGACATGCTGTATTTACTGAACGACCATGTCATTAGGAAATGAACTAGACCTATGTCTTGTACCTCCACATCTGAAGAAAAATTCTATGAATGGATTAGGAGCGAGACCCACCTATCGCCGAGGGAGGTGATGTTGTTATTGCCTCCTACCTCCCTGAGGGGGCCCCTGTTACTGGGATTTAGACTAATTGGGTTAAAATTTCTTCCACTGTCCTTGGCTCGTTTGGCCCTCGCATCCCCTTCTGTCCCTCCATGCTCCTCCATCAGTCTTGGGCCCATTAGTTTGTCCTAACTTATTTAACCTCTTCTATGTTCAATGCGGTCTAGACAAAAGAACAAGTTCCACCCACTAAATGTCCATAGATAACATATATTGGTAACCAATATTTTTTTTCTCGGTGTTCATGTCCTCGAGGGAAAATAAGGAAATTTGGTAAATTCTATCTCGTACTCGGTAGCAATACTAGTCCCATGCTAAAGTGATATAAACAAGATATGCTTCTGCGTGAAGATGGATTCTGAAAAATACTTGTCATTAAACTTCGTAATGAACTCTTTATACTCCATTTTATCTCTCTATCAAACTATAGTCACACTTTCCCACCAAAGAAGAGCATCCTCTGTCAAACGAAAGGTAGACCAAACCTTCTTTTGCACCTCGGTGCAGGATATAAGCCTTGAGTGATACTCAATGTCCCTACACCACTGCATTTCCACCAACGGATCTGTAGACCCCGAAAATATTGATAAGATATTCTTCATAAAAGCCTCAGTGACTTTTTCCCACTAAGCTAAGGGAGCTCGTCCAGCTCGCTATAGGCCCTCGACTGGCCTATCTTGTCTCCTCGCAACTAGCCTGTGACAACCCGCCTACTAAAATAATAGGTGGCCAGCCCAATACTCCAATAATCATAGGAATCATAGATGGTCCATTCTTAGCATCACTGTCGATTAACATAATAGTATGAGATAACCACCAATCATTTTAGAAAACGGATTGTCATATACGAAAAATTTTAAAAGTAAAAGAGAAACACTTAGACAATCCCATTTGTAAAAACGGTGGGTATCAAAAATCGATGAATAAGGTATGATAATACAATAAATAATCACCGAATAAGCTGTCGGTGCACAGACCAATACAAATGATATGTTAAGTATTACAATCAATATTTACAATATTATAAATGAGTGCAATACCTTGGGCAAACACGCCCGAATAACTATACTGAACATAACTAGAGTACAGAAGAAAGGAGCGTCTACTACAAGTATCCTACAACATCCGCAACATGCTGTAGCTCCATGACAATTGGAATGGAATATGTAAATACAGATGTCCATGCGGAAGAGAACCTGTAACGGCAAGGAGTATGCAGAAACAAGGAAATATAGAAACCGGTCAGGGACGGGTTTGATATGATTACCATGTGACTAAAATGCATGGCAGGTAAGTGCGTAAATCTCTCGCAGATAACAATAACATTCCTCACCTCTAAATCTTGCAGCAACCTAGCGCAATATAAATGATGCTCAGGTTATAGAAAGAACAGAAGGCTAACTTCTCCCCAGTCTCAACACTATGCCCTATTCGTGCGTGGGGTGTCTCGCAAAGCGAAATCCAAACAAGGAACCCCCCCAATACACTACTACTTAGGCAAGGTTGATCGTCGAGATCCATTAGACCCTAAGCACAAAATAATAAATGAATACATGTGTGTGCATAAGTGTAGGAGGTCACAACTACAGCTACTCAAGAAAAGTAAACATGAACCCAATCCAAAATCTAACGGAACAATTCCTAATTCTTTCTTTAGGAATATATATATATGGTAAATTCATTTTATCAAATGTTTACCAATAATTCTCATTTCAAAACTTTCTTTACCAAATTTTATTTCCTTTCTTCTATCCAGGAAAAATACGTAATTTAAAGCAAGTTTTATTATCATAAAAATGCTTTACTTTCATATCATATCATCCATTTTCCTCCTTCCATCCGAAAAATGTATTTAACGTCCCATTTCCCTTCTTATACTCGGGAAATGTAAATTAAAGCCATTTTATTATCATAAAATGCTTTAATAACCAATAATGTCCCACATTATTGAATCATAGTTATATATCATATAATATAACGAAATCTAAGACCGCCCGTTCGGGTTTCCCCACTGTGCGCGCCCATAAATGGCTATCATCTTCCAGGGCCTCCAAGACAACCTGGGATCCTATCGAAACGTCGGGAAGCGACCATGTGCCTGCGGGATAGTCAAGACCACACCCGGAATCTCCTAACCAGCGCAAAAAAATATAAACAAACGCTCACATGGCCTAGGGACTATATCCACCCTGCATCATTAGCCAGGGGGCTTCACCACAACGCTCGCGACTTCCCTTATGATAGCGATTTAGAGAGGTGTGTATCCATAAATTAACATTTATGAAAAACATTACTTTTTCCATTTTTGAAAACTCATATTTTATATTTCTAAAAATCATTCACTTAGCCATTAAGCACCAAGTTTTAGAAGGTGCAATATATTCTTATTAAGTCATATTTTATAAATGACCTAAGACCCCAAAGTGCCACTAACCTCAAAATAGCCTCGAATAGTTTATATAATTTATAAACCCTCAAAGTGAGTCTCCATAATGGAGTGTCTCTCAAAAGCTCAATCTTAATATTTTAACTTCAAATATATCGTTAGGTTAACCTCCTATATCAATCGGACATCAACCTAATCCAAACTAGTCCTCGGGTAAACTTAAATCTCCATTATTAGCCTAGGACATTAGTCTACCCAATACAACCCTCTAGGACTCCCCCTTACTTCCCAAAGGAAGGTTCCTAAGCCTCGAACCTAAAAGAAACGGGTTAAAACAAAATAAGAAAATCTCACAAAAACAGGGGAACCGAATCGATTCGCCCCTTGGGCCGAATCGATTCGCCCTTGCGAATCGATTTGCTAAACAGCCGAATCGATTCGGTGAGCAAAAACTGACCTTCTGCAATTGCCGAATCGATTCGCTTTAAAACCGAATCGATTCGGTCTGCAAGACCTGTAACCCTCTCCTTATCCGAATCGATTCGCCCTTGGGACCGAATCGATTCGGTCCTGAGATTTTGCCCAATTTGGGCTACGGGGTGTAAGAACCCTAAAATCCCAAAAACCCCAAAACTTGATTTTTCCCAACTTCAACAACAACAATTCGACCTAAATCAATCCTACACCATTTATAACTAATATAAACTCCTCAAATCCAATTAAAACTAAGATTTAAAGGTTTAAACATCAAAATCAACAAATACCCATTTATGGGTTAAATCTCCAAAACCTAACTATACATGCAATTTATCACATTAAATCAATATCTAGCAAGTAAGAAACTTGTCTCGGGGTTCGTAGTCTCTGATCCTCTTCCGGTAGCAACGGAAATCTGGTCCAAATCTTCATCTCTCTCTCTCTCTTTCTCTCTCTCGATTTCTCCCAACTCTCTCTTCTCTCTCTCTCTCTCCTTTGGCTTCTAACACAAATGAAGAAAGAAAAAGGGGTGGGGGACTTATACGGGTCTCAAAACATGAATCCCCACTTTTAATTGTTAATACACCACTAAAATGACTCGTAACCACTTAATTGAGTCATAACCCCTTAAAAATGCCCAAATCCCCAAAAATTACAACTGGGCACTTATTTCGACTATCTCGACTATTCTAAAAACAACCGCACCCCCTATTTTGGCATTCGGGAAAGTGTGAACTATTTTTACGTTCCAATTCTATTTTAATTCATTAATTATACCCGATTTAAATATAGGTCATAACCGTCGTTTTACATATAACGACGCAAAATACGCAATATAACACTATTTACCTTCTCATAATCGGTAAATAGACAAAGCGTAGTAAATATTATCCCTAAGTCTCACGGGAAATAATATTTACTCCAACATTCCCTATTTTATAAAATTAGCCCATTAGGCCAAATAGTATAAAATAGTCGCTCGAAAACTTGGGTTGTTACATACTCCCCCCCTTAAAGGGGAATTTTGCCCTCAAAATTCGGGCGTAACCCATAACCATAAAAAGGGTATACTATAATAAAAGTATCGTGCTATCATACTAGAAAACCCCCGAATAGAAATGTCCCCATAGGACTCAGAATAAGGTCATCGCTATCGATCTCAGAAACTATAGATCCTACCCTTCTACTACGGGAGGAGATACCCACACAAGCTCGGTACTAATTGCCTTACTTTCCGAAACGCGTTACCTCTACTAGGGAATAACTACACTAACTTACAATCGCTAATCCCAACACTACTAATTTCTATTCGCGTTGGCGTAATCCTCAAAAGTCTACTTGCTTACTGAACCCAATCTAAAGGAAGGTCCCCGGACCACTCTCGGGCCCAGGAATATACTATTCGCTGTTTCCATTCCAACGAGTAGACAAGGCATATTGCCATCTATACTAGGCTATGCACGGCCTAACGTTTATCGAAAACGATTCGATCTATTGCACGGAAATTCGATCCATAAAAACTACTACTCCGATCTCTCCTTCATCAAATCCACCCCTCCACTTACATGTGGTAGGATATAACCCATATCCCAACGGTTCCCCATTTCTCCCTGGAGACTTTACTTGTACCTTGACACGAATATCTCATCGCGGTTCACTACTGTTACTAGAAACTGCATACAGATCTAAAACTCCTACTAAGAAGAGTTGGACGCACACCTCCCGCTTAGTCCGCCCATTTCCATTAAGCAAGTAGCGATTGATCAAATGATCCACAGTTTCTTCAACTAGAATCATGACCGTTACATTATCGACAATTCGATAAAAATGTCCACGGATATACCCATCCTCGTTCCACACTACTCTCTACATACCAGTAGTTGAAAGGGTCAATCATGGACCTGAACGCTCTTACAATAGCGCCCCCTCAGTGAAGCTCACTCCACTTGGCATTCCATGCCACGAATAAACCCTAAGATGGTCTCTACTCGGCGCCTATGCTACTCCCGTTCGCATTGCCTTAGCGAAAGGAAATATCCTAACGATAGTCCTTCATGGTCACAAACTTGTTATTCGTGAAAAGACTCCAAATTCTTGCCCAGGAGAAATGCCTCTAAGTCTTTAAGGCAAATACTACCGCCATGAACCTTAAATCAAGCATGGGATGACACGTAGTAAAAAAAAATGTGAGACACACGAACAATAGGTCCATTCTCCCATATTAGCACCTCCTGTTCCTGGCAAAGACTCGTTCGTTAAATCCACTCTCGATCATAACAACACGAGTGCAGGAGAAAAGTTAGCTTATACTTCAACTCCTCCAAAGGTAGGTTACCCATGTAACCCTCTAATTACGAGAGGCCTCACCACTAATGGCCTAACATCCTAACGAGATCAAAATCCCATACTTCTCGTTTAGGGACCAAATCCTACTTAGAGTTAACCCACAACTTATTGTGGTCAACTCCCAACCATCTTCCTAAACTAACGCCGCATGCCCTAAGGGCCTAGCATCCTAAGAATCCTAAGGTCAATCTATCTATCCTAACCTAGTCGTATGAGTATAACACTAAATATCCCTAGTGTCCAAGACCTTTCTCGACTTTCGACATTAGCTCGGTTTCATGTGTGGGACGTCTCGCCGAAGCGAAATCCAAACAAGGAACCCTCCCGTTACACTACTACCTCGCATTGTCAGTCATCGAGAAGTAACGGTCGAAGACACATGATCGGGATCGACGGAATCCTAATTAGAAACTCTACTACTACACATATACGTCTACGTCTTACCATAACAATCGACTGAGGCATTTACTTTCAGTAAGATGCCACCAATACTCTACCCCAAGAGACACATATATCTCTAAACAAATGGCCTTCTCATTAAGGCACAACCATAAGTCCCTATCGGACTTTCATCATCATAGTCTTCCCCACATCGATTTAGAGGAAAACTATCATCGTGCTCATATATCGCACATGAACTAAACCCTTAATCACTCATATACGTGATTCTTGGCTAAACCTTCCAACCCAGCACTTAACCAACAGAAAAGAAAAGAAAAGAAAAAAAAGAGCAGAAAAGAAAATGCACATCTCTCCACTCCCAACGTCGTTAAGGTTCATGCGTGGAGCGTCTCGCCGAAGCGAAATCCAAACAAGGAACCCCTCCACACAGTCACCTTAACTAGCCGGTCATGGAGATAAGGCAATAGCATACACAAGCCAAGCAAACAAAATAAAAACGAAAACAAAAATAAAGGAAACTATCTACATAACGTAAACCACCTCTATAAAGTCTCACCCGTATCCAGGAGAGATATTATAGAACAACTAGTCCTCCTCTAGAGCTAGAAATAGGATAGCCTCGCGATTCATTCGCTTGCTACCACACCAACCAATCTAAGACTATCTCTACTCGTATAATATATAATACAAGTAGCACGTACCACATATATTACCACTCGCCCCATAACGAGTGAGAAGGAAAAAAATACAGAACTCCCCTATCCTGGAAGTCACATAAATATACTTACTATATATAAAATACGTACTGATACCATCATAAGCTCGATATACGCACCCGAATCTAGGGCTAACGCCATACTACTCCATCTTACCTAAGGAATGCACCACTCGCACCCTAGTTGGATATTCCACCAACTTACTAGCAAACCTCCTTGGCTACTACCAATGGTTCTAAGACACGACATTCTAGTCTTACCCGAACTAAACTACTTCCATCAATGACTCAACTAGGAGTCCTATTCTTGCCGGTTATCTTCAATCGACAAAATCAGAACGCATAGTTCCCTTGACTTCTTCAGCAAGGAGAACATCCTACCAGCCTCCCCGACCTTAGCTCCACGAGCCTTCCCCAGGTGGATGTTCACCAGTGGGGTCTCATGAACACTACTTTTCCAAAAGTGTTTCCAACACTTACTTACGAGCCTAGCATTTCCACTGAGAGGCTCTCTCTATGGGCAAAAACATTCTGCCCCACCAAAACGAGGCGACTATCATATCCGCCACTTCAACCTTACTCCTAAGGGTGAAAGGTTTTCCTCAACGCCCTTCATCTAACGACTTACAAGCCTCACACGAACGCGTAGAAGATCTTTGGGGTCCTCATACCATAGCAGGAGAACGAAATCTCTCAAGAGAATTCAACGACCTTATTCCTAAGGCTCTACATCAAATAGAGAAAAACGCAGAAGACGTGAAACATCCGCACAGATTCCTAAGGACTCTAGAACCTAATGCTCTGATACCATCTGTGACAACCCGCCTACTAAAATAATAGGTGGCCAGCCCAATACTCCAATAATCACAGGAATCATAGATGGTCCATTATTAGCATCACTGTCGATTAACATAATAGTATGAGATAACCACCAATCATTTTAGAAAACGGATTGTCATATACGAAAAATTTTAAAAGTAAAAGAGAAACACTTAGACAATCCCATTTGTAAAAACGGTGGGTATCAAAAATCGATGAATAAGGTATGATAATACAATAAATAATCACCGAATAAGCTGTCGGTGCACAGACCAATACAAATGATATGTTAAGTATTACAATCAATATTTACAATATTATAAATGAGTGCAATACCTTGGGCAAACACGCCCGAATAACTATACTGAACATAACTAAAGTACAGAAGAAAGGAGCGTCTACTACAAGTATCCTACAACATCCGCAACATGTTGTAGCTCCATGACAACTGGAATGGAATATGTAAATACAGATGTCCATGCGGAAGAGCACCTGTAATGGCAAGGAGTATGCAGAAACAAGGAAATATATAAACCGGTCAGGGCCGGGTTTGATATGATTACCATGTGACTAAAATGCATGGCAGGTAAGTGCGTAAATCTCTCGCAGATAACAATAATATTCCTCACCTCTCAATCTAGCAGCAACCTAGCGCAATATAAATGATGCTCAGGTTATAGAAAGAACAGAAGGCTAACTTCTCCCCAGTCTCAACACTATGCCCTATTCGTGCGTGGGGTGTCTCGCAAAGCGAAATCCAAACAAGGAACCCCTCCGATACACTACTACTTAGGCAAGGTTGATCGTCGAGATCCATTAGACCCTAAGCACGAAAAAATAAATGAATACATGTGTGTGCATAAGTGTGGGAGGTCACAACTACAGCTACTCAAGAAAAGTAAACATAAACCCAATCCAAAATCTAACGGCACAATTCCTAATTCTTTCTTTAGGAATATATATATATGGTAAATTCATTTTATCAAATGTTTACCAATAATTCTCATTTCAAAACTTTCTTTACCAAATTTTATTTCCTTTCTTATATCCAGGAAAAATACATAATTTAAAGCAAGTTTTATTATCATAAAAATGCTTTACTTTCATATCATATCATCCATTTTCCTCCTTCCATCCGGAAAATGTATTTAACGTCCCATTTCCCTTCTTATACCCGGGAAATGTAAATTAAATCCATTTTATTATCATAAAATGCTTTAATAACCAATAATGTCCCACATTATTGAATCATAGTTATATATCATATAATATAACGAAATCTAAGACCGCCCGTCCGGGTTTCCCCACTGTGCGCGCCCCTAAATGGCTATCATCTTCCAGGGCCTCCAAGACAACCTGTGATCCTATCGAAACGTCGGGAAGCGACCATGTGCCTGCGGGATAGTCAAGATCACACCCGGAATCTCCTAACCAGCGCAGAAAAATATAAACCAACGATCACATGGCCTAGGGACTATATCCACCCTGCATCATTAGCCAGGGGGCTTCACCACAACGCTCGCGACTTCCCTTATGATAGCGATTTAGAGAGGTGTGTATCCATAAATTAACATTTATGAAAAACATTACTTTTTCCATTTTTGAAAACTCATATTTTATATTTCCAAAAATCATTCACTTAGCCTTTAAGCACCAAGTTTTAGAAGGTGCAATATATTCTTATTAAGTCATATTTTATAAATGACCTAAGACCCCAAAGTGCCACTAACCTCAAAATAGCCTCGAATAGTTTATATAATTTATAAACCCTCAAAGTCAGTCTCCATAATGGAGTGTCTCTCAAAAGCTCAATCTTAATATTTTAACTTCAAATATATCGTTAGGTTAACCTCCTATATCAATCGGACATCAACCAAATCCAAACTAGTCCTCGGGTAAACTTAAATCTCCATTCTTAGCCTAGGACATTAGTCTACCCAATACAACCCTCTAGGACTCCCCATTACTTACCAAAGGAAGGTTCCTAAGCCTCGAACCTAAAAGAAACGGGCTAAAACAAAATAATAAAATCTCACAAAAACAGGGGAACCGAATCGATTCGCCCCTTGGGCTGAATCGATTCGCCCTTGCGAATCGATTTGCTAAACAGCCGAATCGATTCGGTGAGCAAAAACTGACCTTCTGCAATTGCCGAATCGATTCGCTTTAAAACCGAATTGATTCGGTCTGCAAGACCTGTAACCCTCTCCTTATCCGAATCGATTCGCCCTTGGGACCGAATCGATTCGGTCCTGAGATTTTGCCCATTTTGGGCTACGGGGTGTAAGAACCCTAAAATCCCAAAAACCCCAAAACTTGATTTCTCCCAACTTCAACAACAACAATTCGACCTAAATCAATCCTACACCATTTATAACTAATATATACTCCTCAAATCAAATTAAAACTAAGATTTAAAGGTTTAAACATCAAAATCAACAAATACCCATTTATGGGTTAAATCTCCAAAACCTAACTATACATGCAATTTATCACATTAAATCAATATCTAGCAAGTAAGAAACTTGCCTCGGGGTTCGTAGTCTCTGATCCTCTTCCGGTAGCAACAGAAATCCGGTCCAAATCTTCATCTCTCTCTCTCTCTCTCCATTTCTCCCAACTCTCTCTTCTCTCTCTCTCTCTCCTTTGGCTTCTAACACAAATGAAGAAAGAAAAAGGGGTGGGGGACTTATACGGGTCTCAAAACATGAATCCCCACTTTTAATTGTTAATACACCACTAAAATGACTCGTAACCACTTAATTGAGTCATAACCCCTTAAAAATGCCCAAATCCCCAAAAATTACAACTGGGCACTTATTTCGACTATCTCGACTATTCTAAAAACAACCGCACCCCCTATTTTGGCATTCGGGAAAGTGTGAACTATTTTTACGTTCCAATTCTATTTTAATTCATTAATTATACCCGATTTAAATATAGGTCATAACCGTCGTTTTACATATAACGACGCAAAATACGCAATATAACACTATTTACCTTCTCATAATCGGTAAATAGACAAAGCATAGTAAATATTATCCCTAAGTCTCACGGGAAATAATATTTACTCCAACATTCCCTATTTTATAAAATTAGCCCATTAGGCCAAATAGTATAAAATAGTCGCTCGAAAACATGGGTTGTTACATAGCCCTCCTGAAAGAGCTATCAAATAACTCCGGGTGTTATTGGGCTCCAAGTGGAACTATCCATGTGCATCCGGTGTAGGGACTACTAGTATGGGGTGAACGGGTGTTGTTGGTAGTGCGGTTGCTATGGGATGTGGTTGCATAATGCATGCAGCAGAATGTCTCTTCCTTTTTTATGTCATTTGAAATATGACACGAAATTCTTATTTTTATTACCCATATTAAGACAAGAGTACAAATAGAATGATCTATCAATGAACGCTACACGGACGAATAAGATAGACCTATGAAACCTACGTTTCTTAGGACCATACTCTGCTACCAACTTTAACACCTTATAGTTTTTAATAATTAGGTTGATCAAGTCTATTTATTAAATAAAACAATTTGTCATTTTAATTTAAATATCATCCCTAGCATGAAATAAGAACCACCGAATAAGGATATATCAAAGTAAAGAGCGTTATGAGAAATAATCAATGATCATATAATATCTATATAATTTATTATGACTGTTATATAAATTAAAAACTATCTGTTAAGAACTAGTACATGCCAAATCTCCCAAAATCATATTGTCTACAAATTTGAGTACAAATGCTAGGAATACAATAAACCTCGCATCCCTCAATTTATTAAAATAAATAAAGTTAAAAGTAAGTTCAACACCTATATCTCCAAAACTCAGTGGCGCCTGGAATAAAAGACTATGTACTCGAGTGGAAAACTAGGTCGGATACGCTAGAGCACCTGAAACAATGCGACGAGTCAGGTCCAACACAACAAGATAATAGCTAAGCCTTCATGTAGCAAAACTATCAATCATGAGTATACATAATAATTCTATAGTTACTAAATTAACTATTATATAAATATATAAACTTGGACTAGCCCTCCATTTGTTGAGGGGTCTCGTAACACATAAGCTGCCTCATGAATATATAATCAATTTAAAGATTCCATTGATAAATAAGGCTCGTGATCATATCTAGGACCTCACGTATGTGAAATAAAATGCAACTCATAACGTAAAATAAATCCACATCATAAACACAAATCCAACCTCACTGTATCCACCACAAACACCACCAATAATAAAATTATTGTAATCGTGTCTAGTCCCGAGTTTTCTTTGGGGTCACCAAGCCCCACAATACATAACCAACTTTATTCACCCAAAATATACACAATAAAATTATAATAAAAGTGTCAACATGCGTAAGGTCATTAACATTAGAGTAATATATATCCACTCTTGATATAATTATACAATTTAGCTTTCGCACGTCACTAATGTATTCTATTATCTTTTACATTTTGTCTTTAAGTTTTCAAATTCCCTTGAATTACATCTAAATATTGTACTACTTTTAAAAGGGACGAGTGAGACATAGATTCTCCACAAAAATTAAAAATGAGATTTTTTTTCACTCACATCACGTACAAAAATACATTTTAGGCATATTTTTTAATGCACATAAATTAAGATTCTACTTATTTAGGATATTGCAAGCATTATGCTGTCAGAATAATAATTTGTTAATATGGTCCATTTATAATCGGATTTTGGGAAAACTTAAAATACGAAATTTGTACATAACATGATTTTTTACAAAAAAACTCGCGCAGCGTCTCAATTTACGCCTTCTACAAGGGATAAACAGTTAACTTTTGTATAACATTACTACACGTTGGAAAATATACCTTGTTCAGTGACCTTTTGGGAATTTTGTTAAAATATAAAACTTTTAGAAAATTATATTTTTCATAAGACTATGACGTTTCGTAATTTTCTGAGCATAGTAGTTTTTAAACATTTAAGACTATCTCATATCTTCAACATAATTCATAAACCCAAAAATGAAGAAGTTAATACGACATGAATTTAATATACTATCATGATTTCGAACACATATAATTCATTCAATGTTATATTTAACATTTAAATCACACCAAGAATGTATAATTCATAATCAAATTCAGTTATACAAAATTAGACTAAATTAATCAAGTATTTAATTTCAAGAATTAAATTCATTAAATTTATTCACTAAAATTAGAATTTATGAAGGTATGATCAAAACAAAATAAACCTTAATTATCTCTACATAAATTTTAAAATTTATATAAAAACTATTTTGGTAGAAAATACTACTTATCTCATGATAGGAGAGAGTAGCATTATCATGCCTCAATTGAAGAAGATCTCCAAAAATAATAAGGAAGAATGGTAAAAGAAGTCCCACAAAAATTAATCCTTAATTAATGAAAATAATCTCCCAAATGTGTAGAAGAAATCCCTCTTGAGAAGTAGTTGAATTGGCCTCCGAAAATTCTTTTGAATTGATCCAAAGTTGTCCCAAATATTTTTCTTGAAAAATATTATTTTTGGCTGGAATAAAATACTATAATTTTTTGATGTAATGGTGTAATTTGGGTGGGAAATGGATTAGACTTTGGGGGCGAGTTGCGTAGTGAAACGAAAAGTATGTAAGATTTTGGAGTTAGTTTTTGAGAGAATAAAGAAGAAAAATGATAGACTCTCAGTTTTAGACAGTGTTTTTTCTTAAATAATACTATTCATGAATAGTGGAATCCAATGTCATCGATAAAATAGTATTTTTTTAAGAATCCAATGTTATTTGAAATAGTTTTATTCAGAATAGTACTATTTGAAAAATACTATTCGGAATATATTTCTTTAACTCAATTTTCATTTAAATAATCAATCAATAAATACAAATTTTTCAAAATTTAATTTTTAACTATTTATAAATACTCCTAAATTACGATGTATTACAACTGTGATCATTTGAAAAATAGTAATAACAAAATTTGGCATAAAAAGCATTCGATGGGCAAAGAAACTTCAACACGTGGTAATGTGAAATTATGGATGTCTTTATTCAACAAGAGATTGAAATTTCTCTTAAATATATGATATAAGACATGAAGGAGGGTGATTGGAACAAAATGAACTGCAAGGCTTATGGTTATATTCGTCCTTATCTTGGCAAGGATAAAAAAATATCCTTATATGCGCGAGGCCTCGGAGCATAGATTATGGAAACAACTAGAGGGCATGAACATGACGAGGAATGTTGAAAATTGGCTCTATTTGAAGAAGAAACTCTTCTAGTTCCACTACGGATAAGGTATTTCTATGTTTGTGCATTTGGACAATTTTAACAGAATTATCGTTGATTTGTAAAGTTTGTATGTTAAAATTGACGACAAGGATAAAGCACTATTAGTGCAAAATTATTTACCTGATTCGTATGAATATCTCATTACCACTCCATTGTACGAAAATGAAGATAAAATATATTGACGTCTCCATTACCTTAATGAATAATGAGGTTAGTAAGATGGATAAGAATGTATATAGAGACTCCACATCTGAATTGTTGGTTATTAGTGGCAGAGCAAATGAAAGGAATTATGGTACCTGTGAAAGATCTTTATCTAAATTGAGACGTGGAGCATCAACTTTAGGGAGGAGAATTCTTGCCAAAGATAAGTGTGCTTTTTATCACCAGAAAGAGAATTGGAAGAAAGTTTGTCCTAAGATAAAGAAGGACATGAAGAATCCCAATAGAAATGTTATGAATAACGACATTGAAGAGTCATAATTTACTCTGTTTATTTCACCATTTGGATCCAGTCCACGGGAATAGATTTTGGATTCGAATTGTTCCTATCATATAGTAAGAGTGATGGAAGACGTTGGATAAGTACCAGAACGGAAGAAATATCTTATCTCACTTGGTGCTTTAGAAGTTAAGGATTATGAGATCATATTAAAATGTGATGGAGCGAAGGTCTCACATGGAGCCCTAGTTTTAATGAAGGGTACAAATAAGAGTAACTTGCATTTTCTCCTTGGAAATATAGTTATAGATGTAGTAACCACCTCAGAAAGTTCAGAGGAGGTTGCATCTCATGCTACCAGATTATGACACATTGGGACATGTAGGAAAGAAGGCTTTGTAGGGATTAGTAAAGAAAGGTTTATTAAAAAGTGTCAAGACCTGCAAGCTTATATTTTATGAACATTGTATTCTGGGCAAGGAGACAAAAGTCAAGTTTATCACATCATTACATTGTACGAAGGGGACTTTTGACTATTTTCACAAGGTTGTTTGGGGACTTACCAAAGTTTCATATTTAGGTGGTGTAACAACCCGAATTTTTTTAAATGAGAATTTTTAAATTAATTTCAAAAATTGAAGAAAAATGAAATTTTTGATTTTATAAATTTTATAATTTGAAATGTTGGTTTTTATATTTGAAAAATAGAATTTCAAACGGAATTGAAATCGGAATTAAAATGGAGTTTTAATTGAATTTTTATTATATAGAAGAGTCCTCAAAAGAGAAAACTCTCTAAGAGTCCTCAAAACATAAAAATATCTACAAAAAAATAATATTTTTAGAAATTCGATCGTCCGATCGAGCTAAATTTTTCACGGCAGTCATGTCTCACCGATCGCTACAACATATTAAAATTTCAAGCCATTCTGAGGGTCCGATCGTCCGTAATGATTTTTCGAGTGTTTGTATCTGAGTAGAACTCTTTTCTTAATCAAACTCTTAACCCTTTATATATCACAACTAATTCGTGGATGGAATTTTCAAATCATGTTGTCTCAAACTTTTCAACCAGAAGACCTCTCCAAAATTACTCACTTTCATCTACAAACCATAGCCCCAAACTTATTCAAGATTTCAACCTTAGATTTGAAGGGTTAATTGGTATTTTCTCAAGAGGAGTTCAACCTTGTACTTAGAATTTTTGTCCAACTAATCACAGGCATGTTTATCCTAATCTTTTCCCTTAGTGTTATGTGTCTTGATTGTAGCCTCCATGAAACTCATGTTTTCTAAAATAAGTTATGAATATAATTAATAAAGAGATAAATTTCAGGACTATTTTGCATGAAATATTAATGTTACCTAATACTTATAACTTTGTTGTTCTTCGGGTTGTATTGGCTTAGTCGGTCGTATTATGGGCATGTGTATGTAGAGGAGCCCTTAGAAAGAAAATTTTGATATTTCTTGTGAGAACCCAAGAATAAATTAATTACTTGTGTTGAAAAATAATAACTATGATAGCACTTGCATGTAGTTATTATTCTGAAAATCACAATATTTATGTCTCCTTGATTTCCACTATTTAGATGAAAAATTTTAATTGGGAATTTAGTGTTGTTATAATTTGTTAATTGTGCCACTTTATATAAATATTACAATATCTCTGGGACGTTGGATATTGTTGGTAATGGGTCTTCACCCCTTATTATAGTACACTTGTTAGGTATGGGACTAGTAAGTGGGACTTAGTTGCGATTTATGCTAATTAGGTATGGGACTAGTTAGTGTAAGTCTATGCGGGTTATATAATTTGGGGTGGGGCTGGTTTTATATATTATACCATTGTTACGATGGCCTAGGATTGATATCTAGATGGAGTGAAATTTTGATAATCATCCTTTACTTAGGATATGACGAATTGGTGTTTTGGGAACCCTTAGTTGGGACTAAGTGGTATTTTGAGGATTTTCACACCGCTGTTAAGGGTGGGGGGAATATATTTGATTAATGAGTATAAAAATTTTTGAAAATTAATATCGCAGGACTAAAATGGATATTAAAATTTATTGGCAACATAATGTGTCTAGGGACGACGGTTTAAATGGGTCAGAGGACGATTTATGTCGTGCCGTGTGTGGAACCTTGTCATACCACAAGGATCGCAGGATAAAAACGGATCAGACGGAGGAATTGATAAGGGGATGCGTGTGTGTGTGGAACCTTGTCATATCGCGAGGATCGCGGGATAAAAACGAATCAGACGGCGGAGTTGACAAGGGGACGTGTATCATGGTAAATTATAATTGTGGCTCTTTTAAATAAATTGAATATTGTTGGGAATGTGGGTTAATTAAAATAATATTGGTGTGGCACATTTTTTAAAGAAACCTTAGGAAGTTAGAAATTTATTTTGGGGAATTAATAACCTTCGTAATTAAAATATTTTATTGTTATGGTCGATATATATAGCACTATTGTTTGGGTTCAGGGACCCTAATTGAGAAGAGTGGTCGGTTTTCATGCTCGGGGCTTTGGCTCTGACACTTGCGTTGACTAATCTTTTTCAGGATTTATTTGGGAGTTGCTGCATAGGATTCATTGGAGATCTTTTGGAGGTGCAACTGGATTAATTTTATTGCTTTAGTAGTTCGATTTCTCTGTCCATTCCATCGTATTATTTATGAGACTACATTTGAGGTTATTGGGCCTTTCGGTTCCAAAGTTGTTTTAAGATTTCAGTTGGATTTATTTATTTAATTATTGAGATATTTGGAGATCACATGTGATGGATTTTGATCACACGTTGATTTTTGTATCGGTTGGATGTCATTCATATTTGGGTTTGATTAAAATAATTTATCTCGTGGATTAATATTTTTATGTCTCATATATGTCACATGCTAAGGATGATATTTAATTTACTCGCACCCGACTTAGTTTTGGTGGCGGCCGACGCTAGAATTTAGCGGGGTGTGACAGATGGTATCAGAGCATTATCTTAGGTGTCGTAGGCTATGAGTCTGTTTATCTTCTGCGTCGCCGATCTTTGATTCCCTTTGTTGTTTCGTACTCCTTAAAGTAGAGGGTCTACCATACGTGTTATATGTGTTTATTGGAGATGTGAAGCTTTGTGCTAAGGACGTCGTAGGCATTGAGTTTAGAATTAGTAAGTTTAATGTGTGAATCCTTAAAATGGATTTTCGGTACGATAATTATTTTAGAGATTTTTGTGCAGATGTTAGGTATCGTATGTATCGATTTTTAATGTTGAGGTTTAATTTGAGGATGTTAGCATTTTGATGACTTTCGGATATAGGATTGAGTGGGGATTTGTGAGAGCGTGCAGTACGCTGTTATTTTCATAGTTATGCGTATGTGTGTGTATATATATATATATATATACATTATGTTGTTGTTCGTGGGGTAGGTACCTGTAGGATTGAGTGTATGGGTGCCCAATTAGGTCATTCTATGGGTAGGCATATATGAGCCGTATTTTCTTTTTCGAGATTTATGCGTTGATTTGTATGCTTCGTCTAATTTTAAGGATGAAATTCTTTGCTAGTGAGGAAGTATGTAACAACCCGAATTGTTTTAAATGAGAATTTTTAAATTAATTTCGAAAATCGGAGAAAAATGAAATTTTGGATTTAAAAATTTTATAATTTGAAATGTTGGTTTTTATATTTGAAAAATAGAATTTCAAACGGAATTGAAATCGGAATTAAAATGGAGTTTTAATTGAATTTTTATTATATAGAAGAGTCCTCAAAACAGAAAACTCTCTAAGAGTCCTCAAAACATAAAAATATCTACAAAAAATAATATTTTTAGAAATTCGATCGTCCGATCGAGCTAAATTTTTCACGGAAGTCATGTCTCACCGATCGCCACAACATATTAAAATTTCAAGCCATTCTGAGGGTCCGATCGTCCGTAATGATTTTTCGAGTGTTTGTATCTGAGTAGAACTCTTTTCTTAATCAAACTCTTAACCCTTTATATATCACAACTAATTCGTGGATGGAATTTTCAAATCATGTTGTCTCAAACTTTTCAACTAGAAGACCTCTCCAAAATTACTCCCTTTCATCTACAAACGATAGCCCCAAACTTATTCAAGATTTCAACCTTAGATTGAAAGGGTTAATTGGTGTAATGTCAAGAGTTCAACCTTCTACTTAGAATTTTTGTCCAACTAATCACAAACATGTTTACCCTATTCTTTTCCCTTAGTGTTATGTGTCTGGATTGTAGCCACCATTAAACTCATATTTTCTAAAATAAGTTATGAATATAATTATTAAAGAGATAAATTTCGGGACTGTTTTGCATGAAATAGTAATGTTACCTAATACTTATAACTTTGTTGCTCTTTGGGTTGTATTGGCGTAGTCGGCTGTATTATGGGCATGTGCATGTAGAGAAGCCCTTAGAAAGCAAATTTTGATATTTCATGTGAGAACCCTAGATTAAATTAAGTACTTGGGTTGGAAAATGATAACTATGATAGGACTTGCGTGTAGTTATTATTCTGAAAGTTACAATATTTATGTGTCCTTCATTTCCACTATTTAGATTAAAATTTTTAATTGGGAATTTAGAGTTGTTATGAATGTTGTTATAATTTGTTAATTGTGCCACTTTATGGAAATATTATAATATCTCGGGGACGTTAGGTATTGTAGGTAATTGGTCTTCGCCCCTTGCTATAGTACACTTGTTAGGTATGGAACTAGTATGTGCGCCTTAGTTGCGATTTATGCTAATTAAGTATGGGACTAGTTAGTGTAAGTTTATGGGAGTTATATAATTTGGTGTGGGGGCTGATTTTCTATATTATACCATTGTTACGATAGCCTAGGATTGATATCTAGGTGGAGTGAAATTTTTATATTCATCCTTTACTTAGGATAGGACGAATTGGTGTTTTGGGAACCCTTAGTTGGGATTAAGTGGTATTTTGAGGATTTTCACACCGTTGTTAAGGGTGGGGGGGAATATATTTGATTAATGAGTATAAGAAATTTTGAAAATTAATATCGCAGGACTAAAATGGATATTAAAATTTATTGGCGACATAATGTGTCTAGGGCCAACAGTTTAAATGGATCAGAGGACGATTTATATTGTGTCGTATGTGGAACCTTGTCATATCACGAGGATCGCAGGGTAAAAACGGATCAAATGGTGGACTTGACAAGGGGATTTGTGTGTGTGTGGAACCTTGACATATCGCGAGGATCGCAGGATAAAAACGGATCATACGGCGGACTTGAGAAGGGGACGTGTATCTTGGTAAATCGTAATTGTGGTTCTTTCAAATAAAATTGAATATTGTTCGGAATGTGAGTTAATTAAAATAATATTGGTGTGGCACATTTTTTAAACAAACCTTGCGGGGTGTTAGAAATTTATTTTGGGGAATTAATAACCTTCATAATTAAAATATTTTATTGTTACGGCCGATATATATAGTACTATCGTCTGGGTTCAGGGACCCTAATTGAGAAGAGTAGTCGATTTTCATGCTCGGGGCTTTGGCTCTGACACTTGCGTTGACTAATCTTTTTCAGGATTTATTTGGGAGTTGCTGCATAGGATTCATTGGAGATCTTTTGGCGGTGCAACTAGATTAATTTTATTGCTTTAGTAGTTCGATTTCTCTTTCCATTCCATCGTATTATTTATGAGACTACATTTGAGGTTATTGGGCCTTTCGGTTCCAAAGTTGTTTTAAGATTTCAGTTGGATTTATTTATTTAATTATTGAGATATTTGGAGATCACATGTGATGGATTTTGATCACACGTTGATTTTTTTATCGGATGGATGTCATTCATATTTGGGTTTGATTAAAATAATTTATCTTGTGGATTAATATTTTTATGTCTCATATATGTCACATGCTAAGGATGATATTTAATTTACTCGCACCCGACTTAGTTTTGGTGGCGGCCGACGCCAGAATTTAGCGGGGTGTGACAGATGGTATCAGAGCATTATCTTAGGTCTCGTAGGCTATGAGTCTGTTTATCTTCTGCATCGCCGATCTTTGATTCCCTTTGTTGTTTCGTACTCCTTAAAGTAGAGGGTCTACCATACGTGTTATATGTGTTTCTTGGAGATGTGAAGCTTTGTGCTAAGGACGTCGTAGGCATTGAGTTTAGAATTAGTAAGTTTAATGTGAGAATCCTTAAAATGGATTTTGGGTACAATAATTATTTTAGATATTTTTGTGCAGATGTTAGGTATCGTATGTATCGATTTTTGATGTTGAGGTTTAATTTGAGGATGTTAGCATTTTGATGACTTTCGGATATAGGATTGAGTGGGGATTTGTGAGAGCGTGCGGTACGCTCTTATTTTCATAGTTATATATATATATATATATATATATTATGTTGTTGTTCGTGGGGTAGGTACGTGTTGGATTGAGTGTATGGGTGCCCAATTAGGTCATTCTATGGGTAGGCATATATGAGCCGTATTTTCTTTTTCGAGATTTATGCGTTGATGTGTATGCTTCGTCTAATTTTGAGGACGAAATTCTTTGCTAGTGAGGAAGTATGTAACAACCCGAATTTTTTTAAATGGGAATTTTTAAATTAATTTTGGAAATCGGAGAAAAATGAAATTTTGGATTTTAAAAAATTTATAGTTTAAAATGTTGATTTTTATATTTGAAAAATAAAATTTCAAACGGAATTGAAATCGGAATTACAATGGAGTTTTAATTGAATTTTTATTATATAGAAGAGTCCTCAAAACAGAAAACTCTCTAAGAGTCCTCAAAACATAAAAATATCTACAAAAAAAATAATATTTTTAGAAATTCGATCGTCCGATCGAGCTAAATTTTTCACGGCAGTCATGTCTCACCGATCGCTACAACATATTATAATTTCAAGCCATTCTAAGGGTCCGATCATCCGTAATGATTTTTCGAGTGTTTGTATTTGAGTAGAACTCTTTTCTTAATCAAACTCTTAACCCTTTATATATCACAACTAATTCGTGGATGGAATTTTCAAATCATGTTGTCTCAAACTTTTCAACCAGAAGACCTCTCCAAAATTACTCCCTTTCATCTACAAACCATATCCCCAAACTTATTTAAGATTTCAACCTTAGATTTGAAGCGTTAATTGGTGTTTTCTCAAGAGGAGTTCAACCTTCTACTTAGAATTTTTGTCCAACTAATCACAAACATGTTTACCCTATTCTTTTCCCTTAGTGTTATGTGTCTGGATTGTAGCCACCATTAAACTCATATTTTCTAAAATAAGTTAAGAATATAATTAGTAAAGAGATAAATTCCGGGACTGTTTTGCATGAAATAGTAATGTTACCTAATACTTATAACTTTGTTGCTCTTTGGGTTGTATTGGCGTAGTCGTCTGTATTATGGGCATGTGCATGTAGAGAAGCCCTTAGAAAGCAAATTTTGATATTTCATGTGAGATCCCTAGATTAAATTAAGTACTTGGGTTGGAAAATAATAACTATGATAGGACTTGCGTGTAGTTATTATTCTGATAATTACAATATTTATGTGTCCTTCATTTCCACTATTTAGATTAAAAATTTTTATTGGGAATTTAGTGTTTTTATGAATGTTGTTATAATTTGTTAATTGTGCCACTTTATGGAAATATTATAATATCTCGGGGACGTTAGGTATTGTAGGTAATTGGTCTTCACCCCTTGCTATAGTACACTTGTTAGGTATGGGACTAGTAAGTGCGCATTAGTTGCGATTTATGCTAATTAGGTATGGGACTAGTTAGTGTAAGTTTATGGGAGTTATATAATTTAGTATGGGGGATGATTTTCTATATTATACCATTGTTACGATAGCCTAGGATTGATATCTAGGTGGAGTGAAATTTTTATAATCATCCTTTACTTAGGATAGGACGAATTGGTGTTTTGGGAACCCTTAGTTGGGATTAAGTGGTATTTTGAGGATTTTCACACCGTTGTTAAGGGTGGGGGGGGGGGAATATATTTGATTAATGAGTATAAGAAATTTTGAAAATTAATATCGCAGGACTAAAATGGATATTAAAATTTATTGGCGACATAATGTGTCTAGTGCCGACAGTTTAAATGGATCAGAGGACGATTTATATTGTGTCGTATGTGGAACCTTGTCATATCACGAGGATCGCAGGGTAAAAACGGATCAAATGGTGGACTTGACAAGGGTATTTGTGTGTGTGTGGAACCTTGTCATATCGCGAGGATCGCAGGATAAAAACGGATCATACGGCGGACTTGATAAGGGGACGTGTATCTTGGTAAATCATATTTGTGGTTCTTTTAAATAAAATTGAATATTGTTCGGAATGTGAGTTAATTAAAATAATATTGGTGTGGCACATTTTTTAAACTAACCTTGCGGGTTGTTAGAAATTTATTTTGGGGAATTAATAACCTTCATAATTAAAATATTTGATTGTTATGGCCGATATATATAGTACTATTGTCTGGGTTCAGGGACCCTAATTGAGAAGAGTAGTCGATTTTCATGATCGGGGCTTTGGCTCTGACACATGCGTTGACTAATCTTTTCAGGATTTATTTGGGAGTTTCTTCATAGGATTCATTGGAGATGCTTTGCAAGTGCAATTGGATTAATTTTATTGCTTCAGTAGTTCGATTTCTCTTTCCATTCCGTCATATTATTTATGAGACTACTTTTGAGGTTATTGGGCCTTTTGGTTCCAAAGTTGTTTTAAGATTTTAGTTGGATTTATTTATTTAATTATCGAGATATTCGGAGATCACATGTGATGGATTTTGATCGCACTTTGGTGTTTTTATCAGTTGGATGTCACTCATATTTGGGTTTGATTAAAATAATTTATTTTGTGGATTAAAGTTTTTATGTCTCATATTTGTCACATGCTAATGATGATATTTAATTTACTCGCACCCGGCTTAGTTTTGGTGGTGGCAGACGCCAGAATTTAATAGGGTGTGACTGGTGGGTGGGAGGGGGGGGGGGGGGTAAGCATCATTTGTGTCTTTTTTGGATGACTTCTCTAGACGAGTTTGAGTATACACTATAAGACAAAAGGATGAAGTCTTGTAGTTTTTCTTGAAGTGAAAGAAGTTGATAGATGTGATACCCCATAATTTTATGGCTTTTAATTATGAAATTAATTAAATGAAATTACTTTTAATTGTGGGATTAATTAAATTCATTTGGGATAATTAATTGGAAATTAATTCAGATTTAAATAACTAGCAAGACGAGAGTTAGTATTTAAATATGATGATAATGTTGAATATTGTTGAGTGATTATGGTAATATGTGATTATTGAATTCATTAAAATTATCGTGAGTTGAAAGTACGACAGTTTCGATAATTGAGTTGGGATACGCGTGTCAGTCGTGTCAGGACCAAGTTTAATGGATTTAAAAGTATTTTATTTTGATGTCATCCATATGATCATTTTGAGTGCGCCAACGTATCCAAAAGGGTCGAGATAGCTAGAAAATACTAGCAGGGGGTTTAGTTCGGGTCCCAGGGCATTTTTAGGCCTAACGGGCAACCCGAGAGGGTATTTTAGTCATTTTATTTTTTCATGAATAGTGACCAACGAAAATTAGGTGATATTTATCATCCAATATTAGGAACATTATCAGCCAAAAAGCAAGGAGTGGGGAACGTGAGAAATAGGACAAGTTACAAAGAGGGTTTCCAAGCCATAACCACCACACACCACCATTATTCACCGCATCTGTCACCGGAGATAGAAGGAGAGCCAACCACTAACATCAACAACGGATCAGAATCTTTATTTTTCCAAGAAATTGATTTATCTTGCAAAGATTTATGGCATATGTTCTACATGATAAATTAGATTTGGAGACAAATTATGAATAATTGTGATAATGTGAAATTGGTGACTAAATCATGAACTTGGGTAGGTTTGCATGTGGTTGACCTTCTGGAATCATTAAGGGAATGAATTATAAACTAAGAGTTAGGAAATCACGAAATTAAATTGGGGCTTTTAATGTTTTTGAAGAGATGAGGAAAAATTAGGGTTATAGTATTTTAATGATTTCTAATCTAAGAAATCGATAATCTGTGATGTTTCTTGAACGTTAAGACTGGTGTAGTAATGTTGGTTCATGATTATTATACTCATTTGGGGAGTTTGGGACGTTGAAATATGATTTGGAGTTGTAAAAATGGAGAATCTCGCAACTGTTAAGAAATTATGGGCGAATACCCACTTGTTCAATCGATCGACCCAAGAATGTCGATCGATCGATCGACCTCTTCTGATTTTTGGTAATTATTTTCCCTTAAAGTTTAATGAAAATCGCATGGCCGATGATGATTCTTAAAGTGATTAATTTAATATTGAGAGACTTAATTAAGGTCATTATGGTCTTAGTTGATACCCGAAAATATGGTTTACCTTATGGAATTGAATGCTATTGCTTGCGAGGGTCTACCGAGTGAGGTACGATTAGAAATCGTTCGAATTGAAACTATAATGGGAATGGATGATGATGATGTAAGGAAAAGAACAGTAACAGAGGGACTTTAAGTTACTGAGATAGCATTAGAAATTAATAGGAGACCTAGTAACCTTTTGGGATAGGTTTAAGTACTCAAATTGATACGACAAGAGAGTTATCAAGCTAAATATATATTACGTATGATGTTCGGGATTAAATTTCTACGTACGAGACCTACTAGACTGAATGTGTGAATACCTATATTAAAATATGATTACTTAGGTTGTGCGAATGTCTAGTGTATGGAATTCTTATGTGTATGACTTACCTACCAGACTTGTTATCACGAGAGGTTGGTTTTCGGGAAAAGGGCCATCTTATCTTTATATTCCTTCGGGGGGATTTTGAATGGTACCTTAAGTACATAGGATTGTGAAAGACTTATTTGTGAGTTGATAAGTCAGCTGACCTTGGGAGCGTAGGTATGTGCGTGACCCATGGGTATGTGAACTATGTTCGCCTCCAATATGTGTGATTTGTATTGAGATGGTTCTTGAGAGATTCGAAACACGTGATCCTTACATACGTGATGTACATGAATTTGATAGCAGAGTATGCGTATGCGTGCACCGCAACTTAGCCTAGGGGTGCCTTATATGTATATATGTACTGAGAGTGATTTATATATATACTTGTGACTGGTTCACTATTTTTTAGTAGATGTGAATAACTAAGATAATTGAATTGGCAAAGAATGTGAGAATTAAATTAACACTTGAGCTAAGTAATTTAATGAATGTGAATATGATCATGAATATGACTTGTTTGGGTGTTACGAGTAGATATCCTATGTTAGAGTGCGAAAGCAGGAGTGGTATAGACTAGTTAGTTAGCGGCATAACTAGAATGGGATAAGGGTATACGTTAGACGTGCTCATTAGTTGAGAGGTGAGGATCTCAAGTGAGGGCACGTGACTGACATGTTTAATATATGTGTTGTTTAATATTGTGATTTAAACACTTTCAGTTTAAAAATATTTCACCTCGGGCTCTGACTCGTTTGCTTTCAAATCTATCTCTTTTTGTAAAAACATTTTAGGTGCCCAGCCACAAGGACGCCAGGCATAGGAGTTCCATTCTGATGATGTGCTTTAGCTGTTGTGGAAGTTACAGGATCTTTGTATTAGACGCCTCCACATTTATCCTTGGTTCCATCAGGGTCATTCATATCAGTTAGGGCATGGTGCCCATTCTTATCTAGAGATTGTAGATACACACTTTCATTATTTCAGATGTTGGTTTATTCAGACTCTTGTATCGGGATTTTATTTACTCTGGTAATATTATTATTGGAATGTTTACTCCAGACTTAGTTTATTTCATTTCGTTGGTTATCTACATGAGATTGTTTATATGATTTATAGTTGTTGATTTAAATTACTTGGTTGATGTTAATTTAATTAATAAAATTTGGCATCTCTCTTTTTGAATATTTGGTGGCTAGTAATAAATTAAATGTTTTCGATAGTGATGTTACGACTAAACCAACTTGATATTCTTTATTAATTTCACAAAGGAGTGGCTACCCGATATTTAATTAGTCGGGGTGTCACAGGTGGTATCAGAGCATCAGGTTCTAGTGTCCTTTAGGATCTGTGCGGCTTATTATGCTTCCAGCATAGCTTTCTTTGATATAGAGCCCTATGTTTATTATTGTTGATTTCTTTGGTGAGATTTCGTTCTCCTACTCTAATGACTATGATAGTGAATCTTATTTGCATTCGGGTGTGTTCGTGTGCCGAATAATGAGGTATGTCATGCGAGTTGGGCGAATAGCAGGAGGCAAAGCTCAGTTGTGGTTATAAGGTATATTCAATAATAATGACCATAGTTGCGGTCACCCCTATTATGGAACGGAAGGCCAGAACGGTAAAGATGGTTAAAGAAAAACATATGACTTCGAGGAACAACTATAGTAAAAAGTGGGGTCAAATTTGACTCACCCAGCATGGTTGGAATAGGAGAGAGTTAGATGAAACATTGAAGAGAACCAGTAGTCTAAAAATGCGGAAATGGCGTGTGTTAGCCAACGAAGGTAACATATCCAAAGGCTTGGGCATATGTCGGAGTATGGCTAATCGGGAGTGAAAATTTGGGATAAAACATTTTCTTGGCTCATAAGAACAGAGTTACAATGGTGAGAGGCAACCACCACACTTAGAAGTGGAATGTTTTGTCAAGAGAAGGCGCATACATATGATTTGACCATAAGTTCCTTCATCATATGTTCAAGATAAGATGCGAACGTTGTTCTGAACTCACATAAGAGGGTCGGACGGAGGTCACTTTGTGAAAAGAAATTTAATTAATTTGTGAACCTTACACCGGATGAAGTAGGTGCAATGGCGAATAGGACATTAAAGGGGAAAATTAACTTACAAGAAGAATTGTTAGCACTTCTGGGGATTTCTGCTTAGACGGTCAATGCAGATGGTAACAATGTCGCGTTTTATTAATATGGCGCTAAACGCTTCCTTGTGTGGGGAGCTACAAAAATAGAAAGAATTTAGATAAAGTAAGACTGGGGGGAAATGGTGTTGAAGAAGCACCACAAGGGGAAGACCCATCAGGGGACCCATTTAAATGATTCAGATAGCTGAATTGTTATATGGTGATTTCAGTAAGAGTTATTGAAGCCAGTAGCATGTTCCTTAGGTCAATCAAAGCTTAGGGAACAATAGGAGTAGTCATCAGAGTCGAGACTACCAACGTTCGAGAGAAGGACAACCCTAACATGGCCAGTGTGACCGGAGATAAGTGGAGTATGTGTAGTGGTATTTTTGGGGAATGAAACCCATGCGTTAAAAGTTTTCTCGAGACAAGTATAGGGATAAGGGTATGGTGCCTAGCAAGGGCAATAGTTATTGAAGTTTTCGCTTTGGAACGGACAGGTGTGTTAAGTCCAGGAACCATTTAAGCATCCAGGGCGATTAGCAAGGTAGAAGTATGAGTTATGTCCTCATATGATGATGCGTGTTGCATGTGACATGAACAAGTTACTACATTTTTATTTTAGCTATATTCGCATGAGAGACGAGTTTAGTGCGTATATCAGCAATGTTATTATTTATGTGAATATTTTCCCTGGTATAGTGGGGTTACCTTTAGTGTGATCCGCGGAGGATTAATGGGTGTATCGATAGTGGTACATACCTTATTAAAATTTCTCATTTTAGTGTTGTGTTATACGAGTACGATATTATCCTAATTATGGTTTTTACAATATGCTTAAATCGATAGTGTGCGGATATTGCAAGTCTATCGAGGTTACTAACTTGGTGTAGAATGCTTTGTTCTGGCGAGGCCCCATCTGCGAGAGGGTCGGGCTCGGGTTTATATATTTGTATATGTGTATATATGTATTGTAGAGACTTCGAAATGTATTCCCAAAATGTTTAGGAACTTTATTGATATAAATCGGGGTGTATTTGGTTTACTGTTCAGCAGAAAGATTTAGTTGGTTATTATAATTAACACTCAATGTGGTAATAAGAAGAGTGCATTGTTATATCACCCTTTAGAGACGTGGAAGTTAATACTCATAGTTATATGTATGGGGAGTGGATTTTGTGTGCCGCGATTATATTTGCATGATGTTTATGGAATGTGATTACCATCAATGTTAAGAGATAGTGTCTTTCGGAAGAAATTCCTTGTTGAAGTGTAATTGTGAAATGAGATGTAACTTTGATGTCAAGAGATGGGAATATAGAGGTACATGTTATGGACTGAGGGTCTAACGGATTCTGATGAGCGACAATGCTAGGAAGTAGTATATTGGGGGTTCTTTGTTTGGATTTCGCTTTGCGAGACATCACACACATGAAACTTAGCGTAAGGTTGGTAGTAAGGAGATGTTTGGCCATTCGTCCATGATGTGGGTACCTCGATCGTTAGGGAAGTATGTAGTTATAATTGAAAGTTAAAGGGGTAAATTACGATATAAGGCCAGTAGAGCCAGTTATGTGGTGAGAAAGTACTAATAATTTTGTTTTATTATTGGCGGGTTGAAGGATGAAATGATGTTTAGGATGATTTAGAATTTCAAATTTGGGGGTGATTGAGAACACCCAAGTGGTATAGCCACGTTGCAAATGCAGGGAAAATAAAGATTTTTGAGTACTTATGAAGTGTATGTGATGTTTAAACCTGTATGCATGGGTATTAAGGGGTGTAGACACCCTGGTTTGTTGATGTGATAATCGCCGGAAGAAGAGACATAGAGATGAGTGAGATTTATACTTGTGAGACTGATACTAAAAAATAGTAGAGGTAGAATGGATTAACCATCGTAGGAGAAGGATGATAATCAGTATACTCATGTGCGATCGGAGTAGGACGTCCGAAATTGGTTGAAGGGCAGTGGGAAGCCATTTAAAAACGGGGTATCCCTTGAGAAGACAAATATTTAATTATTATGGAAAATTTGGAGCGGAGTTCCACCCAATCGAATGTTGAGGGAGGCTTACGCGTAAATAGATTGAGGATGATAATAAGGTATAAAGAGTACAGATGTGCACAACATGGTGAAAAGTGAACGGGTCAGAAATTTTGGTATATGCCGAGGAAAGTAGAGGGTTATTAAGTACCACTTAATGGGAGGAGTTATATGTGAAAGTCGGTGTTAAAAGGGTATAGTAAGAAGTAGATCGGTTGGAGTAAGGGTATCAACCAGAAACTTGGTGTCGAGACGACGATTCCAGTAGCTGAAGAGTCAAGTTGGTAAATTTCTTTAATGGGTTGCAATCATAAAGATAAGTAATGGGTTCCTTCGAATGTGTGGAATGGGTTGTAAATAAGGAAATAAATTATTATACCCTTGGGTGAGTTAAACTATTAGATAGTGACTGTGCCGGTATGTGGTCCTACCCAGTGCTATTATGAACTAGGATGAGATTCTTGAAACCCACCTTCAATATGGGGTATAAGGAACTAGTGGGAATAGTTTCGTTTTGAGAAAGTTGTATCACCTATAGCCCGAGGAATAGGCACAAGGTTATTGACGACTGGTGAAACTGTATGAAAGTAAATTTTGGACTCATTGTGATCATTTGATTTCCACAATGGGTATAGATAGTAAATAAAGTAAAATATGGTAATGGGGAGAGGATATTACCTACAGGAAAGTTGCGTGAAAGCACTCGTACCTATTTATAATGGACAAGGTGCTTACTCAAGTTTTGAGTGGATAAACCTTACCATTCTTCCTCTGGATGTTTAGAGGTGAGCGGATTATCAGAGTGTTGGAGCAGTCAGAAGTTCGAGTTCGATGACTATAATGGGATAACCACAAAATGTCCTAAGTGACTTGTTCCTTGTGTAAAAGTCACACAGTCGGGGATCGAGATTCGAAGAACGGACAAGAGGAGTCAAATGTTCTATAGTTTCTCCCAAGATGGGATTTTTGTGTTTAAATAAATGCGGGAGTTGATACGAAGTGAGGTACGATCTCCCAATAATGTTGAGATAATACGGCTAATGATGTGTAGGCTATTCTTATGCGAATGTTGTTTAGTAAGAGCACAACGTGAGGTGCATTTATTGAGGTGTAACCCTATAACTGATAAAGTGACAAGATTATTCAACGAGCTTGTTGTGAAGCGAGGGCTGTAGTGATTGAGTCTTTCTTTGTATTTTGTTTTGAGTACTGGAGGATAACTAATTTTTCCAAGTATGCCTACTTTTTCGGATTTGGGACGAAATTCCGTTATTAGGGGGGAAGTATGTAATACCCCGTAATTTTATGGCTTTTAATTATGAGAATAATTAAATGAAATTTCTTTTAATTGTGGGATTAATTAAATTCATTTGGGATAATTAATGGGAAATTAATTCGAATTTAAATAACTAGTGGGACGAGAATTAGTATTTAAATATGATTATAATGTTGAATATTACTGAGTGATTATGGTTATATGTGATTATTGAATTTATTAAAATTGACGTGAGTTGAAAATACGACAGTTTCGGTAATTAAGTTGGGACACGCGTGTCAGTCGTGTCAGGACAAAGTTTAATGGATTTAAAGGTATTTTATTTTTATGTCATCTGTATGATCATTTTGAGTGCGCCAACGTATCCAGAAGGGTCGAGATACTCAGAAAACACTAACCGCGGGTTTAGTTTGGGTCCCGGGGCATTTTTAGTCCTAACCGGCAACCCGGGAGGGTATTTTACTCATTTTAATTTTTAATGAATAGTGACACACAAAAATTAGGTGATAATTATCAGCAAATATTAGGGTCATTATGGCCATTATCAGCCAAAAAGAAGGAGTGGGCAACATGAGAAAGAGGACAAGTTACAAAGAGGGTTTCCAAGCCATAACCACCACACACCACCATTATGCACCGGATCTATCATCGGAGATAGAAGGAGAACCAACCATTAACATCACCAATGGATTAGAATCTTTATTTTTCCAGGCAAGTGATTTATCTTGCAAATATTTATGGCATATGTTCTACATGATAAATTAGATTTGGAGACAAATTATGAATAATTGTGATAATGTGAAATTGGTGACTAAATCATGAACTTGGGTAGGTTTGCATGTAGTGGACCTTCTGGAATCATTAAGGGAATGAATTATAAACTAAGAGTTAGGAAATCACGAAATTAAATTGGGGTGTTTTTAATGGTTTTTGAAGAGATGAAGAAAAACTAGGGTTATAGTCTTTTAATGACTTCTAATCCAAGAAGTCGATAATCTATGATGTTTTGATAAATCTTGAACGTTAAGACTGGTGTAGTAAAATTGGTTCATGATTATTGTACTCATTTGGGGAGTTTGGGACATTGAAATATGATTTGAAAGTGTAAAAATGGAGAATCCCATAACTGTTAAGAAGTTATGGGCGAATACGAGCTTGATCGATCGATCGATCCAAGAATGACGATCGATCGATCGATCCTTTTCTTCGATCGATCGACCTCTTCTGATTTTTTGTAATTGTTTTCCCTTAAGGTTTAATGAAAATCCCATGGCCGATGATGATTCTTAGGGTGATTAATTTAATATTATGGGACTTATTTAAGGTCAATAGGGTCTTACTTGATGCCCGGAAAGATGGTTTACCTTATGGAATTTAATGTCATTGCTTGCGAAGATCTACCGAGTGAGGTACGGTTAGAAATCGTTCGAATTGAAACTATAATGGGAATGGATTATGTTGTAAGGAAAATATCAGTAACGGAGGGACTTTAAGTTACTGAGATAACATTAAAAACTACTAGGAGACCTAGTAACCTTTTGGGATTGGTTTAAGTACTCAAATTGATACGATAAGAGAGTTATCAAGCTAAATATATATTACGTATGATGTTAGGGTTAAACTTGCTACGTACGAGACTTACTAGATGGAATATGTGAATACCTATATTGAAATATGATTACTTAGGTTGTGTGAATGCCTAGTGTATGGAATTCTTATGTGTATGACATACCTATCATACTTAATATCACGGGAGATTGGTTTTTGAGAAAAGGGTTATCTTATCTTTGTGTGCCTTCGGAGGGATTTATATTGGTACTTTAAGGACATAGGACCGTGAAAGAATTATTTGTGAGTTGATAAGTCAGCTGACCATGGGAGCGTAGGTATGTGCGTGACCCATGGGTAAGTGAATTATGTTCGCCTCCAATATGTGTGATTTGTATTGAGACGGTTCCTGAGAGATTCAAAACACGTGATCCTTACGTATATGATGTATATGGATTTGATAGCAGAGTATGCGTGCACCGCAGCTTAGCCTAGGGGTGCCTTATATGTATAAATATACTGAGAGTGATTTATATATATACTTATGACTGGTTCACTGTTGCTTAGTAGATGCGAATAACCAAGATAATTGAATGGGCAAAGAATGTGAGAATTTAATTAACACTTGAGATAAGTAATTTAATGAATGTTAATATGGGTTATGAATATGACTTCATTGGGTGTTACGAGTAGATATCCTATGTTAGAGTGCAAAAATAGGAGTGGTACAGACTAGTTAGTTAGCGGCATAACTAGGATGGTTTAAGGGTATACGTTAGGCGTGCACATTAGTTGAGAGATGAGGATCTCAAGTGAGGGCACGTGACTAACATGTTTAATATATGTGTTGTTTAATATTGTGATTTAAATACTTTCAATTTTAAAATATTTTTAGCCCGGGCTCTGACTCGTTTTCTTTCAAATCTATCTCTTTTTGTAAAAATATTTTAGGTGCCCAGCCACAGGGACGCCAAGCGTAGGAGTTCCATTCTGATGTCGTGATATAGCTGTTGTGGAAGTTACATGATCTTTGTATTAGATGCATCCACATTTATCCTTGGTTCCATCAGGGTCATTCATATCAGTTAGGGCATGGTGCCCATTCTTATCTAGAGATTGTAGATACAGACTTTCATTATTTCAGATGTTGATTTATTCAAACTCTTGTATCGATTTATTTACTCTGGTGATATTATTATTGGAATGTTTACTCCAGACTCAGTTTATTTCATTTCGTTGGTTATCTATATGAGATTGTTTATGCGATTGATGGCTTTTGATTTAAATTACTTAGTTGATGTTAATTTAATTTAAAAAATTTGGCATCTCTCTTTTTAAATATTAGGTGGCTAGTAATAAATTACATGTTTTCGACAGTGATGCTACGACTGAACCAACTTGATATTCTGTATTAATTTCATAAAGGAGTAGCTACCCGGTATTTAATTAGTCAGGGTGTCATAATAGAGAGTCAACTAGCAGAAAAATTAGAAGACTCAGGTCATATAATGGTGATGAGTATAAGTCAGACCCATTCTTGTAAATATGCTAGGATGAGGGATTGTGAGAAACTTCACATTCAAAGACACATCACAATAAATTGGGGCAGCCGAATTTATGAATTAAATTTATCTGTAAAAGGTACGATGAATATTTTCCAATGCTAGTTTGGAAAATGATTTTTGGGCTTAAGTTTTTATATATGCATGTCACCTCATTAATAAGTTGCCTATAACTGCGAATGAGGGTAAAATGCCCATGGAGGTATGGTTGGGAATCATCTTACAAATTATGATTATTTATGTATTTTTGGCTCCCATGCATATTTTCATGTTAGGGAAAACAAGTTGGATCCTAGAGCTAAGAAAACATATTCTTGGGCTTTAGTGATAGAGTGAAGGGGTATAGACTTTGGTACCCCAAGACAGATCATAAATATCACTAACATTAAATTCGATGAATCTTTAATGTTGACTCATAGGGAGAATAAAACCAACGAAGTTTCGTAGCAGGTGCAGCTTGAGATTCCAGTTGTTCTAGCTAGATTTGTCACAAATTTAGAAGATGACGAGACACGTACATATAAGGTGTAGGCTCTTACGCACGAGTCTCCTCGATAACCTGATTCTATTACATATAATAAACCAAAAAGATAAAAAGAAATCTTGCATGTCATACTACTGACATGGTGGCATATGCACTACCCATGGCTGCATATGGCATTCTATATACTTCCAGAGAATACGAGGAAGCTCAGAAAGTGTAAATTGGAGGAAGTTGATGGATGGGGAGATGCAATTTATTTATAAGAACCAAACTTGGGAGTTAGTTCAGAAGGAAGGTTGCCCAGAGATAGAGAATGTAAGATTAAAGTCCATAATGGTGGCGAAAGGCAACCCGCAGAAGGAAGGGTTCGATTATAATGAGGTATTTTTCCCGATTGTTAAGCACTATTCCATTCGTATTTTTCTAGAATTGGTTGCGCAATTTGATCTCGAGCTGGCATAATTTGATGTGAAAACTGCATTCTTACATGGATACTTGGAGGAAGATATTTATATGACTCAACCAGAAGGGTATAAGGTTACTGGTAAAGAGAATTGTGTTATAAACTGAGCAAATCGTTATATGGGTTGAAACAAAGTTTAAGACAGTGGTACAAGAAATTTGATAGATTCATATTTGGGTAACAGTACACAAGGATCCGCTATGATCATTGTTCATACTTTTATAAACGTTATGATGATTCCCTTATTTATTTTCTCTTATATGTTAATGACATGTTGGTTACTTCTAAGATCAATATGGAGATAAAAAAACTGAAAATTCAGTTAAGCTGTGAATTTGAGATGAATGATCTAGGTGAGCTAAGAAAAATACTTAATATGGAGATTAGCAAAAAATTTTGAGGGGCATTGCTTGTTTGTCACAAAAGAAGTATTTGAAGAAGGTATTATAGTGTTTTGGTATGGATTTTTAAACCAAACTTCTAAGTAATTTATTGGCCCTGTATTTCAAGATAAGTTTCATGGAATCTCAACAGCCAGTTGAGGAGCTTTCAGATATGGCTCGTGTTCCCTATGCTAATAGAGTGGGAAGTTTGATTTATGAAATCGTGCGTACGAGACCTGATACTTCACAAGTTGTTAGTATGGTGAGTAGGTACATGCATGATCTAGGAAAAATGCACTGGAAAGCTATGAAATGGATCTTATGGTGCATTTATGTTACTATATATGTTGATCAGAAGTTTGAGAAGGATTCACGTGCTCGTCAGTATGTTTTTGGATATGTGGATTCAAATTACATTATTGATTTGGATAAATGTTGTTCTACTAGGAGCTCTACGTTATAGTCTAAAGTTGCTTTGTATTCTATTGAGGCATAGTACATGGAAGTGACATTGGTCATTAGTGAGGCCATTTGCTTTCATGGTTTGATTGTAGACTTGGTAATTGTTCAAGGTCACGTGGATGTCTTTTTTTGATAGTCAGAGTTCCATCCACTTAGTAAAGAACCAGGTCCATCATTCATGGACAAAGAGCATCGAATACGTTTCCATTTTATAAGAGAAATTTTAGATGAGGGGAATATCTTCTCTAAGAAGAATGTAACTTTAGACAATCCTACAAATTTGCTGAAGAAAGTCATGGCTGGGGTCAAGTTTAAACACTATTTGAACTTGATCAATATTTTGGAAATATGACACCTTCGGGTCTATGGCACTCCTGAGCGCATTTGGAGGTAGCCTGTATCAATTACCTTCTTGGGGTGGAGCCTTTTTTTTCCAAGGTGGAGATTGTTATTTTGTCAAAAATATGGCCCACAAAAGAAAACTTGTTTCGTGAATTCCAGTGGCTTTTGGTTGTTTAATCAAACTATTGTGTAGCTCCCCTTCATTTTCTCTGCAAATTACTGCTCTTTGTCTCCCCCTTATTGCTATATAAGGAGATAGCTGAAGAGAAGGAAAACACACCAACTTTGAAGAGCAAGACAAGAAAAGGGTCAGAGAGTGAGAAAGAGAGTTCATTTTGGGTGTTTTGAGTGTACAAATTTGGGTATAAAAATGCACATTATTTTTTTTTATTTATAGTGTACTTATGATATCCCTCTTTTGTAACCATCTCCAAATTAGTGAATTGATCCTCAGGTGTAAGTGGATGTAGCCAAATTAGAGTATTACTTAAATATTGTGTCTTCCGGTGTGTGTTCTTTACCCACTATATTTATTATTGTGTGAATGCGATATTATTATTTAAGGTCACAGTCAATATCATTTTTGAGACGTTTCCACACAAAATCTTGGACACAACCAAGAGACATCGATGACACTATTCATCACACACCAAACACAACAAGGACATCATTCCGAACACTGGGAAACATATTATTCTTTTTTTCTTCTTCATATGTTTAAGAAAAATAAATTAATTAGATGAATAATAAATTTATTATGGTTAAAGTAAACATAATATAAAATTGTTGTATTTGGAACATTTCAGTTCATAAGTATCTTATTGTTGTTTGAAATTTATTATAGATAAATGTTAGGTAATTTTATGAGTCAATCCTATTATTTAGTATTTTTTCACAAAATGGTTAAAAATAATATAAAACTTTGTATATGTTGCATGCATTAGTTTTGTGTTATATGCTCATTTGTGTATGTTTATTTTCTTTATTTATGCTAATGTGAATAAAATAAGTGAGAACTATATATTTTATAATACATAGAGAAAGTGATTTATTCAAAGCCCTTACTGGAACTTTTTTTCTCAGAATTTTAATTTTTTGTTTTGTTTTGTTTTCAAACTAAGCAATTCACTTTCTTAATAGTTTTTAGTTTTTTTATTACTTTTTATACAAAAAGATAAAACTTAGAACAACCACACACACACATGTAGCTACTGTTGGGACTGCAGTAAAGTTCTCTCTCCTCTGGTTTTAAGGTTAAACTAGTTGTAAACCTGCGTAATGCATGGGTATTTGCAATTGTCAATGATTATTGATCTAACACATTTAGGTTGTAAATTCATCTTTAAATACATCTTACTCAGGGCAGGCGATATAACTATGTTGTTTATTGTTAAAAGCATGAGGAACAAACATATTTTATATTTCAATTGTAAACAATGTTTTTAATCGCGGTCGCGCAAGGTGTCGCGTTTTGGCTCCGGAATTGCGTCGCGCAAATCGCGTCGCGCATCGCGCAAGCAATTCGTGCATTTCAGTTTTTTTTTATTAAAAAAGCATATAAAATAACATTTAAAACTGATATTTGTAAAATAATTAACATTTTAATTTGAAAATTATAGAACAAATAACTATTTGGCCTGAAAATTATTTTTTAAGAAAACATTTTAAGCTCCACTTTTGTAAACAAGTATCATTTAAACTGAAAATTACAAAAGATTAACATTTTAAACTTAAAATTATAAAATATTAACATTCTAACTTAAATTATAAAGACAAATTACAGTTTAAAATCGAAATTATAAAACAAATAACATTTTAAGCTGAAATTTTATAAATAAGTAGCATTTTAAACTGATAATCTTTTTCATATGCATGCTTCCATCCATAATCTTTTTTGTGTGCCATTTTTTAATCTGAAAAATAAAAAATAGAAAACATTTTACACTGAAATTTATTAAAAAATATACATTTTCTACTGAATTTATTAAAAAAATTACATTATTTGAGATTTGAAAAAAAGTTGCTGAAATATGAATAAAAAAAGTGAGTTATTGAAAAAAAGTTACAAAAAATGTAAGTTTTTAAAGCTCCCAAACAAAGAAAGTTAACTGAAAAAAAGTATACTGAGACATAAAAAAAAAGGTGTTAACAGCGCATAAGTTTAACAACCCGTAAGTTTTTTGAAGGGTTAAGGGTTGGGTTAAACACCTCTTGCATTTCCCTTTTTTCAAAATGCCAGCGTTTTTTTTTTCCAAAGCTCCAATTGCGCTCTTTCGCGCAAAATAGCGCACTTTCGCTCCAAATAGCGCCCAATAGCACACGCAAAAGGAGCATCTTGTTTAGCAGTGCCAATAGCGTGGCGTTTTTCAATCGCAAAAGGCAATAGCGCGCTATTGCGTTCGCAATAACGCGCTTTTTAAAACATTGATTGTAAAACAAACGTAGAAATAGGAATGAAAAAAAATCAAATTATATTTTATCGCTTTTTAGTAAAGTTGGCATAAAGTAAGTGTGAAGCCAAAACTAAACCTTTTTGTTCACTCCAAATGAAAAGAAAGTATCCCATCACATGTAAAGATATTAACCGTGTTAGTTTTCCTTTAAATCTCATTACATCGGAAATTATTATTTTGTTAGTCTATCGACCATATTCCCCTTACTTATTATTTAGGGTCAATTATTAAATAGTTCCTATTATAAATATATATTTTTTAAAAATGACACATATTTTTAGTTTAACTCATTTAAACCCTCAAGCACTCAATATCCTCTTATTTTTAGAGGTCCGCGCCAGCGGCACTCCCTCTCCAAAATATGTGACAAAGGACTTTTTGAGGCAAAATAAAAAAGTTTGGACTAAATGAGTATTAAAAAATGTCCGAGGGACTATTTGGTATATGTCCCTATTATTTAACCGTTCCAATCTCATTACATCCACAAATATCATTAGAAATTTTATATTTCTAAAAACAACTATATTCAACTTGATATATGTTAATATATAACATATTTACTCATATTTTATAAGAAATTCAAAGTTTGTGCTTAACCTTTAGACCCATAGGTATCTCAACAGTGATTATTTTTCAAAGAACTAAAAAGTTCAATGATCTTAGAAATTCCACAATAAAAGTAAAGACTAAGACAATTAATACCCATTTTATGTTCCATTAGTTGACGCCAAATAACCAATGCCATAACATAAAACAACCCAAGAAATCAACATGTAGTGTATATATTCAGTTAAAATTGAGTTTCAAGAATACATGCAATAAAAAGGCATGAGATCAATACGAAGGTTTAAAAAAAAAGGATCAAATGTCAAAAAGTTCCCAAACATTTTTTAATACACATTTAGTCCGAGTTTTTTACATTGCATCAAAAAATCCCTCAGACACTCATTTAACAAATATTCTCTTATTTTTAAAGGAGCGTCATGGTGAAGGAATTTTTGGAACAAAATAAAAAGATTTGGACTAAACGTATATTAAAAAATGTTCGAGTGACTATTTAGTATATGCACTAAAAAAAACACTTAAAAAATATTAATAAATCTAGTTTTTAAAAAATATGCAATAATAAACCCAGTAGATTGTCGGATATTCTAACTATAAACAAAAAGAGATCTCTCCACTCACCCATTTATTAACGATTAAGTATATATATATATATATATATATATATATATATATATATATATGCCGGAGATATCGATCAAGTAGCCCTACTAATGGGTCCCAACAACTGAAATCACCTGATACAAAAAATAATTGCACCAAAAAATGGGCATGAAAAAACTGGAACCAATCAGATAATCCATTGAATCCATTGTCGAATAATACATTAGAATCTCCAAGACCATCAGTTGAAAGACCAAAGATACTGATCAATAATCAAAACCGTATACAAAAGCAACGCTACCCATCTCTCTTTTTATCGGGTGTTGGGGTTCATTTGTTGAGCAACATATGAATTGAAAATGTGGTATATATAAGATAAAAGCTTGAGACGTAAAGAATAATGTGGTACATATACGATAAAAGCCTGAGAGGTAAAGAATCATTTTGGAAGATAAATAGTTGCTATTTTAGGACTTAAGAGTCATAAAACGTTTCAGTGGATTTAAAGAACAACAACCAATAGAGAAGGTGATGGGAGAGTAGAGTGCCAAGGATATTTATTACGAATGAGCTGTCACATGAGAAGGTGCTAGTTGAAAAGACAAAAACCCAAAATGAATGATACGCCTATTAGCTTACAGAAGAAAATGGGCAATCGGGGAAATGAGGACAAGCGGATGGGTAAGCAAGTAGATATATATACTGTAGTGCATTTTATAATAGGTAATATATTTAATATAACCATTTGTAATTTAACCAACAACTGGTTTATACACGCATGAGCATTTTTCTTTAGAAGACGAAAAGATTGGGGGAGGGGAGAAGCTACACATAATTAATAGATGCAAGATTAATAGTAAACTGGCCGCAGGCCACCTGGACGTGCTAGTTGCAAGGCAGATATAAATGCATGTATTCCATTTCAGATTATTACTGGGTTTAAGCCTCGCGCGATGCGCGAGTGTATTACAAAACAGTTAAATAATTATAATTATAAAAATTATCAAATATTATAATATATATAAAATATTAACTTTATGCGTGCACACACACATGTCACGTGTCCCAAAATCGTGTCACCATATCATTTTTCAAATTCAATATACAAATTCTCTTGTGAATATACAACTCATCTCTCATTTATTAGATTCTAATCACAAAAATACTTGGTCTTACTTCTCTATCATAAATTTCTGTTGATTATAACAAAAAAATTACTATTTAAAAAAAAGACAATTTAAAAAAATTACTATTTAAAAAAAAAAGACAATTTAAAAAATTACTATTCAAAAAAATTCTTTTGATACAAAGAACTCTTTTGTTTTAAAAAAATAGATAAGAAAAATGCACCATTTTAAACTATTTTACAGTATTTTTATAAAAAAAATTATCTTTTTGATAAAAGCCCACTTTTATGTTTTTGAAAATGCCAAAATTAGTCTAATCCTAAAGACAACGGTTTAAAAAAACTGTTTTTATATAAAACTATATAAATCCAAGATCAATATTTTTTTAAAAAAAATTTGCCATATTTTTATGCTCTAAATACTTATACATTCTTAATGACAAACATACTCTCTTCACAAAAAGGAAAAATGCAATAATTCAGGAATCTAATCCAAATGAGAAAAATCATTTTTATTGGAGATAATAAAGGAAAAACAAAACATAAGGTGTAAAAGCATATTGTGAATAGGAAAGAGGAGATAATACCTTGATTTTTTTAGTAGTAGCGTTCATTTTGCTCGGTACATAATTTGATTGTATGAGTGTATAAATAGTTGAAGTCTCTTGAGATTTGAGGAATTTAATTAGGTAGTTTTTAGGGAAGTGAAAGTGGGCATTGAAAAATGGAGGGGTGGAGAAGAGGGAACGGGCAAGAGAGAGACCTTTAGATTTAAGTTAAAGCTATTGATAGAGATTTAATGATATTTAATGCATTAGTCTTTATTGCTTGACATGTGTCCATTCTCTCTAAAGAGACACCAAAATTATATTATGTTATTAGATATAGAATATAGTTATAGATTTAATATAACCAATTGTAATATAACCAACAACTGGTATATACACGCATGAGCAATTTTCTTTAGAAGACGAAAAGACTGGGGGAGTGGAGGAGCTACACAGAATTAATAAATGCAAGATTAATAGTAAACTGGCCACATGCCACGTGGACGTGCTCGTTTCAAGGCAGATATAAGTGCATGTATTGCATTTTAGATTATTACTAGCATGCAGGCCACGCGATGCGTGGCTGAAAATCAAACTCAATTCATTAGAATCTAACTATTAACTTCGTAGGTTAACATTAGTTTATAATCAAAGTAAAAAATTCAAATTACAAACCAATGAAAAAAAATGCAAACAATTATTCAATAAAAACTCATTACTAAAAACTGTTATGCAAAGCAAGTCATGTAGGCCATGTGTCTAACCTAGTTTGAAATCACGTGTTCCACAATATCCATATAATAGGTTCAAAAAATTTTATGCAATATAAAAAATTTAGGCAAAAAAAGAGAATAAATATGCATTTTTCCAAACCTCCAAGCAAAAACTCATAGATTTGAAAAATGTGAAAGACCCCATTTTTTTTCCAAACCTCTACGTGGCATCCTTCTTTTGTGTCCTTGGCTATGCATTTTTTTTTTATATTTCATAAAAAGACAATAAATATGTAAAAGGAGTGGTGCGAATGTTTTGGATATAGAAGCCCCAATAGTAGAAAATTTATGTAGAACGTGTTCTTACATAAAACCACATGCCTGCAAATAAACTCATATTTTCTCCCTCCTCCAGTTGCAATGTATCAATTCTGAGACAATAAATAAGAAAACAGCAATCTAACTAATTCGATTTCTTATTTTAAAACACAAATCCAATATGAACAATACTAATTAACAAAAAAGATAAGGTGATGAATACCTCTGATCTTGATTTTCTGTTAGCTCCTGTAACTGTAACACACACACATACATATATTTTTCTAACCGGATTTCACCGTCACATAAACTCATATTTTCTCTCTCCTCCAATTTTAACATATCAATTTTGAGTCAAAGTATAAGAAAAAAAACTGTCTAACTAATTCCATTTCTTATTTTAGAATACAAATCCAATATGAACAATACTAATTAACCAAAAAGAGAAGGCGATGTATACCTCTGATCTTTGTTTTGGTTTAGCTCCTGTGCCTATAACACACATACATCAGATCAATATAAAATTATAATTTATCGTAATTAACAAATAAGATTCAAAATCTCATAATTAAGGGATAAAATTAAAATCCGTAAAAGAAATTGAAATTATTTACCTTGAAAAGGAACTTGAAAGAAAACCCTAAAAAAGGATAGGAGGTTATATTACATTCTTATTCTTTGTTGTTGTTGGGTGATGGACATGACACTGAGAACTGGCCCTTCAAAACTACAGTGTTGTGGGTTGTGATTTCGCTACATAAATGAAAGGTAACTGTGGCACCTTCTAGACGGCGACACGGGCCGTGGCTCGTCTCCTGATTTTGATAAAGAGTGTGGTGAGAGAGAGAATTTGTGCGTGTGTGTATGTGTGTTGTTTTTTTGTATGAGAGGGACGGGTCCCTATCTTGTAACCATTCAACTATGGCACTGAAAAACACGGTGTTTTATAAGCATTTACTGGATTGAGTGGGGAGATCAAAATAGAGAGATTGGGAAAACAAAAGGATGGGCAAATGTAGACATCGAAGAGACAAACGCGTGAGATTTTGGAATTGCTGATAGAACTTTTGGAATACTGATAAGAAGTCGCTCGCCAGAAGAGTTTGGGGAAAAAAACTAATAAAGGATGCCACGTGGAGTAGTCCTATAATAGCAAACATTTATTACTTTCACGTGTCAGCCTCACATAATTTGGGTCTACAGTTTTTATATAGTTATATAGATATAGATATATAATATAGATATAGATATAGATATAGATTAAAAAAATGAAAAAACCTATAAATAAAACCCAGTACAAATCCCCATGTTCACCAAGTTAGAAAATAAAATAAATAAAATGCATGGCTCCTCAATAAAGTTCAAATACAAAATACAAATGAAAAAAGTAATACCCCTATCATCTTCAGATTTATGATACACTACTGCTTAACCATCTAGTCTCATAAAACTTTTCTCCCTCTTTGTCAACCACCTGAACTTGGTCCTCAAACATCCACCACCTCACCATTATTCATTGTGGTATGCTCTCTTTGTATTTCTGTTCTATGGTGTACTGCAAAATGTTTGTTAAATCCCTATCATCTCATTATATTAAATGCCTATAAAACAATTATCTATCTAGTAGCTCTCATAATGAGGACAACTATAATCCAATAGACAAGGTTGAACAATTAGGTAAGAATATTTTGTTTATATAGCATATTTTAGTCTTAATTTTTTTAATTTCGTCAAAGAACTTGATCTAAAAATGAATTATTTATATGAATAGTAATATCTTTGTTTCTTCGAGCAAAAACTTTCTATACCTTGATGACCTTTTGTGAGAAATTTTACTAAAATAATGAGTTGGATATGATAGGAATTTATGTATTACGTAATCATTCAGAATTCATATGAGCATTTAGATCAGTTTCTAATCTATACATCCACACGGTTACTAATCTGTTAACCGAAGCCAGTTGTCGTGCTTTTCTTTGTATCTTTTTACTTTTTTAGTCTTCCTTTCGAAGCTAAGACAACCTGCAGTGTAATAGAAAAGTCCACCACTCTCTTCATTCTAGTGTACTCAACTATGTAAATAAATTTATTCTCCAAAATATATTTTCCTTTCTTCTTTACTTCTTATTCTATAATTATTTTATAGTTTTCATTTAAACCTAACACACGGGTATCAAAACATTGTTCAGATCAACAAGATCGGGTTGTGATCACTTTGATGTAAAACGAATCCTACGAAAAGTGAAATAAATTTATGGCAAGCTCAAGCAACTAAACAATGTGTACACAATGACCCTCATTTCGATCTTTAATGGAAGGAACTATTATTTCTGGTCTGTAAAAATAAAAATCATTTTACCTTCGTATGGTTTATGAGAATATGTTGAAGATGGGTTTGATGAATAAGAGGATATCAGAGCTTTGTGGATGCACAAAAGAAAAGGTTGAAGGAGCACAAGAAGAAAAACACAAAATACATAATCATAATCAAACAAGGGGTATCTGATACAATATTTTCAAGAATCATCAATGTAAACAACACTAAAGGAGCCTGGAATATTCTATAAAAGGAGTTCATAGGTACCTTGAAGTTGAGGGTTATTAAAGTTCAGTCCTTAAGAAGATATTTTAAGAATATAAAAATGAAAGATGTGGAGTTATTTAAAGATTACTTATATAGATTAATGGAGATTGTGAATTAAATGAAAATATATGGAAAATAAATTTCAGACCAAAGAATTATTGATTTTTTTATTAGTTTGCCGAAAAAATATGACCATATTATTTCCATTGTTGAATAAACCAAAGAAATAGCCTCTTTGAGTGTTAAAGAATTGATGGATTCCATTAAAGCATATGAGAAAAGTTGAGTAGACACTAAAAAATCTATTGAGAGTGTCTTTGAGTCAAAGCTCACGGTCAGGCCAAACCATGTTTTGATCAACTCAAGGATGAATTTTCTAGAAGTGGAAGATAAGGAAGGGGAAGAGTAAGAAACTCTCGAGGAAGAAGTATAAATATTTTTGAAAGGAGAGAAAGTAATGAAAGTTTCACTCGATAAAAGTGTGGTATTTGCAAGAGATGTAGCCATATTGATAAAGATTGTTGGTTCCGGGGAAAGCCACGATGTCATAATTGCAAGAAATTAGGCCATGTTTAAAAATATTGTCAGATTAAGAACAATCAACAAGATAATTTGACCGAAGAACAAGTAAGTGGCGATAATATGTTTTATGCTTGTTAAAGTGCATCAAAATAACGAAATGATTTTTGATTTTTTGATACTGGGTGTAGTAATCACATGACCGGAGATCAACATATTTTAGTCACAATGGATATTTCTTTTAAATCTAAAGTAATGATGGGTAATTATGCCTTAGTCTAAACAAAGGGAAAGATCACTATTGCTATTGACGCAAAAAAATGAACAAAGTATATCCGAGATGTATTAATAGTAATGGATTTGGAAAAATATATTGAGTGTTAAACAACTTGCAGAGCATGAGTACACTATTCTCTTTGAAGAAAAGACTCATGTAAGATTTTTGACAAATGGAGGAGAAGTCAGGTTGTAGAAAAATTCAAGATGGATAAGAATTAGATGTTTTACTATCACTTTTTGATAGTCAAAGATTGTGGCCTTGAAGATGAACGTGATTGATGGCACATGGCATTAGCATAGTAGTTATGGGCACTTGAATGTTTCAAATCGTAAAACATTTGCCACAAAAGAACATGGTTATGGGTTGCCGACCATCGAAGAAAAAAATGGAATTTGTGAAGGATGTGCTCTTGGAGAGCACCACCGAGAGCCTTTTTCAAAGGAGAAAGCATGGATAGAAAAAGCACCACTGGAACTTATTCATATCAATGTGTGTGGATCAATGAAGAACACTTCTCATGCCGGTAACAAATACTTCATTACCTTTATTGATGGTTTTACAAGAATGACTTGGGTGTATTATATGGAGTAAAAATCAGATGTTTATATCATTTTTAAAAAATTTCATAAACTAGTCGAAAGACAAAAGTGGTCACTACTTGAAAGTTTTGAGAAGTGTTAATGATGGAGAATACAACTCTAAAGAGTTTGATAAATTTTGTGATGATATTAGATGGAAAGACAACTAACAGCTGGGTACACTCCATAATAGAATGGACTGGTGAAAAGGAAGAATAAAAATATTAAGGAAATGACAACATCAATGTTACATGAGAAAGGGTTGCCATATATTTTTTGGGCCAAAGGTGTGAATACATCAGTGTAGTATATGAATAGATGTCGTGCAAAGGCCGTAGAAAACCAAACTCCATTTGAGGCATGGAGTGGAATAAAACCATTTGTAAATTACTTGAAGGTGTTTGGTTGTATTTTCTTTGCTCACGTCCATAAAGAAGTGAGACACAAGAACAATGAAAGTAGTGGAACATGCATCTTTATTTGGTATGTCTCAAAATTAAAGGGATATAGACTCTTTATCTTGAAAAGGAACACAATGATTATTTGTAGGGATGTGATCTTTGATGAGAAAGTGTTTAAGAAGATGATGAGGAAGATATAAAATATTCGTAATCATCTCCAAATGCAAATACACAATCATCCTCAAGTTCTTCATCAAGATCAAACTCCTCATCTCCAAGTTCAATTCCAAGAAGAATGATAAGCCTAAATGATGTGTATGCTAGTTTTAATTTTTGCGTAGCTGAACCAGAGACCTTTGAAGAAGCTAAATGAACAAGCCTATTAAATTGTATTCGAAGAAGAAACTTGGGTTATTAAGAAGAACAAGACATATGAGTTGGTGTAGAGGCCTAAAAATAAAGTCATCACTGGTGTGAAGTTGATTTACAAAACGAAGTTCAATTCGGATGACTTAATCCAACAAACAAAGCAAGATTTATAGCAAAGGATTATTCTCAATAACCCAAAATTGATTTTCAAGAGACATTTTCATTTGTGGTAAGGCTTGATATAATTAGAGCACTTGTATCTACGACCACCCCAAAAGGCTAGTTTTTGTATCAACCTGATGTGGAATCTATATTTGAATGGTGTGCTGAAAAAAGAGGTGTATGTTGAACAAATTCAAGGATTTGTGATGAAAGGTGAGGAAGGGAATATATACTAGCTTAAAAAGGCCTCACATGACTTGGAGCACACTCCTCGAGCATGATATAGTGAGATTAATGCATACTTCAATGAAATAGGCTTCCAAATAAGTAAAAATGAGTCAAATTTTTATATCAAAATAAGTGAGCATCATGTATTCTTATTGTCTCTCTTTACGTTGATGATTTGGTCTTCACCGGTAGTGATGAAAAAATAATTGAAGATTTCAAAAGTGATTTGATGGAAAAAATATTAAATGAGTGATTAAGTTCTTCTAAATTACTTCTTGGGTACTGAAATTTATAAACAAGAAGACGGCCAAAAGAAATATGCTAAAACCCTTCTTAAAAAATTTAAAATGCGCGAATGAAAAATTATTAAAATAAGATGCAATAAAAGAGGTTGATGCATATATTTATATAAGTTTAGTTGGAAGATTATTATACTTGATGACTATAATGATGGATATCATGTATGCTACTAGTTTGTTGTCTCGATACATGCAAAAGTTGAGTGAAACTCATTTTGGGGCTGGAAAAAGGGTGTTGAGGTATATCCAAGGAACTCTTGATTTTTGTTTCATGTATAAGAAGAATGTTGAGACAAAGTTACATAGGTTTTGTGATAGTGAATGGGCAAGTTCTATTGTTGACATGAGAATTACTTTCGGGTATGTGTTTTCACTTGGTTCTGAATAAGTTTCATGGGCATCAAAGAAGCAAAAAACCGTAGCACAATCATTCGTTGAGGCTGAATATGTGTCAACATCATTGAGAACCTCACAAGAAATGTTCACAAGAAGAATTTTGAAGGAAGTTGGTGAAAAATAAGGAGAGCCTACTCCAATTCTTTGTGACAACAATATTGTAATTGCCATGATAAAGAATACCATCTACCATAGCCGCACCAATCACATTGCAATAAAGCATCATTTCATTACAGAGGTCGCGGAGGATGAAGTTCAACTCAAGTATATCGAGACTGAAGTGCAAGTTGCGAATATCTTCACCAAATCTCAACCTAAGGACACATTTTAATTTCTTAAGGAAATTATGGGTGTTAAACAAAGGAATTAAGGGGGACTGTTAATGTTTTAAAATTACTTATTGACCTTTCTCGTGCCTATTTTGTATTTTTATTAGCATGTCAAGCATATTACCTTCTTTGTGTCTTTATACTTTTGGGGAGCCCTCCTATAGAAGCTAAGACAAACTGCATTGTAATATAAAATTCCACCCCTATTTTCATTTTAGTGTACTCGGCTACGTAAAAAGATTTACTTCAGCAAAATATATTCTGCTCTCTTCTTTATTTATTCTTTTATTATTACAATAAGTTTTGATCTAAACCGAACAGTGGAAACTAACACTAATGTTAGTAATATATATTTCAAAAATAGTGAAAAATTAAGAAATTAAAAAATATCCAGAATAAAGTGGAAGAACTTATTGGTCGAGGGTTATGATGATACAATATCCTACATGTGAAATTGTTCACATTATTGTTGCCATTGGGCGCTTAGACACACACCTCCCAACATTCAATGACCATATATCAACATTAGCAACTATATGAACCCTTATAACTCGCAAGTGTACTATAGATTGGAAAGTGATGAAAAATAATATAAAGAATAATTTTCTGGATTTTTTTTAAGAAGATGGAAGTGAAAGAGGGATAGAATAACGTGTTTTGATTGATTTTGACAAAGTATGGACACCCAGATTTATAGAAAATAATCAATAATATTAGAAAAAAAGTTATCCACTAACCTACTATTATCTCCACTAACAGTAAGTTTGGACCTATTAGAAGACTTAGTTCAAAATAACATGTTTAATAATAATTAAAAATGTAATTTTACTTATTTTGGCATCTCAAGAGGAGCCCAAGTCCCTATCAAGGACTGTTAATGTTCTGTGAGCTCAATGGGGTATGAACTGATGTCTTAAACTATTGAACTATGCTCGTCAACTAGTTCAATAGAAACATATGACTCCTAAAATTATCATCAAGCTCTCACAGTTGTGTTCGTTAAGGCTATGAGCTATCATAGGCTTCATGAGTGCTCTAGAGAATCACCCTAAATTTTCATAGGAAGCGGCATCACTTCCACACTCATTAAGGAACTTCTATGAAAAGTGCATTGTATATACACAATCTACTAGAATCCAGCTATAGAAAGCATTAAGATTCTATGGCTCAGCGAATTATTGATACATTTGGTACCACTACATAATAGGGAACCGTTTAGAGTGAAACTCTAGTGTAGTATCCCCACAGCCCAATTTAATAACTTATTTCCCATTGAACCAAGTTATTCGGATATCTATTAACAAGGTCAGGTTACTGTTATAGGTGGTTTAATAACTAATAGGCATTATCCCCACCCCCTCGATGTGCTAAGGACTATATATTTAGCCATCCCTTTAGGTAAAGGATTTGGAAAGTTTTAACTGTAAGTAATCCATCGCTATGATCCCATTTCTTAACAACTATCACATAATGTTGTGCCTCCTACGTATGTGTCTAGACTTCCCATTGTAAGATGAATTTTGGGCTATTGAGATTGATGCCCGACTATCACAATGTTTGGAACTGGTGGAACATGTTTGGGCCACAATGGAAAAGCTATCAGAAAGTTCCTTAAATATCCAGCTTCTTCACTTTCTTTATATAAAGCAATAAACTCCAACTCTATAGTGGATCTAGTTATTAATGATTTCTTGGTGGATACACTACATCACCTTCTACATTAGAAACATATCCAGTAGTAGATTTAGATTCATTACGATCAAAAATCCATTTAGCATCACAAAAACCTTCAATAACAGTTGGAAATCTTGTATAATGAATACCATAGTCTATTATGTATCTTAAATATCTCAAACTCTAATGACTGAATCCCAATGATCATGATGGGGGTTTCCAGTATATCTAGTATCTCCACAAACGTAATAAGAAATATTAGATCTAGTGCACTTTATGACATACATAATACTACCAATTATTCTAAAGTATTCAAACGTATAAACACGAGGACTATTATGTTTTCCTAAGTGACAACTAGGGTTAAAAGGTGTTTTTGTAGGATTCTAATTATATTGTTCAGATTTCTTAATAACTTTCTACACATACTCAGGTTGTGTTTAAGTTATTCCATTTGAATGTTTAATAATGTTAACTCTAAGAATAATATCATCCACACCCAAATCTTGTAACAACCCTCGCTTTTAGGAGGCTCATTTTATATTAATCTACTGCATAAAGCAATTATATAAAATGTGGGAAAATGAGTAAATATTAATTGAGTGAGTTGGAAGTTAATATTTACTAGGATGTTGCATATTTACTTTATGTGTAAGTAAATATCACCAAGTTGCAAGTTTTATAGTGTCATGTGTTTTAAATGACATTTTGGTATAAATGAAACAGGAACTCGAAATGATTTATCAAATTATCGGATGCCAGTTTAGAGGGCGTAGTTGGTCCCGGAAGGTGCGAGACAGTCAAAATAAGTGCCATATTGTATTTTTAGATTCCGGACACTTTTGACTGGTTTTGACTTAATTGCGTATTTGCGAGTCATTTTAATGTGGTATTAACCATTTAAGTTGGGAGTTTTAGACTTAAGCCATGATCTAAATCTTGCTTTTCCTTTCATTTCTTAAGTGTGTATTTACAAACCAAGAGAGTTAGAGAGAGGAAGAGAATTGAGGAGAAAATAGGAGAAATAAGAGAGATTTGGAGATTGAAGATTGGGATTGCTTCTACCACAAAGAAATCTGAGATATCAACCCTAAGGAAAGTTTTTTACTTGCTAATATATGGTTTAAGATGAGTAATTTGTGTGATAGTTGTGTATTTGAAATTATGGATCAAAAATGGAAATTTATGGTGTTTAAGCCCTAATCTTGGTTTATGTTGTTGATATTGTGGATCATAGTAGTTGATAATCATGTAGGATGATTTGGGGTAGATTAATGGTGGTTGATGTGTGTAAAAATGGAGTAGGAAATTGGTTTTGGGGAAATCTAGGGTTTATAACCCGTAACCCATTCTTGGCAAAATTCGCAGGGGCGAATCGATTCGGCCCTTGGGGCAAATCGATTTACTAAGGGGTCAGCTTACAAGTCTGCAAGACCCGAATCGATTTGGGTTAAGGCCGAATCGATTCGTTCAACTGCAGAATGTTGGTTTTGTCATCCGAATCGATTCTCTTTTGGACGAATGGATTCACTGCCTGGGCGAATCGATTCGGCCCTTGGGAGAATCGATTCGGAATCAGGCTGTTTTTGAGTTGTTTTTCTAACTCAATTTTTATTCTTTTTTCTTTAAGCTTAGGACCTAGGAACCTTCTTGTATGAAGTAAACTTAGAGTTCTAGAGTCCTAGATGAGTTGGGTAATTACTTTAGAATAATAATGGTTTATATGGGGTTGTTCCGGGGGTATGCCGATTGATGTTAGGGCATTCTTTTCTTTTAGTTCAATATTATGAGACTAGGAGTTGTAGTGTTATGCTTGGTAGACCTTAGAAGCTCAATTGAGCTTTGTTAGACTTGATGGTTGACAATAAAACCACAGATGAATCTTGGGAGAATAAATTGAAAATTTACTGATTCATTGAGGTTATAATGATAAGATGTATTAAGTATGGCTCCAGGTAAATATGAGGAATTTATAAAAATGTAAATGATGATGGTTTCGAATAAAATGAAACATATATGTGTAAAAATGGAAAATGAAAATGAGACTGATATGGTAAATGCTAATTTACTTAAACACACCTCTCTAAATGCTATCATAAGGGAAGTTTACGCGTGAGGTGATGCCCCCTGGCTAATGAATGCAGGGTGGATATAGTCCTAAGCCATACGAGCGTTGTGGTATATTTTTCTGTGCTGGTGAGGTGATTCTGGGTGTGGTCATGACTCTCCCACAGGCATATGGCCGCTTCCTGACATTGCGTTATGTGCCCAGGTTGTCTTATATGATAGGTCCTGGAAGATGATAGTCATTTAGGGGTGCGCCCAGTGGAGAAACTCGGAGGGGCGGTTTTAGAATCGTTATATGTATATGAATATAACCATTATGTATCAAGTGGGACTTGATGTTTGATGAATGCCATAAAGAGAATAATAAAATGCCACAAAGAGCATATGATGACGATTATATTCCTGATAAGGAATGGAATGCCATAAAGAGCATAATGAAATGCCACAAAGAGCATATGATGATGATTATATTCCTGATAAGGAATGGAATGCCATAAAGAGCATAATGAAATTCCATAAAGAGCATATAATTGAGATAAAATGCCATAAAGAGCATATAACTGAAATTATAATTCCTAATAAGGAACGGAACTATGAAATGAATCAATATACATGATGAAAGCTTTTAATTAATGTTAATCATTCCTTTTCTTATGCATAGCTAAATTAAATTTATGATTATTGGAATTGTCCTAGCTTATGTTTTAAATTGTATAGGTAGATTCTTATTACTATTAGTCATGATTTATTGTTCTTAACTGTCATACTCTTTATTCATCTGGTGATCATATAAAACCGGGCCCTGACCCGTTCATATTTCTTATTGTGTATGAATCTTGTATCCGCTCAAGTGCTCCACCGCAAGGATGCCCGTTCTGACTTTCCTATTCCGATGTTTTTGGGGAGCCGTGATACCTTGAGGATATTATGGGACATATTATGTAGACGCTTTCGTTTTTGTACTCTAGATAAGATCGGGTCATTTACTCAGGCGTGAGGGCCAAGTTTTTGTAATTGTCTAATATAATGTATTATGTAATCTAATGAACTTGTTTAATATTATTGTACGAGTCTGTTGACCGACAGCATATTCGGTCCCTTATTGTATATTTATGTGTATGTAATATAATTTCTTCTGGATTTTCACTCTCTTTTAAATTGGGTTGTTTAAATTCTTTTTATAACTTTAAAACCAAAAAATTTGGCAACCCTTTTTTCTGAAATATTTGGTGGTTATCTCGTATACTTCATATATTTGTTGCGATGCTGAGAATGATTCCATCCATGATCCCTGTTATATTGGAGTATCGGACTGGCCACCCCATATTTTGGTGAGCGGGTTGTCACATATGGTACCAGAGCATCAGGTTCTAGAGTCCTTAGGAATCTATGTGGACGCATTATGTTTTCAGCGTTACTTATGATTTGATATAGAGCCTTAAGATTAAGATCGTTGATTTCTCTTGTGAGATTTCGTTCTCCTGCCCTAAGCTAGAACCAATAGAATCTTTTGCGTATTCACGTGAGATTAGTAGGTCGATTGAAGGAGGGCGCCTGGGAAGGTCTTCGTGAAGGCGTCATGAGATGGGATTACTAAGAACTTTTAGTTATGGTCGGGGAAGAGGATCGCTTGGGAGGTCGCTCCCTTTTGTAGCATTTTCCTATCTTGCTACCACGACTACTAAATATAAAAGATATAGTTTTCCAAGTACCGCTAGAAGTAGAGAGTGGTAATAAGCTTGGGATTCCAAATGACGTTAAACTAAAGGTGAGAAAGCCCATGATAAGGGCCACTTGTTGAAATAAGATGGAGGGGATGCATCCTCGTTCGGTGGATGCATAAGACCCATGAGCTTTGGCCTCAAGAGGGGTATAGAAGTGTCCAGATGAAAAGGATTGAAGAAAATCCTTCCCCTACGAGAGTAGTGTTGAAACAGTGGGAACGTAGTCACCACATTTGTGGGTGCATGATGTTTTACCCATGGAGAAACCCGGTGGACATTTTCAACAGCGAGTTTCTCTGGGACAATGTGACCGAGGAGAAGGTGGAATCTCAAATGTTCACATGAGGCTCTGTTAGAGGCCGACAGTGGATAAAGAGTTGTATGGTTAGGGAGGCCATACACCAAAATAAGGTAGGTATAAGGAAGAAAGAGCCCTTCAGGGGAATGATAGGCTCCAGAAATAGGTTTCGTTAACACATCTAAAGGAACAGTGTTCGCGAAACCCCATTGGTGGATATCCTCCCGGGGAGGATTTATTGGACTAAAGAAGGGGAGGCCGGTAGTGTGCTCTCTTTTGTTGAGAGGGACTGTATGTGAAAATTGTTTGGTAACTAGGGGCGGAATAATGGTTATGATGTGGAGTGTAGAATCACTCATTTTGATTCAGTTGATTGGAGAATGAGGGAAAGGAAGGTGCCTAGTTAGCGCATTGATGGAATTAACTTGGTTCGGATAAGATTCGGGTAAGGTGTCTGAGAACCCTTAGTATTGACCCAGAGTGATTACCCAGAACGTTGGCGGGAATTCCACCTTAGTAGTGGGTGGTGTAGTTCTTATGTTAAGATAGAGTAGTATTGTGTTTACTCTAGATTCGGGTGTGCATATAGAGCTACTGGTAGTATCGGCATTATTATTAAAAGGGAAATTATATGACTTCCATGATATGGAAGCTTTATATTTTTCCTTCACTCGTTATAAAGAGAGTGATGATATTTCTTTAAAGTATTATATGGGTTGTGTGCTACTTGTATTATGTGTATTATACTAGTAAAGATATTTTGGTTTGTTTGGGGGTGATAGCAAGCGAATAAATTGTGAGGCTATCCTACTTCTAGTCTCTGGATGGAACTAGTTGTTCTATAATATGTAACACCCCGTAATTCTGCTTAATTCTAAATTACGTAAGTAGAGTAATTTAATGGGATTAAATACGCTTTAATTAAATTACGTGAGTAGAATAATTTAATGTGATTAAATATGTTTGATTTAAATTACGTGAGTAGAGTAATTTAAATAGATATTATATTACTAAAGAAGAATATGTGTTATAGAAAATTTACTAAGGTGAGTAGAAATTTTCAATGCTGATATGTACGGTCTAGTGACTATATGGACGTACCGGATATAACTCGACAAAATTAAGAATGAGAATAGAAAAATATTTACGAGACTCAAATGATAATTTAGAGTCTACGGTTGATTCCGAAAGGGTCGAATTAGTCAAAATAGTGTACCGGGGGTACTAGTTGAGTGCTGGGTCATTTTCGGGCTAAATCGAGACCATTCGGAGGCATTTTGGTCTCTTTACAATTATGGGAAAGAAGACCTACGAATTTTTGTAACCCTATATTTGATTATAAGAGTGGTGGATAGGGTTAGACAGTTAGAGTTACACCATATCCAATAGAGAGAGAGAGAGAGAGAGGCAAATTCCTTAGGCAAGAAGGAAGGAGGGATCATCTTAGGAAGATTTCACCACAAATATTGTTGGGAAGAAGGATTGAGACACCAATATCATCAATCATCATCAACAACCACGAAATCAGACCCTATAAATCTTAAGGCAAGTGGTTATTTGCAAAATAATTCAGTTATAATACCCATGTTTAAGCTTGAGGAAGAACATGATTTTTATGATATTATTGGGAATAAACAGTTGATAATAATCCATTATTGATTAGGATTTGCATGTAGGACGTTTTTGAATTACCAAGTAGGTTTATATCATAGTAAATCTGATGAGAAATTCATATGAAAATCTGGTATTTTGATGAAAAATATAAAGAATGCAGTTTTAGGGTTCTTGAATATTATGGATAATTTCAGTGAATTTAGCCAAGATTTATAATGATTTTGTTGTTTTAAATCGTTAGTAATCATCCCAGAACATGTAGGAATGATTAGAAATTGTTGGTTGTGAATTTGATGGCTTATCATGAAAGTTAGAGATGTAAAAATGGTGAAACCCGAATGAAGAAGATGAACTGGGTCTGTCACTGCTTGATCGATCGATCGACCCTGGAGTATCGATCGATCGAAGCAGTCGATCGATCGATCATCTTCATTCGATCGATCGACCCTGTCTGAACTATAGAAAGTTGTGTAGAAATTTCTTTAATCGCCGTTACTTAATGGGAACCTTAGAATTGATATTTTTCCTATGAGGGGACTTGGAAATTACCAGTAGGTGTACCATTAGGTTCCTCCACTAATGATTGAGTAGGAATGTTGGAGAAATGGAATGACGGTAGAACGATTGACTTAGCCATGAGTTGAAATGGTTAATTTAATTACGGAAAGAGTGAGACTTAATTCCGGAAAGAAAATACTAGTAGGTTAAAGTTAACTTAACTACTGAATTAAGGGAGGGGTAACTAGGACCCTTAGAGTTACGCGAATACTCGAATAAATACAATAATGAGATATGTTGTAATTAATAAGTACGGAGAATACAAGAAAAATATATTACGTACGAGTATGATTTACTAGGTCGGGTGCGTACCTACTAAATTTATATAAATAGTTTTGGGTTAAGAGAATATTACCTAAATTAATTATGTTAGGGTCGATGTGACATTCCGAACTAACATAAGACTATTATACATTTGGGGTCGATGTTTAATGCCGAACCAAACTTTGAACTGGTGCCGCGATGAAAGAGTCCCGAACCAGAATATGTGTCTATATTTATATTTATAGATAGTTGGGGTCGATGAACCATTCCGAACCAACTTTCACTTGGAGTAGATGAATTATTCCGAGACAAGGGTCCTCTGTGTGTAATAAAAGGATATATTAGTGGTAACTAATATTATATACATTGTTGTGGGATAAAATGTTTTATGTGCTAAATGTACAAATTGAGAATAGTAGACAATGAAATGATAAGTAAATGTCTCAGTAATAATTTATAGCTTGATGTAATTATTACAAGAATAAGGTAACGAGCAGTTATTGAGTTAACTACAGTTATGGACAGTATAACTAGGTAGACCAAGTTTCCTCGGTAGTTATATACTATGTAAGAGAGGTGAGGAGGTCCAAGGGAGAGTGAGAAACCTTAATGTGTGTAATCAATAACTTAATTGTGATAACCTCTTGCAAAATATTTTCAAATGTTTTGAGTACTAACTCTTGCTATGTAAATTTTTAAAAACCTTTTAGGTGCCCAGCCACAAGGACACCCAGCTTGATTTCATGTCAGAGATTTGGGAGCTGCAGCCAGTGTGGAGGTTGCAGGGATTGTTTAGACGCTTCCTCTTTTTCATTTCTAGTGCAGGATCTCAGTTTTATTATTTCTAGTTGGAACATGTCATTCCACCTTTACTATTACAGTTTATTCTAGTTATGGATTTGTAGTTGTCTTTGGGCCGTGGTTTACGGCAAGACTTTATTTGCTTTCAGATTTTTATGTACTGAGCATTCATATCTAGTTTTGGTTATGTGTGGTTTGGATTATTTATTGTTTTATGAAAGATAAAATTTGGCACCCGTTTTAATTACATTTAGGTGGTTAGAAAATTTAAAAAGGCGTTCGACAGTGATGCTAAGAATGAACCATTTAAGAAACCTGTTTATATTAAAATAAGGCTTGATCACCCAAGGTTTAATTAGGCGGGGTGTCACATAATATCTCTCCTGGACACAGGTTGAGACTTTATAGAGGTGGGTTGAGGTAGGTAGGAGATTTTCAATATTTGTTACGTTATTTTGTTTGAGTGTTTGATTGATTGTTTGCTTTGTTTGTGGTTATTGTGCCTTTTCTCCACGACCAACAATGTTAAGTAGTAATGCATAGGAGGGGTTCCTTATCTAGATTTCTCTTTAGCGAGACGCTCCGCGCGTGAACCTTAATGACGTTGGAAGTGGAGAGATGCTATTCTTTTCTTTTTCTTTACTTCTCTTTATTTATGTTGTTAGAAGCTGAGTTGGAAGGGTTAGCCGAGAATCACGTAGTTGAGTGATTAAGGGCTACTATAGTGAGAAGTAGAATCACTGAATATAGTTCTCTCCTCTGATCGATGTGAGGGAGACTGAGATATGAAGTCGAATTAAGACTTCTGATTATGCCTTGATGAGAAGGATATTTAAAACGGATGTGTAGATGATGGTATAAATATTTGTGAAACTTTACCGAAGGTGAACATCCGATTTATTAAAATTCCCAATTATTTGAATGGTAAGACATAAAAGTAGAACCTTATTATTAGAGTTGCGAGTTAGGATTTTTTCGGTCCCGATCACGTGCTGACGCGACTAAGAATTTTTCTCAAAACTGCGTTCTTTCTAGGGTCAAGTGCAAGCCTGTCGCGTTAGTAATAATCCGACAAGTCGCGATCGTCTCCACAGGGATCAAAAATTGGCAATTGAGAATTATGTAGGAAAAGTTATTTATCCTTCAAATGATTTCTTAAAATAAAATAAAAGATGATTGATGGTTGAAATTTCCAATTGATGAAAAAATAAACTACTTGCACAAAAGTACTAAGAATTGTAAAGAACTTAGATTTAAAAATGGGGGAAAATAGGGTGGAGTACAATCCCTCAAACCTTAGTAAATTACCGTATAGAATACTATAATTGCAAATTGAAATTCTTGACTAAATCCAATCTTTATAAATCCTAAGCATTACATATATGAGGGAACTAGCCCGCATCATATGAAATCAAAGGCAAATACAAAGCGGTGAATAAGAAATTATATTTGCATAGTCTTCTTAAACATCCCAAGTACCTACGGCAAGAGAGATTAAAAGATCGGCTATGTTTGTATAATTTTCATACATGATTTGGTCAATATTTAATTTACCCTCTATTTTCTATATGGGTAATTTACCTTGGAAGGAGTTCATGTACCCCAACCATTGAAAATTTAGCTAGACATGATTTTATGAGAAAACAAATTCATAACAATGCATGAAACTGTGGATCTAAGAAACATTGTAAGAAGAGAAATGACAAAACAATTGATAATTGAATTGAAAACATAATTGAGACTAACTAAGAGAATGAAACTTGATACTTAAAATCTGCACTAGAGAAAAGAGATGATTAGATCCAGAAATACTTCTTGTTCTTACAAATTAGGGCTTTTCTAAGAATAAGAAATTTGTTTACCAAAAACTCTCTAAAATCTGATTCTCTCTCTAAAATTCTATTATACTCTCTAGAATTCGACCTCCTTGGAATGATGTAGGGCTTGGTCTTTTATAGCACTAACTAGCACGAATTTGACAGCTAAAAATCTATGGGCTACGCAAGATATTCCAAGATTTTCACCTCTTGAGCTACATAATAAATGCCAGGAATTTTAACAGCCGAACCGGTCGGGATACCTATCGGATCAGTTTGATTTTCAGTCACCGGATCGGTTCTTTTTTTATTTGTCCGGATCGGTCCGTATGCTATCGGATCGGTTCTTCTATCATCGGTTCGGCATCAATCCGGGGTCTACTGGAAAGTGTCATTTCGGATCGGTCCGATTATCTTCAAGTTTGACTTTTCCTTTCCATTTTTAACTAGTCATAACTTTTGATCACGATCTCCGATTTGACTGTCGTTTCTTACGATGCTCTTGTGAAATTAGGATCTTCAACTTTCCTTCAGGCTTCGAATCAGAACTCTAGGTGTAAATTTACGCTTTTTCCCTTTTACTTATCTTCCTTTCTTTTCTTCCTTTCTTCCGGTTTCTTTCTTTATTTTCTTGCACTAAATTCCTGTAAAATCAATAAGAAATACACGAAACTCGAGGTACTCGTTAGAAATTATCAATGGCAATGATATGGGATAAAACGATTCAATTATATTGTTTGAGATATCAAAATCACTAATTTAAGGGGATAAATTCAGAAGAATTTATGCTTGGTCAAATCCCCCTAACTTAGAACTTTGCACGTCCCGGGCAATGTAAATGAAGCTACTCAAAGTTTTATTCTTGAGAATTCTTTTATTTAACTAAAATTCCACTTTCGCAGGCATGTGATTGCATTGAGCGTATGCAATAATCCTTTAAACCCCTAGGTTACCCTAGTAGGACGAGTTTTGTCTCGTGAGAGTTAGCAGTGAATACCCCCACAAAATTCTTTATTAGCCCAAATAAATATCAAAATACTTAAAAATTGTACAATTTAAATTTTTCGAAAAATAGTCACCATAAATTCACATTCAAATATCTCAAACCATAGTGCATGTATGCAAAGCCAAAAATTAAACCTCAAATTTCCATCGATTGATCATTACGTTACTTTTCGAAAATTCATTTTGATTCAAATTCTTACGTATGCACTCACAAATGAATCACTCAGATTGTGGTTGTTTTCTCTCGGTATGCATGATATAAAGAGTAAATATAATGGACACAAATTCACGCATACAAAATTTAAAAGAAGGAAATATATGGTGAAAATATCTCATCATCAGAATACGGTAATTAGGAAACGGGAACATCACCTCTAGTTCACACCATTTAATCTCTCATATTATCTTTTCATGTCTTAGATCTCCACGCAGTAATTAATTTCGCCATTCGGACTCGGTTAGGACTTTTCGAGTTAAAAGTGTAAAGGGTGAAAAAATGGGAATGGATGGAATGTTCGGAATTGAAAAATGTCCTTTTGACGTCCATTTGTGCTTTTTCGCATATTTGCTCATTTTTTTCTTTCTTTTTCTATTATTTTTTTTTCATTTTTTTTCTTGCTATTTTTCTTTCTTGCCCCTTTTGATTGCACAATTTGGACTTACTTGATGAATATTCAATTTTCACAATTTCGGGCTAATTGGGTTTTTGCGGGTTATCAAGCGAAAAGGAAAAATTTTACTAGGCTCAAAGTGGTTTGTAAAAGGATAATTTTTCACATCTTTTTATGGCCAATATTTTTGGGTAACAAGCGATGGCCTACTTCATTGTCCAAATTGCTAATCACATTACCATATGCATCTCGAGATTAATTAAGTTTAGAGATATATTTAGCCCGAATTTCGAGACAACATTTCACACATTTCCCATAAACGATCAAAACAAAGGCTTGAGATCATCAATGACTTAATAAAATGCTGAAAAGGACTTTGAGTTAATCATAAACTCGGATTGATTTAAAAACTCATAAAAAATCGAAAGGCTCGAAATCTCACCGGGTTTGATCAATCTCCACATTTATTCGTTAAGTCGTCAATTTTCTTTCAATTTCCATCTTTGATCAATTTTGGCTTAGTGCATTTAATTTTTACAATTTGAGACTTTAAATAGAATAAAGGTGATATTTTTGAAAATTTTAAATTCCAATTTTTATCTATTTTGAAGAAAAATATTTTTGGCTTTTTTTTTATGATACTTAGTTTTATGAATACGCACTTATCATCCCCCCTAACTTAGTCTTTGGCATTGTCCACAATCAAAAGGACGATAAAGCTAAAGAAGACAAAATAAGAACTGCGGGAAATAAAACAAGCAAATACCATAAGAAAACTATGTAGTACAACATAGATGTATAAACAAAGGATGATAACACCAGAACATAACATCAGAGAACCGAAGGTGGGGAACTGACATGGTTTCCAAAGGGGAGGTCTACGGGGCTGGTGGGGGGCGGGATGGTCCGGGGGCAGCAGGGTCATAAGGGTCATAGAAATAAGCAGGAAGGGGGGCATTGGGACCCGACTGTAGACGGTACAGATCAGCCTGCATACGCAGTACCAGACTCATGTCCCGCTAGTAAGATGACATAAACCCGTCAAAACGCGTTTCAAGAGAAACAACGTGCTCGGTGAGACCCATTCCAACCAGAACATAATATGGATTTGCAGTTTCATCATACTCATCCTCCTCACCTTCTTCCATCTCCACATCTTCAGTAGGAACATCCTCTTCCTCAGCAGCAGCCTCATCACTTGAGGTATCACTGTCATCTCGACGCGCACGGATCAGCTGGATTTATTTATCACTTCGGGTGAGGGATTCTTTCCCAAGTGGCTTTGGTAAGTTGATAAGATCTTATGGGGAACAATGCCGACATCCTTAAGATAGGAAGTAATGAGACAACCATAAGGAAGAGGGGCCCGTCCCTTTTTGTCCAGCGCCGCACAAATGATATCATTGTAAAACGTGCGGGCCAAATTTATAACAATGGCATGGTCAAATAGGTGATAGACCATAGTATCTTAACACGGTCACATTGCCGAGTCATTTGAAGTTTGCAAAAGGTTGGCACAAACTATGTGAAAAGTGATACGTGCCTTGTCGGGTAACCGACCAACAGGAAAGGTCTATGTATTCCAAACAGAATCGGGCGCGATTCGAGATATGAAAACATCTTTGGACAGAACTGGATCAGGACTGGGATAAGTAAATTGGGTTGGAGTTATCACACCTTTAGACTCGAGTTTCCGGGCCAAAATGTCAAGCGAGAACGGTATCGGGGTCGAGTCGACAAAGGCTTGAGACTCGAAATCTGCGGTACGGACGAGCGAACCATAAAACTGACGAACTTCATTCTCCCATACAGCCTCGTATGGTTCGTTGAAAAATCTGCACCAACCTCGGGACATGAACATCCCAGTGATAGAATTGGGCAGCTGATCCCAAAGCACTTGGCGCTCAATGTGGATTTTGTGTCGAGGTCCAAAAAAACGACGGCACCAATTTGCCTCACGGTGTGATCGATATTCTCCATTGCCATCGGGAAGGACTTCAATGGAATTATATTTATGGGGAGCAGCCATGGTAAGGGAAGAACTAGACAGAAAGTGAGAGAGGAGAGTGGAGATAGTGGTGTGAAGGAATTAGGAGGTTTAAGGGGTGATATATATAGGTTGGATGGTGGGGAGGGGGGGAAGAATGGGGGGAAAATAGGGGGAACGAATTTGTGGGGAGAGGAAGGTATTGGGGGAATGAATTTGGTAAGGATTGATGAGGTTTTAACCTCGGGAAGGTGCGTAGACTACAGATGACCGGATCGATCCGGGTTCAGGCATGACCGATCCGGTTTCTTTTTTTATTTTTTTATTTATTTCTTTTTAAGGCCGGATCGGTTCCTTTTTTTATAGGGCCGGACTGATCCGGTCTGTTGAAATGGCTGCTTTTGTTTTCTTTACTTCAGTGGCCATTTGTATCTATATTTCTCTACCTCGACATCCCCTCCACTGCAATTGGACCTCAAAACTCTCAAAACTCTCATCGAAACCCGAAACGCACCCGGGACCGGTGTTGGATTCCCACCTCTGGTAGTGACATACAACTATGACTATCCTAACATCCGATGACTATTATACACAACAGTCACCCCATACACATCGGTGGTGCGACGACCTGACCTTACTTGCTCAGTCAATCCCCATAAATGGGGTCCGACAACTAGATCGTGTCGGCTTCCATGACCACCGCTTCCAAATACGGCTTGAGACGGTGTCCATTAACTTTGAATGTGTTTCCCACTTTTTGATCCTCTAGTTCAACAGCTTCATGGGGGAATACTTCCTTCACAATGAATGGACCTAACCATTGTGACCGTAATTTTTCGGGAAATAAGTGCAACCTCGAGTTGTAGAGAAGTACTTTTTGGCCCGAATGAAACTCCTTACGTCGGATGATTCGGTCATGAGCTCGTTTCATTCGTTCTTTTGAAATTTTAGCACTTTCATACGCATCATTGTGTATTTCTTCCAACTCATTCAACTGAAGTTTATGTGTTTCACCGGCTTTTTCCATGTTAAAATTCACCCTTTTAATATCCCAATACGTTTTGTGTTCAATTTCAATAGGAAGATGACAAGGTTTGCCATATACAAAACGAAATGGGGACATCCCAAGGGGATTTTTGTATGCAGTTCGATAAGCCCAGAGCACATCATGCAATCAGATAGACCAATCTTTCCGATTAGGTTCCACTGTCTTTTCCAAGATATGCTTGATTTCCCGATTGGCTAACTCGGCTTGGACATTCGATTGTGGGTGATAAGTCGTTCCAACTTTATGGATGATCCCATATTTTTTCTTGAGCTTTTCCATCGGCCTATTGCAAAAATGAGTGCCATTATGGAACTCCGAATCGAGAAAGTATGTGTTCTTGAATGAATTTTATCACCACCTTATTGCCATTCGTCCTTGTAGCTATGGCCTCTACCCATTTCGAGACATAGTCTACTGCGACGAGGATGTATAGAAAACCAAAAGAGGGTGGAAAAGGCCCCATGAAGTCAATACCCCAGCAATCAAACAACTCTAAGACAAGTATGGGGGTCAATGGCATCATGTCACGGTGAGTAATAGCTCCCAGTATTTGGCATTTATCACATGATTTGCAAAAAGTATTCACATCCCGGAAGATTGTGGGCCAATAGAGACCGCTTTGCAGGATTTTCGCACCAGTTTTATTTTTGGAAAAATGACCTTCACATGCTTCCGTATGACAAAATCGAATTACCCCTTGAATTTCTTCATCAGGTACACATCTTCGGATGATTTGATCAACACAATACTTAAATAAATATTGATAATCATAAAAGAACATGCGTGACCAATTAATGAACTTCCTTCTCTCTTGTGGAGTCCAATTGGAGGGAACGACTCCAGTGACTAGATAATTTACTATATCCGCAAACCAAGTAAGAGAAGAAGTAGCAAAAAGATTTTCATCCAGAAAATACTCGTATATGGGGATGGGATCAACAGGTACGTCGGACGAGAGATGTGACAAATGGTTAGCAACGACGTTTTCTACTCCTTTCTTATCTTGTATCGAGATATTAGACTCTTGTAGGAGTAGGATCCACCTGATTAGGCGTGGTTTGGCATCTTTCTTGGTCAGAAGATATTTAAGGGCTGAGTGATCAGTGAAACAAATGATGGGCAACCCAATAATGTAGGAGTAAAATTTATCGAGAGCAAAAACGACTGCTAGTAATTCTTTCTCTGTGGTGGAGTAGTTAAGATGGGGGCCAGATAATGTCCTACTAGCATAGTAAATAACATGAGCTTTCTTGTCTTTTCTTTTTCCTAGAAAAGCCCCAATCACGTAATCACTTTCATCACACATCAGCTCAAATGGGAGTGACCAATCGGAAGCTTGCATGATAGAAGAAGAAATTAACATGCTTTTGAGTCTATCAAAAGCTTCTTGGCATGCGTTATTCCATTCAAACGGAGTGCCCTTTATGAGAAGATTACTCAAAGGTCTAGCGACGACGCTAAAGTCTTTGATAAATCTCCTATAAAATCCAGTATGGCCTAGAAAGGACCTCACATCTTTAAGAGATTTTGGCGGTGGTAACTCAGCTATTACTTCTATTTTTGCTCGATCAACCTCAACTCCCCTAGATAATACTATGTGGCCCAGAACTACGCCCTCGGTGACCATAAAATGATATTTTTTCCAATTAAGGACTAAGTCCTTTTCCACACACCGGAGTAAAACTCTGTCAAGATTAGCTAAAAAATGTTCGAAAGATGGACCGAAAACGCTGAAATCATCCATGAATACCTCCAGTCCGCTTTCTATCATGTCACTAAAGAGACTCAACATGCACCTTTGAAAGGTTACTGGCGCATTACATAACCCAAAAGGCATACGTTTGTAGGCAAACGTACCAAACGAACATGTAAAAGTCATATTTTCTTGATCAAGTACATCCACTTGAATCTGATTATAACTAGAATACCCATCAAGGAAGCAATAGTAAGGATGTCCCGCTACTCGTTCAATCACTTGGTCAATAAACGACAAGGGAAAATGGTATTTTCTTGTTCCGACATTGAGTTTTCGATAATCAATGCAAACACGCCACCCGGTGGTGGTGCGTTGAGGTATTAATTGTCCCTTAGCATTTTCAACCACAGTCATACCCAACTTCTTTCGAACAACCTGAATTGGGCTCACCCAATTACTATCGAAAATGGGATAGATAATCCCAGCATCTAGCAATTTGATAATTTCTGCTCGAACTACATCTTTCATGGTTGGGTTCAGTCGCCTTTGCATTTCTCTCGAGGTCTTCACCTCCTCCTCAAGGTGGATTTTATGGGTACAAATCAAGGGACTTATACCTTTCAAATCTGCTATAGTCCAACCAAACGCACTTTTATGCTTTCGCAACACATTCAATAACATACTCTCTTGTTCTTTTTTTAAACTGGAAGAAACAACAACAGGAAATGTATCATCTTCTCCCAAAAAAGCATATTTTACATGAGAGGGAAGTTTCTTTAACTCAAGACTAGGAAATCTCTCTTCAGAGGGGATCATGAGTGACTCTCTCGAGGGTAATTCCTCGAATCTAGAAATCCAGTCAACATCTCTCAACTTCTCAAAACTCACTTCTTCTTGCAACGAAGCTCCCAACTCTTCCACTTCACGCTCAAACTCAGTATAAGAACTCTTATTCTTAACACCTTTCACCAAACAAACTTCCAGTGCATCTCCACCTATGATCCTCTCGATGTGCTCATCCACCACCTCTTCAGTAAGATCAACCACATGAATTTCATCCTCATCACCCATTTGGTTAGCAACGTTGAAAATATTGGTCTGGAGAGTCATGTTTCCAAAAGTGAGTTGCATTTGGCCATTCCGTGTATTGATCAAAGAATTAGCAGTAGCTAAAAATGGACGGCCCAAAATTATGGGAACATAATTACTCGAATGTGGGGAAGGCTCCGTGTCCCAAATGACAAAATCAATCGGGAAGTAGAAAGTGTCCACGTAAACTATCACGTCCTCCACAACCCCACGAGGCACTTTCACTGTTCGATCTGCTAACTGTAGAGTGATTCGGTTAGGTTTAAGATCACCTAAATCAAGCTGCTTATAGATAGAGTATGGAAGGATCTTCACACTCGCACCTAAATCAAGCAAAGATTTTTCGACTCTACTTTCTCCTATAACACACGAAATTGTAGGTGCACCAGGATCCTTGAACTTTAGTGGAATATCATTAAGAAGCACCGAGCTCACATTTTGTGCCAAAAAGACATTTTTCTTCACTTTAAGTCGTCGTTTGATAGTCAAAAGATCTTTAATGACTTTGGCATATGCTGGAATTTGTTGGATAGCATCTAGAAACGACAAGTTCAACTTCACTTGCTTTAAAACATCTAATACTTCCGTACGCGAGGCTCCCTTTTTGGGTGGTGCCAAGAGTTGAGGAAATGGAGCAGCAGTGGGTGGTCTTACTTCAACTTCAGATTCACCTCCTTCTTCCTTATCATCCATGTAAAATGGAGTCTCCTCAGATTTTGAAGCTTCTTTAGCTTTAGATTCCTTAGGAGATGGTGGGGTTAGATCAATCACGCGACCACTACATAGAGTAGTGACAGCTTGACATTGTTCTGGCAAATCCGATGAAGTAGAGCTAACCGTAGTTTGCCCTTGAAGGGGGGGTCTTTGGCCTTGAGCTGGGAATTTACCCTTCTCTTGAGTATTCAATGAAGATTTCAACCTAGAGATGCTAGTATGAATTTCTGTGAACATTCGATCATACTTAGCATTGCTCTCCTTCTGAGATTGGATGAATTGATTCAGATTATCCTCGAGAGATCTCCTAGGTGGAGTGACATAAGGACCAGGAGGTGGTGGCTGCATTGGGTTTGGCATTGGAGGAGACATTTGCTAAAATTGAGGAGGGGGTGGTGGCAAAGCCACATGTGGATTAGGAACCATTCCACCTTGTGATTGTCCATAGTTGAAACCAGGATGATTCCTCCAAGACTGATTGTATGTATTCCCTTGCGGCACATTAAAATTTCCGCAAGACCCTCCTATCGCCTCTACTTGCTCAGTGTACATTTCCTTGTATGCAGGGATGGTAGGACATCCTTTGGTAGAATGACCAGCAGTACATATGGCACACACCTTCTCCTTTCCTACTTGCACGGGTCCAGCTACTTCTCTTAATTGAACTTCAAGCATGTCTCTGAAATTCTTTTCCAATTGGTCAAATTTACGATCTAACAAAGTGTCCTTGTCCAAGTGATAAATACCGGACGCAGCAGACGAGTTGGACACTTGTCAATTCTTATTTTGACTATTTGTGTCAGAAATATCCCATGCTTGCGTAGTCTCCGCTACGTATTTCAAATGAGCCTCAGCATCGATCGAGTCTAATTCCCAAAAAGGTCTTTCGCACATTGTCTGGACAAGTTGTTTAGATGCTAAAGTAATCCCTTGATGAAAAAATGAAATAAGATGATGTTTTTCGAATCCATGATGTGGGCAAGCACTAACTAACTCCTGAAAACATTCCCAACACTTGTCGAAAGCCTCATTCTCATTTTGGTAAAAATCTTGTATTTGAGCTTTGACAGAATTGGTTTTGTGTTATGGAAAGAACTTGGATAGGAACTTGGTTTTCATATCTCGCCAGGATAAAACAGAATTCAGTGGTAATGATCATAACCAAGTCTTAGATTTATCCTTTAAGGAAAAAGGGAAAAGATTCAATCGGATAAAATCTTGTGGGCAAGTTTGGTCACCAAAGTCTCACATGCTTCCTCGAACTCTCTAATATGGAGATATGGTTTTTCAGAATCCATCCCATGAAATATAGGGAGAATTTGGATCATCCCATTCCAAAAGTGGAACTGACCGGCATTATACGGGAGTAAAATGCAACCAGGGGTAACAGTTCATTCCGGAAATAAAATATCTTTCATGGGAAGATAAGGTATGTCCTCCTCTCCAACACCAACACCAACACTACCGTGCACAAACATATTGCTACCAAACGATTCAAAACTTCCACTCGGTGTTCGACTCAAAGTATGACTTGTGATTGAATTATTCGGCGAAGGAGGTGGAACCCAAATGTGTGGAGAATCGGTGGTGTGAGAATTTCAGAACTAGCTTCGGCAATAGGATTTTAGTGGACTTGGGTGAGAAGTGGATTTTTCATTTAATCTTACAAGAGATGAGATGAATTTTTTTATTTTTTTTTAATCACGTTAGGATTAAAATCACTTTCCAAAGGATTACCAATTGACGATCCCCGACAATGGCGCCAAAAACTTGACGCGACTAAGAATTTGTCTCAAAAGTGCGTTCTTTCTAGGCTCAAGTGCAAGCCTGTCACATTAGTAATAATCCGACAAGTCGGGATCGTCTCCACAGGGATCAAAAATTGGCAATTGAGAATTATGTAGGAAAAGTTATTTATCCTTTAAATGATTTCTTAAAATAAAAGAAAAGATGATTGATGGTTGAAATTTCCAATTGATGAAAAAATAAACTACTTGCACAAAAATACTAATAATTGTAAAGAACATAGATTTAAAAATGGGAGAAAATAGGGTGGAGTACAATCCCTGAAACCTTAGTAAATTACCGTATAGAGTACTAGAATTGCAAATTGTAATTCTTAACTAAATCCAATCTTTATAAATCCTAAGCATTACATATATGGGGGAACTAGCCCGCATCATATGAAATCAAAGGCAAATACAAAGTGGTGAATAAACAATTATATTTGCATAGTCTCCTTAAACATCCCAAGTACCTAGGGCAAGAGAGATTAAAAGACCGGCTATGTTCGTATAATTTTCATACACGATTTGGTCAATATTTAATTTACCCTCTATTTTCTATATGGGTAATATACCTTGGAAGGAGTTCATGTACCCCAACCATTGAAAATTTAGCTAGACATGATTTTATGAGAAAAAAATTCATAACAATGCATGAAACTATGGATCTAAGAAACATCATAAGAACATAAATTACAAAACAATTGATAATTGAATTGAAAACAGAATTGAGACTAACTAAGAGAATGAAATTTGATACTTAAAATCTACACTAGAGAAAAGAGATGATTGAATCCAAAAATACTTCTTGTTCTTACAAATTAGGGCTTTTCTAAGAATAAGAAATTTGTCTACCAAAAACTCTCTAAAATCTGATTCTCTCTCTAAAATTCTATTATACTCTCTAGAATTCGACCTCCTTGGAATGATGTAGGGCTTGGTATTTTATAGCACCAACTAGCACATATTTGAAAGCTAAAAATCGATGGTCTACGCAAGATATTCCAAGATTTACACCTCTTGAGGTCCATAATAAATGCCAAGAATTTTAATAGCCGGACCGGTCGGGATACCTATCGGATCAGTTTGATTTTCAGTCACCGGATCGGTTCTTTTTTTATTTGTTCGGATCGGTCCGTATGCTATCAGATCGGTTCTTCTATCATCGGTTCGGCATCAATCCCGGGTCTAATGGAAAGTGTTATTTCGGATCGATCCAAATCCCATCGGATCGGTCCGATTATCTTCAAGTTTAACTTTTCCTTTCCATCTTTGACTAGTCATAACTTTTGATCACTATCTCCGATTTGACTGTCGTTTCTTCTGATGCTCTTGTGATATTAGGATCTTCGACTTTCCTTTAGGCTTCGAATCAGAACTCTAGGTGTAAATTTACGCTTTTTCCCTTTTACTTATCTTCCTTTCTTTTCTTCCTTTCTTCCAGTTTCTTTCTTTCTTTTCTTGCATTAAATTCCTGTAAAATTAATAAGAAATACACGAAACTCGGGTACTCGTTAGAAATAGTCAATGGCAATGATATGGGATAAAACGATTCAATTACATTGTTCGAGATATCAAAATCACTAACTTAAGGGGATAAATTCAGAAGAATTTATGCTTGGTCATGTGCCTTCGACCGTTATATGTTAATGACCGATGATGCGAGGTAGTAGTGTAACGGGAGGGTTCCTTATCTGGATTTTGCTTTGGCGAGACATCCCACCCATGAAAACGAGCGAATGTCAGAAGTTGAGAAAGGTCTTGGGCACTAGGGATATACTTAGTATAATATGTATACGACTCGACTAAGATATATATATCGACCTTAGGATTTTTAGGACGTAAGGCCTTTAGAACATGTGACGTTGATTTATGGAGGCTGCAGGGAGTTGACCACAAATAGGTTGTGGGTTAACTCTAAGAGGGGTTAGGTCCCTAGAAACAAGAAGTATGGAATTTCGAGTGATTTGGAGGGTTAGGGCAAAGGAGATGAGGCCTCTCTTAGATAGAGTGTTACGTTGATAACCTAACTTTTGGGGAGTTAAAAGGATGAGTTGAATTTTACCCCTGCGCCCATGTTATTAATCTCGAGGGTGAATTTAACAAATAGTCTCTGCCAGGAACGGGAAGTAATAATACTGGAGCATGGACCCATTGTCTATGCGTCTCACAAACTTAAACTTTGTGGGAAGTATTATTCCACGCTTGATTTGGAATTCATTGCGGTAGTAATTGCCTTAAAGAAATGAGGCACTACTTCCTGGGCAGGAAAGTTGGTCTTTTTCGCGAACAACAAGTGGTTGTAATATGTTGTGGGAGGAATAAGGTTGGTGCATGAAGTTCATGAAAGTACTATCAATTGGATATTCCCTTTCACTAAGGGAATGCGATTGGGGTAGTAGATGTGTTGAGTAGAAAACCCGTCGAAGACATTAGTGAAGGTATGAAAAGCCAAGTAGAACGAGCATAATAAGGAAGACTTTGTAGCAAGAGAATTCATGTCTGTGACTGACCATTTCACCTAATCATGTGGAGAAGAGTAGTGGTGGAACGAAGAAGGGTATATTCATAGACGTCTTCATTGAATTGCCGGCACCGAACTGGTCATGATCTTATTTGAGAAAAGTGTTGATTGTTTGACTAAATCGCTACTTTTTCGGCCATTAAGGGCGAACTATATGTAGAGGAGTACGCCCCGCCCTTTATGAAGGAATGGTAGAACCGTATGATGTGCCTATCCAAATAGTGGTGGACCGAGACTAGATATTTCGTGTCGAAGCTTTGGTAATGTCTCTAGGAAGTTAAACTAATGCCGAAGGGAATACCTCGAATGTGTGCCTTAGGCTAAATGGATAGATGGGAGCAGTAGCTTGTATGGATGGAAATTCCCGTACAATAATTTGGATCATTTCTAAGGTATGGCACTGTGAGTGGCCTTGGTTAATCGGTTGTGTAATTCATATACTCATTGGATGGAACTAGCGGACAATATGCTCCTTGGACTTGGAGTGGTCCCGGAACATTTTTTTTATGATTGGGCTTATTGAGCCGTATTCTTTGATGGTCTATGCCTCTGCGAAGAAAAGTTGAGTAGTGTTGGGGTTAAGCCATTTAGCGTTGGTGTAGGTATCCCCGAGGAGGGATGTAACGTGATTCAGGAAGTAAGGATATTTGCCTCGAGTCATGTGGGTATCTTCTTCCGCAGTAGGAAGGTAGGATCGATAGTTAGTGAGGAACGCTTTGTGCTATACTAAAGCACAAAGAATGTAGACTGAGATCGATAGCGATGACCTTAGTCCTAGTCCATTTGGGACACTGCGGTAACGAGGGGTTTGTTAAGAATGGTAGAATGATGGTTTAGAACAATATACCCTTTATATGATTATAGGGTACGCCCGAATTTTGAGGGCAAAATTCCCTCATAAGGGGGGAGTATGTAACAACCCTCGCTTTTAGGAGGCTCATTTTATATTAATCTAATGCATAAAGTAATTATATAAAATGTGGGAAAAGGAGTAAATATTAATTGAGTTAGTTGGAAGTTAATATTTACTAGGATGTTGCATATTTACTTTATGCGTAAGTAAATATCACCAGGTTGCATGTGTTTATAGTGTCATATGTTTTAAATCACATTTTGGTTTAAATGAAACCAAAACTCGAAATGATTTATAAAATTACCGGATGCCAGTTTAGAGGGCGTAGTTGGTCCCTGAAGGTGCGAGACATTCAAAATAAGTGCCATATTGTATTTTTAGATTTCCGGCACTTTTGACTGGTTTTGACTTAATTGCATATTTGTGAGTCATTTTAATGTGGTATTAACCATTTAAGTTGGGAGTTTTAGACTTAATCCCCAATTTAAGTCTTGATCTTCCTTTTATTTCTTAAGTGTGTATTTACAAACCAAGAGAGAAAGAGAGAGGAAGAGAATTGAGGAGAAAAGAGGAGAAAGAAGAGAGACTTGGAGATTGAAGATTGGGATTGCTTCTACCACAAAGAAATCTGAGATATCAACCCTAATGCAAGTTTTCTACTCGCTAATATATGGTTTAAGATGAGTAATTTGTGTGATAGTTGTGTATTTGAAATTATGGATCAAAAATGGAAATTTATGGTGTTTAAGCCCTAATCTTGGTCTATGTTGATGATATTGTGGATCATAGTAGTTGATAATCATGTAGGATGATTTGGGGTAGATTAATGGTGGTTGATGTGTGTAAAAATGGAGTAGGAAATTGGTTTTGGGGAAATCTAGGGTTTATAACCCGTAACCCATTCTTGGCAAATTCGCAGGGGCGAATCGATTCGGCCCTTGGGGCGAATCGATTCGCTAAGGGGCCAGCTTACAGACCTGCAAGACTCGAATCGATTCGGGTTAAGGCCGAATCGATTCGGTCAACTGCAGAATGTTGGTTTTGTCATCTGAATCGATTCGCTTTTGGGCGAATCGATTCGCTGCCTGGGGCGAATCGATTCAGCCCTTGGGCCAATCGATTCGGAATCATGCTGTTTTTGAGTTGTTTTTCTAACTCAATTTTTATTCTTTTTAAGCTTAGGACCTAGGAACCTTCTTGTATGAAGTAAAATTAGAGTTCTAGAGTCTTAGATGAGTTGGGTAACTACCTTAGAATAGAAATGGTTTATATGGGGTTAATCCGGGGGTATGCCGATTGATGTTAGGGCATTCTTTTCTTTTAGTTGAATATTATGAGACTAGGAGTTGTAGTGTTATGCTTGGTAGACCTTAGAAGCTCAATTGAGCTTTGTTAGTCTTGATGGTTGACAATAAAACCACAGATGAATCTTGGGAGAATAAATTGAAAGTTTACTCATTCATTGAGGTTATAATGATAAGATGTATTAAGTATGGCTCCGGGTAAATATGAGGAATTTACAAAAATGTAAATGATGATGGTTCGGATAAAATGAAACATATATGTGTAAAAATGGAAAATGAAAATGATACTGATATGGTAAATGCTAATTTACTTAAACACACCTCTCTAAATGCTATCATAAGGGAAGTTCACGCGCGAGGTGATGCCCCCTGGCTAATGAATGCATTGTGGATATAGTCCTAGGCCATATGAGCACTGTGGTACATTTTTCAGCTCTAGTGAGGTGATTCCGGGTGTGGTCATGACTCTCCCGTAGGCTTATGGCCGCTTCCCGACGTTGCGTTATGTTCCCAGGTTGTCTTATATGATCGTCCCTGGAAGATGATAGTCATTTAGGGGCGCGCCCAGTGGGGAAACTCGGAGGGGCGATCTTAGAATCGTTATATGTATATGGATATAACCATTCTGTATCAAGTGGGACTTGATGTTTGATGAATGCCATAAAGAGCATATGATGATGATTATATTCCTGATAAGTAATGGAATGCCATAAAGAGCATAATGAAATGCCACAAAAAGCATATGATGATGATTATATTCCTAATAAGGAATGGAATGCCATAAAGAGCATAATGAAATGCCATAAAGAGCATATAATTGAGATAAAATGCCGTAAAGAGCATATAACTGAAATTATAATTCCTGATAAGGAACAGAACTATGAAATGAATCAATGTACATGATGAAAGCTTTTAATTAATGTTAATCATTCCTTTTCTTCTACATAGCTAAATTAAATTTATGATTATTGGAATTGTCCTAGCTTATGTTTTAAATTGTGTAGGTAGATTCTTATTAATATTAGTCATGATTTATTGTTCGTAACTGTCATACTCTTTATTCATCTGGTGATCATATAAAATCGGGCCCTGACCCGTTCATATTTCTTGTTGTGCATGAATCTTGTATTCGCTCAGGTGCTCCACCGCAAGGACACCCGTTCTGACTTTCCTATTCCGATGTTTTTGGGGAGTCGTGATACCTTGCGGATATTACGGGACATATTGTGTAGACGCTTTCGTTTTTGTACTCTAGATAAGATCGGTTCATTTACTCGGGCGTGAGGCCCAAGATTTTGTAATTGTCTAATGTAATGTATTATGTAATCTACTGAACTTATTTAATATTATTGTATGAGTCTGTTGACCGACAGAATATTCGGTCCCTTATTGTATATTTATGTGTATGTAATATAATTTCTTCTAGATTTCCACTTTCTTTTAAATTTGGTTGTTTAAATTCTTTTATTAACTTTAAAACCAAAAATTTTGGCAACCCGTTTTTCTAAAATATTGGGTGGTTATCCCGTATACTTCATATATTTGTTGCGATGCTGAGAATGATTCCATCCATGATCCCTGTTATATTGGAGTATCAGGCTGGCCACCCCATATTTTGGTGAGCGGGTTGTCACAATTCTTTGATATCAAAGTACTTTTCCAATAAAGTTTGGCTTTATTAACCACTTCTATACTTGTTCCAATGATTAACTGTGACACCCCGCTTAATAAAATACCGGGTGATCACCCTTGTACCAAATTAAAAAGGAGTCGCATATGGATCATTCTTAGCATCACTGTCGAAAACCAATTTAATTACTAATAACCTATTAGGCTCGCGTCAAAATTTTATTTATCTACACTTTTTAAACAAACCAACTAAGTAAAACCATCGCACAACTTAAATAAATGAAACTGAAAAAAATAAAATAATCGAACACTCGGTTCAACAATAATACAATCAGAATAAATGTCGCACTAAAAGGCGGTAAAAGAATAAATAAATGCGATTGGGCTTTTACCCGAGTGTTTATACAGTACCTCCTATCTAGATTACAAGGATAGAAGCGTCTACGATGAACTTGCATACATCCACGGCTGCTGCAGCAGATGTCTGACTCGGAGAAATCATCATCCAGGTGTCCCTGTGTCTGGACACCTATATATATAATATATAATATATATAGCAAGAAAGGAAAAATAGGAAAACGGGTCAGAGCTCGAGTTGTAAAAATATTTTTCAAGTGCATAAATGCTTTATTTTTAAAAATAAGTTTTGCCTCATATTTAAATTGGTATCGCACTCCCATGAGATTCCCCTCACCCCTCTTCTAATAGTGCACTCCTAACGCACTCGTTTAAAACATCCTAGTTAAGCTACCCTGCCTAACTAATCTAATTCTCCCGTCAGCTAAAACCTCGACATCCCGAGTATTAAGGGCTAAACTTCTCTCCATTCTCAACACTGCACTGCGTTCGTGCGTGGGGCATCTCGCGAAGCGAAATCCAAATAAGGAACCCCCCTGATACACTACTGCTCGGCAACGTCGATCGTCGAGATCCATTAGACCCTCAGCATGTGACGTATATATAAGACTCATATATACAAACAATAATATATATATATATATATATATATATATATATATATATATATATATATATATATATTCATATAATTATATACATTATTATACTTACTGTTATCTGCATATCATTACACACGTCCGGATATAATCTCCCGAAATGAGAATTAATCCTTTTTCATTTTATCTCTTTACTCTAATAGAGATATATAATTCCTTGTTTTCACACATAAGTAATATAATATACACACAAGTATAATAATCATCCCAACGAGCTATAACTCGAGGATGCGGTCTCTCAATGCTATCATCTTCCAGGGCATTACTCACATACCATCCTGGGGACCGACGGTCGGACTCAATATCACCGACATAGCGGCCAGCACACACACACAACGTCTAGGAAGCGGTCATAGTTCCTCCCCGGCAATGAGACGAAACATACCCACCATGTCTCACCCCTGATAAAAAAATCACACAATATAACAATGAACGCTATGACCTGGGGAATATCCACACCCTTCTCCTCGAGCCAGGATGCTCACCCTCATCGCGCAACTTCCCAATGATAGCATTAGAGGGGGTATGCTTCACATATATATATATACCATCCACACACACACACACACACACACACATATATATATATATATACTATGTGATTAAAGTATATATATATATAATATTATACTGATATATGTGATTAAAGTATATATATATAATATTATACTGATATGTATATATATATATATATATATATATATATATATATATATATATATATATATATATATATATATATCACTCCTCAAATGTAGATATGGCTACTATTGCCTATCTCATAATAATAATATTTAAGTACCTCTCTACTTAAATATGTCTCACACATTAATCGCGGTTAGGGATTTATATACTCTCCAAATATCCCAATTCATAATCATATGATAAGTATACCATCAACTTATCTTTAACTTATAACTCAAATTCCATTCTAGTCGCCTCGTAGGAGCTACCCACTAATTCCATACACACTTACTTTTTTTTCCTATTCGCATGATTATTTAGCTATAATCGCTCACTAAAATACTCCCTCGAGTATCACTCACTCCGAACATCCATAATTAAATAAGTCTTGGATTTTACCCAATTAATCCAAGGTATACATTTCACTCTAATGATAATTATTTAAAAGTCCCCTCTTATTTTTTTTGGAAATCCCAGTTTTTAAATCCTTCAATTTATTTATTTTCCTCGAAAATATACCTTAGTGCCACACAATTATAACACCCTCTTAGTCCCCATAAGCTTCCCCCAAAGGGCCAGTGATAAATTCCCTAGATGAATACTTATTTCCTCAAATAAATGAACTAGGAACAACTTAAAACGGAATTTATCCCACACAATTAAACCTAGGCAAAAATTGCGAAAAATCCTTAAGGGTCGATTGATCGATCCTTTACCCTCGATCGATTGATCACCTCATATAGCTTCTTCTCCGAGAAGCTTTTTCGGCCATTAAAGCTTCTCCTAAGCTTTTATCTCCTACCCCAACGTCCTCCAGCCTCAAACAACGATATATACATATATAAAATGGGTTCTAAACATCCTAGGACCCAAAACCAACAAATGATTTCCATAATTTCCTAAGTTTCTCGAATTGGATAAAAGTCGGGGCTTACTCATTTAACTTCCGAAAACCCATTTTGATTCATAAAATCCCATCCCGAAAATCTTCTTATTTTTTAATACCAAATTTTGATATGAGATTTATTCTCCAAAATAAATAAAGCAACTAAACACTTGCCTCGTGGATAAAATCCGACGATCCCGAGTCGAATCCCGCGGAGTTTGGTCGGAGCCTGCCTTTTCTTCGTCTTTTCTCTCCTCCTCTCCTCTCCTCTTTCTTTTCTTAATTTTCTTTCCTCCCCTCCCTTGCCTTATATAGGGAGAAAAAGGGTTTATCCCTTATTAAACCCAAAAATGACTCGTTTACTCAATTACGGTCTTTATTAGCCTAAATATTCTCGGAGCCTAGACAAATACCCCCGGATACTCTATTCTGACTATCTCGGCCATTCTGAGACCAACTGCGCAATCGGAATCTCCATCCGAGGTACTTGGCCGCAATTCACTATTTTAACCCAATACACATCCATGCGGTTTTCCCATTAAAATATTGTCCTCTGTCGCTTTACTCAATTACGACGTGTAATAAAATAATCCTTCTCGTCTACTTATTCCCAAAAGTAGTTATAACATACATCGGAAATCCTCTAACATTCCTAAACTCCAAAAATTATTATTCCGAGAAATACCTCAAATTACCAAATTACACCCATTTATGAAAATTTAATTTCCCATAAAAGTGCAGGGTATTACATTAACATATAACCAACAGACAATCAAATAATCACACCAATGCATTTATCTACTTCATTAATGATATAATCATTATATGCCATTTTGTATTCCATTGTTTAGAATCTTGTTTAAGTCCATAAAAAGATTTCTTTAGTCGAAAGACTTTATATATAAGGATCTCAACAATAAAAACCTTGGGTTGATCCATATAAATTTTCACTTATAAATCGCCATCTAAAAATTAAGTTTTGACATTAATTTGTGAATAATGAGATCATATAAAGAAATTTCAAGTAAAACTCATCTAAAAGTAATCCTAGTAAGATGTGAAAATGTACCAAAAAATAATGCCTTCTTTCCACATCTAGCCTTTATCTACAAATCTTGCTTTAAATTTGTTAATTGAGCCATCAACTTTTAATTTATTTTTAAATATCCATTTACACCCAATTATTTTACACCTTGGAGGTAAGCTATATAATTCTCAAGTTTTATTAGTAATTATTGAATCATATTCATTATTTACTATTTCTTTCCAAAACACCGAATTAGGTGAAAAAACGGCCTCACTAAAAATAGTGGGATTGTCCCCTACAATGTATGTCAAGAAACAATGACCAAATGCAGTTATTATGCGAAGTCTTTTTCTTTACCTAGGTTCAATATCTTCTAACTCTGAAGGCTCGTGGCTAACTACAAGGACACTACTGATGGCACTACTTGTTCATTTAGTTTTTTCTTTAAAAGGAAACATGTCCTCAAAAACCCAACATCTATTGATTTAAAAATTGTATTTATCAATTTAATCATTTTTATAATTAACTACCAAAATATATATTGCACTATGTTTAGCATAACCCATAAGATAAAATTAATAGTTATAGGGCAACATTTTGTTGTTTTAGGGATATGAATATTTACTTTAGCTAGGCACACTTTAATATGACAACTCCTATTTTTTCACATTTCATAAGTAGTTTTATCATTTTCCTTTACATGATTTTCTCCAAGAATATAACACACCCTTAGTAGTGTTTCCCCACATGTTGTTAGATATCCCAGAAGTGTTTAACATGAAACTTAACATATCTTTAAGAGTTCCTTTTTCCTTTAAGTTATGTCGTTATATTGAAGGGAATATGGCGGAGGTATTATTCATTTGAAACCTTTGTAACACTACATATGAACATGTTAATGTCACTGTAAGAAAGATTTGAAAATACTGACTAAATTCCGTCTTATTTAATAACGACGTTACACACAAATTTTGTAACATTACACATTCGAACTAAACGTTTTGTAACACTACATATTATACCTAAAAGTTAGTTTAAACCATATATATCGCTTGTAACACTACATATTACCCGTGCCGATGGCACGATTATAAATTTATATACGTGCATTCATCCAACACACTAGTGTGTCATGTATACGACATGCCTTGTGTGTGTATTTAATATCTTTTAATTTTGATTTATACGGGTGTATTATGTGTCAACGCCAAATTTGCAACACTCGTTAAATTAAAATATGGAGTAAATCCTCAATACCATTCCATATTCAAATATAATGAGAAGAAATGAAATTGAACTAAGAATCTAATACGCTATAATAAAAAATAGCATAAATAAATGTATAATTTTCCTCTGACTTTAAAGTCGAACGTGTAGAGAAATACTCCGCGTAAAAAGTGTTCCACTTTGAAATTTTCAAAAACAATTGACATGTTGAAATTATTTATTAGTTTATTTCAAATAATAAATTTTTTTCTTTCAACCTAACTTGCCTCATCTGATTACCACCTAGTTCAAATTAAACCCTAACTCTCACCGGGGGAATTTACTTTGTAAATAAAATATGGCTAAAAATACTCAAATATCAGCACCAAAAAATATTTGTCCATACATTCATATGTACATTTAGGTAGATTTAATGTTTACAGAAAAAAGAAGTTCAACAATCACAATTATTTGAGTTTACCTTACATCCCCTTTTAATAAAAGTGTATCCCACATGGCCCATTTCAAGGCACATAGAAATTTTACTTCTTATCATATTCAAATGCTACTAGGGATCAAAAGTTAAGAGCTCATCAATGATACCAAAAAAGTGTAATCCAAAATATCTGACAATATAAGACGCAGGGAAGAAAGTGTGGATATTTACACTATTACATTTCACAAAAAGGTGAGATATGGCATCATATTATGAATAGTAATATTAATTATAAAAAAATAAACTCATAAAACATATTAGAAAATTCGCAAAAAAGAGAAGCTTCTTAGAGTCCGGTCCGGTTTGGGGGTATTTTTGGGCCCCGCCATATTAATCGGTCCTAGAAAATTATGGACCGAGACCAAACCAAAATAATTGGTCTCGGACCTATTCGATTTTCAAGCAGTCCGTGTTCGGTCTCGGTCCTATTCGGTCCATATCCATAAAAAACAACACATTTTTTTATTATTAAAAACATCACTTTTTTAATTAAAAACAACACTTTTTATTGTAAAAATGCATTTACCCAACATTTCAATAATTAGAAACAAATAACAAATGTTTCTGAAACAAATAGCAAATAACAAATGTTGAAATATTTCTAAAACAAATAACAAGTAACAAATATTTCTGAAACAAACAACAAATAACATATGTTGAACTAACATATGTTGAACAAATTTTGAACTAACAGATATTGAAATGTTGAACTAATATTGAACTAACAGATGTCCCTATAATCAAGAGCATCAAAAACCATATCACACACAACATCCCAAATATATAACATATCCAACAGAACGTATGAATGGATTTTGAAAAACAAAAATAGGATGATATCTCAAATATATAGAAAATCTTTTGGCTAGGATAAAGTATTTACCTTGATCAGAGAGAGAGATAAATAACAGTCGTGTTCGTAGAAATAACAGGGCCCTGTTAGAAGGCAATCCTCTAGTGGCCGTCGGCTTTGTAGAGAGAGAGAGAGAAGAAAATAAGAACTAAAATTAGGGTTATGTTTTGTTGGGAACTTGAGAGGGATTGGGTTGGGTTCAAAAGTCTTGTGCGTGTGTGGGTTATATATATATATATATATATATATATAATGAAAGTGGTCCGGTCCGGTCCCAAACTAATTTTTACAATCCAAAACTGAGATCGGCCCGAATTTTGCGATCCTGTCTATTTTTACACCGAATTAAGACCGAATTAAAAAAACTCGCAAAAGAGTTTTCAGTTTGGTACGATTTTTTCAGTTTATTTGGGTTCTTGCACACCCCTAGGTGCTTGTAGTAAAAGAGAAAAACACATAGAGGAGAGATAAGGTTTTTGTTTGTTTGGTTTGTAGAGATAGAGAGGGAAACATACGTGATGTGGGAGAGTGGGGTTTCAAATTAAAGTAGTAATATACTCACCAGTGCTTCTCAATCCACCCATTCTGTAATCCAAAAATCTTCCAGCTGATCATTTTGTCCCAAAAATAATTCTCATCCGTTGTAATATTTTGAAACATTAGATACAAATCTTCAAGATTTAATCTCAACCATTAGTTTGGATAGACCAAAATCCCCACCTTATATATATATACACATACCAGGGTGTACCCGTGCCGATGGCACAACGATAAATTAATTCCCATGATATTTTTGACACGACGATAAATTTTTTCCTTTGTCGCCAATATTGCAAATATAAATACTGTTGGTCATCCCATAGTACACTTGCGACATAGTTATGATTTTAATACGGTGCATTCGTGTATTAGTAACACCTAGTTTAGATTTGCAATTAGTATTTTTTTATTATAACATTTCAATCTTTATTGAACCAAATTTTATAAACTTTATTGAAGTTGTGAGCTGCCCTTGTACTCTGATAACCTAGGCGTGTCTCTCTTTCTCGACCCTCGTAACAACTATGAAAATATGAATAAACACATTGACTATCATAGGGCCCCGTGCATGTAACTCCTATGCTTAAAACAATCCAATGCATTCGACAATTATACGTGTGACTTCTTGTAATTTCTCCTTTGGTCTCTTACATGCCTATGTACTACATATACCACATATACATTTGTTCATAACTATCAGCATAATTTTTATATAAATACGATTTGCATTGTGATCCTTGGACCAAATTGTTATACATGTTCACACATTTATAGATATATCTTTTTAAAGGGCAGTTGTCCCTTTATCTATCACAATAAAATAATGAAAAATTCTTATTGTCTACTTTAGTAAAGCCTCATTGGTCCCTCCATATTAAAAATATTTTAAAATATTGGACGTCTTTTAAATAAAATAGTTTTTATATATTTTTTTAAATGAGTTACAAATTATTAAAAAATAGGGGTTTTAGATTCTAAACAAAATCTTTTGAAATATAAATTATACATTATTTTATTTAGTTGTTTTTCTTCAACTATAGAGTTTAAAACTGTTTTAGTAATTTTTTAGTTTTTTTAATGGCACGATAAAATATTTTAGCAATTTGTTATTCCTCAAAATATTTTGACTTGTTAGCGTTGTAAGAGAGTATTTTAAGTAGATCAAATTTTTGTGATTATTATAAATGCAAAGGAGGAACAAAAATTAAATATTTTAAAAATATTGAAGAACATGTGTCAATCCACTAAAGACAACTAACATTTGTTAAAAAAATTATGTCAGGTTTGTTTTTGATACAACTAACGTCAACTTTTTATAAAATAAATAAAGAAACAATTTTTTTATTCACGCTAATTTTAATAAAAAAAATCAATATAAATACCCAATATGTATACACCCAACACAACCATACTCACACCCAATTAGAAATTAATATAAATACAACCATCCACAAAACCAATATATTTATGCACACCTATTTAAATAAAACATAGGCAGAACATGTATATTAGGAGGGGTGACTAATATAAACACATTATTAGGTTACATAAAAAATACATCTGAATACATTTATCGTATAATACTTTCTTTACTGTTTATGTCAAATCAAATTTTTTGTCCGTACACTGTACACTTTTAAACCCATACATATTCTCACCAGTAATCTAATATATTTGGTTAATAAATGTCGTACTAAACATTTACTATTAGTACCTATTAATACTGTAGAAAAGGTTACCATGATTTGAAAAGGTTAAGTGCCATATGTTAGAGTATGTACTACCTGCCACCTTCGAAACTTTAAACAAGGCAAGGCTCAAGGGTATATATTCTGATACATCCAACAAAAGTGAATATACGGGTGTGTAATGAAATGGAAGTAAAAAAAAATTAACAAAAACTCTCAAAATGAAAATTTAAAAATAATTATCATAAGGATTTCAAGTCAAACAAAAATGGACAATAAATTTATGCAAATCAAACCAAAACCATTTCACATTTTGAATCTTCCTCAAATCATTGTTTTCAATACTGTTTAGCCTTCTCTTTTATAAGCCCCAATCTCAATTAAATTGGCAGACAAAATAAGAAACTCAAAAAAAGGATCCATACTCATTTTAACAAGCCCGGATTATATGTTAATTCCCAATAATCCTTTTTTTTTCAATATAGTTACAATCTGCCAAGAAATAAAAATTACAATTTTGAGGCTCTTTTGCTCCGATTTTGAAAAAAATTAAAACTACAAAGTTTTAAGAACATGATTTTATACAAAAACTCGTGCCCACACTACCAAATTACGCTTAAACCAATCCTAAAATTATCATACAATGTTCGTCCTTTTTATTCATATTTCTACCTACGGGTTGTAACATAATTGATTCTCAAAACCTCCTCCAAATGATCCCAAACTCCGTATAATTCATACCAAATGATATACCCAAGTATGTACATGATTTACAACATCAAATCATATCAAAATCATCATGGAATTTCGATGAATCGTACTAATCTTATTTTAAATTCAAGAAAATCTACATAATAGAATTCTTTCTCAAGAACACATATAAACCCCAAATTTACTAATCAATTAAACCCAAAATTTCAGGGTGTTAATTCTAATTTCATCAAAAGAATAATCCTAAATAATTTCCATTACAAGAATTAAATCAAAATCATCAAATTTTCATCTTTGATTTATAGTTTCCATGGATTTTTATCCCTATTAATTTAACATGGATATTATACTCACTAATTGGAACAAGAATTACAGTTGCCTTAAGGTATAGGTTGGATCCTTTGATGAAGATGTATGTAGGATGCTTCCTCCTCCTTTCCAATTACTTTTTCGATTGTGGTGCAAGGTAGTGTAACCCTTGGTTTGCTCTCAAAACCCTTCATCTTCCTAGAGTTCTCTCCCTCCTTCTTGTTAGTCTTTTGGTAATTTATCTATTGGTTTAACACACCCTAATCTTAAATAATAAAAATCAAATCCCGCAGGTACTATTCACCTCCCCGGGAAAATTACCAATATACCCCTCCGGGGTGTCCTTTTGGTTTCCAATTGACTCTAGACCCAAATCAAACCCTCGGGTAGACTTTTCTGCCTATTTAGACCCTTTGGACTCATTGGCACAGTTTAAATGACCAATAGAATGACGTAAAAATAATTTCCCTTTTTGACCTTTTTATTTAGTCCCGATACGACTCACACACGCGTCTCGACTTAATTTCAATAATTTGCGTATTATTCACTCGCGACCATATAATCATATATTATTTTTAATCACTAAGTAGTATTCATTATCAATTACATATTAATTTATTCTCTAGTAATATTCAATCCTGATTAATTCCAATTATTATTCATAATTAAGTCAAATTAATCCTCATTTTACTTTTAATTAGTCCCATATTAAAAGTCATTAAAATTACGGGGTATTACATACTTCACCCCTTACAACGGAATTTTGTCGCGAAATTCAGAAAAAGAATACCAGATAAGAACAACTCTGGCTATATGTTGCACATCGCATCCTCGCGCTTACAAGGAAACTACTCCATACCGCCCTTACAGTACGCTATTAAATACCCTTATCAATGAACACCTCACGTATGTTTATTTTAAACTCCAGGTTACCCAATCACGTAGGTTCTTGCCTAAGTCGTATTGTTTTAGGTTTCACTACTTGAACTTTATTTTATATATTCGCTATCTAGCCTTCTACTATTCGCACCTTAGTAGATTCATCGTTTTTAAGATACATGCGATGTCGTCTCTCAACGATCGCACACAAGTAGGTTATTTGTGTAGTATATGTTTCATGCACATTATAAACTAAGTACCAACTCATCTATAATCTTCGTAATAATACCTGGTCCCCCATCTTTAACAAACAAGTAGGAGGACAACAAGGCTTACCGTGCCTTACCTCAACTGGCGACATGCCCAAAAGTGATCTTATATGAGCTATTGTACACAAAGTCAATGAGTGGATGGGACTACGCTTGTCCTCCCCCAAGATCGAAGGGTACACATATAATTTATTTCCCAACATCTTATTAGTCCGCTTATTCTGCCCATTCGCCTGTGGATAATAGGTCGTATTCAATCACAACTCAGTACCCGTGGCCTCGTGAACACTCTCCCAAAATCTAAAGATAAAGAACTTGTCCCAATCGAACATGAGATCAAGCGGTACCCCATGTAATCGTATTATCTCGGTCATAAAGATCGGCGCATACTTCCCGTAGTATGAACAATCCTAACTGCCATAACGTGAGCTACTTCGGTCAATCGATCCACTATCACCTATATAGGATCATAACCCTTCTATGTAGTAGTTACCTTCGTGATAAAATTCTTAGAATGCTTTCCCATTCTACTAGTTGAGAAACCCCTACAGGTTTTGGATGGTCCGCTCTTTACCAACACATAGGTGACCCATTGTAAATGAATTTAGAAATATTTCTCTTCATTGCAGCCCATCACCATTGTCATTTATAACCTAATACATCTTATATTTTCTCAAATTTACCTCTAACCATGATCCATGTGACTTTGCATTATTACGTGTTAGAATTTCTTTTCCCGCTCTAAAAATCAGTTTCTTGTGAAATGTAAGCTTCTGACAAATCTTATGGAATAAGCTTCGGCTTCGTTAGCTAAATGTTGTCGAATTCACACAACATCATAATCCACTTCCTGATTTAATCCCCTAGGGCGCCCATACACCCTATGTCTTGCGCATTATTGCACCAAAAATATGTACCACTCGTACATCGATTCTCGCGCACTTGGCATGATGATAGGGTAGGAGTACACTCAACTACCCCACTAGTAATAAATTATACACTCTTTCAATGGCATTATTGTTCTATTCATATTGATACCGGGACTAGGCGTCTCCGCCGACCTTAAATCGTAATAGAATTATCAGCTCTTAGTTATATTCTTGTATATGTATAATGACCAAAGTACAAAACTTATGTACTATTGACCAAACTTCTCTATAAATCCCGATGTTCACTAGTTTCATGCATGGAATGTCTCGCAAAGCGCAATACAAATAAGGAACCCTCCCGATACACTACTAGCAAACATAGTAGGTTGTCGAGATTCGTAAGGCCCTCAGTCCATAATATATACCTTCCCACAATCTTTGCATGTTAGAAAAAATCTACTTATGTTCGTTACACATAATATAAAACATGGTGTTAGAACATATTGCTATCATGTCCATTTGTTATAATTGGCTTAGTTACGGACAAAAAAAATTAAGTCTATGCTAGTTTTAATTATGGAGTTTAATTGGAGCCTACAACAAAGTTCAAGTATAAGAACGTGCAAATTAAAGCTTTGAAGAATATTTCAAGTCAAAATGTGTTGCATATGTTTAAGATCACTCATGTATGAATACTTATGAGCATTTGAGTAATTTAGTATGTTGATTAAAAGCTGGGTGATTTAAATGATTGGGAATTAAATCTTTTTCCGATTTAAAAATATTTCTGAGTAAAAATAGTTTAAAGAAAATTCGAGGAATTATTTAAAGAAAAAAAATTTGTTTAAACATTATCGCTCGAACGAGACAGTGGGTTATTCAAACAATAATCCCTTATCGCGCGAGCGAGATCCACTTCTCGCTCGAACGATGTGCCGCCTCAACTTTTCGTGTTTTGGTTTTCTTGGACTCTGTGTTGCTCAGATATAAATAAAACGTCTCTGCGAAAGTTTTCACGAGCCGAATAGTTTCAAAAAACAAATTCCCACATAGTTTTTCATCATCCGGAGTTTATTCAAGATCAAATTATTCAATTCCAAAGTTTGTGCTCTTGAAACGTGTTTATCGGAAAACAATTCATTCACTGACTACATCGACTGAGGTCATTGGGAGTGCTTGAGGGTATTCCTTGCTGAAGACAAAACTGCTTGTTCTTAAGGAGTAGCTGAGGTTGTTCCTTTGATGACGACATCTACCGACACCTACGGGTATTCGTGTGTCACTCTATTTCATTGTAATTCGTGTAATTTAAGTCTTACAAATTATAGTGAAATAAAAAGGTTTTGCCCTTCGGGGATTTTTCCTGAAATTTTTTCTTTTACCGCATGATTTATTCATGGAATGAATTTAATCACTTAGATGCATGCTTAGGGTTTAAGAAGTTAAAATTGGTTTTAACTAAAAATTGGAACAAAATTGTTTTTACCTAAAGTACACACTAAATGGCCTTTTCAAATTGGTATCAGAGCTTGTTGCACTATCTTATTGTGTTTGTGATCCCGTGACTTTAGGAATGCCTTTCGGTGGTTTTGATGATTTTAGAATTCACTTGTTTGAATCATATAATTGGAAATCACACATGAAAACTTCTCTTAAAAAATTAGTTAATAAGGATGATTGTGAAAAGTGTCTTTGCTGCGAAGGGTTTGGTCACAGGATAGATGAGTGTCCCACTAAACTTAGGGAGAATTTTAATAAACCGATAAATCATGTTTCTACCCTTAGTGATAGTGACCCAGAAGAAGAAAACTTTTATGCTAGTAAGCGTGAACTTCCCACCTTTGTGGCTAGTCATGTAAGTGATAAAGGCTTACTTTTGCATGATTCTTTCGTAGCCACAGAAGTTGATACACCTAAGAGTGAGGGTGAGATGAGTGAGGATGAGAGAGAAGATGAGAGAGATTTGCAAATTGCTTTCAAAGAATTGTATGAAGAAACATTAAAAGCAAAGAAAGCAAACTTGAAATTAGGATCCATGTTGAAAGAACGTACCATAGAAAAAAATAATTCCAATGCATTAATTGAGGATCTTAAGGCACGTGAAAAGACAATTCGAGAGAATCTAGAATATGTCGAGGGTGGGAGAGATAGTCTTAGAGGGTTGATGGAGGCTATGAAAAGTGAACTTCTTAAGTTTGAGAATTCTACGCATTTACTTGAGTCAATGATAGGTGACCTTGAGGAGAAATTAAGAGATTCGAGTAAAGTTAAGTTTGATTTGGAGGCTAGGTCTGAAAAGTTAGACAAAATCTTAGGCACCATCGAAATCAAAGATAATCTGCGTGGTGTTGGCTTCGATAACCATATCACACTTGCTCCTAAATCCAAAATCTTGAAAATAAGAGAGCCACCTAGGAACGTGAGCTATAATCGACCTATAGGACACGCTCCTCACCGTATCTACACTTGCACTCATTGCGGTAGAAGAGGTCATCTTAGACGGTTTTGCTACGATCTTAAGAACTCTCATAGAAAGTCTAAAGACATTCCGGTTCCCAATACCCCTAGTCGTTGGTTCACACCTACTTGGGTTAAGAAGTCGGATTTAGAAGCGTTGGGTATTAGGCTTGGTGATTCTCGCGTCCTTGCTCATGGTTCTCCTCATGTTTCTTCTTTCGATTGAGGTTGTTTATCGGTTTGTCATACTCTAGTTTTTGCTTCATGTGTTATATTTTGCTAGTGTTATGACGTGTGTCTAAGTTTTTGTTATTTATTTGAGTCTTGTCGAAAAATCCAAAAAGATTTTGCTTTTGATAAAACTTTTGAAAATACAAAAAGATTTTTGGTTTTTGAGTCATGTGGTTACATGGTTGATGTGGGATACTAGTGTGCTTGACCCCCCCCCCCCCTTTTCTTTCATTATTCATGTGGCTAGGACATTTGGTCATTGTTATTGGTACTTAGAATGATCTTAACCATTGTATTATGGGGATGTTTCGAAGTTGATATGCTTTTTTATTCGACTTTTCTTATATGGCATCCTTACACACATGCACGAGTTTATATGAATGTTTGACTTCTCTTGCATATTTGAGTTTGGTCAGACGTTCTTATCTCAATTTTGTCATCTATGCGTAAGTAAACATAAGGTGGAGGCATGCTTGTAAGAACCGTTTTCCATGAGAATTGATATTTAAAAAAAGATGAGTGTTCACGGGAAAGGGCTGTGAGAGTATAAAATTGACTTGTCATGAAAGCCACCGTTTAAAAGAGCCCAAAAGAAAATCAAGGCAATAAAAAGAAATAAATGCCATAATTGGGGACAATAGGACTTTCTCTAAGTTGAGATTGATAGATATTTCTAAAGATCTTGAAAAATTCATATATATGAGGGAGTTTGGTTAGAGATAAATTTAAACGGGTTTGCACCACGAATCCTACGTTGAAACATCGTATCATGGCGCTATTGCTCATAGAATCGTCAATAATCCGGACTTGTGTGCATGTTGTTAGTTTAGTTCATTAAACTCACACTCATTTTGTCATAAATGGCTTTGATGAAGTTTGATGATTTCTTGCTATCAATTAGAACTTCTTGATCAGTTCGACATATTGAAATGGTGACTCATTTGTTGTAGTTCACGCCCATATAGTCAACATTCATGTTTGAGAACAATAGTACTATGTTAACATGTAATTCTCGTTCGTCGTTTTACTTTGTTTTCTATTTCGAGTCTGTTTGATGTCTGTTTCTGATTTCTAGGTAATATTTTGGAATAATTTTTTCACTGGGCAAATCCTTACTGATTTTGGGGTATTTCTGGAAATTTTCTTTTTTTTTCGTTCGAACGACATCCTATGTCGCACGAAGATATCGTTCAAGCGACATAACAAAGTCGTTCAAATGATATAAGAAAGTCGTTCAAGCGACTTCGAGCGACATTAGGGTTTCACTTAACACAGCTCGTTCGACTTTTCAACCTCTTCATTCTCTTATAATCATCTCTCTGCATAAGCGGCGACATTAGTTTTTTTCTTCTAAAAACCGCAATTTTTAAAAAAAACTTGAAACTTCGATTTGTGCTTCTCTTATTCTCTTGGTAGCTCCAGCCCTTATCCATCTTGGATTTCGAGTGTCTCTAGCCGCTGTGTTCCAGCCATTGTCCTGCTTCGATCCGTGGTTGTGTGTCTCCAACTCCTTAAACCCATTTGTCTCTTTTCCTTGAGATACTCACTATTTTCTGCTATTGTCTTTGTTTTATTCTATCTTGGGTTTATTGATACCTGATTCCAGGATGTATTCACACAAAAGAACACTACCTTGGCTGATTTTTTTACAGTGTCTCTTTTGTGTTCCTGTTGTTTTAGGATCAAAAATCATTTGTTGAAAGGGTTTGATTGCTCGTTTTGAGTATTTTCATCTCATTTGTGATGTTGTTATGGTTGGTGTTCACGGTGGTTCGGTTGGATGTTTTGTATGAAGATAGGTTCTTAGGTGTGTGTTCCTCGGCGATGGTACCCTGTCACACATTACTCTTCTGTCATTCCACCTAGACGTCGTGGTGCCCCTTCAGGCTGACTCGATGAGCCGCCACCCTCTGCTCGAGCTCAAAGAGATCAGGTCAATAGACCTCAGTACTCCCCAGTGAGATGGGTCTCATATGCTGAGCATGAGCACTGTTGCTTATTGGGTCTCCATATTAGGTCTACTGTTCAGGAGCGTGTGTTTTGTTATTATGAGTTTCATGAGTTAGGTATTCAGCACTGGTTATCTGGTCGGGGTTGGGATCACCTGTTTGAGGCTCATGGGGTTATCTATCCGAACATTGTTCGCAAGTTCTTCTTTCGCGCTCTCCCCAATGCTGAGGGGATTTTTTTTACTATACGCGGCATTCCTGTTCTCGTCACAGCAGATCTTATAGAAGCATTTCTCCACCTTCCACGTGTCCCTGACGCTGTGTTTCCTCATTATTCTCACGATGGTCCTACATATGATGATATTTTGCGTTATTTCTTCTGGGAGATTCCCCAAGAAGATACTACTTTGTATCATCGCCAGCTTTTCCATGCCTTTCGAGTTCTTAATAGGTTTGTGTCAGCATCTATTTTATCCTTGAATAAATCATACTCAGATCGGGTCTGACATTGTCTATTTTATGTACCTGTCTCTCATAGGTGGGATATTGATTAACCGACTGTCATTTTTCGTGCTATATCCTCTGTCGCTGTCAGTGGTAACACTCATGTTCGCCATGCTCTTCCTTATGGGATTCTCATTTGCCTTATTTGCACTACTGTTGGGGTTCCTATTTTAGAGGGTGATCAGCATCTCCCTACGCCTGCTATTATTTATCATAATACTTTCACACGTTCAGAGAGTCATTTGACACAGGCGTTGAGAGCTAGAGCTCCACCCACTGAGGAAGCCTTCTTCGATGCTGATCCCTATCAGCCTATTGGTCACACTGTTCCGAGCACCTCTAATTTTTCTCAGTCACGCCCCTCCATACCTGCACCCCCACGTCCTATTACGGAGGAGGTCTCTTACTTACAGGCACAAGTAGCTGCACAAACTCGGATGTATGATGCTATCATTGACAAATTTGATGCTGAGGTCGAAGCCCGTGTACATGCAGAATCCAGGATAATAGCATTCTTTTATGAGATGCGACAGCGAGAGCAGCTGAGAGGTGCAGGATCCTCTGGACTCAGCCATATTTCATCTACATACACTGATGATGATGATGATGATGATGATGATGATGATGATGATGATGATGATGATGATGATGATGATGATGATGATACTCCTACCGATGTTTAGCTGTATTTGTTTGGACATTGTATCTTAGGCATTGATATTCATGATGTATTTATTTATTCTCTGATATGATGTACTCTTATGTTCAGTTGTATCTTGGTTTTATTTTATGGCATGGGTGTATAGTTTTTTTGCAGTTTTCGTGATTCTCTCATTATGATTCAGTTACTGCTATCTTTTGCTATCCATAGTCATACTGTTCATGCTAGATTTCGTGTGTTTGTCCCACCTTTGGTCTATTCGAGGCAAAAAGAGGGAGAGATATGTGATGTAGGGGGAGTATTTATTATGATATTATATTTTTGTTCCTCTATACTTCAATTGGTTATTTGTTTGTGTCTCGTGTGTGTAGGTATATATTTTTTTTCCAGAGATTCAGATGCTTGCAATTCAGAGACAGAATCAGATTCAGATGCTGGTCGTTTATTCAGTTTCATTATGTCCTGTATTTTTATTCATTTTAAATTTTGGGGTAGGACATGTATTTGTTACGGCATATAGCATTTCTGTTTAGTTTTGTCCTGGAATAACCAAAGGGGGATATTTGTAAGAACATATTTCTTATCATGTCCATTTGTTATAATTGGCTTAATTCCAGACAAAATAAATTAAGTCTAAGCTAGTTTTAATTATGGAGTTTAATTGGAACCTACGATAAAGTTCAAGTCCAAGAATGTGAAAATTAAAGATTTGAAGAAGATTTCAAGTCAAAACGTGTTGCATATGTTTAAGATCACTCAGGTATGAATACTTACGAGCATTTGAGTAATTCAGTATGTTGATTAAAAGTTGGGTGATTTAAATGATTGGGAATTAATTTTTTTTCTGATTTAAAAATATTTCTAAGTAAAAATAGTTTAAAGAAAATTCAAGGAATTATTTAAAGAAAAAAAAATAATTTTGTTTAAACACTGTCGCTCGAACAAGGTGCCGCCTAGTTTTTCATCATCCGGAGTTTATTCAAGATCAAATTATTCAATTCCAAAGTTTATGATCTTCAAATGTGTTTACCAGAAAACTCCGGATGATGAAAAATAGTGGGTCATTCAAACGACAATCCCTTATCGCGCGAACGAGATCCACTTATCGCTCGAACGAGGTGCCGCCTTGATTTCGTGTTTTGGTTTCCTTGGACTCTGTGTTGCTCAGATATAAATAAAACGTCTCTGCGAAAGTTTTCATGAGTAGAACAGCTTCAAAAAAAAAATTCCCACATAGTTTTTTATCATTCAGAGTTTATTCAAGATCAAATTATTCAATTCCAAAGTTTGTGATCTTGAAATGTGTTTACCAGAAAACAATTCATTCATTGACTACATCGACTGAGGTCATTGGGAGTGCTTGAGGGTATTCCTTGCTGAAGACAATATTGCGTGTTCTTGAGGAGTAGCTTCGGTTGTTCCTTTGCTGACAACAACAATCGACACCTGCGGGTATTCGTCTGTCACCCTATTTCATTGTAATCCGTGTAAGTTGTGTCTTACAAATTATAGTGAAATAAAAAGGTTTTGTCCTTCGGGGATTTTTCCTCAAATTATTTCTTTTACCGCATGCTTTATTAATGGAATGAATTTAATCACTTAGATGCATGTTTAGGTTTTAAGAAGTGAAAATTAGTTTTAACTAAAAATTGGAACAAAGTTGTTTTTACCTAAAGTACACACTAAAGGGCCTTCTCACATGGCATTCTCACTATCTCAAGTTCTCGGTGTTGTATATATAACGAGCTATATCTCGCTGCTCGATAAAAAATATAGTGTATTCTAAGTCACATCAATAAAGAAATTCCTATGCATCGAAATCACATATAACTAGACAACATACTCACTGAAGTCTATGATACCATGAACTTGTCATATAAATACAGATATATATATGCCAAACCTTATTTCAGGTGGTGCCTCTCAAAAGTAATATTACTCACTCGAAGTATTCAGCACGATAGTCGTATCCCTTAATCTACTATCGTTCAAACATTCGGTAATTAATCACTACACATTACCATAATAAGCTCTACTTTGCGAACTCAAAGTATTAGCATCTTATAACGATAAAATATGTTTTTAGTTCCCACCCGGCTCACTCACGGGCGACATCAAAAATTCTTATTATCAATTATCAATACGTTTGCAACCTGACTATTAAAATCAACATACCCACTAAAATCCACTCATATGCGAATTTAGTGTTAATAATTCATATATATTGTGACACACCCGTACCACCTGAATTAATCCTTAAGGGTCCGTTTGGTTGGCCAAATTTGCCTAGGCAAATGCCAAAAAGTTGGCAAATATGAAAATTTGCCTACATTTTGGCTGTTTGGTTGCACAATTTGCCTATGCATTATTTGTCAATGTACAACACCTCCTATGCACAATCTGTGGAAAAATTTTGCTTACCTATTTGAGTGGAAAATATTTCCCAACAAATTTTGCCAACTTCTTAAACGGTTTTAATGTTTTAAAAAATAATTTAAAAACTGTTTTAAATAATTAAAAAACTGTTATGAATATTTAAAAATTATTTTGCAATGTTTTAAAAATTGTTTTTAATATTATAAAAAAATTGTTAAGAAAATGTTTTAAAATTTTTTTTTTGAAAATGTATAAACAAAATATTGTAAAAACTGTTTGTAACATTTTTAAAAACTGTTGTGAATATATTATAAAAACAGTTTTAAGGGTTTAACAAATAATTTTAAAAACTGTTTTAAATACTTAAAAAACAGTATAAATACTTAAAAATTGTTTTGTAATGTTTTCAAAACTGGTTTTAATATTTGAAAAAATTGTTAAGAAAATGTTTTGAAATTTTTTTAAAAAACGTATTATAAAAATATTGTAAAAACTATTTTTAACATTTTTAAAAACTGTTTTTAACATTTTTAAAAACTGTTTTGAAGATATTATAAAAACTGTTTTAAAGTTTTAAAAACATTTTTTAAAAATGTTTTAAATGGTTTAAAAAATGTTGTGAATGTTTAAAAATTGTTTTGTAATATTTTAAAAACTGTTTTTAATATTGTAAAAATTTGTTAAGAGAATGTTTTACAAATTTTTTGAAAAACCGTAATATAAAAATATTTTAAAAATAGTTTTTAACATTTTTAAAAACTGTTTTGAATATAATATAAAAACAGTTTTAAATATTAAAAACAAAATTAAAATATTTTACATAGTTAAAAAAAATGTTGTGAATATTTAAAAATTATTTTGTAATATTTTAAAAACTCTTTTTAATATTATAAAAAATTGTTAAGAAAATGTTTTACAATTTTTTTATAAAACCGTAATACAAAAATATTGTAAAAACTATTTTTAACCTTTTTGAATATAATATAAAAGCTATTTTTAAATAAATTAATTGGATTGACTTTAATTTCGCCTAATAGTTATTTGATAGCGTCATGTGAAAAAAAACTACGTAAAATTAGGCAAATTTTGCTATGCCCACTCTTTTGCCTATATGCAACCAAACGGACCCTTAGTCATAACGATGAAACAAAACTTCACTAGTCTCACCCAGTCGTAGGGTCCCAGCACTTAGCTGCCAACACGCCCCATGAGCATTTGCAATCATTATACATTTAGAATTTCATCTGATAGCTGCCCCCTCCTCGTAGTGGGCAAATTATTATGTTAAGCGGCTCACACGTCCATACTGAAATGTTGCCCCAAAATCTGTAGGCTCACTTAAGGCTTTACCGGCCTCCCTTTTACTTCGTCGGCCTTGTAGCCACTCGGGCTATAAATTCTTGGGCACAATTTCTCCACTAGAAATCTCACTCCTCCAATTGTTATGCCTAACGGGCATAGTTTACCGTTACCAATCTTATCAGTCTCACTTATCCATGTGGACATATGCAACACTTGTAACCCTACTCTCTATACCTAGGTAAATTTCCCTGTCACTAGCCCCTACTAACCATTTTGGGGTGTCCTTCTCTCGGACCTGGCAATCTTTGTTCCCAGTTCTTATTTCCGTTGCTCCTTTAACTCGATTGGTCCTATGGAACACGTGGTCGATCTTACTAATCTTGGCTGAATTCATCGCCACTTAGTTGAGATTTAATAACAAATTATGTTTAACTAGATCCCTTGTTGGGTATACCATCCATCATTATTCTACTAGAATCATTGAATTCAATCTTGTCCTTCGGCTAAATATCCTACTTCTCATTGATCCTCTTCTTCTAGAAGCGATAACAAATTTCTTTGCGACATCGACTCTAATCTTCTTCGCCAGAATTCCCATTTGCAATTGAATAGTTAATTCTCTAGTTCTTCCACACAATGATATTTTCTAATCTTTGATGTACCCCATTCTTCGTTCGGTAAGGAATTCGTTAAGCGAGTTGATTACTCTCTCGTATTGGGTTTTTCTTTGTTGCCCACATGAGATAAGTTTTGAAATTATATTCATATCCCGATTAAACATAAAATGAAGGATTTCACAGTCAATCGATACTATAATGTCTCGTTTTATCTTCCCACATGCTTCTTTGTATGTGATGTCTAACTCTCATCACTTCTCATGAGAAAAAATATTTACCCAATATTTTTCAGATCCTGGGTGTTATTACACTTCACCCTACATAATTTCCTTTGAATTTATTCCTTCACAAGAGTCCGTTCGACTCCCTCACCTTTCACTGACAATGCTGGTTAGGCTTTTGAAATGGCACAAACGTCATCCATGATGGTTCTTGGAAACTATAGCTCCCGAACGTCTTCTTTATCGTCCTCAACCTGAACAACAATTTTTGGTGGGTTCTATCTAAATCACCATTTCCAAAATCTTCTAAGTCTTCGGTTGAGTCCTCCTCATTATGTTCGTCTAACGATCCTTACTAGTCATCGATGCCCGACTGAGCTCGTATAAGAATTACAACATTTATATTTCCTAGTAGAAACATGTAAGTCGTAATATGTAGAGAAATACAACATCCTAATAATAGGTATGTAAATCAAAGAACGCTACGCTGAAGTGTAGAAATCCGTACAGATCCTAAGGACAGTAGAACCTGATGCTCTGATACCACCTGTATCAACCCGCTTAATTAAATACCGGGTGGCAAATCCTTTATCCAATTAATTCGAATTATTCAGTTGGCTCATTCTCAGCATCACTGTTGGAATATAGTTTTTCTTTCATTATCAACCACGTAGTAATCTATTAAGCTAGCATTAAAACTTTTAATTTTAAGTAAAACTAGTTTTTTAATAATAGCAATCATTTATCATAACGCAATTCACAACAATGAATAATAAATAATAATAATCACAACTTATTTAATATAACTTAAATAAACTTCCCAGCTTAAACCATCTCAATATAATAAACCAAGTCAAACCAAATGTATCCAAAACCAACATAGGTAAAACTAATGACTGAGATCGAATGAAATTGACAAGGATCCATTGATAGCATGCATATAAGAAAATGATTAAAGAGTACAGGAATCAATAAAATGATGCGTCTAATGCAAGGTCCATAACTCTATAGTATCCATAGAAAATAAATATCCAATCCTCTATGTTGGGCGTCACTGTGGCCGGACACTTGATATAGAATATACAAGAGGGAAGATAATATGCAAGAGAAAATGGGTCAGAGTCCGATTGTAAAAGATTTTAAAAAATAAGTGAATAAATGCTATAATTAGCAATTATTATATACATGTTAGATCCTCGGACTCTTACTTGCGATTCTCACCTCTCAACAAGTGTGCGCGCCTAACGTATACTCAAATTACTCTAGTTACTATTACCACTTTCACTAGATTATCTCGTTGTATCAACTAACCAAAGCCCTTATCTTTCTTCACGTATTTCCTTCACAATAGATGTAATAAATAAATATATTAATTCAATTCTCAATATAATTAAGTGTTCTCATACTCAATTAATTTTAGATTTCTTTATCTTTCATGTGTACGTAAACCACACAGTAGATAGTATCACACACACACACACACACACACACATATATATATATATACATACACATTCACTCTATTATATACATACAATACTGCACCCAGAGACACAGCTACGCTGCACACACTACTATGCTAGCCCTAGTACATCTCGTCACTCTATAAAGGACTATTGGATCGGTGTATCCCTCGAACCACAAATATCAAAACACAAGTATTGGAGGTGAACATAGTCCTAAATCATTTTGGCTATGCACTTAGCACCCAAAAGACTGCTCAGTACCATCGTTTTCACTAATGACGACCTGACCTAAGCCCTCTGTTATGAGGTAACAAGTCAAAAATCCCCCATATGGCTCATCAGGATATGATTGCCCTCTAGGCACAAGCCTCTCGTCGATAGCAAGTAGGCTAGGTATGTCATACACATAAATCATCAAACAATAGGTATACACTCAACCTATATATATATATATATATATATATATATAGGGCATAGGCACATGCCATATTACAAGTCTCATACATAGTATACCTCAAATATCTAAAATATCATGGTATTTTAAACCTCAATTAGATTATACGTATTAACTCCACCTATGTATATATATCAACAATTGGGTATACTCTCATCCCATATACAAATCCCACACGTAGTATATTTCAAATTTATCCCATAAATTAATAATTCATATTTTATTCACATTTCCCATTACTCCTAACATCTCTTATGAATCGAAAGGATTTAATTAATTATTCGAATATCTACCTTCAACTCCTACTCATTGGTCCAAAATCCAAACTCATTATAACAAGCCCATATTATATTTTAATTCCCAATAATCCTTTTTTTCTGAAAAAATTATAATCTGACAAGAAATAAAAATTACAATTTTGAGGCTTTTCTACTCCGATTTAAAAAAAAACGTAAAACTATAAAGTTGTGCAGAACGTGATTTTATACAAAAACTCGCGCTCACACTACCAAATTCCACTTAAACCAGTCCTAAAATTATCATACAATGTTCGTCCTTTTTATTAATATTTCTACCTACGGGTTGTAACATAATTGATTCTCAAAACCTCCTCCAAATGATCCCAAACTCCTTATAATTCATCCCAAATGATATACCCAAGGATGTACATGATTTACAACATCAAATCATAGCAAAATCATCATGAAATTTCTATGAATCATACTAATCTTATTTTAAATTCAAGAAAATCTACATAATAAAATTCTTTCTCAAGAACACATATAAACCCCAAATTCCCTCATTAATTAAACACAAAATTTCATGGTGTTAATTCTAATTTCATTAAAGGAATAATCCTAAATAATTTTCATTTCAAGAATTACATCGAAATCATTAAATTTTCATATTTGATTTATAGTTTTCATGAATGTTTATCCCTTCTAATTTAACATGGATATTATACTCACTAATTGAAAAGAGAATTACACTTGCCTTAGGGTGTATGTCTGATCCTTTGGTGAAGACGTATGTAGGATGCTTCCTCCTCCTTTCCAATCACTTTTTCGGTGGTGGTGCAAGGTGGTGCAACCCTTGGTTTGCTCTCAAAACCCATCCTCTTCCTAGAGTTCTCTTCCTTTATCTCGTTAGTCTCTTGGTAAATGATCTCTTGGTTTAAAACACTCTAATCTTAAATAATAAAACTCAAATCCCGTAGTTACTATTCACTTCCCCCCAAAAATGTCCAAAATACTCCTCCAGGGTGTCCTTTGGGTTCCCAATTGACCCTAGACCCAAATCAAACCCCCATGTAGACTTTTCTGCCTATTTCAACCCTTCCGGACTCATTGGCACATTCGAAATGACAAATAGAATGACTTAAAAGTAATTTCCCTTTTTTTCCTTTTTATTTAGTCCCAACACGACTCACACGCGCATCCCGACTTTATTTCAATAATTCACGTATTATTCACCCGTAACCATATAATCATAAATTACTTTTAACCACTAAGTAATATTCAGTATCAACCACATATTACTTTATTCTCTAGTAATATTCAATCCGGATTAATTCCAATTATTATTCAATATGAATTCCAATTAATCCCCATTTTACTTTTAATTAATCCCATATTAAAAGTCATTAAAATTATGGGGTATTACAGAAAACAAATCTTATCACAATTTTTTTTTAACTTTAAATCATTTACTCCATAAGAAATTAAGAAGAAAAAAAACTAAAATCCCTACAACTCAGGCTCTAAACCTAGACAAAAAAAATGCTTAAATTTCCATTTTTACACAAAAAATCCCTACAACTCAGGCTCTAACCTACCCTTAAGTTAAGTAGAAGTTAACATCTTTCATCTGTGTTGCTTCCTTCTAGGTTTATTCATCACAACAAAGGATTGGTAAAATCATCTCTCATCTGGGTTTCTTCAACATAACATAGGATTAGGAGAATCAAACCCAAAACTCTCAAAAAAATTGACCCCCCAAGTTCCTATACTCGGATAATAAAAGAAGATATAAGAAAAATGAGGTACAGAGAGAGGGAGAATCCATAGCATATCTTTAATACTGTGAACAACATATCCTTAAACGTAACCAGAACCTCATTCATCATCAGGGTTGTTGATGTAAAAAATTAGATCGTATCTAATTATTTAATCATAGATAAATAAATGAGACAAAGAATTTTTAAAGTGGTTCAGCCTTATAAGAATGGCCTACGTCCACTGTTATGTTATTGCTGAGTGTTTGGGAATTCTCGATTACAAGTTCTATCAAGAAATTTTGGTCCCCCTACAATGAGGATTGTACAATGTATTTATAGCCCTGGGGCTGTAATGTGAAAGGGTAATACATTAAATGATGTACATATGAAAGGGTGATACATTCAATGCTCCTTACGCGTATGCGTCTGAATGATAAGCATTTAATGAACAGTCAGACTGTTGGTTATCCAGCTATTAATGCTTTGTTCGAGGTGCAGCTCAGACCGCTTGAGTTGCTCGAATCGCCTAAGCTTCTCGGTGCTCAAGAGTTCCTCAGAGAGTTCTCATTCCTCGGAGCGTATGAGTTCCTCGGGGAAACAGTGTTCCTCGTTGTAGTATGGTTCCTCGGAGCGTGTGAGTTCCTCGGAAGTGTTTGTTGTTTCCATGTAGACTGCCACGTGTCTTCACTTTATTGATCCATGTCAGCAGACTAAATTTGGTATCAACAGAAGCCCCCAATGTTTCATAGTTCGAATTTTGAGGAGTATGGAACATTCTTTCTCGGAATATGATAGCTTTAAATAGTCCTCCTGATTTTTAGAAGTGTTTCCCTTGTATTTATTTCTCTTTCCAAATTCATAGAATCAGACTTTTTTGAATTTTCACAACCTCCTCGATCTCTGCGTACTTTTTGTCCTTTTAGCCGTCGATAGCGTAATCATTTCTTCTCGCTTCGATTGTCGCGCCCTTTTTGTTCCCCTAGCCGCCGGTAGCGTAATTGTTTCTTTTTGTAATCATTACTTTACCATTTCCCAAGGAAAGGTATTTAAACTTCACAGACACATCGTCTTCTACCATTTTAAATTTGTATCTTCGAGTTTTCCGTCGTCTCTTTCTCTCCTGTGTATTCATCTCTTCCATCGTTCATTGTCATCAGATCCACTCTTTTTCTGTAAGATTTTCTTCCTTGTTCTTCATTTCTTTTATTCATCATGGTTTACCCTGTTGAATCTCTTGATAAGTTCCGCTCTGATTTTTCTATTCCCTCCTGGGTTGTTCTGGAAGAGCTTTCTGAGCCTTCTGATTATTTCCGCTTGGCTGAGGGACATTGGTTCCCCAGTCTCCTTATTGTTGAGTGTGGATTTTTTTTTCCACCCAATCCCTTATGTCTGGAATTTTGTCAATACTTTGACGTTGTTCCTGCAAGAATAGCGCCCAATACATGGAGAATAGTTAATGGGGTGCATAGATTAAATCAAATCCACGGAACTCGCATAGGGATTCCAGAAATCATGTTTTGCTATAGATGGGCAGCTGGTGATAACACCTTTTATTTAAAAACTAGATTTTTGAATATGGCCTTAGTAGCCAATCTCCCGGATGCCAATAGGGATTATTTTGAGCACGGGGTTGTCATAAAAAATTGGCAACATGCTCCTTTATCTGGAGATGAAGTTTATCAGGGTCCCAGATGCCCTCCCTATGGCAATGGGATAGGTTATTTTTATTTCATTTTATTTATTTTGAAATCATGCTTCTTTTGTGTTTGATAAAATGTGCTACTGATATTTTATTTTTGATTTGTTTACAGTTGATAGCAAAAGAAAGTGTCCAAAGGAAGTAGATGTTAATATAAGACATTTGAAACTTATCTGGAGTCTGCATCAATCTGTTGCCGATGAGCATATTAGGTCGGCCTCATATCTGCTGCAATACAAGAGCTATACCACATCTTTTACTGCTCGTCCAGTAATAAGTGAATCAGAGCCAGTACCAGCTTCCACCAGTTCTTCGTCTGAATCTCACGTCCCTTTAAGCGAAAGGATGAAGAAGATAAGACCTCCCACCCTTTTCGAGGAACCTGCCTCTGGTGCTGGAGAGGCAAAAAGAAATAAGGTTGATGTCCCAGGGGAGGGGACAAAGAAAACTGATGCGCCTTCCTCCAATGCTGCTGTTATGAAGGTTGTAGAGAAGCCCGTAGTGGCTCCGAGCAGGTCTGCTGCTCCTGGAGAGGTGATTATAATATCACCGACCAAGTTTTCTGCCTTGGTTGAGTCTGTTCCTGTTCCCCCGAGGAGGCTGAAGAAGAGCTCCTCTGTCAATTTGGCTGACACCATCACTCAGCCCCCAACCATTGAAACTGAGGTTCCTACTTTTGTTCCCTCGAGCTCTGCCATAAGCTCGATAAAGTCCTGGATCATTCCTGAGGTCCAAGGTACTGAAGAAAACCTTACTCGGGACATGGTCACCTCTTTAGCTGCTCGACACCTTGCTTCTGTAAGTGTTCTTACTTTGAACTTTTCATATTTTCCTTGTCATTTATGTTTCTGACTTGCTTTCTTTTTCTTTTCACAGTTGACGAGATGCTTTAATATAATTGTGAAGAAAGACGAGGCGATTAAAGCTTCATGCTCCTCGTCTAGTGTGGAGGGAGCTCTGGAGGAAGTTATTAAGTCTCTAGAGGATTCTCGCCAGACATATGCTACTGACAAGGATGTTTGGGAGAAGAAGCTTCCCTCCACCGAGCAGGAAAAAGCTCAAGCTGTTGAAGTCTCCAAAGAGTTAGAGAAGAGAATAAAGGACTTGGAGGGGAAAAATAAAGAGCTCGACGAGAAGCTCAAGAATACTGGAGAGCTAGAGAATAAGCTCAAGGTTGCTGAAGAGGAGTTGTCTCAACTTCGGGAGGTAAATCGGCAGAAGGAGGAGGCTGAGAGAAAACTGAAAGCTGCCGATGACCTGCTGTCCGAGAAGCTTTCCTCGGAAATGTTGAAAAGGAAAATGGCTGTGAAGAAGTCCTTCAGCGCTGGCTGGGACAAGGGGTGGAACAAGGGATTGGCTGCCATGGTGTCACAAGTGGACTATGGCAGTCTCAAATACTTTAGGGATGGACGGGTTGCTAATTTACAGGAGCTGAAATTGGATAAAAATTCCGAACTCTTTCAGCAACACATCCCTGGTCCCCCTCCAACTCCTAAGGACTTAGAAGAGGACGAAGCTGCCTACGAAGAGTCTTTTATGGTAATGGGAGATCATCCCCCAGCCATCCAGCCTGTTGCCGAGAAACTTCAACAAATTGTTACTTCTTCCGAGCAACTGCTGGCGCTCCCAGAGCAACATTCTACTCCTTTCGAGCAACCTACTTCCTCGTCCTAGCCTCCCGAGAAAGTTTTGGGAGACAAGGAAAAGGTGTAGAGTTGTTAGGGTTTATCTTTATATTTTGCTTTTGTCAATTGTAACCATGAATATGTAACTCTGAAATCTTGTACTTTTGATCTTTATTATATAATAAAACTCAAACTTGTGTTTATTCATACTGTTGTCTCTTCTTCATACTCTGTCTTAATTCTTATTGATTGTTGCTTTTTCTTTCTTTGCTAGTTTCTGGCCAGGATGTAATTACTATCTGCCCATGATACAAAGTTGCTGCGATAATGTAATGAATACTTTAAGGCTGGTCATATAGACCTGAGTGCAGCACAAGTCGTCGACATCCTCGGCCAAGATGCTTTAGAACAGGCAGTTGAAGCATATCAATATCTGAAGTGTCAACTTGATCGAGCAGTGGCCAATAATGTGGCCTATTATGATATGATCGAGGATATCCAAGGCACCCTTGAAGATCTTCAGCAACAATACAAAGAGTCTACTACCCTGTTGCATGAGGGGTACGAGAAGAAGTACCAGCAACTCAATGCTGACAAGGGGTACGAGAAGCGTTTTGCTGGCTATGAGGTGAGGGAGAGAACTTTGAAGGGCGAAGTCGAGGAGTGCAGACAGATAGCTGAACTATTAAAGCAAGAAAATAACAATCTTCAAAGAGAGTTGTCACAGTTGAAGTCTGCATCTTCTACTTCAAACGCCTTAATCCCAGTGAATGATGAAGGATTCTTATTCTTGGAGGTCGAGAACGCCAAATTGAGGGATGAGTTGGAAACCTTGAAGAGGTCTGGACCCTCTACACCTTCTCGTGGTCGAGTAAGAGCTCCTCGAGGACGAGCAAGAGCAGCTCGGATTCCTATCGAGGAATAGAGGACTCAGTCTGCCTTAGAAAACTAGGCCTTCCAATTAATGACGAAGAACTAGGCTTTGGCTGAAATGTCAAAGAAGATCAGGGACCTAGAAGAGCAGCTTTCAGCGCAGAAATCTACCTTGGAGAATAAAGAGATCTTTATCAAAAATCTCCACGAGCAGCTGGAAAGATTAACATATCAATTCCACAAACAGCCCAGGGAGTTCTGGATGGCTGGATACAACGAAGTTCTCTATCACTTGGACGATCGTATCCAGAATGCCAATAATGAGGGCTACAAGCAAGGCTGGTTGAATGCCTTAGGTGTGATTCAACTCGAACAGGGTCATTACTTGTGGGTCTATCATGATCCTGGGCTGCTCGACTTACCCGTGCCACCATTCAAACTAGATATGAGTTGGATCCCTGCTCAGGCCATTCCTCGAAGCTTGATTTCCAAATATCTCGGTGATTACAATCTCCATTCAAATGCTGAGGTATCTCATCCTGAGCACCTCTTAGATCGACCATCCGTGATGAATATCAGGAAGTTAAAGGATCTCAACTTCATAAATTCTCCCCTGGCTTTAAATGATCCGCCTGCTGGTGAGGAACCTGTGTCAAAAGCAGAGGGAAAAAACCCAGTAGAGTAGGAATTTTTATGTAATAGTTAGTATACATTTATTATCAATGTAACTTTCATTTCATAATCAATGTAATTTGTTTTGGATTTAATGAAAGACTTTCATTTCTATTTGCTATTGTCTTACAGCACTTTATATTTGTGCATGTGTATCTGATAAAAAGATAATAATATTGTGTAGTTTGTTGATCAACTTATTGTCGAATAGTTTGAACTTGTGGTAGTCATTTGGCAAAAATAATATTTTGTTTCTCGACCAACTCAGTAATAATTAAAAAGTTACGAGTATCAAAAATTTTGCTCGATCACTTTAAACTTTACTTGTCGACCAACTACAGTTAGTGGGGTTTTTATCCCCGACCAGCCATAGTTGGTAGATTTTTCTCTTAAATGTTTCCGACCAACCAAGGTCAGTAAATTTTTGCTTGTCGACCAACTACAGTTGGTGGGTTTCTATCCCCGACCAACCATGGTTAGTCTTTTTGAAATAATTTTACCTCCCGACCAACTCAAGTTGGCATTTTCGAGAATATATTTACTTCCTAACCGACATAAGTTGGCATTTTTAGGAATACTTTTATTCTCGAGAAACATATAGTTTTATTTCCCTTAGGAATACAAATTTTACTTCCCGGAGGAATACAAGTAGCTTTACTTCCCGGAGGAATACATGTAGCTTTACTTCCCGAAGGAATACAGGTAGCTTTACTTCCCGGAGGATGGAGGAATATAGGTAGCTTTACTTCTCGGAGGAATATTGGTAGCTTTACTTCTGGGAGGAATATTGGTAGCTTTACTTCCCAGAGGAATATAGGTTTCTCGACCAACCTTAGTTGGCATTTTCGAGAAACAATTTGAGTAGCCTGAGCTTTGCCGAGTAGTGAATAGCACTAGTATTCCCCGAAAAACTTTCAATAAAAAGAAAGAATTCGACAGAATATCTTCATTTTATTCATCACTGATGATACTTGCGTAGGTGCCCTGCGTTCCATGCATTCTTGAACTCTTCCCCTTCTAGAGTTGCTATTCGGTAAGTTCCTGTTCGAACAACTTCTGTAACTCGGTATGGTCCATGCCAGTTTGCCTCCAGCTTATTGTGCTTTTGAATTACTTTCTTTAGCACATAGTCTCCTTCTTTCAGATCGCACTTCTTCACCCTCTTGTTGTAGAACAAAGTTGTTCCCTGCTGGTAAGCAGCATTTCTAATGACTGCTTCTTCTCTAACTTCCTCGAGCATGTCTAAATCCAATCTTCTCATTAAGTCGCTGACAGGTGAATTGAAATTCAGTACCTTGTGTGTTGGGAGGCCCAACTCGGCAGGTATAATAGTTTCACTTCCAAGCGCTAGCATATATGGAGATTCTCCAGTTGCTACTCGGGGAGTTATTCGGTAAGCCCACAGTACTGACTGTAACTCGTGGATCCAATTTGCTTTCGCATCGTCCAGTCTTTTCTTCAAACCATTTAGCAGTGTTCTGTTTGTCACTTCATTTTGTCTATTGCTTTGAGGATGGCCTGGTGCTGAGTGTATCTTCAATAAATTTGATTGACGACAATAGGCAGCGAACTCCTCGTTATCAAATTTTGTTCCATGGTCTGGGATGAAAGCATTAGGAAGACCATATCGACAAATGATGTTCTTCTAAATAAATTGGCACACTTTCTCGTACGTCATATCAATGAGAGGCTCAACTTCCACCCATTTAGTAAAATAATCCACTGCGAAGACGAGGTATTTGAACCTTCCTCTAGTCGTTGGCAGTGGCCCAACCAAATCTATTCCCCACATGGCAAATGTCCAAGGGGAAGTGATGGGTGTCAACAATGCCTGTGGAGTTCTTCGGATGGAGGAAAAGCGCTAGCACTTGTCACATTTCTTGGCATAGGATACACAATCAGCCCTCATCGTAGGCCAAGAATATCCATGCGTCATCATCCTTTGGAAAAGCGTCCGACCTGCTACATGGGCTCCACAGGACCCTTCATGGATCTCTTTAATCAATTCTTTCACCTCAGAAGGATGTACACATCTTTGCAAACCTGCCATAATTCCTCGTCTATATAAAATACTGTTAGTTAATATATACCGAGCAGCTTTAAACTTCAATTTCTTGGCTGCGAGCTTATCAATTGGTAATTCTCCCTCCTCAATATATGCCCTAATAGGATCCATCCAAGATGGTCCTAAATCAAGGGTGATAAAGTTCATCGCTAAATCTTCATCTATACTCCGACCAGCCAAAACTTCAATTGGGATTATTCTTCGTAGCTCGGTACGAGTAGCTGATGCTAATCGAGCTAAGGCATCTGCTCTTGCATTCTCCATTCTTGGTATTCTGACCAGCTGAATAGCAGCAAATTCTGATACCAACTCCATCACCTTTGCATGGTATTTGATCATTAATTCTCCTTTGGCTGCATATATTCCCAACATTTGATTTATAATTAATTTAGAATCACTGAAGACAATAATTTGCTGCGCCTCCATAATTTTTGCCAAATTAAGACCTGCAATCATGGCCTCATACTCAGCCTCATTATTGGAAGCTTTGAATTGAAAACGTAGGGCGTATTCCATGTCGACCTCGTTCGGAGTGCTCAAAACTATCCCCGCTCCACATCCTGTAGTTCAAGATGATCCATCTACATATAGCCTCCATATAGATAACTTGTCTTCAAATTTTTGATCTGTCAGAGTTCCTCGGTGAAATATTTATTGTTTCCTTTCATCTTCCCCTGATATTTCTCACTCTTCATCGATCATCTTTTCTTGCCCTTTTACCAACCGGAGTTGGTCTGAGCTCGAATTTGATGATCCCGTAACATCCACTTGCTCTTTTACCAACCGGAGTTGGTCTGAGCTTGTGTTTGTTGATCCTATAACATCCACAGGTTGATCAGCGAGCAACTTTTGCTCCTCGAGGGTATCAGGATAAGTGAACTCTGCTATAAAATCTGCTACAGCTTGCGCTTTTAGCGATGATCTGGGTTCATAGACTATATCGTATTCTCCGAGCTCTATTGCCCAGTACATAAATCTCCCTAATTTTTCTGGTTTATGAAGGGCTTGACTCAACGTCATATCAGTATATACGACTATAGTATGAGCTTGGAAATATGGCCTCAATCTTCTACTCACCTCAATCAGTGCCGGTGCTAACTTTTTTAGCCTTGGATATCTGATCTCTGCTCCTCGAAAGTCCTTACTTGGGTAATAGATTGGTTTTTGTACTCCATTCTCCACTCTTATCAACGCCGAGCTAACTGCATTCTCCGATACTGCTTAATACAAATACAATTTTTCTCCCATCACCGGCCTGGACAACAGTGGAGGTGCTCCCAAGTATTTTTTCAAGTCTTGGAAAGCATTCTCACATTCATCATTCCACTCAAAAGTCTTTCGGAGTGTCTTGAAGAATGGGAGACATCGATCAGTTGCTCGTGATACAAATCTGTTGAGTGCTGCTACTCATCCTGTAAGACTTTGCACCTCTTTCTTCGTCGTTGGAGATCGCAGCCCTAATAGAGCTTTGATCTTTTCAGGATTTTCTTCAATGCCTCGTTGGTTGACAATGTACCCGAGAAACATGCCTTCTCGTACTCCAAATATGCACTTCGTCGGGTTCAGCTTCATTTGATATTTATCTAGTTGATCAAAAGTCTGACTTAAGTCAACTAGATGATTAACAGCTCTTTTGCTCTTCGTCAGCATATCGTCAACATAGACTTCCATATTGCAACTGATTTGTTCAGCAAAGACTTTGTTCATCAGCCTCTGATATGTGGCACCTGCATTTTTTAAACCAAAAGGCATAACATTATAACAATAAGTTCCCCTAGGGGTAATGAAAGAAATACTCTCCCTGTCTTCAGGTTTCATTTTAATCTGATTGTAGCCAGAATAAGCATCCATGAAACTCAGCAGCTCGTGTCTTGAGGTAGCATCGACTAGTTGATCAATTCGGGGCAGTGGAAAGTGATCCTTTGGGCATGCTGTGTTGAGGTCGGTGAAGTCTACACACATCCACCATTTGTTGTTGTTATTCTTCTTTACCATCACCACATTGGCTAACCAGTCTGGATATTTAACATCTTCAATAAAACAAGCCTTCTGGAGCTTCTCAACTTCCTCCTGTATAGCTTGATTCTTCTCGGGACGGAATACTCTTCTTCTCTACTTCACAGGCTTAATCTCCTTATTTACATTGAGTTCGTGACATAAGAAATTTGGGTCTATCCCAGACATATCCTCATGACTCCACGCAAAAGTTTGTTTTCTGCTTCTTAGGAAAGTTATCAATTCCTATTTTAGTGAGGCTTCCAACGATGAACCTACTTGAGTAATTCCTCAGGGTGCTCGTCGTCCAGAATGATGTTTTCAGTAGCTTCCACCACTTGACCCTTCACGAGTTGCGACTCATCTCTAGGATCCAATGTTTCAATTTCGGCACCTTCATCGACTTGATAGGTAGTAGTCTTTTTCCTTGATTCCTCCAGTTCTTCTTGCTCGGAGGATGAATAATAGCATTCCCGAGCTACTTTCTGATCACCTTTAACAACTCCTACTCCAAAATTTGTTGGAAATTTCAGGCATTGATGCACCGTAGGTGGTACAACCTCGAACTTCTTCAATCCTACTCTTCCCATGATGATATTGTATGAGGACTGAACATTCTTATCCATCACGAAGAAGCGTATTCTTTCTGTTCAACAAGCAGGCCATGTACCAATGAATATATCCAACTTGATCGTCCCAAGTGGAAATACTTTCTCGCCAGCAAAATCGATGAGGGGTCTATGATAAGGCTCCAATTGAGATAGCTTTAGATTTAAACTATCGAAGCACAAGTAGAACATGATGTCTGCCGAGATACCATTGTTAACCAGTACTCTTGAAATCATTACCTCCTTCATTCTCATCTTGATCACCAATGGGTCGTCATGAGGATATAGAACACCTGCAAGGTCATTCTTTGAGAAACCAATGACTAATTTCTCTTTATTCACCTTTCTCGGGCGATCCTCCTTAGCTAGATTTATTCTTTGAATGTACGAGCAAGATTGAGCCTCACAGAGGTAAGCTTTTCTCTCGGCAGTAAGGTCTCCTCCTCCTGCATCTCCACTTGTTATAACATTACAGTCAAATGTCCCAAAGCGTATTAAAAATACCTCTCGTTCTGGCTGCCTTGGTCTCTTGGGAAGATCGGGGTCGTCTTTTGGATCAACTTCATGGTTTCTTTTCTTGTTCTCCTCTACTCGATGAGGAGATCTAGACCTCTCTCTTGCTCGGTCGTTATTTCTTCTTTCGTTTCCACGATCAACATACTTTGATAGCTTTCCTCGTCTGATGAGTGTTTCAATTTCATTCTGAAGAGCTATGCAATTTTTGGTCATATGGCCATGATCTTTATGAAACTCGCAATACATCGCCTTATTCCTCTTATCAGGGTCTGCCTTTATTTTCTCTGGACAGTTTAGTTCCTCGTTGTTCTTGATTTCCTCTAGAACATGGTTGATATCCTTCTTCAAAGGAGTATAATTATCATATTTCTTCATCACGTCCCATACCGACCTGTTTTTTGAATGTTTGTCATTACCATTATTCTTATGCTCTTTCTTCTTAGCTTTATCGCCTTCCCCCTTGGTTTCTTTGGCGTCCATGTTCTTCTTCGCAGCCATAGCCTCCTCGGCATTCATTATCTTGGATGCTTTTCCCATCAGGTCTGACATGGTTCTAGGTGGATCTTTGGCCAAAGTATAGTACAACTTGTTGGGTAGTAGTCCACTCATCAAGGCAGTCATCGCTGTCTTCTCCTCATAATCAATGACTTCAAGTTTCTCGTTATTAAAACGAGTTATATAATCTTTGGTACTCTCAGCAGCTTTTTGTCTAACACTTAACAAATGTGTTACTCTTTTAACTGGCTTTGCCCCAAAACAGAAATTCCCAATAAATAACTTGGCCAGTTGAAGAAAAGTTGAAATCTTACCCCGAGGAAGATTATTATACCATATTTGAGCAGATCCGGTAAGAGTTCCTGAGAATTCCCTGGATCTCATCTCATCTGGAACAACATAGATGTCAGTTGCAGCCTGGTATTGTTCTATATGAAGGACAGGGTCATTCTTTCCATCATATTTTGGGGTCACAACAGGTGCTTTGAACTTTGATGGTGTTGGAAAATCTACAATGGACTGGACAAAAGGTGTTCCTCGAACAAAGGTTCATTGTAGAGGGTTCTTAGCTTTAACCATTTCCCCCAATCTATCCTCCAGCCTTTGAATAGAGCCTTTCCATGCATCATTTCCTTCCTCGGGCCTATTGGTCCGAGAAACTGATTGCATTGATGTGGCTTCCTGGGATCTCTCTTGACGAGCAGCTGGTCGCGACTGGGCAGATCCTTCCCTTAAATCTGATGGTCGTCAAAAACTCCTCGATGGGGCTCTAGGAGCACTTTTGCTCCTCCTAGGACCTAATCGATCGAAAGGTGATACTCTGCTTAATCTTTCTAGCGCACTGGTCCTTTCTAGGGAGAGAGTGATACGTTGTTCAGTATCTGTGGCTCGCACTGACGAAGTTCATCCAAGTTGATAAGAAAAATCTTAAGACTCCTCATTGTGATATGAATTGGTACGCCTAGTACGCGAAGAAGATACACGTGTATTTCTTTGAATACTCTGCAACCCTAAATGAGTTGGTACACCGCCATAGAGGGTTTGTATGAGTTGACGCATAGTTTCTTGCATGACGGTCTGGCCCTGAGCCAGATTTGTCATTATTCCAGCCAGATCTGGAATACTTGGCGGAGCAGATGGATTTTGAGGACTCCCAGCATTTCGATTGCTGGATTCTAGAATATAAGCCATTTCTGATGAATTATTTTTGATGAAAAACGATATTACCAGTCATTTCCCACAGACGGCGTCAATCTGTTGATGTAAAAAATTAGATCGTATCTAATTATTTAGTCACAGATAAATAAATGAGACAAAGAATTTTTAAAGTGGTTCAGCCTTATAAGAATGACCTACGTCCACTGTTATGTTATTGCTGAGTGTTTGGGAATTCTCGATTACAAGTTCTATCAAAAAATTCCGGTCCCCCTCCAATGAGGATTGTACAATGTATTTATAGCACTGGGGCTGTAATGTGAAAGGGTAATACATTAAATGATGTACATATGAAAGGGTGATACATTCAATTCTCCTTAAGCGTATGCGTCTGAATGATAAGAATTTAATGAATAGTCAGACTGTTGGTTATCCAGCTATTAATGCTTTGTTCGAGGTGCAGCTCGGACCGCTTGAGTTGCTCGGACCGCCTAAGCTTCTCGGTGCTCAAGAGTTCCTTGGAGAGTTCTCATTCCTCGGAGCGTATGAGTTCCTCGGGGAAACAGTGTTCCTCGTTGTAGTATAGTTCCTCGGAAGTGTTTATTATTATCACGTAGACTTCCACGTGTCTTCACTTTATTGATCCATGTCAGCAGACTAAATTTGGTATCAACAAGGGTATCACCTATCGTAACATTAATCATAAAAATGTCCAAATACGTCCCCAGCTACCTCTCATTCCTTACATTCACCAAATCAATCCACGTCAACTTACACAACACAACATGCCGAAGAAACACCGACATGTTTATTTAATGAGCACACCACTACTCTCATCTTGCTTAGGGCCCTCATTTTTTAAAGGGATCTGTCCCCATACCCAAGAGGAATGCGTGTTTTTATCGAAAGACAAAATAGAACCAAAATGTCTCATCTCATGTTACTGTAAATCGAACGAAAACTAAAAAACTAAAACCCCTATATCGTGTGCAAACCAAAAGGCAAACCCTAAAACTCAAACCACTAGTAGTTACAAAAATGAACAAAAATCCAGGCTCGAGGCAGTAGGAGTAAGAAGGCACGGTGAGAAGATAGAATGATGAGGGGTCCATTACTGTGAGAGAGAGAGAGAGAGAGAGAGAGAGAGAGAGAGAGAGGGAGGTGAGAAGATAGATTAATGAGGGGTCCATTGCATAGAGAGGGAGAGAGAGATAGAGAGAGTGAGGGTGAGAGTGAGAGAGAGAGAGAGTCATCGAAAGAAGAGAGATGATGGGGCTGTTCTCATGTATTAAAGTAAAAACCCATGGGTGTAAATTGAGGGGATAGAGGTTGTAGTTGTGTGAAGAAGTGATAAATGACCCATGTCTTAGGTTGTCTACTTCAGCCACACTACTTCTGAAAAAGATCCATATCAATAGGTTTTTTAAGATCCATATCCAAAGGTCCAAAAAAATCAAAGGGTCCAAATATTGTGTAAAACACTCCCATCTTATATGGTATTTGGAGTAATCTAAACCATTGGATACAAACCCTTAAGATTTCATCCTAACCCCCAGTTGATAAAAACCAAACTCATCAACTTTCGATCTGAGCCATCAGTTGGGGAGGACAAAAAGTCCATCCTCCTTAATTATATAGATATACTAGGGTATACCCTTGTTGACAGCACAGTTGAAAAAATATTTTAGATATTTCATAATAGTGATTAGATGTGGTAAATCAAAACATGTGCCATAACATGATATGAACTGACACGATGTTATAATATAATTTGACCCTTAATAAGTTAATGTGTGTACCATTAGATATAATTTCTCCATGTTCAATTTCAACTATTGGATAGGAAAGACTAAAATTCCCTCTTGAAAGCACGGTTAAAAATTTAAAAATATAACCAATTTTTTAATATGTATGGTAAACTTGTGGCACTTCAACTATGTGTAACATTAACCCAAAAACACGCATTAGAAGAACCAATAATATTTTATGTTTACTTATATCAGTGGATCTTAATACATTTGAACTGGTGAGGGGATCAACATCAAACTTGACCCATTAACTACTAATATCACTTGATATCATTAAAGGTATACCGATTAAGTTTGTGTAGGAATATTGTAACATGTCTCATTTTTTAAAATCTAAACATGATTCCTAATAGTTTGTTCACATTAGTATTATAATTGTGTTAAGTTTCATTTAATTACTAAAAAGTTAAGTTAGAATTTAACCTTTTGTTGTACTTACATTTGTAAGGTTGTGCTATCTTATCTGGGAACATATTATATACATGATATATTTCAATGTATGCTAAAGAACAATGGAGTCTATCACAATAATATTCTACAAAATAAGTCATGTCCATTACCACTATTTAATAAGAAACAACTATATAATACAATAAATATAAATAATTACAACAAAAACACTATAAACTAACTTTGTATAGAAAATATTATCCAAATCCATATCATTACCACAACATTGAGTACAAATTTCAAATAAATGAAAAAGAAAACTTAATGCATACAACCTATCTGCCCATATCAATACACATGGATATTTGAAAAGGTGTATAAATCATTTGAATTGGGTCCACTCCTTAGCATGTACCTAAGTATCTAACATTGAAAAGAGATGCAGTACAAAAATTTTCAAATTAAAGTTAGTTTTGCAGGCTTTGTAGTTTTGCAGGGGTGTACTTTCAAATCAAATCAAATTAAAGTTAATTTATGTATCTAGATCCACACATTGTCCATTTTGTTCGCAAAGTGTGACAAATTTGCAGGCAGTTTTGCAAGCGTGAAGTCATTTAACAGTTGGGTACACGAAATCTAAGAAAAAAGGAACATCGAAAAAACAAAAAATAAACTTGAAAATGCAATACAAATACACAACGGATATTATACAGGTTACAAACTCTCCTCACCCAAAGTTTTCATGAAAAACAAAACAAAAATAACAAAAAAGACAGGCTCTCACACAATAGAAAAGGAGAAACGATTGCATGAAAAAACCCTGAACATAAATATCTTTCTTTCTGTCTCTCTCTTTGCCATCATCATGGTGAGAGTTTTTAACTTGATTATAGGCAATGGATGAACCCCTTTGAAATTAAAACCAAAACCAAAACCAAACATATAATATGAATAGAAAAAATGTATTTTGAGGAAATAGAGAACCACACATTAACTCTGAAAAAACTCAAAATCATAACTGAAGTCATTCACATCATACCAGAAAATATATTTGAAGAAAGGTTTAGAAGGGGATGATCTCACAAATTTGGTAATCATGCTTGTGCATTGACTCACATTATAAGCACATGTCCATTTGTCCTTCAAGATTGAAGGAATAAACCATTGAGTATTTGATAACACGGAGTGGGTGAAAATAAAAGAATAAAGACAGAAGAAATGGTGGTAACATAAAGAATCTTCAATTCAAATTGGGGTCGAAGCGGCCTGATTGTCCCTTTTGTATCTTTAATTCCACAATCACCGCCGCTCATCTTTTCAAAATTAAAGATACATAGAAAATTAGCGAGATCGTGAAAAGAGAATAAAAAGGTCCTCATTGGAAAAAATCATGGATGAAATCGGTAGGAATAAAACTCCAAAGATTTTAGCTTACCTCAAAAGTCAGAAAACTCATCATAATCAACATCAAGCGTTTATGTGTGTTTATGAGCGAGGAAGCAAGAAGATTCATGGCTAGAGGAGTTGAAACAAAGTGATTGCAGACCTTTTAAAAACAAAGTGAGACAGGTTTTCGATAGAGTCTAACAAAAATAAAGCAAATCCAAATCCACCCTTTATTGAAACTCGCGTTTTATTGCCACAACCCCATGTAAATGAAGAAACAATAATCAGCTCATCTTCCCAACTGATCCACTCATGTTTAGATCTCGAATGGTGTTTAAAGAAACCAAACTGTAAAATACCCACAAAAACAAATAAGAGAGTGAATGGTTGTTGAGAGATATTTGGGAGTGCAAATGTGAGTTAATGAGTAGTTGCTTGAGGAGTGACAGAAAGTATGAAAATTTTCTTGAATCTCACAAAGAGATTTGTTGTCTCGGGGAAAAGAGAGGCACACGTAACTCTTCTCTTTGTTCTTAAATATGACATGAAATTTGTTGTCTCAAGTCAAAAATTTCTATATCTCCGCTAAAAAAATCTTCCGAATGTAATCGTATTTGACCATCATATACAAACCCTTCGTCTTTATTAGATAGATAGATAGATAGATAGATAGATAGATAGATAGATAGATAGATAGATACAAAACCTGTTTATATAGGTTTTGTATATAAAGACATATGATGTGGCAAAAATCCCCTCCTCCTTTATTATATATATATATATATATATATATATAGAGAGAGAGAGAGAGAGAGAGTAGTCATCTATAATTGTAATAAAATATTTATTTATGTTACGTGACACATAACCTTTTAAATCACATAAACAAAATCTATTAAACTAAGAACTCAGGGACTTATTTTGATATTAGGATATGATTTCCTATCATATTATGATTCAATACATGTTTCACATATCATGGTTAAAGATATAATATACTTTAATATGTTTTCGAAAAACACTAATTTTTGACAAATGCAATATTTACATGACCAAGTCTAACATTCCACATATCAATGGAATCAATAAAGTAAACTGAAGAACTAAATAGTTTATTATTATCAATGTCAACAATATTAAGTTTAAATAGATCGTCATTATCATACCCTTTATCCACAACAAATCTTCTTCTACTCAATACGACTTTATCACTCTCAAATAAAATTTTAAACCCCTTCTTAACTACGAAGTAGCCAAACACTAAATTGTTTTGAACATCTGGAACATAAAGAACATCTTCAAGATGAGAATGTTTCTTGAAGTAAACCTGAGAGTGAAATTTCCCTCCCCTTCACTTTAGAAGTAGATGAATTACCTATGTTCCTAAATGCTCCATAATCATGGCTGAATGAAGAAAATCCACCTTTCATGCAAAATATATGTTTGGTGTCCCAAGATTGTACTCAACGATCTATCATGTTGCTAAAAAAAATGACTTCTATCACTACCACAAAAAAGTTCCCATCCTTAATTACATGTTCTTTACGTTTAACATCTTTCTCTTTCTTAACTATGCAATCCTTAACATAGTGTTCTGGTTTACCATAAATAAAATAGTCACCAAGATGTTCAAGTTTAAGTTGGGGCTTAGAGTTGTTGTTTCTGTCTAATATTTTCTTATTCTTCATTTTGTTTTATTATTGATCTAAAGTCTATTTATCAACCAACTAGAATAGTTTTTTATCATCTCAGGAACATGGTGCATAATATTAACACTGTGATCACCATAATGATAAACATGTTATCTACACCTATTAATGCAGTGTCTAATGTTTGGGTATACCCACCACGATTTTTCATAAACCCTTTAACATAACCAATCCTTACCATCCAGTTTATTATAGACGTAATACTAGTGAAACCAACGTGGAAACAACCTTAGGATATGATGAATACGTAATACAAATGGTCAAGGAATTGACAACCCAATGTAAAGTTCAGGATCATCTAGCACTTATTAGCAATTGGTCTACAATAACCCAACATGGATAACATCTCTCCTAAAGGTCGGGAGAACTAGTCCATTGCAAAATGTTGCCAATCTAGGCTTGTCAGGTGCTTCGAACTATGGGATTATCAATAATCTTGTGTTTTAACAAGAATTCGGAGGGTTGGAGAATGGTAGGATATTTTATAACAAAATAACCTAAGTCTCTATGCCTATGGTCTATGAAACACATCAAATTGTGCTTCCGTAAGTGCCACCATCATTGGTGCAACCATCTCCCTTCATAAATCGGGTAATTGCTCCACAAAATAGGATTCTACCTGGGGGAGTGGGTAGAAATGAGATTGTGGATCTTGACTCGACTTAAAAAGCGTGTCTCTAATGCATGTCATTACGGATCAAGTGCAATCCGGTCTCTTGACTAATAATCTGATAAAATGGTGTCGAACATAGGGAATAGAACGTATGACGTCATGACGAGTAGGAGTGATGATTAACCTTTAGGTTGACTTAGAAAAAGAAGGAAAAGATGATTATTTCTGAAACTTTTCTGCCAAATAATGCAAATTAATTAAACTAGTGAATTAACTACACATGTAAGAATAACTAAGTGGTTTGAAATCAATGTGAGAAACAAGAGTTGGAGTATACTTCCCCGAACCGTCAGTAATTGCATAGAACATAAAAACTTTAAAAATATAATTCTCAATTCATATAAACATCAAATATTATCTAAGAATTTGACATATGTGAATTTTACTCCTCACAATATCAAATCAAAAATTTCATTTGACGGGAATGACAAATTACTGAAACTCATATTACATCCTTAAACATTTTGGTTACCTAGGGAAAACGAAATTAAAAGACCTACAATATTTATTTAGGTAATACAAATTACTGAAACTCATATTACATCCTTAAACATTTTGGTTACCTAGGGAAAACGAAATTAAAAGACCTACAATATTTATTTAGGTAATAAATCAAGCCCTTGAATTGGTAATTAAAATGTATTCTCTTTTAAATCCATTTGCAATTCGTAGGTTGGGTTCATGTAATCCAACCCACTAATAGCTTAGTCGGACATGGTTACATGGGTAATAAACGAAATTCTAATGTTGCATGCTATTGAATTCATGATGAACTTATATTTAAATATGCACGGAGTTCTTAAAATCCCATAAATTAAATAAAACATGCAAAGAAGAAGAACATGAAAGAATTAAGTTGAGAAGACAAACTTTTGTTATTAAATCTTGAAAAGCAATCCACAAAAGTGTAACCTTAATGTCAAAATTCAAAAATTTGGTTCTAGCTTCCTCCTCTCTCCATTCCTAGGTCAAAAACTCATAAAACATTTGTCTACCATGAAACTACAACATTACATGGTCATTTTTGCAAGAGTCCTACTATAACACAACTCTAAAATAAAATCATCATAAAGGGAAAATTTGCGTGTCAGGTATTCCGAACCGGTTCGGATGGCCAGGTTAACCGGTTCGCCAGTGAACTGGTTTGGAGTGCGATTTGGCAAACTTTCTGCCTCGGTTTATTTCCTCTTACTTATTTAGATTTCTTTCTCAAATTCAAACAAACATATATTCTTCACCGTAGCTGGGATTAAGGCATCGTTTCTTCCAGTATTCTTGTGATTTTATATTCTTCACCTTTCTAGTTGGCTCCACCTTTGGACTATGGCTAAAAAATTACTAAAATTCCCCTTCGACTTTATTTCTTTGGTTTCTTTCATTATTTTGAGTTCTCTCTCTCACTAACTTGCATGAAATACCTGTAAAACACATGAGAGATACACAAAATACGAAATACTCATGAAGGAGGGTTAGTAGAATAAATAAAAGATAAATCCAAGTTAATTACGATGCATGTGATCATAAAAGGACCGAAATTAAGGTGATAAATATCAAACATTTACGCCTTATCAAATCCCCCTAACTTAGAACGTTGCGTGTCCTGAGCAATGTAAAAGAATAAGAGTATGGTTTAAAGATCCTTCAAAAACTTTATTAGGATAGAATACCTCTTTCGCGAGCAAGCGATTGCATTTAGCGTATGTAACAAACCGTTGAACCCCTAGGCAACCCTAGTAGGACGAGTGGTGTCTTGTGAGGGTTTGCAGTGAATATTCCCCCAAAGTCTCGTTTTCGACTCAAATAAATAATAAAATGCTTAAAAGTTGTACAATTTAAACTCCGCAATAATAGTCATCGTAAATTTATATTCATTAGTCTCAATTCGGTGTGTGTGTGTGTGCGAAGCCAAAGATTAAACTGCTAACTTCCATCAATTGATCACTACGTTACTTTTTTGAAAAGTTGTTTTGATTCAATTTCTCATGGATGCACTCACAAAAAAATTACTCGTATTGTGGCTATTTTATCTCGGTGTTCGTGATTTATAAGAGAAAGTATAATGGGACACAAATTCACGCACACAAATTTGAAAGATAAATTTTTTATGGGTGAAAAGGTCTCTTCATCGGAATACAGTCATTGGCAAATGAGAGACATCCCCCTTTATTTGTAAATTTTTAATCTCTCTTATTATCTTTTTGTGTTTTATCTCTCCATATGGTAATTAATTTAATTATTCGAACACGGCTAGGACTTTCTCGGGTTATAAGGTGCATTGGGTAATATGGGAATAATTGGAAAATTTCAGAGCTGGAAAATTTTCTTATCATGTCCGTCAGTGCTTTTTCGGGTTTTTGCAAATTTTATCTTCCTTTTCTACTTTTTTCTCTTCCTATTTTTTTGAGCATTTTTCTTTTATTATTTTCTTGACCCATTTTACTGCACCATTTGAACTTAATTGATGGATTTTTATTTTCACAACTCCGGGCTAATTAGGCTTTTCGAGTTATAAAATGAAACAGGGAAATTTTAATTCGGCTCAATTAGGATCGCAGAAAAGGATAATTTTTTTCACGACTTTTTTATTCTATATATATTTTTGGGTACACAAACGATGGACTAATGTCATTTATCCGAATTACTAATTATTTTATCATATGCATCTCGAGATTAAATTTAATTTAGAGAAAATTTTAGCGCATTTTTAAAGACAACGTTCCACTCGTTTCTCATAACCCATAAAAAAATGAATAGAGATCCTCAACGACTTATTTGAAGCTAAAACGAACATTGAGTTAACCTCTAACTCGGATTGATTTAATTACTCACAAAAATGAAATGCTTAAAATCTCATCGGTCAATTAATCTCCACATTTATTCGTTAAGTCGTCAATTTTCTCTTAATTTCCATCTTTGGTCAATTTCATCTTAGTGCCCTTGATTTGTTTTTAAAAATTGGGACTTTAAACAAAATTTTGTGAAATTTTTGAATCTTTTAAATTCCATTTTTTTTTATTTTGAAGAAAAATATTTTTGAATTTTTCTAGTCTTTTTTGAACTTTTTGACAATTTTTAAATTTTTTAGGCATTTTAAAAATTTGTGAAGTTTTTCTAAAAGACGCACATGTCACCCCCTAACTTAGACTTTTGCATTGTCCTCAATCAAAAGGGGTTAAATCTAAATAAGAAAAAATAAAAAGTGCGAACAAACATATATTCAAAATGAAAATATTTCATTGAAATCCACCAAATACATACAAGAATGAAAGATAGAGCAGTACATAGTTCTTTCACAAAATCAACAAATGTAAACATGAAAAACTACACAAAAGATACCAATAACGGGATTGCTTCTGTGGTGGTGGGTGGGAGGTGCCGGGTGCGCTCGGGTCATAGGGATTATAATAGTACATCGGGAGGGAAACATTTGGCTCGACTAGCATCCGGTACATTTCGTCTTGGAGTCGAATCATCATATTCTTGTCTCACTCATAATTGCTCATGAAAGTGGTGAAATGAGCATCCAAGGTGTCGAGTTGATGGTATATCTCCATCGAGTCGTGATCATAATTCGGGTTCACCGACACATATGACTTATCCTCCTCGGTAACATCACCCACATCCGACATTGAGGCGCCGAGTGAGGATATCGAGTCATTAAGAGAGTGCATGATGTCTGACAACACTAGTTATGGTATGGGTGAGGGTGAGCTACCTCGCCGCCCTATAAGATACATATTATATCCCTAAGGAACCGTCACTTCAGAATGTATTATATTCCCGTATAATGCGGGGCAGTTTCATTTTTGAAATGGGATAATTCAAATCCTCCCTACATTCAACGGTATGGAGTCGAAAAAACCCTACCTTCACATTCGAGAGTTGGAGGAGGCATCCGAGACTTTCACTGATCAAATTTTCACTACGAATGTCATTCACCTCAAACTTTTTTCCTTTTCTTTGAAGGATAAGGCCAAGACTTGGCTATGGTCTTTGGCACCTAACTTGATCGGAATGTGGAGGGACATCCAAGCAAAGTTTCTCCAAAAAAAATTCCCCCCACATGGAACCAATTCCATTAAATCTCAAATTCAAACATTTAGACAACTCAAAAATGAGACTTTTAATAGATTTTGGGAGCGTTTTAATGAGTTGCTTAATATGTGCCCACACCACGGTTTCGAGAAATGGAGAATCATCTCCTTTTTCCATCATGGGCTAAGCTTAAGTTCCAAACAACTTAGTAAAATGATGTGCTCCAGGGAGGTTCTAGCTTTAAACGCGGATGATGTCGAGACTCACCTTAAGTTTTTCTTCGATACTACTCAAGCGTGGGACACATCCAATCTAAACACCCAATCCCGGGATCGATAAACGTCCACAGCTCTTTCGACGTTCGAACTTTATCATTTGGATAAATAAGTCACGTTGAAGCCTTAAATACACCCACTTGCTAAGAGGTTGGAAGACGTAGTCGAATTGAGAGGAAGAGAAACATCCAACTCCATTCGAGCGCCGATGGAGGAGGTGTGTGAAATTTGTGAGGCGGTACATCCAACGAAGGAATTCCCGATAATACTCGCCTAAAAAGTGATGCTTCAAGAGTAAGTAGAAGCAGTAGGAGCTTTTAAGGATAATTTTAATGCCCCTCATGGGAATTATTATAACCCTTTGTTGTGGAACCATCCCGATTTCAATTATGTTTACCCACATGCAGCGATGAATCCTAATTCACATGTTGTCCCACCGTCACCACCGTCCCCACATTTCCAATAAGATCCCTCTATGCAAGCACCACCTCCGGCACCTTATATCACCCCACCGCGTAGGAATCTCGAGGACACTTTGATCCAATTTATGCAAACCCATTCGGCAATCAACGCTCAAAATGCCCAATAATTTACCAAATTGATAGCATCTTTATCTAAGTTGCAATCATACTTAAGTGTCCAAGAGAAGGGTAAGTTTCTAGCCTAATTCCAAAGATCTCCCAATGTCAAACTAGTGTTAGCTCAACTTCCGATGATATAAAGAGCAATGTCAATCTATGACCACTCTATGTAATGGGAGAGTCGTTGATTTATCACTTCCCCCACACGACGAGCTTAAAGATAAGGAGGTTTTGCCCGACACGAAAGAGTTCGAAGATGCCCCCTTGAGTGAGAGTGACAACGATGACACTAGTCGGTACGAAGTTCTAGTGAAAATTCCACTTCCACACCTTTCCTTCAACGGTTGGTTCCTCCTCCTAAAGGGTCCTCCCATAAAGATGTGCTAGATGTGCTAAAGCAAGTCAAGCTAAATTTACCTTTTCTCGAGGCAATCAAGAAAATTACTGACAATGAAACGTGGACTAAAGGTGAAAAATAATGTTTTTCTAACATAAAACGTAAGATCGATTATTTTGGGTGACCTCCCATCGAAGTGTAAAGATATGAGTGTAGTGACTATTTCGTGCATTATTGGAGAGAACCGCATCGAGAGAGCCTTATTAGATTTAAGGGAGAGTGTTAACGTTCTCCCTTATTCCATTTATAGGAAATTAGATTAGAGGGACCTCAATCCCACTAAGATTACTATCCAACTCGTGAACCGTACTGTTACGATACCATGAGGTATTGTTGAGGATGTGATAGTCTAAGTGGACACTTTCTACTTCCCAATAGATTTTGTCATTTCAGACATGGATCCCTCCACTCTCTCGAGTAATCATGTTCCCATTATTCTTAGTCACCCATTCTTAGCTACAGCTAATGCACTGATTAATACTCGAAATGGGAAAACGTAACTCACATTCGGCAATATGACTCTTAAGATAAATATCTTCAACATTTCTAAGTAAGTGGGTGATGAGGACGAGTTGATGAGATAGATCGTATAGAGGAGGTAGTAGATGAACACATAGAGGGAAATTTTAGTGGGGGTTCGCTAGAAGCATGCCTTATTTTGGGTAGTGAGAGTGACTAGACATACACCGATTTTAAGTGGGAGGTGAGTGAGTTGAGAGAGATTTTGGCTGAGAGTGCAACAGATAAGGATATGAGAGACGTTAGTTAGGTTTTAAGTTTGAGGAATTACAATCAAGGGCGTCGAGCACGGTTCCCTCCGATGAGAAATTTCCCACCCTTGAATTGAAGAAACTACCTTCAAACATAAAATATGCTATTTTGGAAGAGGATGGGACATTTATCGTTGTTATCTCCTTATGCCTAAATAAAGAGCAAGAGGGTAAATTATTGGCAATTTTGAGGAAGCACTATAGTGCTTTTGGTTGGAACATTGCAGATTTGAAGGGTATAAGTCCCCTAATTTGTACCCATAAAATTCACCTCGTGGAGGACATGAATCCTTTTAATGAGATGCAGAGGCACTTGAATACCACGATGAAAGATGCCGTGAGGGAAGAAATTATTGAGTTATTGGATGCGGGCATCATTTAAATCATTTCGGATAGTAAGTGGGTGAGTCCTATTCAAGTCGTCCCGAAGAATTTGAGAATGACTGTGGTCGAAAATGCAAAGGGTGAGCTTATTCCACAATGTACCACAACTGAGTGGATCATTTGCATTGATTACCGAAAGCCCAATGTCGGCACTAGGAAAGATCATTTCCCCTTACCGTTTATCGACAAAATGCTAGAGTGAGTAGCAGGACACCCATTTTATTTATTTCTTGACGGTTATTCTGGGTACAACCAAATTGAGGTAGGTGTGCTACATCAAGAAAAGATGACATTTACATGTTCTTTTGGCACGTTTGCCTACAAACGTATGCCTTTGGGATTATGTAATGCACCCACAACCTTTCAAAGTTACAAGCTTTGTCTTTTTAACGATGTGGTCAAAAGGTTCCTTGAGGTTTTTATGGATGACTTTAGTGTCTCCATCCCCTCTTTTGACCTTTGCCTCGCTAATCTCAAAAAATGTTATCTATTTATGTGGAAAAGAACTTGGTATTAAATTGGGAGAAATGTCATTGTATGGTTACCGAAGGAATAGTTCATGGCCACATAGTGTCGTCCAAAGGTATTGAGGTAGATAGGGCGAAAATAGATGTTATAGCCAATCTTCACCCACCTAAGTCATTAAAGGACGTGCGTTCTTTCTTAGTCCACGCAGGTTTCTATCTAAGGTTTATTAATGACTTTACTTACATTGATAGGCCCCTAAGAAACCTACTTGTGAACGATGCCCCTTTGAGTGGAATGAAGCATGCCAAAGTGCTTTTAAAAAATTAAAAAACACGCTCGTACCCACTCCCATTATGAAAGCTCTGGATTGGTCCCTTACATTCAAGCTTATATGTGATATGAGTGATTATGCTCTAGGGGTTGTTTTGGGTCAAAGAAAAGATAAGAAGTCTCAGTCATCTAATATTCTAGTCGGATGTTAACCGAACCACAACTCAATTACTCCACCATGGAGAAAAAATTTCCATCCACAGTCTTCGTCCTAGAAAAATTCTGCTCTTACCTCATAGGTTCTCCCATTACCTGCTTCACCGACGATGCGTCCCTTAAGTATCTCCTTACAAAAAGGATGCTAAAAGTCCCCGCATAAGGTGGATCCTACTCCTACAAGAGTTCAATATTTCCAAAAAAAGATAAGAAAGGAGTAGAAAACATCTTAGCTGACCATTTGTCCCGACTCTCGTTCGACATACCTAGTGATCCTATACCCATATACTATTAGTTTACGAATGAGGAATTATTTTCCACTTCTTTTCTCCCCTGGTTTACGGATATATATGAATTATCTTATCATGGGGGGCATTCCCTTCGATTGGACATCGCAAGAGAGAAAGAAGTTCCAAACTTGGTCGCACATGTTCGTCTACGATAATCCCTATTTGTTCAAGTATTGCGCAGACCAATTCATTTGAAGATGTTTATAGGATGACGAGATACCTAACGTCCTCCATTTTTGTCATATGAAATCTTATAGAGGCCATTTTTTGACAAATAAGACGACCACTAAGATTCTTGAAAACGGTCTCTATTAGCCCATAATTTTTTAGGATATTAGTGCTTATTAAAAATCTTGCGTTAAATGCCAAAGGATGGGAGTCGTCACTCGACGAGACATGATGCCATTGACCCCTATTCTCGCCATCGAGATTTTTGATTTTGGGGCATTGAATTTATGAGTCCCTTTCCTCCCTCCTTTGGTTTCTTATACATCCTTGTCACGGTCGATTATGTGTCCAAATGGGTTGAGGCTATAGCTACTAACACAAATGACAACATGGTGGCGATAAAGTTTTTACAAGAACACATACTCTCTTGCTTCGGAGCTCCGAAGGCAATCATTAGCAACAACGACAAACACTTTTCTAATAGGCCGTTTGAAAAACTTATGAGAAAGTATGGGGTCACTCAAAAGGTTGGGATGACTTATCACCCCCAAAGGAATAGACAAGCCAAGCTAGCTAATCATGAGATTACAAAAATTTTAGAAAAGACCGTCAAACCTAACGAAAAATATTGGTCGTAAAAGGACCGAAATTAAGGGGATAAATATGAAATATTCATGCCTTATCAAATGTGTGGAATATTTATCTCATATTTATGCTACAAACCCTCATTGGTTTTTATTTTGTGTTTTGTGTATCTCTTGTGTTTTATAGGTACTTCATGTAAGTTAGTGCGAGAGATAACTCAAAACAATGAGAGAAACAAAAGAAATTAAGTCGAAGAGGAATTTTAGTAATTTTGAAGCCATAGTTCGGAGGTGGATCCAACTAGAAAGATAAAGAATATGAAATCACAAGAATATCGAAAGAAATGACGCCTAATCTCAGCTATGGTGAAGAAGTTATGTTCGTTTGAAGTTGAGAAATAATTCCAGAGAAAGAAGAGGAAACAAGTTGAAGCAGCAAGTTTTGATAAACCGCACTCCAAATCGATTCGCTAGCGAACCGGTTCGCCAGGACATCCGAGACGGTTCAGAATACCTGACACTCGAATTTTCCCTTTATGCTAATGTTATTTTAGAGATGTTTTATAGTAGGATTCTTGTAAAAATGATCATGTAATGTTGTACTTTCATGTTAGACAAAATTTTATCAGATTTTGACCTAGGAATAGAGAGAGAAGGAGGCAAGAACCGTAGTTTTGAGTTTCGGCATTAAGATTACACTTTTGTGAATTTCTTTACAAAATTTAATGGAAAAAGTTTGTTTTCTCTACTTTATTCTTGCATATTCTTCTTATTTGCATGTTTTATTTAATTTTTGGGATTTTAAGAACTCCATGCATCTTTAAATATAAGTTCATCATGATTTCAATCGCATGCGACGTTAGATTTTTGTTTATTACCCATGTAACCATGTCCGGCAAAGCTATTAGAGGGATAGGGTACATGAACCCAACCTAGGTGTTACAAATGTATTTAAAAGTGAATAAAATTTAATTACCTATTCAAGGGCTTGATTTATTACCGAAATAAATACTGTAGGTCTCTTAATTCCGTTTCCCATAGGTGATCGGAATGTTTAAGGATGCAATATGAGTTTCGGAAATTTGTCATTCCCGTTAAATACAATTTTTTATTTGATATTGTTAGGAGTAAAATCCGCATATGTCAAATACTTAGAAAGTATTTGATGTTTCTTTGAATTGAGAATTAGGTTTTTGAAGTTTTTTTGTTCTACGTAATTACCGACAGTTCGGGAAAGTATACTCCAACTCCATTTTTCCACATTGATTTCAAACCACTTAGTTATTTTTGCATGCATAGTTAATTCACTAATTTAATTAATCTGTATTCATTGGTAGAAAATTTTCACAAACAATCATCTTTTCCTTCTTTTTCTGAGTCAATCGAAACCAGATTATTACTTGAGCGACCGACTTGCACTTGAGCCATAATCACTCGCATTAGAGACATACTTTTTAAGTTGCACCAAGTTTTTGGCACCGTTACCGGGGACTAGGTAGACATTTAGGTTAGATCGAGTTAATCCAAAATTTGACTTTAATTCTTAAAAAGCCAAAAATCATAAAATCAAAAATCCAAAAAAAATTAGAAAAATAAAAAAACAAAAAATATAGAATCTCTCAAATTATTACATGCAAAATACTCAGCTAACTCCTCAATCTACCCCAAATAGAATCCCGATAGCCCACATACTCCTCGCATTCCCCAGTTTTGGGTTCCACCTCCTACACCGCCCAACTCCATCACGAGTCACACTTTAAGTCACGTATCTAGGGCATCGAGTGAGGATATCAAGTCATTAAGAGAGAGAGCGATGTGTGACAACACTAGGTATGGTACAAGTGAGGGTGAGTTACCTTACCTCCCTATAAGAGGTTGTTTATATCACCCCCTAACATAAATATTTCATATCTATCCTCTTATATCTCATTCATAAAATATGTGGACCAATGGCCCAGGGGTGAAAATGCCAATTTATTGGAAGCCATACCCTGAGCGGATAGATAGGGTTGAGCTCCCAAAGGATTTCAATGTCTCAAGAGTTACCCTCTTTACAGAGGATGGAAGTCAGTTCAATGTGGAACAAATTGCTAAATTCTCTAGTCAATGTGTTGATACTAGTGCAAAAGAGTATTTAAATCTTCATTTATTCACTCACTGATACAACCTTTACATGTTTCGTAAGTTTACCACCTAACTCGGTCTATAACTAGCAATAAATAGAAGACATGTTTCATGTATAATTCTTCCAAACAAAGCTATAAGTCTCTATGGATGACTTAGCTAGGTTAAGTGAAAAACTTGATGAAAAGGCCATTTCCTTCAAAAATAGGTTCAAGTTGATAGAAACAAATGTAAAATATTCACGTTCGAGTCTGTATTTGTGAGATTGGCACCAAATGCTCTAAAATTTAGGCTTCAAAATAAATTTGGTTCCATGAAGTTTAGAGATTTTGCAGAGTTAAAAACCACGGTATTGAGATATGAGTCTCTTTTAGAATAAGAGCATGGAATAAATACTTCTTTTAAGACATATTACAAAGATACTAACTTTGAGATAGATGACGCTAAAATTGTTGGAATCGAGCATATAGTTTATGAGCCATTGGTTCAAAAGGACACAACAATAGAGTATTTTTCTCTCAAAACTAAGGGCATAATAAAAATTGGACATTTCTAAGTGTTGTGAGATATTTTATTATCTCTTAAATGATAAAATGTTTAAACCACAAGAGATTAAAGGGAAGAATTATTGCAAATGGCACAATGTTTTCTTTAACTCAACTAATGCATGTCATGTGTTTCTCGATAGAATTCAAGAGGTAATAAGTATGTGTAAAATGAAATTCCCTGAGTAATAAGAAAACACTATGTGTGTGGATGATGACCCATTCTCTAATCTCAAAGAGGTGGGGACAAATATGCAATCCATTCACATGCCTAGAACCAAGGGTCATGTTATGTCTAAAATAAATACTAAGTCTAATCAAAGCATAAAGTGACTGATCGAAGCCTAAAATGACTGAGTGTCTAGATAAGAAGTTCACAAAGAACCTTTGCATCAGGTATGGGGAAAATTATGCTGAAATGTTGTAGAGTGTGGCTTCGAAGGGAATGAAACAACTAAAAAGAAATAAGAATGGGAATAATAACTATGATGCCAAAGCCCCTATGCTACAAAATTAAGAGGAAGTTTAAAGAAAATACTTTAGGAGGACGAGGTCATTCTTTAGTCATTATTATCCTAGGTGGAATGCTAAGATGCCACGAAATAACCCATACATTATGCCAGGCTTTAAAGAGGCCAAATCACATTCGTATGCTGGGAATCCAGGGCCTACAAATATCCCTAAGTCAATCCCAATGGTGAAAAGAATGCCATATTGATTTTTAGTACAATATCCAAAGGTGGAACACTAATTTAATGAAATCACAAAGAAGCCAAAGGGAGTGAAGCCCATAAAGTGGCCTCAGGTGTGTGGCATGTAGCGCAGCCACCCAAGTCAAAGAAAATGAAACCAGATGTGCTAATTTTTCAGACCTAATAGAGAACGATCTAAATAAATTACATGGGTTTACAAAAGGCATTCCAGATTTTATATACAAGTGGATTAAAGGGATTCTCTTATTCATAATTAAATCCTGATCCAAGGTTTTATAGGAAGTTAGAGGAAAATAACTCCTCTTAATACCTGTTGGCTGAACGCTCAAGGAGCTGGAAAAACCCATGAGTTTGGATGGGGATAATTCACCTGGAGATATTTCTTCTGGTGAAGAATAAAGGGAAGAGATGAAGGAATTAGATGTCATAGTTCCTCCACAAGAGATTGAGCAGCAACAGTTCATCTAGCTTAGGTCTCTGCCCCAATAAATGCAGTCAATATGGCTATAATCCTCCTAAAGAGGTTCGAAGTCGAAGAAGGACATGAGGTTTTTGTGATGGAGGTGGATGAAGAAGATATGTCAAAGGTAGATAACTTTGACTTATTTGTACCTCCTTTAGACATAACATATGGGTACAAAGAGAATACTTAGAATGTTATAAATCATATCAAACCTTTGTTTATAAAATCCTAGATAAATGTTATTCTAACTAATAAAATATTGATAGATAATGACGCATCTGATAATATAATGTCATATTCCATGCTACCTAAAATAGATAAACAAAATAAGAAATTAGGTTTGACTCAAATACTTACCTCAATATTTGTAGGAGATTAAAAATCGACCAAAGATGTGTTACGTGTTAATATTAAAGTAGGCATAAGAAAATCCAAAACTATATTCTTTATAATTGAAGGCAAACCAAGCTTTGCTGCATTACTTTATAGAGATTGAATTCACTCTAACAAATTTATTCCTTTTTCTATGCATCAGAAACTTATTTTCATGAAATAAGATAGGATTACGGATGATGTCTAAGGTGATCCTTTTTTGTTTGACACTAGCTTAAATTGTGTGGACATAGGGTTGTACCAAGATAATATAGGATGAACGAAGATAGATGATTTGGTTCCATAAGAATTAGAGGGAGAGGACTCTTATGATGCTTAGGATGATTTAAATTTTTATCCTGATGGGGTAAACTAAAGAAAAAAAAGTTACTTAATAGATAGCACTGCCATTGACATTGAATGGGCCAATAAAAGTTTTGACATGGTTTTATATAAATGTTGTCATGTAAAAATGGTTTACCAGAATAAATCATACCATCAAATTTATGCACAACAATCAAATTATAGAAAATAGAGTAAAAGAGAGGTAGAGGGAGATAACAGGAAATTTAGAGTGGTTCGGCCATGAAAATGAGCCTACTCCACCTGATTCTCATTAGATTCATATAATTGTACAAGTTTGGGGGATCTAGAGACTTACAAGAGGAAATAAGTAAGATAAAAGCATAACATATAAGTTATGTGTATAAGAGGTTATGACCTTATAGTGTAGGCTGAAGAGAGGCTTTAACTATAAATGGCTCAAGTGACTGGAGCAGGTGATCGGAGTGTGCATTCAGGCGTAGAGAGATGATGTAGATAATTTGGCAGGGCTTCACTGCCTAAATTCTCCTTGTCACGTGAAAAGGTGAGGACCTCTATTTATAGTAGTTGGTGGGAGTGTCACGTGCACGGTTCACGTGACTTATGGATTAGCATGGATAAGATGTAATCTTTATAAAAGGTGGACAACTAATAGTCTAATGTTGACGTGTAGGGTTTCACAACTTATACCTCCCGGGATGTGTTGAGGCAAACTATTCGTAGCTTGTGAGATACTTTCTCATGGGCCTTTAATCTAGCTGTGTCATAGATTTTATGACCTAATTGTGGACTAGGACGTGGTCTTATTATTAATATGAGAAATGGGGCATACTCTGTGTCCTGGTTAAGTAAAATGTTGTGGTCTTTTACACATGCCAAAGCCCTAGGGAAATACATTATCATATCTTCATTATACTTACATGGGCTCCCATGTCATGTCTCATGTCTATTGGTTTACATATTTTGTGTATAACAGAATCCCTCAAGCCCCAGTTTTAAGAGTTAAGTTATTTGGTGCTGGGGTTTTTTCTTGTCCGCAGAGTATTATCTTTAGGTTGCGATCACCCGTGAGGTGATTTAAGCTAACACTTCATTGGTGCCGAGGTCTTACGAGTGTTGCATCGTACTCGTTCAGGCATTATAAATTCAAACATTTAGACTTTTTGTGATTCTTTATATAAATTCTTAGAGGTCATGGACTCATTACCTTTCCCATTAGTTTGAGGGAAGAATCTTTGCGCGATTTTTTGTAGAGTTAGGCGATTCTTGATGAGGCTTCAAAGCGATTTTTGACTTATTTTTCTTTAATCCATGTTGGTTTTCTATCCCCTTTTTGCAATTTTTTCTTCTTCATTTTTGCTCATTCTCTGCATTTCCTTTCATTTTATGCCCCAGGTTGCTTTTAATTTCAGGTAATTAACCTAAAATTATATAAAATCTAGAAACCAAGGTTTTGTTAGGCCGCTTTTGGGTTTTAAATGATTTTAACCATTTCTCTCCCATTACTCAACTTCGATCTTGAGGAAATGTACATATTTTCCTTCCTTGGTTTGATGAAAATAGGAACCCCATTGAATCTAATCTAACCTGCTACTAAGAGGACGCAATTTTACCCTTTTTTTTTTGTTTCGAGGATTTTTTATTTGAGTTTTTGTATTTTGATATGGTTTTTGGAGTTAATGTTTTGTAAGCAAGAGTGTGTTGAATATTGGGTTTTGTTTTGGAATGAAATTGAGTGGTTAGAATTGGTTTCGGGGATAAAATACTATTGGTGGTTGTTCTTTGTTAGAATCCTAGATTTTCCCTTTTTTGATTTTGCCAACCCATTTAATTAAGGAATCCAAATGTTTGTATATTCTGGCCACGACCTTTAACTAATGACTATGTTATTATCCTGATGGCTATGACCTTGTAAAAGATCATGTTAGGACATAACTTTTCGTCATCTTTTACCAACAATTTGAACTTGAACACTTTGAAAAACTTTAGGTATTTGAATGTAGTCGTGGTCTTGCAAATTAAGTAGTATATGTCGGGTACATATAGTAGTCCACGACTTTTTTTAATTTTTTACTGACTTTTAATGTCTAATTATGTCTGTTGCCATAAGCTTTATTTATGATGTCGTGGTCTTTGAAACTTATGTTTTCCTTGTATTTTGTTTATTATGGTCGAAACCATTTAATTGTAGAGATCTTTCTATTTTTACAGGTTCTAGCTGCGTCATTTTGCATTGGAATGCTTGGGAATACTTGGATGATTTTTGGATAAGGCATTTCGGTGTTCTTCCTCCTACGGTGTTAAACATAAAATCCTTATAAACAAGTGGAGCATGCAAATTAAAAGAGTTTTGAACATGTATATGCATTGATTTGGATTTCGCGGATTCGTCTATCTGTAGGGATCCAATTGAGGCTATGGATGGTAGCCATGGGATTGAGTAAGATGCATTCTCTACAATCAATCAATTTTAGTTTAGAGGATTGTCGCGACTCTGAGTGGAGAAATGTCTATTGTGGAAATAAGTAATGTCAAATATGGGCCATCTAACCGCGGTACCGAGACAACTAGATAATCTTCATACCTCAGTCGTCCTGGTATAATGAATGAGGAATTGTTATCTCAGTTAGAAGATCCTTTTGAATTACCTGAGGGTACCATTTGTACATTGACCTCCACGGACCAATGATCTTGTTCGACGGGCGCTAATGATTAGATCTACTTCCTCTTACATGCTTTCCTCCTTGGACTGCGGCTTCCCATCCCCATTCCTATGAGGAATATTCTAAAGGTGATGAATCTATACCCAACCCAAGTTTATCCCAGTGGGTGGAGGCTATCTTGACAACCTTGGTGGTTTGATAAAATAAATTCAAGAGGGATATAATGGCCAAGGAGTTATTTAATTTCTATAGACCACAATAGAAGTCTGTGGGGAATCTGTGGTATTACTACATAGGACTTCGGAATGGCAATAGATACCACATGAGGGGATGACTTCCTAGTACTAAAAACTATAAAGACGTATACTTTTTCATTTCTGGCAATAAGTGGGTGACGCATTGAGTAATCTGAGAGGGAAAGAGCACATAGGATTCTACGGTCTTGGGGGCACCCCTATGGAAGGTAGAATAAATTTCATAACATGTCCACGACTTTTGTATTTTATAATTGAAATAATATTATCCAATTCTTTTTTTCAGATAATGTTCCACCCTCAGTGCGTCAAAGGAAGTTGATTGAGATTGCAGTCTTAATTATTGACAGGAAAAAACACTTTACCGCAGCGGTACCTTTAGGGATTTGTATGAGATTGGATACTATATTGCCCACATTGAACTTTAAGGTATGAACTAGAAGGTAATAAATTTTTAATTCATATACTATGGCCTATTAAATTTTTATTTCATAGACTTCAACCTAAAGTTTTATTTTCCAACTCTTGTGCAATGACCTCCGCGGATGCACATCTAATAATGGAGATTGTTATGGAGTTTCTTCTTTACCATCGGGATAGGATGGATGGGGATAAATACAATTTGAATCAATCTCCAAAAAATATTAAAGGAAAAAAGAGGAAGAGGACACTGAACAAAGGTGCTTCTCCAGAAGCTAACGTCCCTATTAGGCCCCAAATTTTGGCCGCGACTAGTAATTCAAATATACCACTTTTTGATGATGATGTGGTCAACATATCCAGTGTTGGGTTGGTTTCCCCTATTATCAGGGAGAAAAATGAAGAACCAATAAACTCTGGACATTTGCATTCTAGAGACACATCCGTGAATTCTTGTTCCAGCGGACGCTAAATTCTCAACCCCACAAAGTAGGTACATTCTGTATTATCCCTGACCTCGCATAAGGAAGGTGAACCCAATATATCCACGAGTTAATACATCTGTCGTGGTCCCCTTGATGAGGGGGCTTACTGATCCTGATGACCTCAAATGGCTATTTGATGAAGTTGCTGAGAACTTGGAGGAATACCATCTCCATTGTCTTCTCAGGGTAAGTTTACCTATACCATATACCTCCATGACTTTTTTCCATGTCTACTTTGACTAACTTCTTATTTATTTCTTCCATACTACTGAGCATTCTATGAGCCAGAGTAAAAAATATAAAAACCTCTACAATATATATAAATCCACTGAGGGTTCCCACCAGGTTGAGGTAGAAAGTGCCAAGGCTTCCTATTTTGAAGCGAGAAAAAAGTCTACTGCTATAGCCATTCAGGCTGAAAGTATTAATGCCAAATCTAAGGTTGAAGTATCTTACAAGTACAAAAATAAGCATGAGAAGAATTTTAAGCATGCCGCGGGTGCCCCTTTAGATCTCTAAGGCTAAGTGCCTAGAGGTTGTGAGATAGGCCGCCGCTAGTGAAGATTAAGTTGACCAACTTGATGTTAAAATCCAGGACCTAACCCAAAACAAAATTAAGTCCATGAAACATATTGTCAATGATCATGTTGAGGTCTTAAAGAAAGTTACTGAGGATGTCATGGAAAATTTTAATACCTCTAGTTATTTATTCAATGGCAAAAACAAAACTTACATCCCCAAATATAATGAGAAGAGCCATAGGGTTTCTAAAAACTATACAGAGGCCAAGGAAAACATATTTGCTTAGGGATTTACAGACGCTGATCACACTCAGTGTGTGGAGGAGCTGCAAGAGGCTGATGATATTGCTAGGACGCAAAAAAAGGAGGCCGCGACTACATCTCTTGAGGCTGGTGAAACTGAAACTACCCTAGAGGATGAAGTTGTGATGATGAAGTTGACATGTAGTCTTAGGATTATTCTGTGGTCTTATATGTCATTTTGATTATAACCCTTGCGATAAACAATGGTTGTATCAATTATTTATGGGAATGAAACTTTGATTTTGTAGCCTTGTACGCCTTATTGCTTTGCATATATATTTTTTAAACTTCATTATATGCTAGACTTTCTTGTTCTTTGGTCTTCAATGACTTGTATGCCTGGCTATCATGAAAATAGCCTTATTAGAATTGAAGCTTGATTCCTAATAATTAAAGCCTTATATTTTGAATAGAATTTAGTTTTCAAATGCTTGGCTTGATTATGGTCATAGCCTTAGTGGTAAAATGCCTAACCGCGGTATTGAATTACTATCGTGAATTTCTATCTCCTATGGTCTTACAAGGCTTGAAGATTTAAATTACACTATGCATACCTGAGAGGTAGTTGCTTCACTTGAATGAGAGAATACTCTGAGTATCTAAAGGGTACAGTGTCTATTAAAGGCTTTGAGCATGACTAGTCTTTGTAACTATGATCTTGATTTTGATTATAGATGCAACCTTAGTAATGCGACCTTGTTCAAAGGCTTAAGATAAGACTTTATAAACCTGAGGGCACATTGGACCCTAAGGATTTTGTTATGATGCTTTTTGATAGCCGCGACCATTAGGATAATGTATCTAACTTTTGTGGAATTCTATTGCTACCATGGTCTTTAATCTTTTCAAATCATTAAATCTTTTGGGGTAGTATTAGGAGCCTCCCAACATTATCTATGGTATTATAAGACACCCAAGGCTATGTTGAGTTATTCTAATGTTGGCTCCGAGTCTTTGATAAAAGACACACTTCTAATAGGGAACTGCCATCGTAGAATATCCTATCATTACCATTAGCACGAGGTTCTTCCCAGTTGGTACCTCAGTGAAGACTAAGTCTGATTTTTTAACTTCAATTTTTCCTTTGGAGTTTTATTTGACTGTCTTTAACCTCCTAGGTTTATGTACACCTATGCCTCCGCGACCTTAGATAGGGTTATTGGGAATTTCCTCTTCTCTAGCCGTAGTCTTCTTCTGATTAAGGTTTGTGGACACTTATTCTTCCAAAGACGTCGATAGGGTTATTGTGCATATCTTCCTCCCTTGTCGCGACCTTCTTATGACATGAAGGACAATTGCCTTGGCTGCCATCTTAAGGTGTGATTATTTCTAGGTTTTTTATTAAACCCGTTGAACAAAAATTGATAAAGATATTAAAGTAAAATGTTATAAGATAAAACTTTTCTTTGGGTAATATAATGAAGCGGCAATTTCTCTTGTCACGTGGATGTTTGTAATAAAACTGAGGCGTAACCTTTAAAAATGGTATTGTGAAAAGTTTTCTATTTAGGAGTGATGATAAACAAACTAAATAATGAGGGGAAACTATGCTTAGGGGAGGAAGTCAACTGCAAGGAACACAAAAAATAATGGAGTTCAACTAACTTGGGTATGTCCACACGTGATAGAGTTTCATTTCACTGAAAATGAGGATCAATGTTTGCAAATGCTCAAATATCAATCAAACCTCACATCTCTAATTGTTTATAGTGTTTATAACTCTCTCAGAATCTCTTCAAGTACGTTGAAGTATATTCCTAAATCTATCTTCTCTATGTGTATCTTTTCATTCTGAGCATTGTCGTCTTTTTTTCTACTCTCTGTCTTGTGTCCTATTCAATAGAAGGAAGTAACACACACACACACACACACACACACACACACACACACACACACACACACTGTGTGTGTGTGTGCGTGCGTGTGTGTGTGTGTGTGTGTGTGTGTGTTTGTCTCCATTTTGTGGGACCTTGAACCCCCTTTTCCTCTTTTTTGATGCTTGTGATGGTAAACCACTACCAACCAGGTAATGAGGGACAAAACAGTTAATCATGGCATAAAGTTATCTAAAAAAATCTAGAAAAGTATTATTCTAATAATCCATAGTGTTCACACTTCCCAATATGTTATGTAAATTCTACTAGCATGGGATAATGTGTAAAAGTTATATTCCTTTATGTCAGATGATTCTTTCTACATTAGCGTAATTTTTCAGGTCGTGAGCATTGTTGATCCTGCAGGCTTTTGGTTGCTAAAAACATTCTCCCTCGGGTGAGCTATTTTGCAGCATGCTTGATTGTGGGTATTCGTTTCGATTTATGTGTTCTTGGCAGTAGTTTCTTCGATAACCCTGACCTTGGGCTTCTTCTGTTATACCTTGACTTCTATGGTTATGCAAGACTTGATCTTTCAAGTATTCTGATTGACCTACTCTGTGTAACATCGAACGAACTCCTTTTTTCTTTCTTGAAGTAACTTATATCTAAGTAAGGAGTTATACAAATAAGCCCCTCCTACATTTCCCCCTTGTAGAGAAAGTTGTTGTGTAAATAAGAAGTTTCTACATAAAACACCTCATTCAATTAACTTGATATTTTGAAACATTTTGGGCAGGTAAATCGAAACACCTCCAATCTTAACTGCCCATTATCCACAACCTCTGGATTTTGAGTCTTGAATCGAGGAATCTTTGTGCAATGAAACTCAAACTGCAGAACCATCTTTCGAACAACCTCAAAATGAAGAAAATTGTTTATACATGTGTCCATTTCTGTCAACTCTTACTTTACATATGCAACATTAATCGTTGGTATATCTTCCCATTAAATGCTAAGATCATTAGTTATTTCCATGTGTAGACTCAACATGATCTCTGAGACATCAAGTTATGTAACCATCATTTTGCCCCCAAAATTCAAATGGTCACCCATTTTTATGTACCATAAAAAGAAAGTGGATGGCAAGGCTTTTTAGAAACCCTAAAAAGCTTCTTTTTCCTTTCTTTTAAATCTTCTTACTCCTTACCGCCATTAACACTTCACAAACCTTCTTTTCTTCGACAATAATTCATCTCCTGATTCACTCTTTGGCGATTATAACCTATTTGAATACCTATATCTAATATTTTTGCATTATTTCTCCATTTATATTCTTCTTTTCACACCAATGGTGTCCTCAGGACAAGCTGTAGACATTTTCGGCGAGGTTTCAGGCCTTACTGAGAAATCGTGTGTGATATCAATTTAAATAAATGCGTAAATTCCAACCACAAACTTTTTTAATTTAAGTCAATTTTTAAATCATATTAATTTAGCCACTAAACATGTAACTACGTGTGTGTGTGTGTGTGTGAAACCATCACAAATAAATGCTAACTCACAGATTTCAGAAAAAAAAACCTTCCGGGTAAAACCTTTTATTCCACTATAATATGTAACACTTACACTTACAATGAAATTCGTAATGAGTTAACTGCAGAAAACCCATACGGATCGTAGCCTAGAGTCGACAATGGAACAACTTCATCAATCCACACGAACACGCGGTCCAAATCAACCCAGGAACACCCTCGAGTACTCCATATTGACACACAACCATAGTCAGCCCATCACCTCTATCAATCAGCACCTAAATCAATAGTAGAGATCTTTTCTACAAGAGAAACTTCACATAGATGTGTTCTTGGGTTCAAAAATGACTCACACAAACTATTGAGATCTTGTGAATTGAAAAATAAAATAGATTAAAGCCCTAAAAGAGAAGACAAACATTTCTGCAGTAGCAGTTTTTGTAAAACAGTAATCTCAAGTCTTATGATAAAAAATGAAACCGTAAAATGGATTTATAAAAAACCTTAAGGCGACATCTCTCTCGAACGAAACCAACATCTCACTCGAATGGTAACAGCGTCACTCGAATGGGCTTCGTGCGAGGCAGCCCTGTCGTTTGTGTGACAGACCCTGTCGCTTAAACGAGATATTAAAATATTAATATATTTTCTTTTATCAACAGTTACGCCTCAACACTTAGAAAAATATTTTTGACAAATAACTCCACTCTAACACTTAGAAACAATTTCGTAAAACTTATCTCAATACTTTAAGTGAACTACTAAGGAATTAAAACACAGTCTTTACCAAATTTATCTCATGGTGGCTTGAAAGTTGAAGAACTTTGATATTTGGATCTGTCTCGATGCTTGAATGATCTTGAGTATTTCTTTGATAGTTGTAGCGGTATACGCCATACTCAATTATTAACGGACAATGTCCTTAAAAATCTCCCCCTATGTCTATGCTGGTACAAAATAAAAACATATGAATTATCAAAACATAAAATGCCTATACAAATCTAATACCCTCATGAACCCAAAAATGAAAAGGTACTAAACATGTAGGAATAAAAATGTTTCTTCAAAAAACTTCAACATCAAAATCTTCAAGTCTTCAAGATTTTCTCATCAGGGTGTGCAACATATGATCTTCAATCTTTTGTACCTACACACATGGAAAAAAGTAAATACCTCATGACGTATCGAGTTTGAAATGAGATAAATGCAAGATCAAAAAGTATAAAATCTCAAATCTCCCCCATAATGCTACAAAAAAATCCCCCATAATTCGTTCTCACCCTTTTTATTTGATCGAAATAGTCATGAAAATGAATAAACAAATCAAGCATGGAGTTATCACGACAAAAAAATCAAACAACTTCTATAATCAAAGAGATACTCAAAAACATTCCAACAAACTATTTTTGATTTTTCAATTTTTTCAAATAAAAATGCAAAAATAAATTTATAAAATCATGGAAATGGAATGAATGGGTGTGAACAATATTCGATAGGAAAATCAATCCAATCTCTCATAACATATGTGCACGATGAATTTGGATACTCCTAACGAATGAACTCAAAATCGTCCTTAGGTGTCAAATTGTGTTGAATTTAAATGACATCGACTCAATCCATCAACACATCCAAGTCAAAAGTGATTCCCACACCAATAACGTATAAAACTATGTAATGGTTTTTCAAGACGCTGTCATGACGTGCAAACCCGTTGATTTATTTTCCAACCAAACACCCTCATAAATAATAAATCTCTATTTTTTAAATTGAGGTGATCTAAACTAAATGGCCAATTTTTGGCATATTTATCTTTTTATTATCTTTCAATTTTTCGTGTTCTTTTCAAACGATGGCTTTCACGCAGAGTTTACACTCTCACAGCCCTTTCCCGTGTTTCCCTCATCATTTTTTATATTAAACAAATTCCTCACGGACAACGATTTACATGCACTACTTCCATTGTCAAGTTTTATTGCATATGGTTCGTTTTAAATACAGAATTGAGATGATAACAATCCGACCAATATGTTATAAACAAGTACGATAGTCAAACAAATTCGTGCAAGTGTGCATTAAAGGAAAATATGAGTCAATCATGTAGGTAGTAATAACAAATTACATTTTAATGACTCCACGCATTATAAAGCACAAAAATGAAATGATGACACATATAAAAATATGAGAGAGTAGCTGCAGCGGAAATATTACGACTTCTCAAATAACATTCAATTTTAATTAAACCCAAATTTTAGTTAAACCCTAAGACATGCATCTAGATGATTTATCAAATAAAATATAAAGCATGCAACACAAAGTTAAGGAAAAATCCCCGAAGGACAAAACCTTTTATTTCTAGAACTTTAAAGAATTTACAAGACCATTGACTTACATACAACCTGATAATCGCCCACAAGTGTAACGCACGGTGTCTTCGGTAAACCTTCAAAGCAACGGCTAGAAACAGTGTGACACAGAATTACCCTCAGGTATCGGATTCTGTAGTCGGCGGCTGGAAATATCCCTTTCCAGGAGGGCTGCAATGAAGAAGAGAAATGACTTCTCCACAAGGGTTGAACAATAGCAAAGCTTGTGTTCTAGGGTTCCAAAAGATTCACAAAAGTAATTGGGATTTTTGGTGTAAATCAAAAAGATGTTTTGCACATCAAAAAATGAAGCCTTGTTGTGTTTTATCTCTTAAAAACGTTATCTCAAAGACTTGAAAAAATACACCATCGGAATAGTAATATATATAGGAAATATAAGATGGTGGGTAAAAATCTCACGGAACTGCTCGAGTTTATCCCAGGCGGACCGGTCCGGCTTGGGGGCGGATCGGTCCGAATGACCGGATCGGTTCTTTTATTCAGAGGCGGATCGGTTCGGTTGTGACCGAATCAGTTTGGTTGATCCTGCTTCATCGGTTTGCAATCGGTCCGGGGTATACTGGATCTGCAGCAAGCGGATCGGTCCGGTTGAGGAGCGGATCGGTCCGGTAGGGTGCAGACCGGTCCGGTTTTCCCAGAAAAATAAAATCCTTTTAAAAGCCTCATTTTGCTTGAAAAAACTTACTTCTTATTTTTATAAAAAACATTTTATAAAAATTTCCCAATACTAAATATGAACTTTAAGGAACGTAAAAACAAAATTTTACCAAGTTAATTTTCACAGAGGCTATGATGTTGAAGACACTTTGATATTCGGATCCGTTGATGTAGATGCGATCTTGAGTTTCTTCAACGGTGTAATGGCGTACGACATACAAATTGATAATGGACAAAAATGTCCTTACAAAATAGTACCAAACAGTCACATGGATATGGAATGATGTTATGACTCAATCATCCTAAATGACCATTAATATAGTGTAAAACAAAATACAAAAATCTTTTTGTCTTTTTTCGAAAATCTTATCAAAATAAAATCTTTTTGTCTTTTTCAAAATTTTCAAAAACAAAAATCTTTTTTGATTTTTCAAAAAATATATAAAAAATGAAAAATAGAAATACAAAAATGATACATACTAGCAATAGCTATAAAATGTCATCATGAAACTCATCCTATGGTAGAAAACATGTCTACACCTCAACCAGTAGGTGCGGTGGAGTTTTTCAAAGGTGGTGGCATCCTACGAAAAACCTCCATCAAGTCATGTGAAGTCTTGACCAAATACTTTACCTGCTCCCAAATATGTGCAAACTCTCTCGTGTAGTCATCTGGAGCACCATATGTGGATGTATGTGTGTGAACACGTGTAGTATCAAAATGTGACATATAACCCAACTTAAAACAAAACTCTCTCAAGTGTCCTCTCTTCTTACAGTGTGTGCAGACATAAACTAGCCTAGGTATACCTTTATCAAAATGTATCCTATACGCTCTCCTAATAGGTACGAGATGACTAGGTGGGTCGAGTTGAGAGACATATGAATCTAACATTAAAGCATGAGCTGGCTCGGGTGCAACTTGTGAAGTAGACGCATCAGCATGACTTATTCCTAAACTCTCACCACTACAAAAAATGGGATTGAGAACCATCTTTCCAATCTTCTTAGATGAGTTCTCCAAAGGGACTTTGACCTCCCGGGTACATTTGAGATCACTCTCGAGTTGGGATACACGTGTCGTCAGACTAGACACTGTGTTGGTCAAGTCACTCTTTCGCCAATCTAAAGCAATCAATTGCTTACTCAAAGAAACATTCACCTTCTCGAGTTGACTTGATTTTTCCTTAAACACCCTTAAAATCCAAATCTCTCTCTCCAGATAATTCACCCTAAGACCTAATTCCCTATTCAATATCTTCGTTTTTAAGGTCTTGGTATATAAATCTCTAAAAGCGATCTGGAGCTCACTATCACCCTCATAGCACCCTCACTTTCTCCATAGTTAGAAACACTCAGATCCTCCTCGGGGTCTCACGTGAACAAGTGTCCTCCTCATCGTGGGACAAACTGGGTGTGCTCACGTGATTAGCAGAAAAAGAAAAAAACTTCCCTTATGAAGACTCATCCCTGGAATCTCTCTCATCATCCTCACTATCGCTAAGAGTGGCTGGCATGGCAAAAAAAATTCCCTTTCTGTTTAGCCTAGTGGGACAGTCAAAAGCTCTATGACCTCTACCCTCACATTCAAAACACTTCCCTTCTTCTTCTTTCTCATTCTCACCCTATTTCTTACCGCTCTCTTTGGCCTCATCTTTCTTTTTATTTTTCTCAAAAAACTTTTTATTCGAAGAATTTTAATTTGAAAACTTGAGAAACTTTTTGAAATTCTTTTCAAGCATGATCATATTAAAATCAGACTCGTCCTTAGACTCGGACTCATAAAATCTCACTTTATTTTTCCTCTCACTCATTGACACTTCATTTCCCTTCCTAGACTGGTCTTTAAGTGATATCCCTCTATCCTTAGGTTTGACAGTATCAGTAAACATGTCAATCTCATACGTCTGGAGGTCTCCTACCAACTCTTCTAATTTCAGACGACTCAAATTTCCTAAGGAATTCAAAATAGTTACTTTAGGGATAAAATCCTTTGGCAGCGATCTTAAAATATTTTTTAACTACCGTGCATCAGGAATTTGCTCACCAAGATTGAAACTAGTGTTGACAATTTCAAACAAACGTTCATAAAACTCATCAAAATACTATGTCTCAAGCATGGTAATTTTTTCAAATTGAGTAATTAAATTTTGCGGTTCAGACACTTTAACCGAGTCAATGCCTTCGTGGGTGAGTTGTAAAACATCTCACGCTTATTTAGACGTGGTGCACGTCATAATACATTAGAACTCCTTAGGAGTGATGGAACCATAATCACACTCAGACCTCATGAATTGAATGCGCTCCACCTAAACTCATCCCGAGTCCAATCCGACGTAGGTTTTAAATTCGTGACATTTTCTATGGTGACGGTGGGAGGAGTCCAGCTCCTTTCACGCATTAACCAAACTCTATCATTGGTTTTGTTCAAATGTGATTTCATGTGGGATTTCCAGTAAGCATAATTAGACCCCTCAAAAATTCGCAACTGATTATATAAGTTTTCTTTTGGAAACATTGCGATAATTTTTTAAAAATCAGATTTTTCAAAAAAATCAATATCACAATTTTTTTTTTGCAGAAAACAGGAATTCATAATAAATTAGTGAAACCTGCTCTGATACCAATTTGAGAAACCGTGTGCGATATTGATTTAAATAAATGCGTAAATTCCAACCACAAACTTATTTCATTAGAGTCAATTTTTTAATCAAATAAATTCCGTTCCTAAACATGCAACTACGTGTGTGTGTCAAATCATCCCAAATAAATTCTAACTCACATATTTCAGGAAAAAACTCCTTTCTGGTAAAACCTTTTATTTCACTATAATATGTAACACTTACATTTACAATGAAATTCGCAATGAGTTAACTGCAGAAAACCCACATAGACCACAACCTCTAGTCATCAATGGAACAACCTCAGCAATCCACATAAACATGCAGTACGAATAAGCCTAGTAACACCCTCGAGTACTCCTTATCCACACGCAGTCAACCCAACACCTCTATCAATCGACGCTTATATATAAGAGAAACTTCACAAAGATGTGTTCTTGAGTTTCAAAATAATTCACATAAACTATTGGGATCTTGTGAATTGAAAAGCAAAAGGGATTAAAGACCTAAAAGAAAAGACAAATATTTCTACAGTAGCAATTTTTGTAAAATAATAATCTCATGTCTTCTGATAAAAAATGAAACAGGAAAAACGGATTCATAAAAAACCTTAAGGAGGCATCTCTCTAGAACGAAACCATCATCTCGCTTGAACGGTGACACGCGTCACTAAAATAAGCTTCGCACTAGAAAACCTTATCATTTGAACGTCAGACCCTGTCGTTCAAACTAGATATTAAAATATTAATATTTTTTTTTCGTCAACAGTTATGCCTCAACACTTAGAAAAACATTTTTGACAAAAAACTCCTCTCCAACACTTCGAAAAAATTTCATAAAACTTATCCCAATACTCTAAGTGATATGCTAAGGAATTAAAAACAACCTTTACCAAATGTATCTCGCAGAGGCTTGAATGTTGAAGAACTTTGATATTCAAATCCGTCTCGATGCTTAAATGGTCTTGAATATTTCTTCAAGGGTTGTAGTGGTATAAGACATACTCAATTGTTAACGGACAATGTCTTTATAGTTACTCCGTGGTCTCAACTGTGAAAGAGGTAGACTATTTTCAACCACCTTCGTCGTGCTCCGTTGTTTGGTGAGGGAAATAAGTATTGGGATGAAGATAGTGCTTTATCCCTAAATATGAAGGGGTTATATGACATTTTTCTTTTGACTGACAAGCCAGAGAGTCAGTCTGAGGGAGATAATCTTCTCCTTATGGTATTTTAAGCTTTCGTTTGGAGAGGGTAGATTTTCCCTACTCCAACATTGAGTTCGAAGCACCTGGTGGTTCAACTGAAGGTTTCGCTAATTTGAGAAATTATATTTACAAGAATTATAAGGATGATCTTCTCAAAGTGGTCCTCTCAAATTTTGCTTATTAGTTTAGTGATTTTACCCTTTCCAAAAATAAGTTTGCTCTCCACCTATTGATCTCTCGATGGGACTATTTATCTCACACGTCCGTGATAGCTCGGGGTGAGTTCACATTCACTTTGGAAGATGTCTTTGAGCTGATGGGGATAGAGATCTGTTGTACCCTTCCATACAATTATCAACCTCTGGATAACGAGGAAGTTGAATCTTGAACAGAGCTAGACAAACTTTATCGTGAGTACATAGGTGATTCCTTTAAGGAAATTTTTACTTAATTGATCAATTATTTTTACATGTTCCCACTGAATTTACAGAAAAGCGAAAGGATAAGGGCGTAGTACTTAATGTCATTTGGGCCTAACAATGATCACCCCTCTGAGTTAGCTACCTATATTGTATGACTTCTCTTTCATTTTTGTCTTCCCGGTAAACCCAACGATCAACCTCGCAGAGATTTCATCAATTTTTTAGTGATATTGGCTTAAAGTGTCAACATTCCATTAGTTTCTATACTTTTGGGGCTCATTATACCCTTGGTTGGATATGTTCCATTTTAACATGTATCGTTTTGTTGGAAGATATGACGTTTTTAATTTTGCCAACACAATTCTTCTGATGGGGTTCTTTTATAGTAGGTTCCCAAGATTGCTCCAGTCAAAATCCAAATAAATAAGTTCCCAGTTATAGTAGGTTCCCAAAATAGATTATTATGATAGATATCGATAGTTATTTTATCGACAGACCTTACACCAAGGAAACTCACGCCAAATCATGGTCGTTCTTCAAGGATGAAACTTATATAGTCCTTTAAACCACCTCAAGGGCATCTGCAAGTGATGATCCTTCGTTGGTTGTGTTCTTTTATTCATAACTAACTGACTCCCTTAATTCACTGAGTAGGAGAAATACAGAGAGAGATTGAAGCTTACAACCCTAAACATTGTGGAAGTTAATTTGTCTTTGATTAAGGAGTTACTCATTCCATTTGCCATAATAACAGAGTTGATGATTAAATATATACCTCTTGCATTGACTTCACCCATCTAAATGTATTTGTTTTGTGTGAAAAGTGTAATGGAAATATGGTTGTTCCTACTAGGCAAAGGTCTGGTGATGTTTCGATGAAATGGCCCTGCCACTTTTCTCCATTCCAGCTCAGACAATTTAAATCTTTTATACGGACTTAGCCCATTTATCCCATTGTGGAATGTTTTTTACCTAATGAGCCCGGTCCAAAAATAACCCTATCACTACATTTGAGTTTGAACTGATTACCACCAACCTTGAGCCACCTATTGAGTTTCCCCATTTGCCCCGAGTCAGTGAGATTTTTAAGTAATAAAAAAAGTAAAGAAAGCATAGAAAATTATCATTGTTGAAAAAAGAAAATCTCACAAGGATGAAGGTCCCTCGAATTCAAAAGCTCCCAAATAATCCAAAGCCACTCATGGTTCCCTCTTTTTTTATTGGCATACCTCCAGGGTCGCATTCCCCAATCAAACCAAATCTTGTTAAAAATGTGTATTTTATGGTAGTTGATCCCGTTAGTGTGGATGACGCGATAACTGCTTCAGAAAGACGTCACCCTGCTGATGATTTTAGTGTTTCCCAGGTTTATCTGAAACAATTTTCTCCAGAAGTTTCTAGGGAGGAAGGTCCTACCATTAATATGCCTCCTCAATGAAAGGAAATTTTTAGGAAGAAATTAAGTCAGGAATGATTAATAATAACTCCAACTCCTTCTTCCTAAGGTTTCTCTAAGAATCCTTTTGGCGATAATCTAGATAATACAGTGGAAGTTATTTCCACGCGTGATGTCTTTCTTGAGTAATCTTTAACATCCCCATCGATAAGTTCTCTAAGTGTTGGACTTGCTTTTTTTAAAGAAGAAATATTTTTATAACATTTTCTTGGTTCTTCTTTCATAGGATGTTACTTTATCTTTGAGGATCATTGTTATCATTGATGATAGTCCACCCCCAAAGCACAACTATATCAAGTCATTGAAGATACTTTCATTGCACCTTCTGCAATGTCCCGTTATCCAATTATTGGGCATACATACTCTAGCAGATCTCCTTCTAAGCATGTTTTTGCTTCTTAAAAAATTACACTGACCAAAGATCTAGTGGAAACTCTAAGTATAGTTATTGAGCCTCACATTCCTTCAACTCCTTCAACTATAGTGGAGTTTCCTTTGGTTGTGGTCCCTCTAACTGATTCAGTTGAATTAAGTTTTGAAATGACCTTCTTTATTTTTTTATTTTTTTTAGATAATTTAATTTTTTTCACTGTCAATACTTATCTTAATGCTTTAATTATAGATGAATGTGGTGGACACGACTGTGCTTCCTCTTGTCCGTAAGACCATTATTGAGATAGTTACAATTTTTAGAAAAAATGTTTATTCTCTCTATGTTATTTAAGAAAAGCTTTTATGAGTTCCTTCGATTTCTGGTGTTTCAGACTGCTAGTAGTGAAGATAGAGAATAGTCACCTCCCTCACTGGAGGTTACTCCATCTTCACTAACCCTTGGTGAAGGAGTGGAACCTCAAGTTCTTCTTATAATGAACTAGTTTAAGATTCTAGGTAAGTTGACTCTTTATAAACTATTTTATGGCTTAGCTCAATTATTGTTAAGTTTCCTCTCAAAATTTATACTTTGTAAGTCAACTTAGTATCTTACTACTAAGTGTAGAAACCCCATACCAGGACCCCCTAAGAAACTCATTAAGTACCTATCTCTGACTCATTCACCGTAAACCCTAAGTTATACTCCGAGTAATGCTCTGGAGGACCCTTTTGGATCTAATAAACTTTCTTGCTAGAGCAAAATCTCAATGAATCTTCGAAGGGACATGAGTCCTGTGCACGAATCGTACTTACAGTTCGAACGAACGATTCTTTCTACCTGAAATTGATGCAGAGCCCACTGGGTGTTCTCGGGCTCCATTTGACTCATGTCAACTCTTCATCTCGAATGAGACTGAATGAATCTTTAAAGGGCTCTCAGTACCCTTTCCAACGGCTTGCTCTGTGCGCAAATCGACCTTACGATATGGACGAATTTCCCATTTTACTTTGAAGGGTCACTGGGCACTTCCAGGCCCCATTTGACCAAGTTCAACTCTTCAAACTAAACTAGAATGAATGAGTCTTCGAAGGGCACTGAATATACTTTCCAAGGGTCTGTCCCGAGCACGATTCTGACTTACGATTCGGATGAACAGTCCATTTTCCTTCGATAATTTCCTATCTACTGACTAATGGGTGCTTCAAGGCCCCGTTTGACCAGGGCCAACTCTCCGAAGGGAATGAGACTTAATGAATCTTCAAAGGTAAGTGAATACCCTTTCCAAGGATCCATCCCGAGCACGATTTTGACTTACGATTCGGATGAATGATCCACTTTTCTTCAGGAATTTCCTATCTAGTGACCAATGGGTGCTTTTGGGCCCCATTTGAGCTCAGTCAACTCCCAAAACTAGGATTGTCTTAATGGATTCTTAAAAGGATCTACATACCCTTTCCAATGGTCCACCCAATGCGTGATTTTGACTCACGATTCGCATTTTACGATCGTTTTTCTGAAACACCTGCCTCTAACTCCGAATGGCAACCCCAAGACCCTGCCTATCGACAATGTGTCTAGGGTTCTATGATGATAGGCATGTCTAGGACCATGCTGATCGGCAACCCCTTTGGACTTATAAATAGAGGCATAACCTCACTTTGAAAGACACCTCAGGCATCCTCAAACTACCCTCTCAACAATTACCTCAAATTCAGAGCAGATCCTTTCTTAAAAGCCAATTTCCCACATTCCTTCCATCATTTTCATACTATTTTGATTGAATTCCCATTCACCTCCTCAAACCACCATCACTTCATCTTGAGATCAGCACATCTACGAGGAAGATATACTTCAAGTCATCATAGGGAGGTACATTTATTCCTCTTTGTCTTTAATTTCTCTTAAATTGGCATTGGTTACTTCATTTTTGGTTTAGTATTTTACTTCATTACATCACACATCTTAATTCTAAGTTTTATTATTATTATTCGCACATACTTTATTTTCATATAAAAACCAAAAAACAAGAAAATGAGGGTCCACTTGTAAATTCGAAATGAGGATTTCTCATCACACTCTCTCACACTAAAACACCTTTTTCTACACACACATACACTACACCAAAAACAAGAATCTGGCATAGTTTAAAAGTGTGGCAGATCAAATCTGGCATGATTTTGAACTGTGCCAGAATCAGGTGTTCCAAAATGACCATTTTTTTCTGGCACGGCTCAAAAGTGTGCCAGATTTGGCCAAACACACTTCTGGCACACTTTTTAAATCGTGCTAGAATTTGATTTTTCTGGCACACTTTTGGCACAGTTTTTAACTGTGCCAGATTCAGCACAGTTTAAAAAAAATTGGCACAGTTCAAAACCGTGCCAAAATATGATACACTTTTGCCACGGTTTTGAATTGTGCCAAATTTTTTTATAAAAAGAAAAAAAAATATTTCAAAGCACAAAAATTCACAAATTAAAAAAATTGCACGTTGTTGATAAACTAATGTACATACAAACTTCAAAATATTAAAAATCTTTAATAGTTCACAGGCTAAAAAAAATTGGGCAGAGTTTTCTCTATTTTTTGGACATTCCAAAACCTGTTAATACAAAACCTGCCTAACATAAAGCCAGTACGGCCACAAAATATAACAATTAACTTACAAAAGTCCGCACGGCCATAAAAGTTAACAATAAAACTACAAAGGTCCGCACGACCATAACACAAAAAAATGGAATCATGAATAAACCCGCTGTTGTAAACCATTGATTTCTCTGTGTGTTCCATGTGAATAAATGCCAACGATAAACTGTTATCCTGTAAAAAAAATAGGATACAAAAAAAATACGATATTAGTAACCCAATAATGTACAAAAAAAAATTTACTCAAACTAAAAAAATTACATATAGGAGTTGAAATTATCGTCATATTCTCAAATCGGGACACCCGGGACTACGCGGTCAGTTACAACAAGTTACATTGGTCCCGTGCGAGGTGTTCGTGCCTCCTACGGGGTCGTTTGGGCGCTGGTTTGGGTTTTCACCCTTTAACGGCTAGTCTTTAAGTCTAAGTGTGATTTTTACAAATTATCGTCATATTCTCAAATCGGGAGAACCGGGAATGCGCGGTCAGTTCCTACAAGTTACTTGGTCCCGTGCGAGGTATTCGTGCCTCCTACGGGGTTGTTTGGGAGCTGGTTTGGGTTTTCACCTTTTAACGACTAGTTTTTAAGTCTGAGTGTGATTTTTGCAAATTATCATCATATTCTCAATCCGGGAGACCCGAGACTACGCGATCAGTTCCAACAAGTTACATTGGTCCCGTGCGAAGTGGTTGTGCCTCCTACGGGGTCGTTTGGGGACTGGTTTGGGTTTTCACCCTTTAACGGCTTATTTTTAAGTCTAAGTGTTGATTTTTGCAAATTATCGTCATATTCTCAAACCGGGAGACCCGGGACTACGCGATCAGTTCCTATAAGTTACATTGATCACGTGCGAGGTGTTCGTGCCTCATACGGGGTCGTTTGGGGGCTGGTTTGGTTTTTCACCCTTTAACGGCTTGTTTTTAAGTCTAAGTGTGATTTTTGCAAATTATCGTCATATTCTCAAACCGGGAGACCCGGGACTACGCGGTCAGTTCCGACAAGTTACCTTGGTCCAGTGCGAGGTGTTCGTGCCTCCTACGGGGTCGTTTGGGGGCTGGTTTGGGTTTTCACCCTTTAACGGCTTGTTTTTAAGTCTAAGTGTGATTTTTGCAAATTATCGTCATATTCTCAAACCGGGAGACCCGAGACTACGCGGTCAGTTCCAACAAGTTACATGGGTCCCGTGCGAGGTGTTCGTGCCTCCTAGGAGTCGTTTGGGGGCTGGTTTCGATTTTCACCCTTTAACGGTTTGTTCTTAAGTCTAAGTGTTGATTTTTGCAAATTATCATCATATTCTAATATCGGGAGACTCATGACTACGCGGTCAGAGCCTACAAGTTACATTGATCCCGTACAAGGTGTTCGTGCCTCCTACGACATTGTTTGGGGGTTGGTTTGGGTTTTCACACTTTAGCAGCTTATTTTTAAGTCTAAGTGTGATTTTTCCAAATTATCGTCATATTCTCAAATCGGGAGACCCGAAACTACGCGATCGGTTCCAAAAAGTTACATGGGTCCCGTGCGAGGTGTTCGTGCCTCCTAGGGGTCGTTTGGGGGCTGGTTTCGGTTTTCACCCTTTAATGGTTTGTTCTTAAGTCTAAGTGTTGATTTTTGCAAATTATCATCATATTCTAAAATCGGGAGACTCATGACTACGCGGTCAGTTCCTACAAGTTACATTGGTCCCGTACGAGGTGTTCGTGCCTCCTATGGCATTGTTTGGGAGCTGGTTTGGGTTTTCACCCTTTAGCAGCTTATTTTTAAGTCTAAGTGTGATTTTTGCAAATTATCGTCATATTCTCAAATCGGGAGACCCAAAACTACGCGGTCAGTTCCAACAAGTTACATTGGTCCCGTGCGAGGTGTTCGTGCCTCCTACGGGGTCATTTGGGGGCTGGTTTGGGTTTTCACCCTTTAACGGCTTGTTTTTAAGTCTAAGTGTGATTTTTGCAAATTATCGTCATATTCTCAAACCGGGAGACCCAGGACTACGCGGTCAGTTCCAACAAGTTACATTGGTCTAGTGCGAGGTGTTTGTGCCTCCTACGGGGTCGTTTGGGGGCTGGTTTGGATTTTCACCCTTTAACGACTTATTTTTAAGTCTAAGTGTTGATTTTTGCAAATTATCGTCATATTCTAAAACTGGGAGACCCGAGAATATGCGATTAGTTCCTACAAGTTATATTGGTCCCATGCGAGGTGTCCGTGGCTCTTACGGGGTCGTTTGGGGGCTGGTTTGGTTTTTCACCCTTTAACGGATTGTTTTTAAGTCTAAGTGTGATTTTTGAAAATTATCGTCATATTCTCAAACCGGGAGACCCACGACTACGCGATCAGTTCCAACAAGTTACATTAGTTCGGTGCAAGGTATTCGTGCCTCCTACGGGGTCGTTTGGGAGCTGGTTTGGGTTTTCACCCTTTAACGGCCTATTTTTAAGTCTAAGTGTTGATTTTTATAAATTATCATCATATTCTCAAATCGGGAGACCCGCGACTACGCGGTCAGTTCCTACAATACACATTGGTCCCGTGCGAGGTGTTCGTACCTCCTACGGGAACGTTTGGTTGTTGGTTTGGGTTTTCACCCTTTAACGGCCTATTTTTATGTCTAAGTGTTTATTTTTGCAAATTATCGTCATATTCTCAAACCAGGAGACCCGGGACTACGCGATCAGTTCCTACAGGTTACATTGGTTCCGTGCCTCTTACGGGGACGTTTGGTGGGTGGTTTAGGTTTTCACCCTTTAACAGCTTGTTTTTAAGTCTGAGTGTTAATTTTTCAAATTATCATCATATTCTCAAATCGGGAGACCCAGGACTACGCGGTCAGTTTATATAATACACATTGGGCCCGTGCGAGGTGTTCGTGCCTCTAACGGGGTCGTTTGGTGGCTGGTTTAGATTTTCACCCTTTAACGGCTTGTTTTTAAGTCTAAGTGTTAATTTTTGCAAATTATCATCGTATTCTCAAATTCGGAGACCCAGGACTATGCGGTTAGTTCCTACAAGTTACATTGGTCCCGTGCGATGTATTTGTGCCTCCTACGAGAACTTTTGGTGGTTGGTTTGGGTTTTCACCCTTTAACGGCCTGTTTTTAAGTCCTAGGTGTTATTTTTGCAAATTATCGTCATATTCTCAAATCGAGAGACCCGAGACTACGCGGTCAGTTTCTACAATACATTTGTTCTACACTCTACGTTAGAAGAGACGGAGACCTTTACTTTGGGACTTTTTTTAGCTTTACTTTGGGACTTTTTTCAGCATTATTTTGGGATTGTTTTAGGGGAATGTTTTGGTTGTAAAAATTAAAGGGAGTTGATGAGTAACTCAAAGGTATCATTTCTTCTAGGTGGTCGTTACTTCTCCCATGTTTATACGGATGGTTTTCATATAATGTATTTCAAATCAAGTAATAAAAAAGTAAAAAATGAACTAATGTAGATATATATACCTATTGCAGGAATAGCACCATGACATGATTCAACAATTGATCCCTTGAAAAGATTGCTGCAGCATTCCTGTAGTGCCCATCAAAAATCTGAAAATTGGTTACAAAATTCAACCCTCATCATATCATATAGGCAATAAGGCAATGGTGAAAACTAAACTCAAACTGAACTCAATGGTGAAAACCCAAATATGTTTGGGAACTCCAACCAATTCGTCAATAAGAAATTAATTTTTTCGAAAAAATATACACAATTAATAAATGGAGATGCTCTTCATCATTTCAAATATAACTGGTACTACATGTGCATCCCATAACTATTATATATGTTATAACAACTGTTATAACATATATAACAACCGGTATATATGTTATAACAGCATATATAGCAGTTATATATGTTATAACAACTGTTATAACATATATAACAACTGTTATATATATGTTATAACATATATAACAACTGTTATATATGTTATAACAACATATATAGAAGTTATATATGCTGTTATAACATATATAACAACTATATATGCTGTTATAACATATATAACAGCTGCTATTATATATGTTATAACATATATAGTTGTTATATATGTTATAACATATATAACAGTTATATGTTATCTAATAGCATAAGCTTACAAGCATGAGAGTTGCAGTCTTTTTAAATTTCTTTTTGATTTCGGAATAGAAACCTTACAAGCATGAGAGTTGCGGTCTTAGCGACCTCAACCTTAAGAGTTGACCAAAGCGCGTTGAGAGGGGGAAATTCTAGTGTTAAAAGGAACCAATACTGCATTCTGAGACCTCTCTGACTTTGAATGCCGAGCAGAAAAGAAGTAAAACTCGAATTAATATCTTAATTATTAAAAAAAATACTAATCAATATTATCATGACTAAACAAAGGTTGAATGTAAGCATAATCAAATAATTGAATGTACCTTATATGTATAAGAATGATGCCTTATAAGCTATAATATATCCCCATAAAAACCAAATGATTGTAAGCACAACATAAATTTTGAAATGCTATAAATAAGCCCAACAATGTCTTAGTCACATAGTTAGCGCAAACTAGAGGGACAATATGAGAGGGACTTTCTGGAGGTTGGGATTTAAGGGCAGAAGAGGGACAAGTTTTTTCAGAATTTAGAAGTGTTTTTTGGAGGAGAATCAGTTGTTGGTTGTGAGGTTTGGGTAGGGGAAATGGGGTTGATGGATTCCCCAAAAAATTTATTCTTTTGTCTTTAGTCCACACCTTAGCTGGGACTGATAGTTTTGATATGACCCCTGCAGACTTTGGGGGAGCTGGATATGCAGGTAATAGGGCAGCTTTAGAGAATAAGTGTATTGGAAGTGAAGGGAAGGAAGGGAGATCCAGACAGGGGTTAGGGGATACTCTTCATTATCTTGTCCTAACTCTTATATAGATCATTTGAGCAAAACTTTAGTCTATAACTCACATTACCAGTTATAAACTGAAGTTTAAAAAGCCCTTTGCGCCTCTTAAAAAATGTAACCGGTCTCGTTGTGGCATTATCTATCTTCTTGATTTGTATCTTATCTCTTGGCCATATATATTGTAACTAGTAACTCGTTAGATACTGGGGGATCCGAAGCTATCAAATCCTAATTAAAATATCAATTTAATATAAATATTAAAATATTATAACACTAATAATCAAATATTGAACTTCCTGTTGGTTATAAGAGAGCTTCACATACCTAAACTCGGGTTTGACTTTTCATTCAACCCTCTTGTTGACAAAAAACCACCTGAAATCTGATTACAAAGTTGTGTGATGTGTCCATTTAGAAAGGTGTACCAAGCAAAACACCCTCTGGTCTAGCAGCACTGAAAAGCATCAATTCTAAACTCATGGGGATCTATTTGAAAAGGTGTATCAAGAAAATATGTATCAAGCAAAGCATCCATTCTAAACTTATGGGGATCCTCAAGCAAGTTCAGTTATGGTGTATCAATTTCCCCCGGTCTGGCAGCACTAAAAAGCACCCTCCCATTACTATGGATTGGCAAACAACATGTTGTCCAAACAAGTATGCTTCACTCAAGCATACATGAGATATTCATAAGTATGAGTCTAAATTATGTGATGATCAACTAGCCACATTTTCGGTTGGTCCTATTTCACAAGTATGAGTCTAAATTAAAACTCGTTTTTCTAAGTAGTGATCAACCTTACTAAAGTCTATAGTATTTGAATACCTCAATCTACATACAAGAGCATATATGCATTCAAGAGCATTTATGCAGCAGCATATATGCAACGGCTGCATGCATATATGATATTGTGCATATAAGCATACAACAACATATATGCAGCAGCAACTGTATGCATATATGTTGCATATATGCATACAAGAGCATATATGCATGCAACCGTTGCATATTTTCTCTTGTATGCATATATGCTCTTGTATGCATATATGCTGTAGTATGCATATATGTTATATATATGCTGGCACGAATAAGAACATCATTGGCCATTATTAATCCCGATAGGTAGTAAGTTATCTTGTTCTATCTGTTTAGTGATTGATTTAATGAGAGATATACAAAACTAAGTCGTTTAGATATGAAGTCGCGTCGTGTCGTGTTCATATAAAAAAATGAAGCTTCCCTAGGTTTAAACCCTCATTTTTATCAAAGCAAGAGTTTGCAAACATCAAAATTTCTTAATACTTAATAATCAGAAGAAAAGGATATATGTCACACACTCGCGATAAAAGCACATACATACACTACACCATACTATTTCAACCTAAAAGATGTCCAAACCGTCAAACAGTTAAACAATTCTCATATAAAGAACTTTTTATTTACATTGCCTAACTTATGGGAACTCATCAAATAATTAGTGTGCAAATGGTCTCAAATACAAAAATAATGATGCTTTTAGCCATATTCCATCAATTGCAACAAATATCATTCCAAAATTAAACCAAGTTAGAATAACACACAATAAAGTAACTAACATATAAACAATCAATATCAAAGTAAGTAACTAAATCAAACCGTCACTTGGTTTAACTTGACAAAATAAAGTTTAGTCTTACTTGGCACTGCATAGTAGTATTTTTAATTTCAAACTCTATTAATCCAATAATAATCATGCTAAGAAACCATGTTAACTTCCATGAATGTCATAGCGATCATTTAAGCAACCAAATTCCATATACAAAATCCTAGCTTCTTCACACAAAAAATCAACAATCATGGATCTAGACTGAAATTCAAAGAGAGTAATTTAATAACACTGAACATGCAACCCAATCACCACAAAATAGAGATAAAATTTCATTTAAAAATGGATTTATGGTGTTAATGTAAGTGTCATTAAACCTAATTAAAAGAATAGACATCATTGATGCACAAAGCTAAAAATTCTAAAGCAAAGTTGCAACTCATTGTAATACTAAAGCATAGTTACATGAACATTACAATGAATTAGAAACCTCGCCCTAAACCCACATAAAGAATTCATGTTAAGTACGAGATTTAAACTTATTATCATTCGGAAGGAATTGTCGTCTGTAAAAAAATAATTGAATGGATGCCAATGCCTACATCAACCTCTCGATATTAGAAAACAATACAGTTAAACCGGAAAATCAGTATGAGATTTCATTCTTCCGGGTCATTTCCAATGATGTGAAAAGATATAAAATTAAAATCTAAAATCAATTATGAAATTAATAGTTAAATACTCGTATAACATCCTTAAGTAGTAGCATTATCCATCCAAGCTACCCATTTTACCCCACAACGTGAAATGAATAAAGCAATATCATCATAATGGGATGGAAATGAAAGAACTTTGAACATTATTCTAGCCTCAGTATTTAAATTTCCATCTCTAGTGATTAGCACCCTTTTCATGAAAAGATAAATTAAGTATATGACCTGCAATAGTACATCGAGATGTTGTGTGTAAATTCTATGAACAAACGGTGTTACTTTTTGCATACGAGCACAAACGTTAAATCTGCATATGAAAAAAATTATCGATAATTAAAAATGATAAAAATTACACCATTTGTAGCATCCCTGTTGAGTGTGTGGCCAAGTTAGTGATCTAAAAAGATGAGTAAATAGTAAATATACACCACTGAACAAAACAAGAGAAATGAACCAGTTTGAATGGATTCACATGCAAAAAAAATAACAACAAAAAATATTTTGAATTACCAAAAAAATATTTTTCAAATAAAATGACAACAAAATACACATGGCCACAATGAATCCACATGAAAAAAAAAGTAGCAGGAAAAAAGACAAAAAGGACAATATTGTTATATTGCACTGTTAATAATATAATTCATAAAAAATGAACATTGCAATACCTTAATTAAATATTAAAAAGGATGGAATAATAGATAACAATGTCAAAATCTCCCAAGTTAAATAGAACACTATCACTTGTGCATACCTGATCTAAGTACCCACAACATCAAATATTGATCTGGAAAAACAAATAAAAAAACACAAAAACAATTAGATCCCAAAACATAAAAAATAAACATAAAAGTAAATAGGTCTTAAACAAAATGAATCAAAATCTGAACGTAAAACCTAAATTACAAAGTCATGAATTATAAAGCCCTAAATTTATCAACAAACCCTAATTTCGTATTCATAATTGGGATGGTCTTTATAAAGTTGAACTATAGCTTCAAACATCTTATAAATCTATACATAAATCCCTAAAATATAAATCCCTAAATTAGCATAAAACTAGTAGATTATTGTGAATCCCCATACCTCTCATGTATGTAACAACTCCAAACATCAAACCAGCCATCACATTTCCATCCACACAAATAAATCTCATCGATCCAAAAGATCACAAATTTGCAAAATGTAAACATCAATTTTCACAAATATAGGAAAAAATCAAACTCAATAAGCTTAGATAATCGTGGGAGACGAAATCATGCTTGGGGTGACAGCCGTGGAGAAGGGATAGAGAGTTTGTTGGTCGGAGAGATGTCTCCACGCTTAGATAAGTTCGTCGGAGAGAGATCCACGCTGATCAGAGAGGGAGAGGGAGAGAGAGAGAGCTTGCCGGAGAGAGAGAGATGAGCCGAGAGAAATCGAACCAGAGAAGGGATGAGCGGGTGAGAGGGAATGAGAGAGGGAAATCACAAAATTGGTATGATGTTTATTTATAATATTTTATATTTTAGTGAAGTGTACTCTATTTTGGCACACTTTAAAACAGTGCCAAATTTTGGCACTGTTTTAAAGTGTGCGAAATTGCTATTAAATCGTGCCAAAATCTGGCACAATTTTAAACTGTGCCAGATTTTTAATATCAGGGTGTGCCAAATTGTTGTTTTTGGTGTAGTTATAAAATAAAGTCACCAATTGGATTTATGGGTTAAACCCCACCTCATATTGTTTTTGAACTACGTGGACTTTGATGCCCCTGGGCTACATAGGCATCTTAGGTGAATCCCTCGACTCGAGTCCTCTCGCTTACATTTGTTTTTTCATTCTCATATATTCACGATATATACATCCTATATGCTTGTTTGCTTATGTCTTATCCGATATACGCAATCATTCATTCGAAATGATTTGTGAATCGACAAACACTCACCTCATATTTTTATTACTATTTGGGAACACTCCTAAAGATGACCTCGCTCCTCCTTTATCAATGACGTGAGTCGAGTGATTCCATCCTCCATTCATATTATGCACATAAGCACACACATCATTTTTAGTTTTACAGGAGAATATTAACACATGCCCATGAGAGACCAAAAGGGCGGGATGGGTGCCTAACACCTTCCTATTTCCTAACATATTCCCCGAACCTTAGAATTACTTCGTTTAGCCAGCATCAGTATGGTCCTTGACGTCGTTTTGTCGAGGAGACAACATTTCTTTAGCATGTTTTGTGAAAAATAGGTTGGCAATTATCTCTACATATCACCCGACATCGACGACAGTCGAGCACCCCTATAGAGGACGTAATCCCGCGCGCAAGGTAGAAGAGTAAGGAGGAAAGAAGGAGGTATCCGCCTACAGACACCTCGAACCCCCGACATCAGGATGGCCATAGTGGAGACGCTGTTGGGGACTATCTATAATAGGACTAGACTCTATTTTTGCACGAGTTTTATTCTTTTCTGCATGTGTGCGCATGCACCTACCTGTATGTTCCCTTTTCTCCTCTTTTTACCTTTTTTGTATATATTTCACTCATGTATATATCACTTTCCACTCACTTGTACACTTCACACACTTGTATATACTCACCATGTACATTTCACACACTTGCACTTGGCTTCACTTTACATTCACATGCCTCATACACCACTTAGAATATCCATGATTAGGCTTCACTGGCACACAACCACACTTCCTACACTTGTATATATGCTCACTTGCACATTTCACATACCACTTGTAGTTGATCCATGTATAGGTTCACTACCACACACACTCACATGTATATACTCCCATGACACATACTCACTCACATGTATCCATGTGTAGTATAATTTCCAAGCTAGATATACTTGTACATTCTCCCCATTTAAGGTAGTATTCCATTTAATCATCATGCAAATAAAAAATACACTTTCTCCATAATATGTTAATAAGACTCATACATTTTCTCACACTACATCACCAAAGAGAATGGCAATTGACCAAAATTTTATCCTGTGTTGTTGGTAACTTTATGATGGGCGCTAGACCTGCGGGTTGTAGTTAGCCTAAAAGATATGACTTTCAACTTCCATTATCCACATACCTTCGATGTATATCGAACGGTTCCCCCTGTATCGTATTTCTTGACCGAACTCATAATGGGAGTTATATTGTAGGGAACTCGTTCATGTACGTTGAGTATATCGAATTCACTCTCACATGTACTATCCCCATGAGGTATATAGTGAGGCAATTCATGTACACTCAGGTATATCAAATGGCTTGTCCACATGTACCGCTGAATGATTTCCCTTATAGGAAAAAGGTATGTTGTGGAAGTCATGCCAAAGGGGGAAACCCTTCCATTAACCCAATAATTCCATAACCATATATAGGTGTTATACCTAGGACACTCATATTTAGTTTGTCGGTTACCATGCGAAACTTTGTCGGAACTCCAAGTCGGCAAACTGCCAGAATTTTCACACGATTTCACCTTTTTTTTAAATAAGACCCTGTCCGTGAGCCTGAAAATAGGTTCAACCATATGTTAGATATTTTTTTACCGTATTTTCCCTGGATCGGGTTGTCACACTCCACATAATCCAGACAACGGGGTGGCCATCCACTGCTGTCGAACTACGCCGGGCGCTACTGAATTAAATATCATTCTTAGCATGTGATAAATATGGGACATAATAAAATTCATTCCATAAGATAATATTCTAATTGAACTGATAGATATGTAATACTAAAATCCATCACCATGCTAACTCCAAAATAAATCCAAATCAGATAAATATAAACTCCAGTGAACTAATCCAATTGTGAATATCTAAATGAAAATAGTAAATAATTGTTGAACCGAATGGACCAACAAATCCATAACTATTGTCTCATAATAAGTACGACAAAATGGAAAAACTAAAATACTAGGCATAAAAATAAATATAACTCCAACTGCATGTCCAAGATATATATCCAAACTCCTATGCAGCTACTCGAATACTTATACTTGAAAAAGTTAGTCAACGCACAGGGTCAGAGCCCTGGGCATGAATACCTACTACTCCCTCCAAATTGGTTCCATGAACCCATACAATAGCATTATACATAATACATATCATAATAGAATATTTTAAATTTAAACGAGATAATTAATAACGATGTGAGTAAATAAATGACATATGCTAAAACATGCAACTATGTTACCCCAAAGTCTAATCCAATTATACATTCATCCAACTAAATTTCAATTAATCAAGCTAATAATTTCCATTATTTGTAATATCATTTGTGTGACTCCCTCTTAAAGCTCATTTGTAATTTCTGTTATTTGTTATTTAATTAATGACACTGTCGTCGTTCTTAACATAATTGTCTCCATCTAATAATTTTAGATTAATCAACCTAAAAGTTTATGAAACACACAATAATCATCCACTTTTATTAACTACGTAATTTTTTTATAAGTGTGTACGCACTCCGTTTTCATTTAAATAAGCTCTATAAAATTCTAAATGTAAACCTACACACATAATAACCAAAACCCAACACTCTATCCTACGCACCCAAGGGTTTCCAATCTTATTTCATATTAAAAACATTCATGAAAACAGTACCAATTTCATTCTCACTTTTTCTAATTAAAGTTGTTAATTTATTTTAAGAAACATGTGATCAATTGTTTAGGTGACACTTAGAACACATAATACTAAAGAAAGAGAATAGACTATCCATGCCTGAGTAAAAGTTAAAATGAGAAATCTGTATTACTCTTGAAAAATTAACAAAGTTGGGTTCTTTAACGAACTTGAGACAACACCAATTAAGCCTTCAAATCTTAAGTTAAAACTTGATAACTTTGGGGATAGGGTTTGTAGGAAGAAGAAAATGAAAATTATAAGGGTTAACAGCTCGTAGAGGTTGAAAAAATATGTTTGAAAGTTCTAACCCCGTATTAATTTAAGTGGAGGAAGATTAGAGAATTTAAGTGGCATTAGAATCCTATTAAAACTAAAATAGCTCGCCCGTTAGCCACGCTCCAGAATCGTGACAAACGGTTAGTCACGCTTTAGAACCATGACAAATTATCGGAAGTGGGATTTTATTTTACCTTTTTCTAGCCTAAAGAGTTTTATGTTTTGAGGACTCTTCTAAATGACCTAAGACTTATATATACTCATTTTATGAGTCTTTTAAGCTAGCTTCCCTAATTCTGAATTAATTTAATTAATTACAGGATACAATTACGACTTGTTACACGGGTCATGTCTGACATTTTCTCCATTTAAGAAAACCTAATACAAGTGAAAACCTAATAATAACATTAATAATAATCATGGTGAGATTCTTCTCCCTTTTCCTCCTTTCCCAAAAATACCAAAAAACATTTTCCCCTCCTTCCGAAATACCTAACTTTTCTCCCTCCCTCTTTCAAAAATAAATTCGAACCATTTTCCCTCTCAGGTCGATCGCATATCTAACTTTGTCCTGGCTCCCTATTGGCTTTAGTCTTCCATCGAACCGCCCCAAAGCTCCGCCAGTTATTCTTCTACCTCATGCAAGTTTGGGATTTACCTTCACGACCTATTCATGGAGAACGTCGACCATGAAACGAATGTGAAACCCCATCTGATGGCCTTCTTGGCCCAGATCAGTGCCAAGATTAACAATTTTCAAACCGAGGTCCATAAAATACAATGTCATCGGGTCCAAATTCTTGAAGAACCTGAAGTCCTCTTTCCTCATCCCATGGGGTCCACCCGCTCCTGAGCATGTTTGGGTCCTAGAAGAGTATCAGCATGCTCTGCATGCCCGACCTGCTAATGGGACACCACCAGCTCAACTCCATATCCCTAACCTTGCCCAAACATGGGTTAACCTACCAATACCCACATACTCTAAGTTAGAGTAACTGAACAAAGTCAAGGAAGACCTCAAGCTTTTGTCCAAGAAGTTTGACCAAGTCCAAATATTCGGGAACTACATGGACTACACTTATATGTCTCCCTATCCCAAAGATAGACTATTTTAGAAGTTCAAGATTCCAAACATCGAGAAGTTCAGGGGAAGTAAATACCCAATTGTTCACTTTCGAAGCTATCACCGATTCATGACCCTCCATGGTGCCTCTGAAGAGATAATGGCCCAGATGTTCCAGTGGGCCTTGAAAGAAATTCCCTTCGTTATTTTTTTTCCCTCGAGAAATACAGAATCCGTAGTTGGGAGAATATCACCCAAGAATTAATGTCACATTACAAGTACAATGAGGAGCTGTAGGTTACGCACCAAGATTGAGCTTCTTAAGAAGAACCCTGGGGAAACAGTTAGTAGCTTCATAAAAAGGTGGAGAGAAAAAGTTCCTACCATGACCAACAAACCATCCAACGAGGAACAAGTTAGTATCATGAAGAAGAAATTCTTTCCGCATATTCCATCATCCATGGGAGGACAGTACTACCCACACTTTTAGGACCTCAGAGAAGCTGGTGTAAAAATTGAGGAAGGCATTCCCAAAATTGAGTCTGAGCCGAAGAAAGTGACCTGACAGTTCACTCCCCAAAAATATGAGAAGCCCGCCAGTGCTACAGTTTCAACCATAAAAAATGTCTCAGAACCTGATACCTCTTGGGAATCGAAAAGTCGTCCTAAACCTACCAAGAAAAAATGCACTGAGCTCCATGCTCCCCTATAAAAAGTCTATGAAGCCCTGTTGAGCTAAAACCTTTTCAAACCCTTGGACCCTCGCCCACTACTAAATCTAGTCCCTAAAAATTTCAAGGTCGATGCCCATTGTGATTTCCACCAGTGTGCCGACCATACTACCGACCAGTTCTTCCATCTTAAAAATGTGATCCCAGGTTTAATTGATCGGGGTATAATCGCCCCACCAGCTAATCCTAAACCCAACATCGTTCATAACCCACTTCTAACTCACACAAATGCCATATTTCAAGAGAATGGCGTAGGATTCGATCCATCTACTCTGATTATGCCTAGTAAAGCACCCATCATACCTATAATTTCACCCAAACCGCTCAAAGTTTGCCCATATTTTCTCCTAAACCCTACCTACTTCATCGGCCAAGATATGTCACTCCTCACAAGGACCTGTATTTCCATCTGTACTCAGTCTGAAGGGAAGGATATGGAGTTACTTGTTATATTGAACTAACTCTTGGAGTTCGGGCTAAAATTGCCCGCTGAGATGAGCATCGATGGTCGCCAATTCAGTGGCTTCTTCATTGAAGCCTAGAAATGGGCTCGGGATTCAAATGATTGGGCGGTACCCATTGATGAAGTCAGTCTAGATGATGTAGTGCAGATTATGTCCGATGAATTTGGATAAATATGTGAAATTTTCAATATTTATGAGCTAATCGCTACTTTGAAGGTTCAGGGATGGTTGGTTCCTTCACTCCTGCACCTCCCCGTTGAGTGGGAAGATTTGTATTAGGAAGTCATCGAGGTTATTGAATGCATTGATTTATCTTGGCAGGGTGATGAAGTCACCACCGAATGGGGAGAGGACTTTGATAGCTCTAATGACGAGTCCAATTAAGAAGACATAAGTCTAGTAGCTAGTCTATGCGGAATGATATCCTTCAAAGATCTATTGGGGAAAATAATTAAGTACCCATTCATCCAGAGATAGATGAGGACACGGGATTCATATTCTTCTCCACCTCTAGTAAATCACATAACCAGATTCCTCATGTGATCAAGAGAAATAAGGGAAAGAGAGTAGTCAAATAACTACCTATGTGAGAGATAACCATTAAAGAAAGTAAATTCCTAGGACAGCTCAAGAAAACCCAAGCCAGTATCACCTTATGGGGGTTATTTATATCCTCCTAGTTGCATCGAAATTCTCAAATAAAACTCCTCATCGGACCTACAGTCTCTCCTTAGACCACAACTGAAGAAGCCGTAAACAAAGTTAGGTCCTAAACCTATTCTAGTTACCGAGAAATCCGTAACAGTTACCAAGGTTTCTGAGGAAAGTGATTCTAAGGACTCATTCCACCTACAGACACTGGGGCTGAGTCTCTTCATGATCTATTAAAATGTCGCATCGTCGGCCCCGTCTACTCAAATCAGAGCTACTGACATACCTCTCCTTAACTGGAATGCCATGCATGTCTAATGTGCCCAGATTCAAGCCGATCTTCTTGTCTACCCTATCAAAATATCTTCATCTAATGTTATTGTTTCCTTTTCTGATATCAATGTAACTAAGACCTATTTTGATGAGGTTCTCAATGTTGTTTTTCCTGAGAATGAAATAAACGAATATTTCAAGTATCTTGGCATGCCTTACATTAATTGTCTTGATTCTAATAAAAATCTTGATGATGATAATTTTACAAATGAAAAATTATTAACTAATCTTAATAAGGATAACAACAAACAACATAACTATGTTCAAATTAATGGTGATGAAATTATTGTTATTAATCTCGGTTTTAGTAACCATCAGTGTGAGATTAGGATCAACCCTTAATGAGCACGAGCGTGTGCAATTTGAAGATCTACTGAAGGAGTTCGTGGACGTTTTTTCATGGTCCTACGATGATATTCTCGGTATAGACCCGGAAATGGATCAACACGAGATCCCAACATTCCCAAAATGCAAGCCGATCAAACAGAAGCTATGGAAGCTCAACACTAAATGGTCGTTCAAAGTCAAAGAAGAAGTGGTCAAGGAACTAACGTAGGTTTCATTCGTATAGTCGAATATCCTATATGTCTCGCCAGCATCATCTTCGTATGTTCATTGACTATCGAGATTTTAACAAAGCATCCTCGAGGGATGGCTACCCGGTACCCAACATCGACGTGATCGTGGATAACACGACTAGCCATTCCCTTAAGTCATCTGTCTATGGTTTTTTTTGGATATAATCAGATCAAGATGCACCCTCACTATCAAGAGAAAACCACCATCATCACTCCATGGGGAACCTTCTGCTACACTGTCATGCCATTCAGACTCAAGAACGTCAGGGCTACCTACCAGAGGTCTGCCACAAGCATATTGCACGACATTATACACAAAGAAGTCAAAATTTATGTGGATGATATGATCATCAAATCTAAGACTTGGGAAGGTCATATTACCACCCTTCGAAAGTTTTTCGAATGATTGTGATGATACCAGATGCGGTTAAACCCACAAAAATGCATATTTGGCATTACAAAAGGAAAAGTCTTGGGATTCATGGTCAATGAAAGGGGAATCGAATATGACCATGCCAAACTAAAAGCCATATATGAGATTCCACCGCCACGGACGAAGAAGGAAGTTCGAGGATTCTTGGGAAAATAACAAAGCATCAGTCGATTATCATCGAGCTAACTTCTATCTGCCAACCCATTTTCAAGCTTCTTCGGAAGGATTATACAAAAGTCTGGAATGTGGTCTGCCAAAAAACCTTTGACCGAATCAAGAGATACCTTACCCAACCTCTTATACCTATGCCTCCGTAGCCAGGTCTCCCCTACTCCTCTGCTTGACCGTGAAATATACTACAGCAGGGGCTTTACTCAATACATTTAAGAATACCGTAAGGAAATAGCCATTTACTATGCCATTTGAAAATTATCCGAGTACGAAGTAAACTACATTTCTTTGGGGAAATCATGTGTTGCCCTGGTCTGGGTCACGCAGAAGTTACGGGATTACATGCTTGCCTTCCTTATCGAACTTGTATCCCGTATAGATCCCATTAAGTACTTATTAGAAAAGCCCTCTCAATCCAATCGAATTTCCCAATGGTTGATGTTGTTGGTCGAGTTCGATATTGTGTACCTTACGCAGAAAGTTATGAAAGGGAGAGTCATGTCCGACTATCTTGATGATTATCCCATGGAAGAATCCGATGTTTGGTTCTCTGAATTCCCAGACGAAGATATTCACTACACCTTTCGGGAGGACCTCTAATGGAAAGTGTTCTTTGATGGAGCTGCCAATGAAAAGGGATACGACATTGGGATACTGATAATTGCCCCTGATGACTCTCACACCCCTATTGCCGTTAACTTAGAATTCCCTTAGATCAATAACATGATTGAGTGTGAGGCATGCACTGTAGGCCTCAAGATTACCATCTAAAAATAAATCTGTGACTTAGACGTCTACGAAGACTCTGCCCTTATTATCGGTCAAATCCTCAAAAAATGGAAAGTTAAAGATGAAAAGCTCCTACCCTTCCATGCCCACTTAGAAGAACTACCCTCCCAATTTAATGATGTCACCTTCCACTACTTTCCCTGAGCTAAGAACAGCCTGGTTGATGCCCAAACCACCCTGGACTCCATGATGACATGCCCGAGGGAATAACAATGGCCCTTTCTTGGTTCAAAAACAAGCTAATCCTATGCACTGCTACCACATTGAACTCAATACCGAGGAGGATTTTGATATGGTAGGGTTATGGTACTATGACATTTAGCGCCTCCTCAAACATGGTAGGTATCCCCAAGACGCCGATAAGAAAGATAGTGCGCCCCTTTGCACATTGGCATCCCAGTACATCATTTTGGATAAAGCACTGCTCAATAAAAACATTGATGGAACCCACTTGCACTGCATTGCAGGGGCTGATGTTGAAGAAATGATGCAAAAAATCAACAGTGGGGAATGCGGGCCCCATATGAATGGTCACATTCTTTCAAAAAATATCATCCGTCAAGGGTAATATTAGACAACTATGGTTTAAGATTGCATCGCCTATATCCAAAGATGCCTCAAATGCTAATAGTTCACCAATCTCCAATACTTGCCTCTCCATGAGCTCTACAATATGACCCTTCCTTAGCTCTTCTCCACCTATGACATCGACATCATAGGGAAAGTTACCACCAAAGCTTCAAACGGCCACGAATTCATCCTGGTCACCATTGATTACTTCACCAAATAGGTCAAAACTGAGTCATACATGGTGTTAAATGATAAGAAAGTGGCCAAGTTTATCAGAAAGAAAATCATCTGTCGATGCGGAGTTCCCCACGAGTTAGTGTTAGATAATGGGCTCTATTTTGAAGTTGAGGTTATAGAATTAGTCGATGAATACGATATTCAGATACACAAATCTTCTCCCTATAGTCCCCAACCCAATGATGTTGTCAAAGAAGCCAACAAAATCCTTAAGACCATAATCAACAAGATGATTGGGAGTTGCAGAGATTGGGTTGACTGGATTCCTTACTCCCCCTGGGGCTATCACATTTCAATCTGAATACCCACTACGGCTACCCCTTATTATCTCTTATACGACATGGAAGTAGTTCTACCCATTGAGCTGGAAATACCTTCCCCCCATATCTTGATCGAGAGAAATGTTGACGAAGAATAATGGCATCAGAGTCACTTGGATGAATTATCTCTCTTGGATGAAAAAAGATTAAAGGCTTTATACCATATACAGTGGTACCATCGTCGAATATAGCAGTCATTTAACTGGAAGATCAAGGGTCGTGGTGTCCAGGAAGGAGACCTTGACCTCAAAGAGATCATAGAACTTGTCTGGTCCCCAGAGGGAAATTCAAGATAAATTGGAGTAACCCCTACATCATGAATAAGATTCTATCAGGAGGGGTCGTTATGCTCATAGACATCGATGGAGAAGAAAAGGCACGTCCAGTCAACTTGGACCCCCTCAAGAAGTTTTACCCTTAGATTGAAATCTGTGTACTATGACTCTTTTGAAAAAACTTGTTTACAACATTAATAACAAAAGTTATAAGTTGAGTAAACTCTGAAATAAACTCGCTGAACAAAACTCTTTTCAAAATGAACACTAGAAGTGTTAAAACAATTTTTCCGAATATGATCTCTAGACTTGTTAGTTTGATCACCTTAGGTTTTTAAAATTCAAAACCTCCAATTAAGTCTCAAGTATAATATTGTTCACCAAAGTAATTAAGAAGATTCAAGCAAATTAGACACGTGATTTTTAAAGTGGTAAAATCCTAAAATAAGGAAAACATCCACGACCCCCTCTACGGAGTAAAATAAAAAATCCACTAGAATCACAACTAAGTTACAACACTAAAGCATGCAACTAAGAACCAAAATAAAATATCAAAAAATTTACTTACCCCAGTTACTCCACTCTTAAAGGCATTATATCTTGATTTGTTCTTCTCCACGCAGCTTCTTGTTTTATCCTTGAATCCCAGATTCCAGCAGCTCCACAAACAAAATATCTCAACACGAACCACAACTCCTAAGCGTTCGTGTGAGAATGAAAGTATTTGTGAATTAAACTAAATGCAATAATGCTTCTCATGCCTCTTAATCAAATACAAGCAATATCCTATTAATTACAAACCACTTCTATATGAAATGCAATTAATCTCAAATATGATTTGAATACAAGACTTCAAAAATTTCAGATTCGGAATAAAAAATTCAAATCAAGTTGTGCTTCAAAATTATTTATGTCCAAAATTTATTTCACCAATTTGTGAAATTAATTTTTTGAAACAAAAAAAAATTTCTCAAATCTGAATATAAGCGACAACTATAAGTCTTGTGTTTCAAATTTATTTTAAACTATTTTCTTGGATAAAAAAAACAACAATAATAGACAAATGATCCAAGGACAAATACTCAACAATCCGAACAATTAGTGTACTAAAAAGTTTCCTAAAAGATATAGGATTTGAGGGGTACACAAATCTGAAAGTGGTTCAAAAATTCTGGTGAGTTTTCAGACGAAGATATGTTATGTGTTTTTCCATACAGCTCTGGTGGTGATCTCGATTTTTGATTTTTCGGATAGCACCGGTGATGATCTCAGTTTTGGGACAACTCCGGTCACATTTCTGGTGACGAAACTCTGATTATAGCGATCCCATCGATCATGGCTTACAGACAGCTCCGACCACGGTCAGCAGGGGTGATGGATTTCAACTTCGATGACCGATGACGGCAGTGGTCCCATCCTCTCTCTCGTGTTTTGAGTTCGACGGACGCGCCTCGTCTCTCTATCCCGTTCTTTTTGATGACGGTCCGATGGCATCGGTTTCTCTCTCTTTTCTCATTTTGAATCCGACGAACTCGGGTTTTTGGTTTCGGGCGGTAACTTCTTCTCTCTCGATTTCTCTCAAGATGGATGGAGAAGAAGGAAGCAAACTCTCTCTCCCTTATTTTTCTATATCAGCCGACACCCTCTTTTTCTTAACTCTCATCTGATTGAAATATATGAGGACAAAAGGGGTTTGTTACAAAATTAAGGGTCTACATCAACTCTCCAATATTTAAGGGTGTAGAAAGAAAGTGGGATAACTAATTTGATTGATTAAAAGGTGTTCACTAGGATTGAGGCACTATTAATATGATTCATTGATAGCCACTCAATCTAGGGTTACAAAAGAGTCTAACCACTAAGACACTAAACAAACACAAATCGCCTTATAAAAAATAACACACATGTGTTTTTTTAAAGTCTTGGAAAAATTAAATTTTTCGACTCAAAAAATACTAACCAATTAAAAATTGAACCAATCAAAGTTTTTATCATAAAAAATATTCTTATGTTACCCTCAAATATATTTTTTTAAATCAAATCTTAATTAATTGAAAAATCATTTCAAATGATTAAAAAATATTTAAATGAATTTCTTTTTCCAAAAAAAATATTTGAAGCAACAACACCACCATAAAAAAAATTGTGCACACATAATAAACATGTTTATGCAGTGTATATGTCCTAATTGTGGTTCAAGAGTTGTACTTACCTCTTTGTGTCGCATTGGAGTACTTGGACTAGGATTCCTTGGAGCCTTTTTGAGATAGAGTAACTCGAAAAAATCTAATCCTATTTTGTCTCGATATCCAAACTAGTTGGAACTCCTATATGGAACAGACTCAAGTAAGTCAACCATATTGTGTGCTCTCAATCTCCCCCTTTGGATATTGGAGACAAAATTCCCTTGAGTATCCTAAACTCGTGGGTGAAAATGAAAGATCCTAGATTTCCTATACAAACGTCTCTATCTAGCCATTCTCATCCTAGAACCAAAAAATGAGGTAAGAAAATACATTACTCAACTACAATACATACCAATACTCTGATAAGTAGAACAAGCTTATACAACCAGGTCTAAAAAATGCCTAAAAAAAGATTAAACAGTCAATGGTATATTAGTTGAATTAGTACCAAAAGATATAAATCGAAGCACAGGTACTCAAGTTCTTCTCCCCCAATTTTGCTCAAATATACAATGGGGTAAACAAATATAAATTAGGAGAATATGAGACAAGGTTCCAAAACAATAAATAACATATTCAAGGGCAGACATAAGGATCTCCTACATAAAACAAATATTAGGAGGCGTCTTTTGTCATTTGAGAAATGACCATGCCCGAACTCCTTAGAAACCAATTATTAGCATGAAACTACCGAGGATATGAATGAAGTGTTGAAATAAGTAAGAACTATCATACCAATTGCATTATGAAGATACTCATATTGAATAGCATCAACAGATTTGAAATTCTTCCTAAGGTATACTTGATCAATGATACGACAAGCCATTTGAACAACTTTGGTCCAAAAATACTTAGGTAGAATTTTCGCATGTAGCATAACCCTAGCCACTACTTGTAAGGTATTATCTTTCCTTTCAATAATGCTATTCTGTTGAGGTGTCTTAGGCACACTAAATCCATGTTTATAGCCATTGCATATACTATATTTTGCAACACCCGAATCTTTGAGTTCTCCACCTCTGTCACTTCTAATGCGACATACTTGGGTATCCTTATCGTTTTCTATTTTTAAAAGTATTTTTAAGAACTCATCGAAGGTATGGGATTTATTTTTCATGAATGCCACCTAAGTATATCGTGTGTAGTTATCCACAATAACAAGTATGTAACTGTTACCACATAATCTGACAGATCGAGAGGGACCCATAAGGTCCATGTGGATTAATTCCAAAGGTTTTGTAGATAAGACATTTTTAACTTTCTTGTGAGGGGGTTTACTTATTTTCCCTTCCTGACGCGGACCACAGACGGGTTTAAAAGAATTTTCTATTCTAGGCAATCATCTAACCATTTCTTGTGGACTTTTATTACGAAGATTATCAAAATTTTTATGTACCAATCTATTATAAGATTCAGACTTAGGAAGGACTGTGTAATAGTTATCCGCATTTTTGTTTCCTGTTAAAATGCAATTTCCCTTTTCATCAAGAATTTTGCAATTAGTTTTAGAAAAGGAGACAGTATGATTGGAATCACAAAATTGAGATATACTAAGCAAGTTAGCCTTGAGACCTTTAACTAGGATGATATCATTTATCTCAGGGAGACCTTCCTCACTCAATGTTCCCTTACCTTTGATCTTAGATGAAACTCCATCCCCAAACACAACACTACCTCCAAGGAAGTTTTTTTTTTGTTAATTTAGTTTCATCTCCGGTCATATGTTTAGAACATCCGGAGTCATGATACCATCCAGACGAAGTGCTTGGTGCCTTAATAGCAGATATGACAATGTTGCACTTGAGTTGGGGTAACAAGTCATCTTTTCTAATCCAAATAGGCTTAGTTTTAACAGTTTGATTGGCCTTTGATTTAGAAAAGTTTTGATGGGTCTTTCTAAAGGATTTCTTCTTTGTTTTAGGTCATCCCTTCTTTTTATAGTTAGAGTTGTGAGTGGTCTGTCTTGGGAGAACATAAGTATTCCTACTCTTTCTAAAATAGTTAAAGTTTGAGTAAGTGGGTGTATACACTCTCTTTTGAAAACATTAGGCAATGGAATGGTCTTAGACATCACAATATGAATAATACTGTTGTGTGGAGGACTTGACTTTATTACCAACGTCTTTGAAAATTGGTTTATCTCTAATAGGAATGGTTGTCCAAGTGTCATTAGCTTTGAGTTTCTAATAATGATTTCTAATAGGTGGACAGGCGTACTTAGCTGGACAATTAGATTTGGGCTGTTGAGTACAATCACTTTGTTTTGCTTTAGAGACATCTTTAAAACTTTTTTTTTCTGAGTGTTTTGAGGATTCTGACCATTGTTTTACAAAAAACAACATTTTCATGAGAAATATTTTTGCTAGTATAAACTTTTTCTCCAAATCCAAAACCAGATTTATCATTAGAATCAAACTTGCTTCCTACAACAATTTCTTCGTAGGACTTAGCTTGAGTTTCAAACTGCAAGCATTTTAAAAACACGTTTGAAACTTTTTGCTTAGATTCTTCAAGCTCTACCAAGGTAGACTTGTATTTTTCTTCCAAAATATTATTTTTCTCAAAAAGATCTTCTTTTTTTTCAAAAAATTCTTCAATTTCAGTCTCATGGGCTACACATTCTGCTATAAATTCTTCAGCGTTCTTCCTAATAGTCTGGTTATGTAAATCAATACGCTCATTAAGTAGCTTAACCGTTTATCAAGACAAGCACTTTTCTTATGCATTTTCGTGTATAGCTCTTGAAGATTTGGAAAATCATCATCGGAATCACTAAGTGTATCGTGTGAAGTGTCTCCTATATCACTCATTTCATATGTGGAACTCACACACATTTCAGGTTTAATGACAATGCTTTCAATTTGACACACCCTTGAGGTATCACTAGCAATGTCGTTTTCATCATCAACAGTCACAACATTTTCAACAGCAGATGCAATAATAGGAACAATAGAATCATGAGTAGACACACATTCATCATTATCATGGTATATGATCCTAGCATGAAATGACATATAGGACTCATAATTATGGGTTGACTCAATTTCAACTTCATCAGAATCACTAGAGTCATCCCATGTCTTACACAAATTAGCCCTAGTATTGTTGGTAGGCTTATTTGGGCATTTATTAGCAATATGTCGCATTTTGCCACATCCATAACATTTGACATCTTTCATGTCTATCTGAGGTCTGCTATTGTCATAGGTCTTTTTGTTGTCATGTATTTCATAAGGTTTATGATTTTGATTACCTCGATAATTTTGTTTGCCTTGTTTATAGGCTAAAGCATTTCTGAATTTAATAATCTTTTTGAAATGCTTGCTCGTAAGAGCTATTTGATTGTCAAGGTGATCCAAGTCACAATCATCATTCAAGTCAAGGTCAAAGTCTAAGGGACTGACTTTAGGTGAAGTTAATTGTGATGAAAACATAATATTAGATCCAGTGAGTCTCTTGTTTTGGACAGTAATTGTTTTTTGAACTTTAACTCCATCTCAACTGTTCTTAATTTGCTACTTAGCAATTCAAGAGTCAAGTTTGGGTCATTCATTTCTTCTATGGCATATCTCTTATTGTCAAACTTAGCAGGTAATGACATAAGAATCTTTTGAACGAATTCTTTTCTAGTATAGACTATACCATTTGCATGTAATTTTGTAAAAATGTCGATTAACCTAATGTAGAAATCATCAAAGGATTCATTATCATCCATAATCAGTGTATTGTACTGTTGGACAATCATTTGTGTTTTTCTGGCCTTAACTCGTTCATCACCCTCATGTGCAGTGACTAGAGTGTCCCAGACCTCCTTAGAAGTAGAAAAAATAGATATTCTTTTAAACTCATGCTCGTTAATGGACATAAAGAAAGCATTCTTGCCCTTAGTATTATCGAGACTTCTTTTTCTCTATCGTAGTAAATTCGCAACAAAGTTTCTTAACCATTGTGGGATCAATATCAGATAGAGACTTAGTTGGATGATCATAACCATTTTCAATCATATCCCAAACCTCATCACCAAGAGTTCCTTGATGAAAGAAACCATTCGTACTTTCCAATAAGAAAAGTTATTTCCATCAAAGAGTGGTGTTCGGGAAAGGTTACCTAACATCTCAAATCTTTCATCCATATTCAGAAATAGATTTCAAAAACAATTTTTGGAGTTTCCGAATCAAAATTTATTTTGATAAACCCGCTCTGATACCACTTGAAAAAACTTTTTTACAAGATTAATAACAAAAAGTTATAAGTTGAGTAAACTCCGAAATAAACTCGTTGAACAAAATTCATTTCAAAATGAACACTAGAAGTGCTAAAATAATTTTTCTAAATATGATCTCTAGATTTGTTAGTTTGATTACCTTAGGTTTTTAAAATTCAAAACCTAAAATTAAGTCTCGAGTATGATATTGTTCACCAAAGTAATTAAGAAGATTCAAGCAAATTAAACACGTGATTTTTAAAGTGGTAAAACCCTAAAATAAGGAAAACATCCACGACCCCCTCTACGGAGCAAAATGAAAAATCCACTAGAATCACAACCAAGTTACAACACTAAAAGCAACCCTTATGGGTATGCTAAAAGTGTTAAGGTTTTCAAGTATATTGTGGGTACCACATATAGTCATATATACAATTTGGCATGGTAAATTTAGCAAATATATAATTACACTAGTTGGTTTTAAGTGGGCCCTCTCTAAAACGGAAAATGAAGTTCCGCGAAAGAAAAAATAAAAAATAAAAAATTGCCTAAAATGGAACATCATGTTCCGCTTAGGGCTTTCCATATTTTTCCAAAACTCCACTTTCTACCCTTAATGGTTTTGTTCCTCCAAACTGTTAACAACGGGTGTTATTTTTTTTTACGGCTTTATTCTCAACAGTTATTTTTCTTTTATAAATTGATGTTGTCTCTTCTCAAATAATTTACTCATCCCACTCCCAAATATTGTTTATACAAATTCAAAATTCATTTGTTTCCTGCAATTTATATTCATTTGGGGCTAAACATAATAACAAAATAATTTTGGGGAGGAAAAATGAAAATTGGACAACCCTTAAGCGGAACATGATGTTCCTCCCAAGGGTGTTATTCTTTCAACTAAACGACATCGTTTGCTTCCATTATGCTATATTTGATTTTGCCCATAGCAGTTTCATGAGTTTGGATAGGCTATATTTCAACTAGTTTAGTGTATTTTTACCCTGTGCATAAGGGTTGGTCTAAAGCATGCAACTAAGAACCAAAAATACAAGATCAGAAAACGTACCTACCCGAGTTACTCAACTCTTAAAGGCATTATATCTTGATTTGTTCTTCTCCACACAGTTTCTTGTTTTATCCTTGAATCCCGAATTCCAGCAGCCGCACAAACAAAATATCTCAAAAAGAACCACAACTCCTAAGTATTCGTGTGAGAGTGATAGTGTTTGTGAATTAAACTAAATGCAATAATACTTCTCACGCCTCTCAATCAAATACAAGCAACATCCTATTAATTACAAACCATTTATATATGAAATGCAATTAATCTCAAATATGCATTAAATACAAGACTTCAAAATTTTCAAATTCGAAATAAAAAATTCAAATCAAATTTTATTTCAAAATTATTTATGTCCAAAATCTATTTCACCAATTTTTGAAATTAATTTTTTGAAACAAAAAAAAACTTTCTCAAATTTGAATATAAGCCACAACAATAAGTCTTGTGTTTCAAATTTATTTGAAACTATATTCTTGGATAAAAAAAGGCAACAACAATAATACACAAATGATCCAAGAAGAAATACACAACAATCCTAACAATTAGTGTACTAAAAAGTTCCCTGAGAAATATAGGGTTTGAGGGGTACACAAATCTGAAAGTGGTTCAAAAATTTCGGCGAGTCTTTCGGTGAAGATCTGTTCTGCATTTTTCCATACAGCTCTGGTGGTGATCTCAATTTTTGGGTTTTCAGACAACACCGGTGATGATCTCAGTTTTGGGACAAATCCGATCGCATTTATGGTGGCAGTAATCCCTTCAATCGCGGTTTACAGACAGATCTAGCGATGGTCAGCAGCGGTGAAAGATCTCGGCTTCGACGATGGATGACGGCAGTGGTCCTGTCCTCTCTCTCGCATTTTGAGTTTGGCAGATGCGCCTCGTCTCTTTGTCCCGTTCTTTTCGACGAGCAACCGTAAATAATTAAATGCAGAATTAAAAATTAGGAACGAAATTACCCAATTTTTGGAGCAAATAAATCTGGGACAGAAAATATAAGAAATCCCGAAAGCAGGTACAGTCTAGAACACGGCTGAGTCGCAGACAATGTCGCTCTCTTTAAGGTGTTTCTCGGCTCTGCCCAAAGTGTGCTGACAGTCAGAAATGCCTCGCCACCCCCAGGATAAAACATCCTCCAATAAATAAAATACGGATTGATAAAGCACAAGAATCAATCTGGTCCATGTAAATCCATTCGTAATAATTGCTCGAGTCTAATAATAAATTTGGGGCGGATTTATTATTGCAATGTAAAAAAAATTTAGAACCAGTTTTGTGTGTTGAGAAGTTGCAGAATAGGTATGTAAAAAACGGAGGTAGAATACCTCTTTTATGGGGAAACAAAAGAGACGTTGAACAAAAACGTGGAGAGAAAAATCTGGTAGGAAGTGGGCAACTCGGTTGAAAATTTCAACTCAGATATAATAACGTTTTAATTTTCGGAATTAAAAAAAAACGGTTAAAAAATATTTTTTTTTAAAGCCCAAAAAATAGTTCTGGATTTGTCCAAAAAATTATTTCTTAATGAGCCCAAGCCCAAGACCCAAGACCCGGACACGGGCCGGACGGACGGCGGCGGCGGCGCATGCGCGCGTGTGTGACTTGGCCCAATAAGTCCCCCACCCATACACACAAAACATCTAATGCCTAAAGGGCTTGCCCATTGGTTCCAAATAAATTGTAAATATACCCAACTAAATTTGTTGAGCTAACCGATGTGGGACAAGCCAAAGAGCAATTTTCAACTTTTGCATCTTAACAGCTAACAGCTGTTGTTGCCAACAGCTGTGTTCCAACAATCCCCCACTTGTAAAATTTGAAAACATTTTATCGAGCAATATTTCATAGAATTGTGCATAAGCAAAGGTGTCTTTCGACTTGAACCTTTATGTAGTAAAGATGATTCAGAATATACTAGAGTAACCGTAGTTTTGAACTCTATCTCTGACAACATCCCACACACAACCCTACTTGGATGTAATTCTAATAGCTAGCACGTTACGGCCATGTGCTTCTATCCCAGTATAGTGAACGCTTTAGGAATTTGCCCAAAATATCCATAGGAAGCGGCCACACTTCCACATTCACATAGGTGAGTCTATCAAGAATACTCCTGTAGCTAAGTACCCCACTCAAAATAGAGCCATAGATCTCATTAAGAGTTATCATAACTCATCCTTAACTCGCTATAGGATATCATGCTCCATAGGGATGGACTCGGAGTAAACCCCCGTTCTATATTAATTAATAATCGCATGATTCAACCCATATCACTTGTGATTTGTTATTACCCTTTGAACATATTTCTTGGGATCTCCAGTCTATATGTTGGGTTACCATTACAAATGACTCATTTATCCAAGGGCTTTAGTCCCATCCCTTTCGAGGTGTTCCACACCTTCTCCCTAACTAGTCCTTTCGTCAAAGGATCCGCTAAGTTCTGTTCAGACCGTATATGATCCACCCTCACAGCACCCGTAGAGATAAATTCTCTAACAGTACTATGCTTACGACTTATTTGTCATTTCTTACCGTTATAATAACGATTCTCAACTTTTTCAATAGCCGCGGTACTATCACAATGAATCAAAACGGCTGATATCGGTCTTTCCCATAATCTGACATCTGACAGGAGGTTTCTTAGCTAACCCGCCTCTTTACTAGCAGTAGCTAGCGCTATCATCTCGGACTCCATAGTGGATTGAGCCAAAATAGTTTGTTTCTTAGATTTCCAAGAAACTGCACCACCAGCGATGGTTAATATATATCCACTAGTAGCCTTAGAATCATCAGATAGGGTGTTCCAATCTGCATCACTAAATCCTTCAAGGATAGCGGGATGCTTATTATAGTGTAATCTAAGGTTTATCGTCCTTTTAAGGTACCACATGACCCTCTCAATAGCATGACAATGCTCCATACTAGGTCTACTGGTAAATCTACATAGTACTCCCACAACATAAGCTATGTCAGGTCTAGTGCAATCTGTAGCATAACGTAAGCTACCAATAATGCTTGCATAAGCATTTCGGTTTACACTGCCGTCAGTGTTCTTAAATAACTTTACACTAGGGTCAAATGGAGTACTAGCAGGTTTACAGTCAAATTAATTATATTTCTTTAGAACTTTCTCAAAGTAATGAGATTGATCCAAAGAAAGTCCCTTTTCTGACCTAGTAATATTAATTCCCAATATTACACTAGCTTCACCCAAATCCTTCATATCAAAATTGGCACATAATATTGATTTAACATTTTCTACGGCATAAATATTGGAACCAAATATATTCAAGTCATCAACATAAAGACATATGATAGTGCAAATGTTCTCAACATATTTATAATAAATGCATTTGTCACTTTCATTAATTTTAAACCCATTAGAGATGACTAGGCTATCAAATTTATCATGCCATTGTTTAGGTGCATGTTTGAGTCCATAAAGAGATTTATCTAATTTACATACTTTATTTTCTTGACCGTGTACAATAAAACCTTCGGGTTGATCCATATAAATCTCTTCTTCTAATTATCCATTTAAAAATGAAGTTTTAACATCCATTTGGTGTAAAATTAAATCATTTAAGGCAGCTATAGCAAATAGTACACGTATAGACGTTATTCTAGTCACGGGTGAAAATGTATCAAAAAAGTCTTAATTTCTCTTTGTCTAAAACCTTTAGCAACAAGACGTGCCTTATATTTTTCAACAGTGCCATCAGGTTTTAATTTCCTTTTAAGAATTTATTTACACCCAATTGTTTTACACCCAGGAGGAAGGTCTACTAAATGCCAAGCTTTATTTGTTTCCAAAATATCCATTTCATCATTAATAGCCTCTTGCCATAAATCGACATCTAAAGACGATAAAGCTTCTTGAATAGTGTTAGGATCCTCCTCTAAAGTGTAAGCATAAAAGTCGGGACCAAAATCTTTTTCTACACGAGCCCTTTTACTTTTTCGAATTTCTAAAATGGATTTACTATTTTCTTTATTTTTATTTAAAGAAATATTAGTGGATGACTCGCCCCCACTATTCCTCAATTTAAAAGGAATTTTATCTTCATAAAAATTGGCGTCATTTGATTCAATGATTACTTGATTTTTCAAGTCATAAAATCGGTATGCTTTGCTATTAATAGCATAGCCTATAAAAACGCACTCATATGCTCTACTTGACAATTTATACCTTTTAGGGTCGGGTATACATACATAGGTGAAGCACCCCCACTATCTAAAGTATGTCACGTTGGGCTTAATATTTTTCCAAATTTCATAAGGAGATATTTTTATTTTAGTCTTAGGAATTCTATTAAGCACGTGACACACAGTCAAAATAATTTCACCCCACCAATGTGAGGCAGCCCCTGAATTTAATAAAATAGCAACAACTAATTCAGTTAATGTCCTATTTTTTCTTTCGGCTTTACCGTTCATTTCGGGGGAATAAGGGGCAGTTTTTTCGTGAATAATACCGTGCGTTTTATAAAATTCAATAAATAGTCCAGAATCATATTCAGTGCCTCTATCACTACGTAACCTTTTTATTTTCCGATTAAATTTATTTTCAATTTCATTTAGGAAAATTTTAAACATGTCAAACGCTTCACTTTTATTTTTCATTAAATACACAAATGAATAATCAGAACAATCATCAATAAAAGTTATAAAATAACGTTTGCCATTTCTAGTTGTGACACCATCCAATTCACAAATATCCGAATGAATTAAATCAAGTGGTTCAGATTCTCTAAAAACAGATTTATGTGGTGTCTTAGTGATTTTTGCTTGACTACACCATTCACATTTTTCAAAATCATTTAATGATAATTCTAGAATTAATCCTAAAGTGCTCATATTTTTAACAAGTCTTTTATTAACATGACAAAGCCTAGCATGCCAAATATTGAATGAACAAGCAATATAAGCAGAAGGAGAAATTTTATTAGCATCAACATTCAACTTAAACATCCCATCAGTGGCATAACCCTTGCCTACAAAAATTCTATTTTTGGTCAAAGTAAATAAATCAGCACCAATAGTTTGAGTAAAGCCAGCTTTGTTGAGAAGATAGCCCGAAACCAATTTTTTCCTTATCTCGGGAGTGTGAAGAACATCTTTGAGGATAATAGTCTTTCCCGAAGTGAACTTTAATTCCACATTTCCAGTATCAGCAACCTCAGTGGAGTGAGAATCACCCAACAACACCTTCTTGTCTGCAGTCTCAGAATAAGTCTTAAACATAGTACGGTCATAGCAGATATGGCGGGAAGCGCCAGTATCCAACCACCACCCTTCGGCACCGCTAACCATATTGATTTCTGAAATCATAGCACATAGGTCATCTTCGGTAAAATTAGCTTGTGCTTGTGGCACATTGCGACATTTGCGAGCCATATGGCCAGGCTTGCCACACTTAAAACAGAGAAACTGTCCCGAGTTGCTAGACTGTCCATTTCCAGGGTTCTTATACTTATTCTGAGTCTGAGTCTGATTTTTAAAATTCTGGTTGTGGCTCTTTATCTGATTTTTCATATTTTTCCGTTTGCCTTTAAAACAAGTGGAGTGTGGTTCTTTTTCTCATTTTTGTTGTTAGACACAACAAGAATTTCATCTTTATAGTCCTGTTTTCGGGATTCCTCCTCAATTCTCAATTTAGTAATACGTGACTCTAGTGAAAATTCTTTAGACTTATGCCTCAAAATATTTTTAAACTCTTTGAACAGTGGAGGCAATTTATCAATAATTACAGCCACCTGAAATTTCTCATCTAAAGCCATGCCCTCGAAAATTATTTTATGGGCAATCATTTGCAAATCATGGGTTTGAGCAACAACAGATTTGTCATCCGTCATTTGAAATTTCAAATAACGGCTGACGGCATATTTTTTAGCACCCGCCTCCTCCGTGTCATATTTTTTAAAGAGTGCAACCCAAACATCTTTCGCAGATTTATAATTGGCATAATAGTCATAAAGTTCGTCACTTAGAGCATTCAGAATATAGTTCTTGCACAGAAAATCATTTTCCTCCCAAGTTCTAATTGTTTTGCTTTCCTCAACAGTAGGTGGATTATTTACGATGGGTTTGTCAAATTGAACACATGATGCGACTTTTTTCGTAGTTAAATAAAATAGCAATTTTTTGCTCCAACGTTTAAAATGAGTGCCTTCATATTTGAAAGGCTTATTAAGGTTACTTGAGTTAATTTCGTCCATGGAAGAATTTCAGAACATCTTAAAATTGTTGTTGCAGCAGTAAATAATTAAATGCAGAATTAAAAATTAGGAACGAAATTACCCAATTTTTGGAGCAAAAAAATCTGGGACAGAAAATATAAGAAATCCCAGAAGCAGGTACAGTCTAGAACACTGCTGAGTCGCGGACAATGTCGCTCTCTTTAAGGTGTTTCGCGGCTCTGCCCAAAGTGTGCTGACAGTCAGAAATGCCTCGCCATCCCTAGGATAAAACAACCTCCAATAAATAAAATACGGATTGATAAAGCACAAGAATCAATCCGATCCATGTACATCCATTCGTAATAATTGCTCGAGTCTAATAATAAATCTGGGGCGGATTTATTATTGCAGTGTAAAAAAAATTTAGAACCAGTTTTGTGTGTTGAGAAGTTGCAGAATAGGTATGTAAAAAACGGAGGTGGAATACCTCTTTTATGGAGAAACAAAAGAGACGTTAAACAAAAACGTGGAGAGAAAAATCTGGTAGGTAGTGGGAAACTGGGTTGAAAATTTCAACTCAGATATAATAACGTTTTAATTTTTGGAATTAAAAAAAACGGTTAAAAAATATTTTTTTTAAAGCCCAAAAAACAGTTCTGGATTTGTCCGAAAATTTATTTCTTAATGAGCCCAAGCCCAAGCCCAAGCCCAAGACCCGAACCCGGACACGGGCACGGGCAGAGCTGGACGGACAGCGGCGGCGGCGCGCGCGCGCGTGTGTGACTTGGCCCAATAAGTCCTCCACCCATACACACAAAACATCTAATGCCCAAAGGGCTTGCCCATTGGTTCCAAATAAATTGTAAATATACCCAACTCAATTTGTTGAGCTAACCGATGTGGGACAAGCCAAAGAGCAATTTTCAACTTTTGCATCTTAACAGCTAACAGCTGTTGTTGCCAACAACTGTGTTCCAACAGTCCGATGGCAGCAGTTTCTCTCCCTTTTTTCGTATTGAATCCGGCGAACTCGGGTTTTTGGTTTCGGGCGATAACTTCTTCTCTCTCTCTCGATCTCAGTTTCCGGCGGTAATGCCCCTCTCTTTTCTCTCGATTTCTCTCAAGATGGAGGGAGAAGAAGTAAGTAAGTAGGCTCTCTCTCCCTTATTTTTCTATATCAGTCGACACCGTCTTTTTCTTAACTCTCATCTGATTGAAAATTACTAAAGAGATGTTAATATATGAGAACAAAAGGGTTTGTTACAAAATTAAGGGTCTAGATCAACTCTCCAAGTCTAAGGGTGTAGAAAGAAAGTAGCATCACTAATTTGATTCGGTAAAAGGTGTTCACTAGAATTGAGGCATTATTAAAATGGTTCATTGATAACCACTCAATCTAGGATCACAAAAGAGTCTAACCACCAAGACATTAAATAAACACAAATAGCGTTATAAAAAATAACACACGTGTCTTTTTAAAGTCTTGGAAAAATAAAATTCTTCGACTAAAAAAATATTAACCAATTAAAAATTGAACCAATCAAATTTTTATCATAAAAAATATTCTTATGTTACCCTCAAATATATTTTTTTAAATCAAATTGCAATTAAATGAAAAATCATTTCAAATGATTAAAAAATATTTAAATGAATTTCTTTTTCCAAAAAAGATATTTGAAGCAATAACACCACCATAAAAAAATTGTGCACACATAATAAACATGTATATGTAGTGTATGTGTCCTAATTGTGGTTCAAGAGTTATACTTACCTCTTTGTGTCGCATTGGAGTACTTGGACTAGGATTCCTTCGAGCCTTTTCGAGATAGAGTAACTCGAAAAAATCTAATCCTATTCTGTCTCGATATCCAAAATAGTTAGAACTCATATATAGCACAGACTCAAGTAATTCAACTATATAGTGTGTTCTCATCTTCTCTCCCCCCCCCCCTTTTAATCAAAAAAAATCTCTTCATTTTGCCTACCAGAACTACGTGGGACCTCATGCTATTAAAAACATTTTCTTTTCAAAATGAAACTCATGAGAATTTTCAAGACCCTAGAGGTACGTACGCAACCCATACACTATACATGGGTCCGGTCCCCTTCTTTTCACAAAATGTTATCCTTTTCTAACCTCCAAGAATGGCGATTCATTTAATCATTTACATAAAAAAAAGTATTATGTATGCCTTAGCAATTAGTATAGATAATTCAAATGTAAAAACTCATCAAGAGGCACAAAAAATATGTTCAAAATTAATTTTTATTTCTGATTAGGATAATGGTTCTATTATACGAAGTATTAGTGAAGAGAGTCAAACCAACCACCCCTCTCTGCTGACCAAACTGTTCCTAAATAAACTTAACCCTAACAAATTACACAAAATTACCCCTAAAAACCCCAAACACAAAAATCACCATAGCTTCACAAAATTCACCAAAAGCTTAATAAAATTTAGTGCCTTCAACTATCGAACGGCCTTTCTTCATCATCATTACTAGCCCCGAGAGATCCTCAAGTTTCCCACTCCTGATTGCTACTACGTATGTGCTCCATGGAGCAATACACCCTGATAAATGTGAACAAAACCACAACACTGTCTTCCATGGTGTCATAATCCACGAACCATTTATGACCGATCTCTTCCGCCAAAACCATCTCTACTACCTGCTTCCATAGACATTTTAGGTAATCCCCGGATACATGTAAGGACCCTCCCACGGACTGTGATGGATAGATAAATGCCCGATGACACTTCCATAAAGATCCCACTCGACTTGGCACAAGTGCTCCACCGAGCTGAAATTTGTTATATGAGAGGGCACGATCTCTTCACACTTGAATTGGCGCAAATCCTCCACTGGGAAGAAATTTTTTATACGAGGGGGAACGATATGTTCCCACCAAACTTGTCATAAGAAATGCAAGGAGAAATAGAAGGAAGTCTGTTGAAGGCCCACCAGTCTCACATACCAATAATCTCCAACCTGCAAGCCAGGGAGTATGTCCCCAACCATGACATTGACCAGTGAAGGAACCGATCTCCATGGTTTACAAACCAATTTACCCAACTCTCTATAGATGGGGACAAGTTAAAGAAAGTCTGAAAAAAGAAATTGGGAACAACCACCAAAGGGTATCAAGGAGGGGCTGCCAGACGAAACCTCTCTGTAAGCCACATAAACAGCATTACGGGGCTCCCCCTTAGGAAGTCAGAGTGACCCTCCTTCCAAGTTTCCAGGTCATTTAGGGTCTCAACCAGTACCACCGTCACAGGGTTATAGTGGTAAGACATCTAGGCCGTTATCGCAACTACCTGGGGATCCGCAATCAACTCTCCCTCACCAATAATATCCTTATAGCAAGGCCTAAGGCGATAGCCCCAGTAAAGTTGGTATCCTCAAAACCCCTCAGACACATGGAATACATAACCTCTTGGAGAGAAATGATCCTTCCAATAACCAACGATCTAGTCACTGAGGGATATATATAAAGATACTCCTACAGCAAAAACCAGGGTGAATGGGAGAAATCAGGCATAACTGCCACCACACTATGGATGACCCTCAACATGGACAAGAACTCCTCATAAGTGGGACATACCTTCTCCATACCGAAATGGAAAATGTGATTTTCGGGATACTAGAACTGTACCGTCGCTGCCAACAAGTTCCAGTCTATAGTGCGATTGTGCCACAAAAAAACTCGACGAAGGTTGAAAGCATCGTAGTCCACATTATACAAGCACATGTTATTCAGACCGCCAATATACGAAGAAAATCCTTCATGCATAGGAAAATCCATTTGAAAGGAGGAATTTAGATCAAGAAAGAAGAATGTGGGTATTAGTGAAGAAAAAAACCCATGTCCTATGCCCTTTTTATACTTAAAAACTCTTGCTAAAGATAAGAGTCTTGGAAACTTGAGCAGAATCCAACGCCACCAAATTACTTTGAAGTGCAGGAAATTGCGATCAAAGCATAGGGATGATTTGACTTGACCCCCATGCCAATAGGCAGTTCAAGTGGTTTGTCGATCGACAACCTCACTATTTTGGAAAATTCCAGCTTTCTTCTTTTATCAAAATCAATTTCAGAGAAATCCTCAATTTGAAGAATTACCCCCGGGTTATTTACTCAATTCTTTCTCTTAAGAAAGTCACTTTATATTAAAATTAAATTCGTACTCACAAATCCCTTTTCCGGAGCTAGTCGCTTATATTCCTTTTAATAACAAATCTTATGTTTGTCCTTTTTAGAAAATAAATAATCTCAGCAGAAAATTAACAGTGCATATAGGATAGGTAACTAAATCAAGAAAAAAATTAAAAAGGAAAATGCATATTTATCTATATATATTGCTTCACTGAGTTATATTTTTTAGAAAAATAAAAAGAGAAAAATAAACGAAACTCTGCCAGAACCTACAAACATTCTCTCTCTCTAACCCTCAATCCCCACAACGAATGCTCTTTCCCTGGCGAAGAGCGATGGATCCTCCACTCCCCGAAACCGATCCCTCATAATAAATGGTAGGAAGCGTGAAGAATGAAGAAGTCGAGCACTTAATATACTCCGATATGGAGGACATCCAATCCTTGGTATCCCTCAGCTAAGTAGTCAACACCCGAACATACTGAAGGAGCAACAACAAAGGGCAAGTCAATAGTTAAAAAACCAAGGAAAGTCAAGAAGATATAAAAAATGATATACGTCAGGCTAAAGAGCATCATTCGTAAGCCCGATCAGTCCAGAAACTAACGCATGAAGGCAATGCGGCACGCTCAGTGACTCCCTGTTCCTCAGTTGGAAACTCGAAGAAGGGGAGTAACCTGAATAATCGGAGCCTCCTTCGTCAGCACCTTCGACGTTCCACCAGCTGCACTATGGGCCTATCACACCGGTGCATTAGTCCCCTTACCTGAAGCTATAGTAGGTGGAGGCATTTTCTACACATCGTAGATACAGGGGTCATCAGCCTGCTCATCATGAATTATAAGTAGCCATGGATCACCATCGTATTCGGGTAGAGCATGTAAAGCTCACCAATCATCATCGTGGTCCATGCATCATTCAATATCTCCCTCACTCGCCTCATGTACATCGGGGGCACCAACGGTGGGACCATCACCTCCTCCTCCACGATCTATCTAACCATCCTCTCCCCTACATATCAGATGTACCCAAACTCATATGCGATCAATCACCGCATTTGCGCATGTAGGCCCTTCACCCCCATATCTTGTGGAGTCACCCCCAAGGGTATAAGTTCACAAGAAATACCTAATAAAGAATAAGTATCTATTCAAGAATAAATAAACTAAAAGACTCAGAGAAGATAGAAAGATAACCTAATCACTCGTCAGGGCATTCAAAGTCGGTTGCACGTCCTCTATGGACAAAGCCTAATTCGACCTCTGGTTGGACTTTCGCATTACAACTAATCACCTCATAGAACCACGTCTACAAAAGACAAGAATCAATAAAAAAGAACCAAAAAAATGCAAGGAAATGCATGAAAAATAAAAATAATTCAAGATTACCTCCAAAAGATATGTGGATCGTGTAAAAGTCTGTCGACGGCACCGGCTGAAAGCATCCAAAAAAAAATAAAGGGACGCCAAAGTTAGGCTACCCCAATCATACGTCTGGACCTCAGAAATCGTCTGCAAAAATGAAAAAGAACCACAGATGGACGAAGTCGCCACTCATCACCACGAGAATGCCACCTAACAGAAGAAAAATGAACAGACAGGTTGTCAGCCTCGCCTGTCGTCCGCTAGTCACATATACCCTCCTCTTAAAGAGAGTCCCCTTCAAAGCATAAATATGGATCGAATCCCCTAAAATTTTCCTACTCATATCATCCAATGTCACCCGTACCTCCACCGGCCTCACCCTCTGCGTGCATTCCACCACTATTTAAAATCCCTCATATTCTAGCCCTGCCAACTGTTGAATGCCTATATGAGTCACCGTCATCTCCCCAAAGCCAAGATGCAAAGTGTGGGTAGTGTATCATCACATCTCTCCTAGAGCACACAAAACTGTAGTAGAGCACGGTGTCTTATCCAAAGCCTCCGCAAAGTGACCAAAACTCGCATAGGAGACCACCCAGCACAACACAATAGGGAGCTTCTCCCAAACCTCCTTCAGCCCCGTCGTCCCTCAATAACGTCCAAAACTTTTTGACGCTTTTTCTATACTTTCAAGGACGTGAAAACCCGTTTTAAATTCCATCCAAACTCCCTCATGCATATTTTCTTTTAGAGGTAATCTAAATTCTCAAACATTGGAGAATTGGTGCAAAAACCTAATGGCCCCTTTTTGAAATGAATTTCTTTCTATTGCATTTAAATTTTTTTTGGCTCTTTTAAACCTCTTTGGACCCCAGATAATAAAATTCTTCAATTTTTTAGGTCTGATATAACGGTGGCTTAGTATTCGCAAAGATCAAATGTGAATCTTTCACAGCCCTTCTCCATTTTCAAATAAAGCACTCACACTCACAAACGACTCTTACATGCACAACTTTTTATCAAGTTTTATCGTGCTTGGTTCGTTTTTAAGGACATGATTGAAGCGAAAACACCCAACCAATAGGTGATAAGACAAGCGCAATAATCAAACAAATCCATGCATGTGTGCAATAAAGAAAATTATGAGTCAAACATGTAGGAAGTAACACTTGATTACATCTCAATGACTCCAAACATTATAAAGCACAAAGATGACATGATATATTGTCTCAAAACACTATCAAATAGTCACATGAAAAATGGAATGATGTTGTGACTCGATCATCCTAAGTGTCCAACCATAAATGGTGCAAAACAAAATACAATAATCTTTTTGGATTTTCTAAAAATTTTTATCAAAATAAAATATTTTTGCGTTTTTCAAAATTTTCAAAAATAAAAATCTAATACAAAAATTAAATGTCAACACACTAGAAAATATATATCATGAAACCACAATTAGTGTATGATAAACAAGAAAATACAATCATCTATATGATATGGCGCGAGAAGAATCATGTGCAAGCACACGGGAATCAACTTGTTTAAAATCTAGTGCCTCTAAAAGAGATTTCCTAACCCAAACGGATGTGACATGACACATGGGAGTTTTGAGAATAGACAAAATACTAGACTTCGACTTCCTAGGACTTCTTCTAAGATCAAAACAAAATCTCCTAAGGTGACCTTTCCTACCACAATGTGAACATGTGTAAACAGGTGGAATGACACCTATGGGTTGACCTTTTCTAACATCCTAGAAATTAGTTGACCCTCTAAAATAAACTATGGTTTTGGCTTTAACACTCGAAGAATGAGAACAAAACGAGCCATTACCATCACTATCAAACATACATGAATCGTTTAAATCATTTTTCAACTTCAAAATATTTGATTCAAGCAAAGAATTAAACTCTTCCAATTGAAGGTACGCCTTTTTCAAATTATCAACATTTCCTAAAAGGGTATCTCTCCCTCAATTAAAGCAAACTTTTCCCTAAGAGTCTCTTCACGCGCCACAAACTCGTCGATTAAAATATTTTTTTCCTCTTTGGCACAAACACAAACACTAGAATTTTTAAAGTCCTCCAATTCTTTTTTCTAAAACTAGGACTCTATCATCACTCTCCTTTTTGAACAATTTTAAATCATTAAAGTCTCGGTCCAAAGAAATAAGTTTGTCACGATAAAAATCTCTTTGATTTTGAACCATTTACAAAAGATCCATCGCGGATTTAAAAGAAGAATTTTCTTTTTCCAAAAAATCAATTCTTTTAGAAAATGTCAAATTCAAATGATTTATATCATCAAAACTCTGACTCGTGTCATCAAATGGGGGCATCCGATTGCATAAGTGCTCCATCGAAAAAATTGCGATTTTTCACAAAACTGATTTTTCAAAAAAAATCAATATCACACAAATTTTGTGAAAAATAGGAATACACAATAAAATCGTGTAACCTGCTCTGATACCAATTTGTAAAATATGTGATGACGGTGTGTGATACCGATTTAAATTAATTCGTAAGTTTCCAATTAAACCTTATTTAATTAGAGTCTATTTTTCAACTAAATTAATTCAGCCCCTAAACATGCAACTAAGTATCAAGCCAAATAAGATATAGCATGCGACACATAATTTCAGGAAAAATCCCTGAAGGGCAAAAGCTTTTATTTTCTAGAACTCTGACAAGTTTACAAGACCATTAACTTACATACCATCCTACTTTCTCCCACAAGAGTAACGGACGGTGTCTTCATCAAACCTCCAAAGTAACGGCTAGAAATCAGTAGTGGTCCACACGCAGCTATACCACAAGGACGCGTAGTCCAGACACGCAGTCTTCACGGTGTAGGTTATCCTCCCCACAAGAGTAACTTCATAGAGACTCCCTCCACAATAGCACGCAACACTCCGATTGTAGAGTTCTCCCCACAAAGAATGATCAAAAGCAAAGTGTGTTCTTGAACACCAAAATAATTCACCAAAGCATATGGGATTTTTGTGAATTGAAAACAAAAAGGGATTAAACCTTAAAAGAAGAAGTAAAAAAGATTCTACAGTTTTGCAATTTTCTGTCTTTCAAAACGGTAGGACTTCTTAATGAAAACGAAACCATTTAATGAGTATTTATAGAAAAATGGGTTGCCTCGGTCCTCAAGCTCGTTTGAACGAAAAAGAGATCTTGCTCAAACGAAGGACACGTGTCGTTTGAACGACATCGCGCGACATCACCATGTTGCTCGAACGAGATGAGATCTTGATTGAACGACCTGGGCATAAAAAATGAGGAATGCTACAGGACGTAGAAAAATTACTCATTCTCAAATTTTGACGAAAAAAGTTTGCTCCAACACTTAGAAAATATTTTGAAAAAATATCACAAAGCTCTAAGTGCAAAGTTAAGGTATTTACAACATAACCTTACAAAAGTAAACTTTGAGGAGGCTTTTTGATGAAGAACCTTGATATATTCGGATCTGTCTTGATGTAGATTTCTCTTGAACTTCTTATATGGTTGTAACGGTGTATGACATAATTAATTATGACGGAAAATTATAAACATTTATCCTTATAAATCCTAATTCAAAAGAAGAAAAATTTATTAATTATGAGGAGGAGGGGTGGGATGAAGACCCGGTGGAATGGAGGGAGGATTTGCTGGGGTCGTTTAGCAATGATTCGGGAGTGGTGTTTGAGGGGTGCGAGAGTAAGGTGTGGGACATGTTCGAGAAAGTCAATAGGACGGGGAAGTTAGGGGTGGGGATTAAGGAGGGTAAGGGAGGGGAGGTTAACCTATAAGTTTAAACTCTTCTAATGGGGCTTCAAATTATCTCGTGGAACGTGAGAGGGTTAAACAATTTCAATAAGAGGGCCATAGTGGGTGGTGCGGTTGCTAAGTGGAAGCCTGATATATTTTGTCTTCAGGAGACCAAGTTGGCCAGCATGGACGAGGGTATAATTAGATCCATATGAGGAGGGCGTGGTATTAAATGGGTGAGTATGGATGAGGTGGGGGTGTTAGGTTGGGTGGTCATCTTCTGGAACTCAGCAATGGTCGACCTTATGGAGTGTCTATAGGGCATGTGGTCTATATCTTGTTTTTTCTCTAAAAGTTAGATAGCTTTTCTTGGAGCTTCTCCGAAATCTATGGCCTGATAGAGGACAGGAGTAGGTGGGAGCTGTGGTAGGAACTAGCGGGAGTGAGTAGGCTATAGGATGTTCCTTTTTTCTTAGGAGGGGATTTTAATGAGGTTCGGTTTGGAGAGGAAAAATCTAATGGTGGTAGAACTGACAGGTATATGAGAGAATTCTCGGAGTTTATTGATGAGATGGAGCTGATGGAATTACCTCTTGAAGGAGGATTATATACTTGGTCTATTTTTAGGGACACTCCCGCTATGTCCCAACTGGATAGTTTTCTTATTTGTCAGAGGTGGGAGGAGCATTTTCCGAGGGTCATCTTGTCGTGTTTACCTAGGGTTACTTCGGATCATTGCCCTATTCTTTTAGAGTGTGGGGGTGGAGGGAAGGGAGGACCCCTTTTAGATTTGAGAATATGTGGCTCAAGGAGCCTGGTTTTGAGGATAGAGTGAGAGACTGCTGGTCAGGGTATGAGGTGGAGGGGAATGCTAGTTACAGATTGGCTATTAAATTGGGGTGGCTTAGAGAAGATTTGAGGGAGTGGAATAGAGAGGTTTTTGGTAATGTTCAAAGGGTCACAACGAGAATCATGGAAGAGGTGAGGAGGTTGGATGAAAAAGAAGGGAGAGACGGTCTCTCGGAGGAAGAGAGGCATGCTAGAGAGGCTAAGAAGGGGGAGTTAGGGAACATGTTAATCCAGGAGGAAATGAGTTGGAGGCAGAAATCTAGGGCCTTGTGGTTGAGGGAAGGAGACTCGAATATAAAAAAAATTCACAGAGTTGCTAATTCCCGTCGATGTGGGAACCACATTGGTAAGATTATGATGGGAGGAGTGGAATACGAAGAAGTTAGTAAGGTGAGAGGGGCAATTGAGCAATTTTATGAGGAGATGTTCACGGAAGAGGAAGTGTGGCGTCCCTCGCTTGATGGAGCTGAGTTGGAGAAAATATCGATGGGCGAGGCAAAAAACATTGAGGGCCTCTTCTCTGAAGAGGAAGTTGTGCGGGTACTTCAGGCTATGAAGGGGGACAAGGCACCGGGTCCGGACGGTTTTACGATGGCTTTCTTTCACCAGAACTGGTCAATGATTAGGCGCGATGTGATGGCTTTCTTTGATGAATTTCATGATCGGGACTACTTTGTGCCTAGGATGAATGCAACTTTCATCACTCTAATTTCTAAGAAAGGGGGTTCGATTGATATAAAAGACTTCAGACTGATCAGCTTAATCGGGAGTGTGTACAAGCTTCTCGCCAAAGTTCTCTCTTCTAGACTTAGGATGGTTATTGATCCGTTGATATCGGAGTCTTAAAATGCCTTCGTCGGTGGTAGGAAAATTCTGGATGCAGTTTTGGTGGCCAATGAATGTGTGGAGGTTAGGATTATAAGTGGAGATCCTATCATAGTGTGTAAACTGGACATCGAGATAAGCGTACGATCATGTTAATTGGAAGTTTCTTCTTTACCTGCTGAAGAGGATGGGCTTTGTAGTTCAGTGGTGTCGGTGGATGAAGAGGTGTATTTCGATGGCCAAATTCTCTATATTGATGAATGGGGTTCCAGAAGGATTTTTCTCGAGTTCTCGTGGTTTGAGGCAAAGAGATCCGTTGTCTCCTTTTTTGTTCATCTTGGTCATGGAGGATTTTAGTCGGATGATGGGCCGAGTTATCAAGGCAGGGTGGATCAGGGGTTTCAAATTTAAGAAAACAAGTGCGGAGGTGGTTTCTGTGTCCCACCTCCTGTTTGCGGATGATGCGATTATTTTTTATGACGCTGACCGTAGGCAGATTCGTTCTCTCAAGCTTCGTCTGATTAGCTTTAAGGCGGTGTCAGGGCATCAAATTAATGGTGGAAAGTGAAAATTGATTCCAATTGGGGGGGGGGGGGACAATGGAGGTTTTAGCAGGCATTATTGGTGGTAGGGTTGGGTCCATACCGAGTTCTTACCTGGGGTTACCGCTTGGTGCAAAGTATAAGTCTAGGTCTATTTGGGACCTGGTTTTGGATAGAATGAGAAGGAGGTTGACATGCTGGAATAATGGATATCTTCAAAAGGAGGGAGACTGACTCTAATTAACAGTTTCTAATCCAGTCTGTCCACCTATTACATGTCCATCTTACCTTTGCCTGCAGAGATGCGTGTCAAAATGGAGAATCTCATGAGAGACTTTTTGTGGAGAGGTTTAGAAGAAAGCTTCAAGCATAGTCTGGTTGGTCGGGAGGAGGTCTGCAAGCCCATCAAGGAGGGGGGGGGGGGGTGAGGAATTTGGGTGTTTTTAATAGACCTCTGTTAGGGAAGTGGCTATGGAGATTCCTTCGTGAGGAGAACAGATTATGGCGAAGAGTTGTTAAAGCTATATGGGGTGGTTCTTCTCAGATGGGGTGGAGGCTAGTTGTGGGGAATTTATCTTATGGAGTGGGTATGTGGAATCACATTGCGAGAGGGTGGGGGGATTAATCCAGGCACACGAAGTTTATTTTAGGGAAAGGCGGTAAGACAAGATTCTGGAAAGACAATTGGGGCGAGAATGGGTCCATTCAGGATCTTTTTTCCCAGGATGTTCAACTTAGGGTGAAATCCAGAGGGGATGGTGGCCAATCATATGAGTGTTAGCGGTGATGTGGTAACGTGGATGCCGCATCTTAAGAGAAGGCTTTGGGACTGGGAGCTATAGGAGGCGAACTTATTTATCGAGTGGCTGAGATCGGCTCCAAGACCGTTGATTAGAGATGATTCATTGAGGTGAAGGGGGGAGGGAATGGTATTTTTTCGGTCCGCAACTTCTATGGCACATTTTATGATAGTGGGAATCCCAAGGACCAGTTCCCCTAGAAGAGTATATGGAAAGTTAAGGCGCCTCCTAAGGTTAAGTTCTTTGTTTGGACTGCTGCTAGACAGGACATATTGATGCTCGAGGGGTTACAAAAGAGAAGATATAGACTGGCTAGTCATTGTTAGTTATGCAAGTATGAAGAGGAGAAGACCAATCACCTATTGTTGCAGTACAGGGTAACGAGAGGAGTATGGGATGTTTTCCTTGCCATTACTAGGACGGTTTGGGTCATGCCTTAGACTATTAATGCGTTGTTAGAAATATGGAACCCTACGCGTAACTGGTTGGCTGGTAAGCGGGTGTGGAGAATTGTGCCTCACTGTATATTTTGTACCATTTGGAAGGAGAGAAATATGAGATGTTTCAAAGGCGTAGAGACGCCTCCTGCGAGACTGCGTTATATTTTCTTGAGCACTCTTCTCGGTTGGTACAAGGAGAGGGTCACTATTATGACCCAGGAGTTTCTTGAATTCGTGGAAGAGATTCACTTGGCTATATAGTGTTTTGCGAGAGTTAGTGTAGTTTGGGTTCGCATGTTACTTATTTTTCTTCCTTCTATTTCCTTTCTTTGTTTCTATGTATACTTCCTGTATACGGGTTCGCTCCCTTAGCGATTGGTTTTATGCAATCATTAAATTATAAAAAAAAAGATACTCTCAGGGGTGCTCTATCACTACGAGTGCAGGGTGACGTGGAAGAGAGCAGTCTGAAGCTCGATGTCCAATGTTAATAAAATTATAGTAGATGAATGTGGCACTACGAGGGTAGTAGAGGTGACTGGGGTGGTGGTAGAAGGAGTCGATACTGGAGGAAAAGAAGTAGCAAGGATCGTCGGAGGTGGATCTCGGGAATATGGTGGAGTGTTGGTGCCATATGGTAAGCCTCGACCTTGGTAGCTTACTCAATCACCTTCAGAAAGGTAGGTATCTTTCGTAATCCCGATGGGACTAAATGTATGGCTAAAGGCCCAAAATATGGTGGTTAATCCACTAATCTTCTGTCCCAGGAAGACGATCTTTGGTGTAAAGTAGCTGAAACTGTTCGATGTACTCCACCAAAGTAGATGTCTCTTTTCGAAAGGTGTTGATGCGAGCAAAAAGGTCACATTTATATATCGGCGGGATGAATGATGCCTGGAAAGTGGATTTTAGCTCGGGCCATGTCTGGATAAGGGGTAGTCAATCTGTTATCCGACGATAATAAAGATCACTCCACTAAACTCGAGTAAATTTCTAAAATTTGGTGGTAATAAGAATAACACAAGCATCCCTGGAACTTTCTTGTTGTCAAAGACTATCTCCATGGAAGCAAACCAATCAATCATGATATCTGGGAAGAATTGTTCAGGAACATCAGAACATGGATGAGTATATCCCCGTGGAGACTCTGAGAAAGTAGATGGAGTGCCATATATAAGGGGTCTCCAACCTGATGTGCGTTACGACCCATCACATCACTTGGCACATGTGCAGCATAATCGACAGGTAAGGGCGACATCTGGATAGGTAGTGGATGAAGAGGACATATATGCTAGACTATTGAAGTTATAGGAGGGCCGTAGTGATAATGTGGAGACATGCCAATCAAATGGCCACGCTAACCATAGTAAAAGCACTGGCAATCCTGTAATGGTGCGAAGCGATGAGCGTCGGGTGGAGGAGAAGGTATCCATTACATGATGTTGCAATGGGTGTCCCCGACATTGGAGGATAAAGAAGGGTCAACATAAATTAGGCAGATATCATGGTGGGAAGGTGTATGGTGTGATAGGCGAGGTGGGTGGGGACACAAAGATGGGTCAAGGGGTCGAGGGCTAGAAATGTCAAAATATCCACCGAGGTTATAAGGTTTAGGGATGGAAATTTAACCTGACCCGTAGGATCCTCACCCCATCCCGACCTTAATGGGGTGGGTTTTAAAACCCGATTAATGAATTAGGTTCGGGTATGGGTTTTAAAAAAAAATCCGTTTATTAAATGGGGCGGGTTAGGAGTCAATTTAAATAAAACCACCTCACCCCGCCCCGACCCGTTTAACTTATGCCTACATCATTACCCTTTATATGTATGCTAATTACAATTAAACCATACACATACACACACACACACACACACACACACTAAAAAAATCCTTTATTTGAATGTTAATTTTGTAAAAGATCTATGTGAAAATATGGATTGACAATTGGGGATTGTCTCAGATATTGAAATATGAACCATTATAGGCCTCTAAGACTATGTAATAGTTTTAATTTTACTATTTTTAAAATTAACCCAACCCGTAGGAGTCCCGACTCGCCCTTTTTATTAAATGGGTTGGGTTAGAAGTTAATTTAAATAAAAATCAACCTGTCACGCCCCGCCACGCCCCGTTGCCATCCCTAATAAGGTTTTCCTCGGTGGTATAATGAGGCAGGAGGGTCAGATGGGAGAAATGGGTCGGGATGAGGTGGCCATCCGAGGAGGTCAGAAATTTTGACTTAGTCAGAACTCCCTATTTTTTTGTCCAGTTTGGGTTTCAAAGCCAGTAGAGCAGGGTGCTCGAGTCGGTAGGCAGTTTTCTTGAGGAGGTGGGTTTCTGGAGTAAGGTGAGTGAGTCAGAAATACATGGATTTTTGAAGGGTTCGGGTATCTAAGTTTTTATCGAGTGGTCTAGCTGTTTTGAAATACGCGAGTAGGACGAGAATGTGGAATTTTAGGGAAGTTCTAATTTTTTGGGTAGTTCGGGGTTATGGATTTTTCGGGTGGTTTGATTTCTCTTCGAATGCGGGATGTTATGATATGTCAACAACGGTGGGTAGGACGGAGCTCCTTGTTCTTCTGAAGAATTCTGGGGCCTCGGGTTGGCCGAGGAGGCAAGATTCTTGTGTTTTGCTGAGGGTTTCTAATCGACTAGATTTTTTTAGATGTACAGCTATTTGGTTGGATCCAAGAAGATCGAAAAAGTCTTCTGAGGCGGGTAGATCCGAACTCTCTACAGGGGCGGGATGATTGGATTATCTCTGAAGATGGGACGACTGAGATTTCATCCGGAAGCGGGACGACTATAATTTTTAGGATTTTTGAGGTGATCAAAATAATTGACGGATTGGTAGTTTTGATGATTGGGTCAACGGGTCGGTTGGCTGAGAAGAGTTACAAAATTTTTAATGTGTTCTTTCCCGAGTCTTAGAGGGTTTTTAATTCCACTAGTTTTGATGTGTTTTGTGCTAAGTAGCCACATGTATCACGTGGTTGTTCTCCCGAAAGAAGACTATCTTTTAATTTGTATTTTAGTTTAGGGTAATATTGTCATTTCCTTTTATTTTTAGTCTTTAATTGGTCTCCAAGTATGTTTGGGGATAATTAGTCATTTTTAGTTATTTGTTGTCCTTTGTAGTCTTTTGGGTCATATCTTGGTTACCAAGTAATTTTTCTCCTATAAATAAGCCACTGGCATTCATTTGAAATTACACTTAAATATTGAGAAAGAGAATATATAGAGAGAAAGAAATCCATTTTCTTAGTTTAGTTTTATTCGTTGTTGGTGGTGGTGTTGTGTATCTAGTAGTTGTAATAATAACGCTCCCTCATTTATAGATTCACATCAAATTGGTACCCGAGTCATCTTGTTCTTTATGTTCGTTGTGGTGCATGAGGTGGGTATTGAATTGTGGCTCCAACTTGGGCAACCCTTCAATCATTATATTGATAAATGACCAAATCGAAATCGGGTGGATGGAAACCCTAGATTCCATCACCACTAATTGGGGATACTAATTGTTGATACCAAATTTAATCTGCTGACATGGCTCAATAAAGTGAAGACACGTTGCAGTCTACATGGCAACAACAAACACTTCCGAGGAACCCACACATTCCGAGGAACCACAATACAACGAGGAACACTGCTTCCCCGAGGAACTCATACGCTCCGAGGAACTCATACTCTCCGAGGAACTCTTAAATACTAAGAAGCTTAGGCGGTCCGAGCAACTCAGGCGGTCCAAGATGCACCTCGAACAAAGCATTAATAGCTGGATAACCAATAGTTTAACTGTTCATTAAATTCTCATCATTTAGACACACACGTTTAAGGGGCATTGAATGTATTACCCTTTCATATGTACATAATTTAATGTATTACCCTTTCACATAACATCCCCAGGGCTATAAATACATTGTACAATCCTCATTATAAAAGGACCCCTCCAGACCGGAATTTTTTGAGATAATTTGTAATAGAGAATTCCCATACAAACAGCAATACCAAAACAGTGGACATAGGACATTCTTATAAGGCTGAACCACTTTAAAAATTCTTTGTCTCATTTATTTATCTGTGATTGAATAATTAGAGTGATTTAATTTTTTACATCAACAGATTGGCGCCGTTTGTGGGAACGACTGGTAATATCGTTTTTCACTAAAAATAATCCATTACAAATGGCTGACATTCCGAAATCCAGCAATCGAAATGCTGGAACCCCTCCAAATCCATCTGCTCCGCCAAATATTCCAGATCTGGCTGGAATAATGACAAATCTAGCTTAGGGTCAGACCGTCATGCAAGAAACAATGCGACAACTCATCCAAACCCTTCATGGCGGTGCACCAACCCATTCAGGACTGCGGAGTATTCAAAGAAACACCCGTGCACCATCCTCAGGTACTAGGCGTACCAATTAATATCGTAATGAGGAATCTAAAGACTTTTCTTATCAACCTGGACGAACTTCATCAATGCGAGCCATAGATACAGAACAACGTATCACTCTTTCTCCAGAAAGGATTAGTGCATTAGAGAGGTTAAGTTGTGTATCACCTTTTGATCGATTAGGACTTAGAAGGAGTAGAAGTACTCCTAAAGTCGTATCGATGAATTTTTGACGACCATCAGATTTAAGGGAAGGATCTTCCCAGTCGCGACCAGCTGCTCGTCAAGATAGATCTCAAGAAGCCACATCCACGCGATCAGTTGCTCGAACCAACAGGCCCGAGGAAGGAAATGATGCATGGAAAGGCTCTATTCATAGGCTGGAGGATAGATTAGGGGAAGTGGCTAAGGCCAAGAACCCTCTACAACGAACCTTTGTTTGAGGAACACCTTTTGTCCAGTTAATTGTAGATTTTCCAACACCATCAAAGTTCAAAGAACCTGTTGTGACCCCCAAGTATGATGGAAAGACTGACCCTGTCCTTCATATAGAACAATACCAGGCTGCAGCCGACATCTATGCTGTTCCAGATGAGATGAGATGCAGGGCATTCTCGGGAACTCTTACCGGATCTGCTCAAATATGGTACAATAATCTTCCTCGAGGTAAGATTTCAACTTTTCTTCAACTGGCCGAGTTATTTATTGGCAATTTCTGTTTTGGGGCAAAGCCAGTTAAACGAGTAGCACATTTGTTAAGTGTTAGACAAAAAGCTGGTGAGAGTACCAGAGATTATATAACTCGTTTTAATAACGAGACACATGAAGTCATTGATTATGAGGAGAATACAGCTATTACTGCCTTGATGAGTGGACTACTGCCGAATAAGTTGTACTACACTTTGGCCAAAGATCCACCTAGAACCATGTCAGACCTGATGGGAAAAGCGTCAAAAATTATGAACGCTGAGGAGGCTATGGCTGCGAAGAAGAATATGGATGCTAAAGAAACCAAGGTGGAAGGTGATAAAGCTAAGAAGAAAGAGCACAAGAACAATGGTAATGACAAACATTCAAAAAATAGGTCGGTATGGGATGTGATGAAGAAATATGATAATTATACTTATTTGAAGAAGGATATCAATCATGTTCTAGAAGAAATCAAGAACAACGAGGAACTAAACTGGCCAGAGACAATGAAGGCAGACCCTGACAAGAGGAATAAGGCGAAGTATTATGAGTTTTATAAAGATCATGGCCATATGACCAAAAATTGCATAGCTCTTCAGAATGAGATTGAAACACTCATCCGACGAGGAAAGCTGTCAAAGTATGTTGATCGGGGAAACGAAAGAAGAAACAACGACCGAGCAAGAGAGAGGTCTAGATCTCCTCATCGATGAGAGGAGACCAAGAAAAGAAACCATGAAGTTGATCCAGAAGATGACCCCGATCTTCCCAAAAGACAAAGGCAGCCAGAACGAGAGGTATTTTCAATACGCTTTGGGTCATTTGACTGTAATGTTATAATAGGTGGAGATACAGGAGGAGGAGATCTTACTGCAAGGAAAAAAGCTTACCTCGGTGAGGCTCAAGCTTGCTCGTACATTCAGCGAAAAAATTTCAGCTGAGGAGGATCACCCGAGAAAGGTGAATAAAGAGAAATTGGTCATCGGTTTCTCAAAGAATGACCTTGCAGGAGTTTTGTATCCTCATGATGACCCATTGGTTATCAAAATGAGGATGAAGGAGGTAATGATTTCAAGAGTACTGGTCGACAGTGGTAGTTCGGCAGACATCATGTTCTACTCGTGCTTCGATTGTTTAAATCTAAAGCTATCTCAATTGGAGCCTTACCACAGACCCCTCATCGGTTTTGCTGGCGAGAAAGTATTTCCACTTGGGACGATCAACTTGGATATATTCATTGGTACATGGCCTTCTTGTCGGACATAAAGAATACATTTCTTCGTGATGGATAAGAATGTTCAATCATCGTACAATATCATAATGGGAAGAGTAGGATTGAAGAAGTTCGAGGTTGTACCATCTATAGTGCATCAGTGCCTAAAATTTCCAACAAACTCTGGAGTAGGAGTTATGAAAGGTGATCAGAAAGTAGCCCGGGAATGCTATTATTCATCCGCCGAGCAAGAAGAACTGGAAGAATCAAGGAAAAAGACTACTACCTATCAAGTGGATGAAGGTGCAAAAATTGAAACATTGGATCCTAGAGATGGGTCACAACTCGTGAAGGGTCAAGTGGTGGAAGCTACTGAAAACATCATCCTGGACGACAGCATCACTAAAGCAGGAATTGATAACTTTCCTTAGAAGCAGAAAGCAAACTTTTGCGTGGAGTCATGAAGATATTCCGTGGATAGACCCAAATTTCTTATGTCACGAGCTCAATGTGAATAAGGAGATCAAGCCTGTGAAGCAGAGAAGAAGAGTATTCAGTCCCGAGAAGAATCAAGCTATACAGGAGGAAGTCGAGAAGCTCCAGAAAGCTTGCTTCATTGAAGATGTTAAATATCCAGACTTGTTAGCCAATGTGGTGATGGTAAAGAAGAAGAACAACAAATGGAGGATGTGTGTAGACTTCACCGACCTCAACAAATCATGCCCAAAGGATCACTTTCCATTGCCCCGAATTGATCAACTGGTAGATGCTACCTCGGGAAATGAGTTGCTGAGTTTCATGGATGCTTATTCTGGCTACAATCAGATCAAAATGAAACCTGAAGACAAGGAGAGTACTTCTTTCATTACCCCTAGGGGAACTTATTGTTATAATGTTATGCCTTTTAGTTTGAAAAATGCAGGTGCGACATATCAGCGGCTGATGAACAAAGTCTTTGCTGAACAAATCAGTTGCAATATGGAAGTCTATGCTGACGACGTGCTGACGAAGAGCAAAAAAGCTGCTGATCATCTAGTTGACTTAAGTCAGACTTTTGATCAACTAGATAAATACCAAATGAAGCTGAACCCGATGAAGTGTATATTTGGAGTACGAGAAGGCATGTTTCTCGGGTACATTGTCAATCAACGAGGCATTGAGGCAAATCCTGAAAAGATCAAAGCTCTATTAGGGCTGTGATCTCCAACGACGAAGAAGAAAGTACAGAGTCTCACAGGACGAGTAGCAGCACTCAACAGATTTGTGTCACGAGCAACTGATAGATATCTCCCATTCTTCAAGACACTCAGAAAGACTTTTTAGTGGAATGATGAATGTGAGAAGGCTTTTCAATACTTGAAGAAATACTTGGGAGCACCTCCACTATTGTCCAGGCCAGTGATGGGAGAAAAATTGTACTTGTATCTAGCAGTGTCGATGAATGCAGTTAGCTCGGCATTGATCAGAGCGGAGAATAGAGTGCAGAAGCCAATTTATTATACGAGTAAGGCCTTCCGAGGAGCAGAGATCAGATATCCAAAGCTGGAAAAGTTAGCACTGGCGTTGATTGAAGCGAGTAGGAGAATGAGACCATACTTCCAGGCCCATACTGTAGTCGTATATACTGACATGCCATTGAGACAAGCCCTTCATAAACCAGAAAAATCAGGAAGATTGATGTACTGGGCAATAGAGCTCGGTGAATATGATATAGTCTATGAACCCAGATCATCGCTAAAAGGGCAGGCTGTAGCAGATTTTATAGCAGAGTTCACCTATCCTGATACCCCCGAGGAGCGAAAGTTGCTCGCCGATCAACCTGTGGATGTTACAGGATCATTAAACACAAGCTCAGACCAACTCCGATTGGTAAAAGGGCAAGTGGATGTTACAAGATCATCAAATTAGAGCTCAGACCAATTCCGATTGGTAAAAGAGCAAGGAGATGTGATCGACGAAGAGCAAGAAATATCCGGGGAGGATGAAAGGAAGCAATAAATATTTCACCAAGGAACTCTGACTGATCAAAAATTTGAAGATGAGTTACTTATATGGAGGCTATATATAGATGGCTCATTTTGCACTGCAGGATGTGGCGCGGGGATAGTTTTGAGCACTCCGGATGAGGTCGATATGGAATACGCCTTGCGTTTCCAATTCAAAGCTTCCAATAATGAGGTTGAGTATGAGGCCATGATTGTAGGACTTAGTTTGGCAAACATTATGGAGGCGCAGCAGGTTATGTTCTTCAGTGATTCTCAATTGATCGTAAATAAAATGTTGGGAGTATATGCAGTTAGAGGAGAATTAATGATCAGATATCATGCCAAGGCAAAGGAGCTGGTGTCAGAATTTACCGCTGCTCAGCTGGTCAGAATACCAAGAATGGAGAATGCGAGAGCAGATGCCCTAGCTCGACTAGCATCAGCTACTCGCACTGAGCTACGACGAACAATCCCAATTGAAGTGTTGGCTGGTCGGAGTATAGATGAAAATCTGACGATGAACTTTATTACCCTTGATTTAGGACCATCTTGGATGGATCCCATCAGGGCATATATTGAAGGGGGAGAATTACCAATTGACAAGATCGCAGCCAAGAAATTGAAGTTTAAAGCTGCTCGGTATGTATTAACTAACGGTATTCTGTATAGACGAGGAATTATGGCAGGTTTGTAGAGATGTGTACATCCCTCCGAGGTGAAAGATTTGATTGAAGAGATCCATGAAGGGTCCTGTGGAGCACATGTAGTAGGTCGGACTCTTTTACAAAGGGTGATGACGCAGGGATACTACTGGCCGACGATGAGGGTTGATTGTATAGCCTATGCAAAGAAGTGTGACAAGTGCCAACGTTTTTCCTCCATCCGAAGAGCTCCATAAGCATTATTGACACCCATAACTTCCCCTTGGCCATTTGCCATGTGGGGAATTGATTTGGTTAGGCCACTGCCAACGACCCGATGAAGGTTCAAATACCTCGTCATCGCAGTTTATTATTTTACTAAGTGGGTAGAAGCTGAGTCACTCATTGATATGACGTACGAGAAGGTGTACCAATTTATGTGGAAGAACATCATTTGTCGATATGGTCTTCCTCATGCTTTCATCACAGACTATGGAACACAATTTGATAACGAAGAGTTCGCTGCCTATTGTCATCAATCAAATATTTTGAAGATCCACTCAGCACCAGGCCATCCTCAAAGTAATGGACAAACTGAAGTGATAAATAGAACGCTGCTGAATGGATTGAAGAAAAGATTGGATGATGCGAAAGCAAACTGGATCAACGAGCTACAATCAGTACTTTGGGCTTACCGAACTACTCCCTGAGTAGCAACAGGAGAATCACCATATATGCTGGCGTTTGGAAGTGAAGCTGTAATACCTGCCGAGTTGGGCCTCCCAACACACAGGGTTCTGAATTTCAATTCCCCTGTCAGCGACTTAATGAGAAGATTGGATTTAGACATGCTCGAGGAAGTTAGAGAAGAAGCATCCATTAGAAATGCTTCTTACCAGCAGCGAACAGCTTTGTTCTACAACAAAAGGGTGAAGAAGTGCGACCTAAAAGAAGGAGATTATGTGCTGAAGAAAGTCATTCAAAAGCATAATAAGCTGGAGGCAAACTGGCATGGACCATACCGAGTTACAGAAGTTGTTCGACCAGGAACTTACCGAATAGCAACTCTAGAAGGGGAGGAGTTTAAAAATGCATGGAACGCAGAGCACCTGCGCAAATATTATCAGTGATGAATAAAATAAAGATATTCTGCCGAATTCTTTCTTTTTATTGAAAGTTTTTCGGGGAATACTAGTGCTACACACTACTCGACAAAGCTCAAGCTCAGGCTACTCAAATTTTTTCTCGAAAATGCCAACTAAGGTTGGTCGAGAAACCTATATTCCTCCGGGAAGTAAAGCTACCAATATTCCTCCGGGAAGTAAAGCTACCAATATTCCTCCGGGAAGTAAAGCTACCTGTATTCCTCCGGGAAGTAAAGCTACTTGTATTCCTCCGGGAAGAAAAAATTTTGTATTCCTCCGGAAAGAAAAACTTATATTCCTACTAGAAATAAAATTGTGTTTCTCGAGAAGTAAATATATTCTCAAAAATGCCAACTTGAGTTGGTCGGAAAGTAAAATTATTTCAAAAAGACTAACTATGGCTGGTCGGGTATAAAAACCCACCAATTGTAGTTGGTCGATAAGGAAAATTTACCGACCTTGGTTGGTCGAAAACATTTAAGAGAAAAATCTACTAACTATGGCTGGTCGGGATAAAAACCCACTAACTGTAGTTGGTCGACATGGATACTTTAACGACCTTGGTTGGTTGGAAGCATTTTAAACATTTCTTGATACTCGTTACTTTATTGCTAAGTTGGTCGAGAAACAAAACTTTATTATTAAATGATCGAGCAACATTTTTTATACTCGTAATTATTACTAAGTTGGTCGAGAAACAAAATGTTGTTTTTGCCAAATGACTATCACAAGTTCAAACTACACAATATTGTTATCTTTTTATCAGATATGCATGCACAAATATAAAGTGTTATAAGACAATAGCGAATAGAAATGAAAATCTTTCATTAAATCCAAAACAAATTACATTGATAATGAAATGAAAGTTACATTGATATATATACTAACAATTACATCAAAATTCCTACTCTACTGGTTTTTTCCCTTCTGCTTTTGACACAGGTTCCTCGCCAGCAGGCGGATCATTTAAAGCCAGAGGAGAATTTATGAAGTTGAGATCCTTTAACATCCTGACATTCATCACGGATGGTCGATCTAGAAGATGCTCGGGATGAGATACTTCAATAATTGAATGGAGATTGTAGTCATCGAGATACTTGGAAATCAAGCTCCGAGGAATGGCCCGAGCAGGGATCCAACTCATGTCTAGTTTGTATGGTGGCACAGGTAAGTCGAACAGCCCGAGATCATGGTAGTCCCACAGGTAATGACCCTGTTCAAGTTGCAGCACACCTAAGACATTCAACCAGCCTTACTTGTAGCCCTCATTATTGGCATTCTGGATACGATCGTCCAAGTGAAAGAGAGCTTCGTTGTATCCAGCCATCCAGAACTCCATGGGCTGTTTGTGAAACTAATATGTTAATCTGTCCAACTGCTCATGGAGATTTTTAACGAAGAGCTCTTTATTCTCCAGGGAAGATTTCTCCTCAAAGAGCTGCTCTTCCAAGTCCCTGATCTTCTTTGACATTTCACCCAACGCCTGGTTCTTCGCCATTAACTGGAAGGCATGGTTCTCTAGGGCAGACTGAGTCCATTGTTCCTCGACAGGAATCCGATCTGCTCTTGTTCGTCCCCGAGGTGCTCTTGATCATCCCCGAGAAGATGTGGAAGGACCAGACCTCTTCAAGGTTTCCAACTCGTCCCTCAAGTTGGCGTTCTCAACCTCTAAGAACGGGAATCCCTCATCGGCCACTAGGATTAAGGCTTTTGAAGAAGAGGCTGCAGACTTCAACTGTGATAGCTCTTTCTGCAAGTTGTTGTTCTCTTGCTCTAGCAACTCGGTAATTTGTCTGCATTCCTCGACCTCACCCCTCAGAGTTCTCTCCCTCACCTCGTAGCCAAAAAACCGCTTCTCGTACCCCTTGTCAGCATTGATTTGCTAGTACTTCTTCTCGTACCCCTCATGCAACAGGGCAGTGGATTCTTTGTATTGAAGATGAAGGTCTTTGAGGGTGACTTGGAGATCCTCGATCATATCATAATAGGCCACATTATTGGCCACCGCTCGATCAAGCAGACACTTCAGATATTGATATGCTTCCACTACCTGTTCTGAAGCATCTTGGCCGAGGATGTCTACAACTTGTGCTACACTCAGGTCTGTGTGACCAGCTTTAAAGTATTCATTACATTATCGCATCAGCTTTGTATCATGGGCAGATAACAACTCCATCCTGGCCAGAAACTAACAGAGAAAGAAAAAGCAGTAATCAATAAGAGTCAAGACAGAGTATGAATAGAATATAGACAACAATATGCAAAAAAGTCCAAGTTTTATTAGATCATAAAGTTCAGAGTTACATATGCTGGGTTACAATTAAAAAAAGAAAAATGTAAAGATAAACCCGAACAACTCTACACCTTTTCCTTGTCTCCCAAAACCTTCTCAGGAGGCTGGGACGAGGAAGTAGGTTGCTTGGGGGGAATGGATAGTTGCTCGGGGAGCACTGGCAGTTGTTCGGAGGACGTAATAATCTGCTGAAGTTCCTCGGCAGCAGGCTGAATGGCTGGGGGATGATCTCCCATCACCATAGAAGACTCTTCTGAGGCAGCTTCGTCCTCTTCAAGATCTTCTGGGGTGGGAGCACTACACCAAAAATGCTAATCTGGCACGCTTGAACAAGGAGAATCTAGCACGGTTTATAACTGTGCCAGATTCTGGCACGGCTTATTCCCAATCTGGCACTAATTAAAACAGTGCCAAAATCTGGGACGGTTGAAAACAGTACCAAAAGAGTGCCAAAATTTAAGTCTAAAAAAATTCTAAAATTAATTTCAATTTTCAATTTTAGAGCCAACACTTTTCTCCCCGCTCTCTCTCTCTACCAAAAGCTCTCTACCGAATCCCTCTTTCTTTACCTAGGTTCCAACCCGTCGTCCTCTCTTTGAGAGTAATCCCATATAATTTTGGGATTATTTCTTCTATTGTGTTGATATCGTGGGTTAACGAAGCTAGGGTTTTTGTGGTATATGAGTTGGAGGGTGGCATTCATGGATTCTCCATGTACTGTGTCGGTGATACATGAGACGAATTCCTAATCTTTGTTGTGAATTCTTCGGTGACACATGGCATCAGTATGAACTAAATGCCATAATCTCACATCGTGAACTCCTCTACTCCCCTTCTTCTTTTTTGTGTCTCAGATCCATCAATCACCACCAATGGAATCACCAACCCCACCGTTCAATCACGAAGGTATCTGAAACTCGTAATGGTATATTATCACTTTCTCTCTAATATGATTTTGATTGTTGGGTTTAATTGTCTGATATCGCGTTATGTTCATATATCTTGTTTATATTAGGGTAATATTAATGTCTTTTGTTCATATTGGATATGTATATGTGGTTTATATTTGGGTTTTTTGTCCGATTTCTGATTTTTCAATTTAATGTCCGAATGTATGATTTTTGGATTTTATTAACACACATAGAAACTACACCATTTCATTTTTTAAGGAAGAACCATAAGGTAATTAAGAACTTTACCTGTATGGGATTTATCTCATTTCTCTAATTCGCGCGTGTGTGAGTGGGGAAGGGGGGAGGGGACGAGGCAGGGGGCGTGTGTATGCATGTGTATGTGTGCACGTGTTTGCGTGTAAGCATATATGCATATGCATATGAATATATGCCAGTGCATATATGCAGTGCGCATGTGTGCATGTTTGTGTGCGCGTGTGCGTATGTGAGTGGGGAAGGGGGAGGGGACGGGCAGGGGTGCGTGTGTGCATGTTCGTGTGTGTGTTTGTGTCTGCGTGTGTGAGTGGGGAAGGGGGGATGGGATGGGGCAGGTATGCATATATGCAGTGCATATAGGCATATGCATATATGTAGTGCGAGTGTGTGCGTGTGTGCGTGCATGTGTTTGTGTGCGCGTGTGTGAGTGGGAAAGGGGGGAGGGGATGGGCAGGGGGCGCGTGTGTTTGTGTCCACGTGTGTGCGTGTGTGAGTGGGGAAGGGGGGAGGGGACGGGCAGGGGGCGCGTGTGTGCATGTGTGTGCGCGTGTGTTTGTGTGCACGTGTGTGCGTGTGAGTGGGGAAGGGGGGAGGGGACGGGGCATGGGGCGTGTGTGTGCATGTGTATGTGTGCGCGTGTTTGCATGTATGCATATATGCAGTGCATATATGTCAGTGCATATATACAGTGCGCGTGTGTGAATGTTTGTGTGTGTGTTTGTGTGCGCGTGTGTGAGGAGGGAAGGGGGGAGGGGACGGGCAGGGGGTGCATGTGTGCGTGTGTGCGTGTTTGTGTGTGTCTGTGTCCGCGTGTGCGAGTGGGGAAGGGGGGAGTGGATGGGGCAGGTATGCATATATGCAGTGCATATATGCATATGCATATTCATATGCATATATGTAGTGCGAGTGTGTGCGTGCATGTGTTTGTGTGCGCGTGTGGGAGGTGTGGGTGTGTGAGTGGGGAAGGGGGGATGGGACAGGGCAGGTATGCATATATACAGTGCATATATACATATGCATATATGCAGTGTGCGTGTGTGCATGTGCGCGTGTGTGAGTGGGAAAGGGGGGAGGAGACGGGCAGGGGGCGCGTGTGTGCGTGTTTGTGTGTATGCGTGTGTGAGTGAGTGGGGAAGGGAGAGGGGACGGGAAGGGGAAGCACGTGTGTGTGTGTGTGCACGCATGTGTGCGTGTGTGAGTGTGGAAGATGGGAGGGGACGGGGCAGGTTTGCATATATGCAATTTGCAGCGTGTGCGAGTGGGGAAGGGGGGAGGGGACATGGCAGGTACGCATATATGCAATCTGCATATATGCATCTGCATATATGTAGTGCGAGTGTGTGCGCGTATGCGTGTGTGTGTGCGTGAGTTTGTGTGCGCGTGTGTGAGTGGGAAAGAGGGGAGGGGACGGGCAGGGGGCGCGCGTGTGCGTGTTTGTGTGTGCGCATCAAACCGTGGGGCAACCATTGAGAAAACATAGTAGCTCTATAATAGTACATAGAAGCAGTTATGTTATTCAATCCAAGACCTGTCTAATTTGAGACAAATGCGCATCAAAAAAAGAAAAGTTAAAGTGTTGCATGGATATAAATTTTCATGGACAAAGTGTAATTTACCTGCATATATATGCATATGCATATATATGAATGCATATATATGCAATCTGCATGCATATGCAGTCATATATATGCATATAATATATATACAGTCATATATATGCATATATGCTATATATGCATGCAGATTGCATATATATGCATATATGCTATATATGCAGTCATATATATGCATATATGCAGTCATATATATGCATATGACTGCATATATATGCATCATATATATGCAGTCATATATATATGCAGTCATGCATATATATGCATATGCATATATATGTATGACTGCATATATATGCAGCATATATAAGGGGTGTAAATGCCAAATAAAAAGAGAGGGAGACAGCTCGGAATGAGGGTCAATTTATCTGTCCGATCAAGCGCTGCAACTCCTTTTTGCTTCTTGGGGAGTGGGATCCCGGCTCGTTGCTGCCTACCTTGATTCATGGGGCAGGGGGCCTCGAGGGATGTTTGATTATCCACAAATTGCATATATATATGCATATGCATATATATGCACTGTGTGTGCAGTGTGGAGGCAGTGTCTGCATATATATGCATTGTGGAGGCCGCAAATTGCATATATATGCAATGAGCATATATATGCATATGCCGCAAATTGAATATATATGCATATGCATATGCATATGCATATGCATATATATGCTCATTGCATATATACTGCATTAAACTGCATATATATGCACTGCATATATATGCAGATTGCATATATATGACTGCATATATATGCATATGCATATATATGCACTGCATATATATATATGTATATGCATATATATGCAGTGTGGAGGCCACAAATTGCATAATAAATTGCATATATTGTATATGAATATGTATATATATGAAGTGTGGAGGCCGCAAATTGCATATATTTCATATATATGCACTGCATATATATGCATATTGCAATGGTTACTGATTTCCAATCTAAGGTACGGTGCATATGCATATATATGCAATCTGCATATATATATATATACACTGCATATATATGAAGATTGCATATATATGCACTCACATGTAGCAATACAGTAAGTGAGGGGTTTAATACCTTGCAAGTGAGGGTCCATGTTGTCACGAATGGTGATTTATGTTTTTGTCACTGATCACTCAGTATCCTTCATAGTAAAAGATGATCGATTATGGTGGTGCGCTTGCTGTGTTTAAAGAGAGACTTAAAAGCATTGATTCGACTTTGACCTCCGAATGCATTCAAAAATCAAATTTAGAAAATTTAGGACCATTAACATTTCAAATATAAGAGTTGATTTAATAATGATAATCTTATTTGCTCCTTTAATCAAAACAAAGACTAATTTAAAAAAAAAGACTAATTTTAATCAAAACAAAGACTAATTTTTGGTGTTGCTCCTTTAATCAAAACAAAGACTAATTGTAAAATCCATATAAAGATTTTGAAGCAAAATAAAAATCCACCAATAAAACCATTATAGCTAGGTGTATCATATGTATTCATACTACAAAAACACACGTGTGGGGGTGTGTGTGTGCACGTGTGCATGCGTGTGTAAGAGGGTGAGGGTGAGGGTGTAGGTGTAAGAGAGAAATACTACCTGAAGGCGGAGACGGAGTTGGCGGGGACGGAAGGTGGCAGCTGGTCCATAACCAAATCATCTGGCACATCAATTCCCCATGTAGCAAGTAGTTTTTGCTCAATTGGGGGAACCACTTCTTCAACAGCCTTCATGAGATCTGCTGCAACTTCAGTAGCCTCAATTCCAGCAACGCCAGTACAAAAATCCTGTATTTTATTGAGGCAAATGAATTTCAAGTTACAAAATTTGTACAGATAGGTTACTGTATTAGATCAAGTTCACTCAAAATTATCCTCAGTAACTATTTGTAGATACTTCCTTGATATTTTTTTGCATTTTCATTTTAGTTGATTGTCTTTATTTTTCTTAAGTGGATCATGACCTAAACATAACAAATATAACTTAGAAATTGCCTAAGATTTAGAGATTCATGGAAAAAGAAAATAAATAACAAAAGTAAGTTAATTTGAAATGGTAACTAAACACCTCACCAGTTGATGTAGGGAATTTAATTGATCTCTCGCTACAAAAATCAACCATATCAGTGGTGATAAAGAGGATCCTTGCTATTGGGGCAGCTGCTGTTGAATGTTTTATTCGTACCACCCACGTGACGGACCGTCACTATCAATCTCAACTTCCCATTAACAGTTTCAGTTCATTCGGGCCCAAAAATCACTGCAGATTTCTGCAAAAAAAACATCTGGTATTTAGTTCTGGAGCATTATCAAGCTTCGGATCAGGTTTGAAACAAAAAAATACCAATTCAAAAAAAAAATCCAATAATTTTGAGAACATGATAATTACTAAATGCTCATGCTCGTGTGTAGTAATTCCAAGCTTCCCAAAGTAATTACATAAAACCATACATATAAGAAAATGTTAAGAACATAATTGCCTTTATAATGGATGGTTCGTGTTTTTATAAAACCGGAACAAATGAATATCGATCCACGTTGTCTATTTTAATAAAATAAAAGGAAAATTTACATCTATAGCAGGAGTTGTCTGACCCGAGATGCTGGCAGAAGTTATCGTTCCCTGATAGGTGCAAAACATTGGAAATATAGTCAAAAGAAAATAAGAATAAATAATGCATACAAAATTTAATCGAAGGAAAATAAGAACAATATCATAAATGAGTGAACAAAGAATCGAATCAGGTGGGGAAAATATTTTTCTTTCTCTTTCCCCTTTCCGCTAAACATACGATGCTCATGACTCACGATACCCGTGTTTAGAATCCAGAATACGAAAGAAACAACATTATACAGTTCTAGAAACATATGTTCTCATAATTGGTTATATCATCGATGTCCATTAAGATTCCGGCTCTGCGTAATTAGAACGAAATGTCTTAAAATCAAAACCAAACCAAACAAATTCAAAATAAATGCCATAATTATTATGTACATATTTCAAAAGAGAAATTTAGAATTAAACCTAAACCTAAAAATATTGGGAGAGAATGAAAAATCATATAAATCGAGTTTTATATACACCGAGTGGTAATTTTCTATGCATCACACGGGTAATTTTATTTGGAGCCCCCAACTGTATATAAACCCACACGTATGGGCTAAGACCCACTTATATCACCCCATTAAACGGGGGGTGCAAAAAAATAGCCATAATCTACTGCATTAAGACAAAAACCTTCAGACAACAATTATCATCAAATCCCTTCTCAACTATCACATTAAGAAAACCTAGTTTCTTGGCTGGCAGTAAAATTAATGGAAAGAGCAACTACGGAGATTTCTACTAAGATTTAGCCATGGAGATTTCTACTAAGATTTTAATGGAAAGAGCAACTATGGAGATTTCTACTAAGATTTCTACTACAATTAATGGAAAGAGCAACAATTATCATCAAATCCCTTCCAAAATTAAGAAAAACTAGTTTCGTGTTATCAGCTAACCACTAAGATTTAGCCATATAGGGCACTACTACTGGCCACATTGAATACCCAGAACCATTCTCAAAAATAGGGAAATAGAAAAAAGGAGTATACCTGCAAAAGGAAAAATAGATCTACAAAAAAAGAGGAGTATACCTGCAAAAGGAAAAATAAATAACAAATAAAAAAAATGATAAAACAAAAATAAATATATTTTAACCTAAACCAAATCATTAAATCCCAAATCATTAGATGAACAAACTTGGATAATACAAAAAAATCATCAATAGATTTTAATCTTCCCTGGAGCGTTAGGTTCGTGGATTGAGAGTGACATATGAGAGAGAAAGGGAGTGGAGCGTGCGTGTGTTTTTCTTTGTGTGCGTGTGTGTGTATTTATATGTGTGTGTGTGTGTGTGTGTGTGTATGATTATGTGTGCGTCTGTGTGTTCATGTGTGTGAGTGGGGAAGGGGGAGGGGGAGGCGGGTTTACCAAGGGTGGGAGGGGGCTCCGTCCGGCGCCGGAGCCATAGCCGGATTGCCCTGTGTGCGTGTGGGTTTGGGGGGTTTGGAGCGAGATAATGAGGGAGAGATGTGAGGAAAACGGGGGTGGGATTGGGAGGTTTCGAGCGAGAGAATGAGGGAGCGAGGTGAGGGTGTGCGTGTGTAAGAATGTGAGGGAGAGAGGGTTACTAAAGTGCCCTCATTTTTTAATTGAATTGTAATATTTGTGGGTAAAAAAGGGGGGGGGGAACCCAAATTAGTGAGGGTAGATTTGTAAAAAGGAATGTGAAGTGATCTAAACCATTAAAATGTGTAAAAATATGTGAGTGGGTGGCAAAGATCTAGACCGTTAAATGTGTAGACAATTCAAAAATTCCTTAACTTATATATATATATATATATATATATATATATATATATATATATATATATATATATATATATTAAATCAGTTGGTATACACACAACCTAATTATCATATTTCATACATAGTATTGTTCTCTCGATTACTCCCCATACTATCAAATTCTGATTATTCTCACTATCGTGTTAATCGAGTATTGCTCTCCACTATAAGGGCCCTAGTTACCCCCTTAAGTAAAATTCAGTAGCTAGCTATATCATACACTATTGGTCTATAACGTAATTTCATTTAAATTCCCCGTAACTCATTCTCCTTCTCTCGAATTAATTACGCCTTAATTTAAGTATATTAAAACTCACCTTAATCCCCTCATTAAGACTAAGTCATAATCCCCTCACAAGCCTACTGTAATATAATAAATCTCTCATTATATTTTAACAAAGTCCAAAAAAAATTCCCCAACAAAATTATTGGAGTTCTAGGCTTAAAAAGGAAAATTTCACATTTTCTGGGAAACCGAATTGATTCGCCAGGGGGCCAAATCGATTCTCTTCCCGAGTTGATTCACCTCTGGACTGAATTGATACGAAATTACACAAATCATCTTCTTCCTCAATACGCAAGTGCATTTTTCACCATTTTTCTTATTCTCCTCTTCGTGATTCTTTATCAAATTAATAGCCAACATTCCCAAACCTCATATACATGTATTAGGATGGATTTTAACATAAAAAAATACATTAAAACCTTATGATTCCCACTGAAGAATAGATCAATATCATGTTTTCATCAAAAACCATAGGTTTTATGTTCTTCCACCAATTTTCATCAAAAACCCAGATTAAATTCATTTTGATTATCACACACCCTCTGATTTCTTATCCTCTACAGATGTTAAATCAAACTACATACAATTCCTACCCAGAACCTTAGTTTTAATTATTCTTTTCTTTCAATAATGTGACTTTAATCAATATTTTTCAAAACACTAACAACATGGACATTATAACTTTAAAAGAAACTATAAATAAACACTTTACTTGTGTTAGATGATTTGATTTCATGGTTTTGATGTTGTACGGTGTTCCTTCTCTTTTAATCCTCAGTCCAATATTGATAATGGTGCAAGATCACACTCCAATTCCTCAAACACTCTCTTAGGCTTCACAAATGGTTTCTCTTCATCTCTAATGGCTTCTCCGAGTTTTCTAACCTCTAAACCCAATCATTTACCATATATATATTGATAAAGATGTTATAAATTCGTAGGTATCTTAACCCTTGGTTACTAAATGACTAAAATGCCCTCATACGATGTCGATTTAGTCTAGAATTGCCCCGAGACCCAATTAACACCCCCGAGTATACTATTTTGACTATTTTGTCCCTTTCGGAGTCATCTGTGACCTCAAAATCATCATCTAAATCACTCTAAACAATTATCCTATCTTGGCCTCAATTCAGTCTACACGTGACTCCTGGTTGAGATAAATCCATTTACGCCAATCTCACGCGCTATGACGCATTAAAATTTCTATAAATTATTTACTATTCACTTAGTAAATTTAACACATAATATTAATCATTATCTCTCTTTCTCGATTACATTTAATAACTACATTTTTATTGAATTCAATTAAATTACTTTACTCGCGTAATTTAAAATAAAATGAATAATTTACCGAATTAATTAAATTCAAAATACACAGAAATACGGGGATTACAAATGGCTGTTGATAATCATATGTGAATGACCTTTACCTTTATTAATGGTTCACCTTCCTGATGTTAGTCGGCCAGGTGACTGATTAAGTATCTCTGGGGCCGACTGAATATCTTTGAGGTCGACCAGTTATATAAGAAGGTTAGAGATGTACATTTATGAGGATAGGTGTCGCCATTTAATTAGTCCACATGGATGGATCATTTAACCCACAACAAAAGCCCCCAATGCTCCATGCTTGATGATTTATTAAAAGAATTTAGTATTTATTGTAAAAAGTAGCTCAATGCCCAGATATAGTGATGGTCGGCAACCAATCTCCAATACATGTAATTTTTTCTGCCAATATCTTAGTGTGGTGGAATTTTTATAAATAAGTTAAAAAATAGTGAATAGCCAAAGGGTACGCTGGTCTCTCTACCATTTTGAGATATGTGCATCCATTAGGAGTTCAATCACTAGTTTAGTGAATCTTTTTAATTCCAAGCTTCGAGGTGACTCTATTGCATATATAAAAGGATGAAGTTTCCCCCCTTTTCTCTTTACCTTAAACCTTCAAACTCAATATGTTTCTTCTTGCCTTCAAGCTTCTTTATTGTTCTTTGCAAACCTTCTGCTATTTTTAGAGAACTTTGCAAGATTGCCTTATTTTCTACCCCCTTCTTTTATGTTGTTACTTTGAAAAAATAGTGTATATTATTAATGAGAGTTCTTTAGAAGAATTTAGAGAAAAATAGAAAATCCTCAATTAGATATCCTTGGATATAATAGATGGACTTATAAATGTCCTATCCTTTGACGAGGCTCACTGAATTCCCACCCTATTTTTAGCTGAGGAATAACTTTCCCCCAAATAAGTTATTTATTGAACTCTTCCAGTACTTTGATGTGGTCCCTACTAGAGTATCCCTCAATATGTGGAGAGTTATGAATGGTGTTCACCGTTTGAATGAACTACATGGGACACATATAGGGATCACTGAGTTTACGTAATGCTATAAATGGGGAACTACTGGAGACAATACCTACTACTTGAAGACTAGACAAGCTAATAGGGCTTTAGTGGTTAACATGTCTGTTTCTAATACAGATTACTGGGATTATAGAGTTGTAGTCAAGAACTAGCAGCATGCCCCCCTTTCTGAGAGGGTGGAATACATTGGTCCCGAATTCCCCCAGGAAGGGCATGGCATAGGTCGGACAACATTTTGAATTTATTTTTCCTTTATGCCTGCTAACTGTTTGATAATATGCCGATTAACAATTTTTACTTGTTTTTTTAGAGGAAAGTAAAAAGAAGTGCCCCTATAATTCTAAAGTAAATTTTGAGCAGTTGAAATTCTTGTGGTCAATTGACCAAAGAATAGGGGAATAGCACCATAGATCGGCTTCAGTGTTGTTGGAGTATAGGAGCTCCATCACTTCCTTTATTTCCCGACCAATGGAAGTTATAGCCGAGGCTCTAATCAATCTAAAGGAAGAGTATGTTTCTTCTTCATCTACGGAAGAATCTTTTGGGGTGGAAAGATAATTGTCTATTGGAGTTACTTCTTCCTCCTTTGATTCAATTGATATCAACACCATCCAAATTTTACCTAATGCAAACATGGGAAAGAGAAGAATCCCCAATTTGATGGTTGTCTTTCCATCTCCCCCACTCAGGAAGTCTAATGTCGGTGATAAGAGGCTAGTGGTTATCATTATTCATGAGGCAAAAACCACCGAATATAAGTTTAATAGATTAGCGAAGATTCCTTCTCCTTAGTAGGATTTGGCCTAAAACACTTCAGCCGACCAAATTATGACGAATTCTGCCTCTGTAGCACTGAACCTGGTCTAGCAAGGGGGTTGATCCACTCTTAGGTTCATCCTGCTGACAGGTTCTTAGTAGCCCCTTTGTCAAGAGCTCGTTTGTTGGAGATGGATAATCAAAATTTAGCACTAGTAAAATTCTTAACCAATTCCTTTTAATGATTTCCATTTTCAATCTTATATCTGATACTTACACCGTTATTGGACTATTTTGTAGTTCTTGATCAACTATGACCAATTATTGATAAGGGATGACATGTTGAGGTCATCCTCGACTGATGTAGAAAAATCCTTTAAAGTCTTGAATGATTCCTTAGCTACTAGTAAAGAGGCTCGTGAGAGAGAGAGAAAGGATTGGGAGGACATGTTAAGTGAGGACGATAAAAAAGTAAAGACAGCAGAGTTGATGGCTATCAACTCGGCTATGGAGGCTGCTACTGAGAAGAAAATATTTTTAGAGGTAAAGGCACAAAGTTAGAAAGACAAGGAGGATGCTTTCAACAGAGGCTGGGATAAAACCTTTGTTATTATCTCTATGTAGATATAGTACTGAAAAAGGTGTCCTATAGGGACGATTGGACCACTGCTCTAAAGGAGGTCGACATTACTACCGACTCTGAGTTATTTTTAAAACTTGATCCTGGCACCCCCTCCCAATCTGGAATAGGAAGTTGATGACAAGGAGGGAACATGTGAATCTTCCTTTGTACCTATAACTAAAGTCGATTTTATCCCTCCAGAAGTACTAGCAAATGACACCGAGAAGGTGTAATTTTCTTTAAGTCTAATGGGCAGTTCTGTATATTTGTATTTCTTTTCATCTGGTATTTGATTTTCTCTTTTTTTATTTTAGTTGTAACGAATAATCAATTGTAACACCTTCTTTTTATAATGAATGAAATTTTGGACTTGTCTAGCTCCCTAGTTTAATATTTAACTGTACTTGTTTGCCATTCTTGCTAGACTATTATTCTTATACTCGTGTTTCTCAGTTTAATTATAGGAAAACTGCAATCATCTCTACTAATATCAATCTACTGAAACATAATATGAGGATTTTGGGTGTTGGGCATGTAAGCCTGACTAATGCCAAACTAGAAGGGATGCCCGGTGAGGATATTTCTGCTCAAGTTAAAGAGGATAATGTTCATTTGTGTGATCTCTTTGATAGGGATGTGGACTATAATGCAACCTACTATTAAATTATTGAGAAACTGCATAATGATCACAACCTTTCCCTAGATCTACTTCATTTTAATTATGAAGCTAAGTATAAGGAATTGAGTGCTGGATGGGGTTTTGACAAAAAGATTCAGGATATCACCTCGACCTTCAGGAGGAAGGAATTTTTACTAAACAGAGAAGTGGATAGTTCTTAAGAACCAACCTCCTGAAGAAATAATATAATAACCTCGAGAATGAGTTGTGCAGTTTGAAGAAAACGGTTGAGGTTGTCCCAAGCGAGTGTGCGTCATTTTTAGATATTTAGAATGCTAGGTTAATAAAGGCGATATATAAATTGAAGAATACTAAGTCTGTATAGTCTTCCAAATAATTGGTAGTCTCTCGGCCAATGATTGATGAAAAGAAGACTAGGAAAACCTTAGTCTACCAAGCAGCCTTGCTTAAGAGTAATAATGTAATCTTTACAAAATTGATGAGCAAAGTTGATCGGCTAACCTTACACTTCACCAACCAACCGAGGGTAGTATGGATAGATGGCTATAATGCAACTCAGCTCACCTTAATGATGAATTTTAACAAGCTCATCATGAGGGACACAAGTGGGGCTGGTTGAATGACTTAGCAATTATGAAGGTTCCCCAATCCAACGAAATATGACATTGTCATGACCAGGGTATGTTTTACTACCCAAATCCTCCTTTTAAAATTGATGTCAGTTGGATCCCAACTCACGCCATTCTTCAGAGTTTGGTTAAAAATTACTTGAGAGATTTCAATATGCGGGATGAGGATACTTATGTTCATCCCTGATATTTATTAACCGGACCAAGTTCAAGTGGATAAGAAAGACTAAGCGACTTGGCATCTACCGTCCTTCCATCAGCACTGCATATTCCTCCTAATAGGATGAAGAAGGTTGAAGGAAAATGTGTTGCAGAATGATTTTTAGTCTTTCTCTTTGTAATTTCTGTTTTGAATTTTATCTTTATAAATCTTATTAGAATAAATGGACATATGTTTATGCATGTTTGCCTTTTACGTGTTTGAACTTCAACAAATTAAACCTTCTGATTGTGTGGTCGGCTAGTGGCCGACTAACTGCATGTATGTTTTGTGTGTTGTCATGTTCGAACTTGAGTTAGTGATCCTTAGGTTCTACTAATGCATTTAAAATTATCAAAAATGATTATTTTTAAAACTAAGTGTTTGCATTACTTATCACCTGATGATGCGAGAATTCATATATATATATATATAATTCCCAACCATCATATCAACTATAAAAGTGTAAATAAAGCAAGTTAAAAAAAAAAGAAATGAACAAGATAGAGAGTGGATCGACTATAAAAATGAGCCCACATCCATTTTTGTTGCCCTACTCTCATTATGTATGTTCAATAATACAAGGTTATGGGGCCATTAGATTCGTACAATAGAAATAGAAAGGAGAATATATGAATGTAGTACACCTGGGCAGCCTATGATGCGGCCTGTAGAGGATATCTCTGAATGGTTTTGGCTAGTTAAGCATCCAATGTGGTAACTTGTAGAGAGAGGTAGGGTAGAGACTTTAGCAGGACTTCATCGCTAGATTCTTCCTAGTATTTTTGAGGTGAGCACTTCTATTTATAAAAATCAAAAGGAGGTATCACAAGCACAAAGCACATGACAAGTGGATAAGTTATACGATCGAGAATCTTTTTAGAATTAGGACAGCTTTCAAATGAACATGTTGTTTTTACATGGTAGGATATTCATTATGCTAGTAGAGGTTGGTCATGGCCTGTCTGTTCTTAGGCAGCAAACGGTGTTAAATATTGGTCGCGGCCTGTCTAAGGCCAAGCAGCGACCTTTTGGATAGACTTCGCAGTCAGTGCTAGTGTTGGTAATATCACTAATGGTGACCAAGTGTTTGAAGAATGCCTTATGATTGTCCTGAATTTAACTTGGCCAGGAAAAACTTCTCATTCTTGAGTTTAGGTCATACGGGAAGTTTTAGGCATTTCTTGTTCATGACTTGTTAAAGACAAAATCATATATGAAATTTATGTTGAGAACTCTCATTTTTTACTTATTAAAGATGAAGTCATACAAAAAGGTTATGTTTTTATTTTTGAAGTAATTCTCTGATGTTTTTTATGAGTATTATCATCCACTACCTAAAAAATATACAAAATGAAGTGTAAGTGACAGGAAATCACATTTTATTGAAATGAAGTTATCAAATGAATTACTGGTACTACTTTCAGAGATGCTCGACATTCCAAGGATTCTTAAATTATTCCCCTTCAAACATCAATCAAAGATAAGTTCCTGGTCGGACAACTACCTTGATGCGATAGGGACGATATTAGTTTGGTTCTAACTTATTTCCTTTTAGGATCACTTTTTTTAGGACATAATCTCCTTCCTTTAAGTTGGATGTCTTGACCCTTATGTTATAGAATCGGGCAACTCGTTGTTGATAAGTAGCTATACGAAATGCAGCGTCCTCCGTCACTTCTTCTATTAAGTATAGATCCAACCTTCTAAAAAAATCACTCTTCGGGGAATCAAAGTTTAACACTCTGTGAGAAGGAAGACCTACTTCGATGTGCACCATTGATTCAATTCTAAAGCCAAGCATATAAGGGTATCAATAGTAGCCATTCTCAACGTGGTTCTATATGCCAAAAGAATGATGTGTAACTTATTTAACCAATTACCTTTGACATCGTCCATTCTCTTTTTCAGTCTATTCAATAGCATTTTATTGGTCACCTTCGTTTCGCCATTGCACTAGGATGCTATAGAGCATCATGAAGCTTCTAGATCTTGGATAGAAAACAGTACTCCTCAAACTCTTAGTTGTCAATTTCTGTGTCATGATCTGTGATAAAGGCGTATATCATCCCATATCTAAAGTTGGTGTACTTATAAATAAATCGAAATACTCTTTCATATGGCATCTCAACCAATGGTTCAGCCTCTACCCATTTTGTAAACTAATCCATTGCAACTACCAAGTATTTGAACCTTCCTTTGGTTTTCGGCAGCAAGCAGACCAAGTCAATTCCCCATATAGAAAATGGCCAAGGGAAAGTTATTTGAGTGAAGGTAGCCCCCGGTCTTCTATGCAGTGCAACAAATTTTTGGCAGGTGTTACACTTCGTGGAAAACGAGAGGTAATCAACCTTCATTGTTGTCTAATAATACCCTTTCATTCCTATTCTTCTCACTAATGATCGACTAACGAAATGAGTGCCACTGGATCCTTCATGACCTCCTTAATCAAATCAGGCACTTCAATTGGATGTACACACCGATGTAGGGAGACAATATATCCTCTTTTATATAAGATGACCTAATCTAGCACATAACTGGCATCTTTGTACCTCAACTTCCTTGCTTTTTTTTATTGGCGAGCAATAAACCTTTCTCAATGTAATCTCGTACAAGATCCATCCACAAAGGTCCAAGTGCAAGTATTTCCACTGGAATGGTTCTTTTGAGTTATGTTCTCATCGTTGAGGCCAGTCGAGAAAGTTTAACTACTCGGGCACTCTATACCCTTGGTATCCTGATCATCTTGACTATTGAGAACTTAGAAATGACTTTGATAGCTTTGGAAAAATACTTGACCATAAGATCTCCTTTGATCCCGTATATTTGAATCATTTGATTGACAATTAGCTAGGAATCGTTATGTGCTATGACCTGCTCGACTCCCAAAGATAAGGCTAACTCTAACCCTGTGATTAATGATTCGTACTCTACCTCATTATTGGAGGCCTGAAATTGGAAATGAAATGCATACTCCAGATTTATATCATCTAAAGTTTTGACAAATAGCCAGACTCCATTACCAGTAGCACAGGAAGAGCCATCTACATATAGTTTCTAGATTGGGATATTAACATCAAAATCACCTTCCCACAACACTCCCTATTTCAACAACTTCTTGCCTTGTTCTTCTTGTTTTGGGGGTATCCCTTGCACAGTTGTTGTCTCAGGTTGGTCGGTAATTATTTCAGTTCTCTTTGGAATTGAGTTGTCTTCCAAAAAAGTTTCCTCAGCAAGCAAAATATGGTTATCCACAGTTTCCTAATATGCAAACTCAACAATAACTTACCTTTTCATGGATTTACTAGGTTCATAGAGAATTTAGTATTCTCCCAACTCTACAGCCCATGCCATTAATCTTACTGATGTAACACCCCGTATTTTTAATGATTTTTATAATTGAGCTAATTACAAATTAAATTGGGATTAATGAAATTATATTGGAATAATTAATCTGGGATAATGAATATTAGTTATCTAGATAAGGATTAATATTATTTTATGTTGAATATTACTTAGTGAATGGGTAATAATAATGATATGAAAAGATTATAATTATCGTGAGTGAAAAATACGACAGTTACATAATTTAGTTGGGACGCACATGTCCGTGGTGTCGGGACTCAATTTAAGAAAATAAAAAACGCAATTTACTTTTTAGTCATCCAAATGATCATCTCACTACAAGAAATAATATATATGCCAACGTTTTTTTAGGCGTTTTAATAAAACGTGGGCGTAGACATAATTTACGATGTTTATTTAAAAATGTTACTAAATTTACCGACGTTTTATCTAAACGCTAGGAATTAATGATGTTTAAATGTAAAAAGCCGTAAATTACCGACGTTTGTTATTAAACGCCACAAAAAAATAGACGTTTTTGAACAAAAATGTCGGGTACCATTTTCCCGCATTTTATTCCTACACGCAATATTCCAAACAAAACATGGGGCTCTAAAATTTTACCTATACTAGTTTCCCTCTAATATTCAATCTTATGATCTACAATTTTCATCAAATACGCCATCTAATGCTGTAGACAATCAAGCCATTAAATTGCAATGGAGACGATCAATCTCATTAGGTACAGAAATACTTTTTCACTTTGTTAATCGGAGCGCATCAATTACTATGAAATTATTGTATTAAATCTCATCAAGTAGTCGCAATCAAGATTGATAGTAGTTGCAATCAAGATGTTAGATTGTCTTACAATCTATCTCATTAGGTCGCAATAGGCAAATAGTTGATAGGGTTTTATTTGGAGACAATCAATCACATCAGGTCGCAATATCTGTAGAGTCCGTCCCCTCCAATTCCTTCCCATAATCAATCTCTCTAACACTCGTTTTGGTAGGGTTTTATTTGGAGCCAGGAGTAAAAGTAGACCTGAGCATTTGATTGGGCGATGGAAGATATAAGGGTATGGAGGTGGAAATTCGGGTCAACGGGTTGTGTTTCGGGCCGACACGACACGATAAGGTTTTTTCAGACACAAACACGACACGACACAACACGAATTCGTGTTTTTTTAGTTGACACGAACATGACCCGAATAGAAAATAACATGGCACAGCACGACATGAATACCAGAATTTCCTAAATTTCACACCTAAAACACACGATAACACAACACGACACGACTTCATGTAAAAAGTACACGACATATCGTGTCAATTTCGTGTCGTTCTATGTCATTTTTTCGTATCGTTTCTAAAATTGTCACCCCTAGTATGGATCTTCGTTTTGGTTAGTGATTTTTTACGCCTTTGATTTTCGTTTTCTGTTCAATCGCCACCTTTTCGTTATGATTCGAGATGGATTTTTCTAGTTTCTGATCTAATAATGTTTTTGTGATGTCTGTTTGTTTATTTAATTAATTAATTAAATGTTGGTTCTTGTAATTAATTAATCAAAAGTTGAAATGCTCTTAGAAAAATTTGCGATTACAGCAAAGTTGATAATATAAAAAAAACTTGGACACATAGTTCCAATGGTATTTTTATCATGTATATATAAGGTGGTTGATTTTGTTTATTTTATTTTTTCTTATAATATGAAATTGCAATTTCACATATAACAGTTCTTGCAATTTGGTATAGCTGATCGTATTTGGAAATTTGCAGTTCTTGGTATACCTGATTATATAGTAGTTCTTGCGATTTGTTCTTACAATTTGGTATAGCTGATCGTATAAGAATCGACAGGTATTTTTCATCTTATAAAAGTTCTTGTAACACTTAATATCTTGTAATAGTTCGTATCTTGCAAGACAAGAACCTAGCAGTTCTTGTAAATCCCCAATTTTATATAGCTGCTCGTAGTTTCGTGGTTGACTATTTTAGTTTACTCTTAGGTATGTTTATGCTCTTTTTTGTTCAGACTATGAAATTATTCACAAACAAAACATGTGTTGATATTATTTGGTTGCACAAATTGCATTTGACAATAATGTTAAATATTTAATAATAAAGTTAACTTTATTATTAAATATTTGAGTATGTATAAGTGTTTGTATATGTATAGATATTTTTGTGTTTCAATCTATCATGATTTTGGTTTCATGAAATTTGGGGTTTGGAACCCTAAATTTAAGATAAATTTCTTATTTGCATCTTGCTTCATAGTTCAAAATAAATTCATAACTGAACCAATCACCAATGGTATCCCCCCATTGGCAAATCCACAAATTTGTTTACCTATAATTGTTTAATATGTAAGTATGTTTTTCAATACTTATTTGAGTCATAATTGTTTACCTATAATCGTAAGATCTATGTTGCCAATAATGATTTCTCGCATTAATTTCAAATCTTTTTTTGTTTTTGTTTTCACTAGACCGAATATGCTGATGGATAAGGGTTGGATTAATCTAAAACATAGGGGTCATCCTTTATACGAGAAAGGAGCGGAGGAATTCCTTAAATTTGCCTCTGATAATAGACCAAATGCTGAAAGAATATTGTGTCCATGTAAGAAGTGCCGTAATATGATATTTGTGAAGAAAGATGATGTGGTGGAGCATATATTACTAAATGGATTTCTAGCGAGTTATACTTGTTAGAATTTTCACGGGGAATCTTCCTCATTTTTAGTTACCTCTTTCGAATCAGTTTTTGGTGATGAAATGCGAGAGATGATACACGATGCCTTTGGAATTCCTCCTTTAAACCCGCTTAACTTTATGGATGGTGATGAGGAGCATCAACATATGGGTGGGGGTCCCGATGAAGAAACTAAGAGATTCTTTAATCTGTTAAAAGAAGCTGAGCGAGAGTTATACCCGGATTTTAAGAAGTATTCTACACTCTCATTTATTGTACGACTATTGCATATAAAGTGCCTTGGTGGATGGAGCGACAAGACCTTTACAATGTTGCTTGAATTATTAAAAGATGCATTTCCCGAGGGTGAAACATTGCCAAAGTCTTTTTATAAAGCCCACAAGCTGATTGCAAACTTGGGGCTAGAGTATAAGAAAATACATACATGCCCTAACGATTGCATGTTGTATTGGAATGAGAAAGAACATGAGAGTAAATGTCGAAAGTGCCATACCCCAAGATATAAGAAATCAAAGGCTCAAGCACATGATGATCTTACAGTAAATTCATGCGAAGGTGGTAAGATACTTCCCTTTTATACCAAGACTCCAGAGGCCATATATGTCATCGAAGACAGCATCAGAAATGAGAAGGCGTGTCGAGGAACGTATTGATGATGGAAATGTACGACATCTCGCTGATTCTCTTGCTTAGAAAAGAATCGATGTAATTTATCCAAATTTTGCTGAGGACCCACGAAATATCAGGCTTGGAATATCCAGTGATGGATTTAACCCATTTAGGAGCTTGAGTATTATTCACAACACGTGGCCTATAATTGTGATAATATATAACTTGCTGCCATAGTTATGTATGAAGCAACCATATATGATATTGCCGATACTAATTGATGGTCCTCGCGGTGCCTGGTAATGACATTGATGTATATTTGTGCCTTTTAGTTGACGAGTTGAAGGAATTATGGGTTGGGGTGGATACTTATGATGCATCCTGTAATCAGATGTTTAAAGTGCGTGCATCATTGCTAGGGACAATAAGAGATTTTCCCGCATATGTAAATTTGTCAGGATGGAGAACTAAAGGTAAATTGGCATGTCCTTGTTGTCACAAATATACTTGCTCTTGTTGGTTGGAAAAGGGACATAAATAATACTACATGGACCATCGTCGATGTTTACCGGAAGGGCATAAATTTCGAACAGATAAATTCTCGTTTAATAGTAAAATTGAGTTGGATACAAAGCCCATTCGACTATCTGGAGCTGAAGTTTTTGATGAGGTAAGGGACATCAATAATATGTTTAGGAAGGATTCGGAGTCGGAAATTAAGAGGAAAAGGGATGATAATGAAGATGGTGAGAACCTCACATATAATTGGAAGAAACGAAGTTTATTTTTTGAGTTAGAATATTGGAGGACAATTTAATATGCCACAATCTTAATATAATGCATATCGAGAAGAATATATGTGATAATGTGATTTGGACGCTATTAGATGTTGATGGAAAGGGAAAGGATAATCCAAATTCTCGTCTTGATCTACAAAAAATGGGTATTCATAAGTCACTGCATCCTCAAAAATGGGCAAAAAACAAATATTATTTTCCACTAGCGTGTTTCACATTGGATAATAAAGGAAAATACATAGTTTGTAAAATATTGAAGGGGGTGAAAGTTCCAGATGGTTATGCTTCGAACATATCTCGTTGTGTCAACCTTAAGAAATGTATTATATCAGGAACCATATCTTAATGCAAGAGTTACTTCCTACTTCCCTAAGAAATGTTTTGCGTAAAAATGTGCTTGGGCTAGTAATTGAGTTTAGTAGCTTTTTTAGGAGTATATAGTCAAAAGTAATGAACGTAACTGATTTAGATCATGCTCAATCTCATATTGAGCTCACGCTTTGTCATCTTGAGAGGATCTTTCCGCCTTCATTTTTTGATGTCATGGAACATTGGGTTATTCATTTAGCAGAAGAGCTGAAGATTAGAGGACCACCACAATACCGATCAATTTACGCTATTGAGAGGTGTGGTATTAGTTGCGATTTTTTGTGTTCTTTTTGTCTTCTAATTGTAAGCATTTGTATTTCCTTCTAAAAATTAAAAATTTCCCCACGACAGATACTTGTTCACATTGAAGAATTATGTGAAGACCCGTAGTAATCCGGAAGGTTCAATTGCACAAGGATATTGGGTGGAAGAATGCTTGACGTTTTGTTCAAGGTACCTGCAGGATCTTGAGATGAAATGTAGCTGACCAATAAGGAATGACGAAGGCAATACTCTTAATAAAAAATGTGTTCGTAATGTTAGGAAAATTAATGGGATTTGTGCTTGATGACATTGCATATGTACAGGCACATCACCATGTGCTTGTCAACACAGATGAAATTGCTCCATTTCGAGAGTAAGTATCCTAATTAATTAATTTCTCCCATTTTTAATCATGTAAAACATAGTGTAATGGTTCATTTTAATGCAGGACTCACCGTGCGTCAATTAAGAGTAATTCTCGTCTTAGACCACATGACGTGGATTGCATTCATAATGAAACATTTCATTCATGATTTAAAGATCATGTAAGTATCTGTCGCGAATGTTGGATTGGTGATGGAGGTGGCAGATGATACCAAGGCAACCGTGAATGGGGTATCTCTCATGAATGTTGGATTGGTGAATGATGGACTGCATGGCTACCATTTTGTGAGTGGGGTCATTGAGCTATCTTTGTATTTTCAAGATGTTACTAACACCGAAGAGCTTGTGTAAGAATCTGGAATCTCAGCTACTTGCCTCACAGCCACTAGCTATACAAGAAAAGGCCACTCAAGATTATGATAAGATACACCACTTGTCCATTATCATACATGTGTTTTAGCCATTGTGAGACACTTGTATTTTTTATTTTTAAAGAACTAAGATTCTTAAAAATTAGAATTGATAGGTTGGACGTTTCCCATGTGTACAAATATAAAACATGTAGTTCATTCCATGATTGAGGTGAAACCAATACAATAAATCAGGCTCAAAAGTAGTAGTCACAATATGAATTGATTACATTCAAAACTTAACAGTACCACTACTTAATCATTGGATACTTAAAGTAAATAACTAAAATACTTAACTGTTCATCATCCTTTTATACTTAACTGTTCATTCGTTGTTGTTTAATGTATCATTTCAAATATTTTGAAAAACATAGTAAAAATATTTTCAAACCCCTCACATGAGGTTCTGTTTGTGATATGAGTCCCAATCACAGCTACATCCCCCAAATCTTTGACCAAATTAGTTGGATTCAATGTATGATTGTCTGTCATCTATAGTATCAAAGAAGTGGTGCATCTCATCATAATCTTAAGTGGCCTCTTCTTGTATAGCTAGTGGTTGTGAGGCAAGTAGCTGAGATTGTAGATTCTCACTATTATTATACTCTTGTTGAAACCACAATGAGTTAGAATTTAGGTTATTGCTATCCTTAACATCAATGTTGTAACCATCATTATCGCTATTAGCGTATGAGTAATGAGATCCAATTGGAAATTCTGTAAGGGTATTACAAGCATGTGGAGTGTTAAAAAGACCCAATGCAGAATTATGATTGGGTGGTGTTGTTGATGATATGTGGTGTTGGTGATGAAGCGAGATCTATATGTGATCGACGTGAAGTTCTTCCTAGGCTTGTAAGATTTGGTTAAGGAGTTGGTAGATGATACCAAGGCAACCGTGAACGGGGTATCTATCGCGAATGTTGGATTGGTGAATGATGGACTGCATGGCTACCATTTTATAGTGGGGTCATTGAGCTGTCTTTATATTTTCAAGATGTTGCTAACATCGAAGAGCTTGTGTGAGAATCTGGAATCTCAGCTACTTGCCTCACAACCACTAGCTATACAAGAAGAGGCCACTCAAGATTATGATGAGATGAACCACTTCTTTGATACTATAGATGACATAAAATCATATTGACTATGGTTATTAATATGAGTGGACCAATCATTTTCAATTAATTTGATTTGTTTTCTTGCACCAGCTATTTGCTAAAACTTACAAGACTGAAATCTTGTTCTTAGGTTTATTCTTTTTTATGCAACTGTATCTTGTAATTTAATACGCATTGGCTACGGGTTAATTATATTTCATCCTAACAACTGTGATTACTTTATATGCATGTTGTTGGAGTTGGGATATCTAGAAACAACAAGGCTAATGTGTATTCTGATAAAAATAAGAACAATAACATACCATTTCTCCCCGAGGCAATCACATTCAACATCCTGCTTCAAATTCCTGCTGATATCCTTCACAATTTCATGAAATTTGTTTGTCGATGTTGGTACAACATAATCCACGATCATGATTTTATCAAGGCACATTTACTCCGATCAGGTAAATCACCCATTCAACTACTCGTTCAAGGATGGGACACACTAGATCCTGTGTTTTTTCTAAAAATTGAGAAAGCAAAACATAAACTTTCAAGGAAAAAACATAATTTTAGACTAATAACATTATTTTCATTTTGTGATGGTTTAATTGTGTGCCGTGACCCAATAAATGCAATGTGTCCTGCTATGTGCAAATTGGACAGTCTAAACATACCCTGTGGATTATTAATGCTCACAGAGGAATGGATCCCCCAGATATATATTAAAAAAAAGCTTAGGCATACCAAATGGAGATAAAATCAACCCATGAACCTCTCACCATATCATATTGACGCACACACCTCCACTTGCATACGAAGTCAATATCCATAAGGCGATTATACTTCTTTTTTGAAATTCTCAGAAATCAAGATGGCCCTCCTGGCCAAGGGAATTTCTAGGTTGAAGTCCTCCTTGGTTGAGGTCTTACCTGAATGATTTTGGCGTTCAGGTTGGGTTACTTATGATTCTCATGTACGCATGCCCTACGGTGCATGAGGTGAATTCCGTAGGGTGGATCAACTTGTGCTGCCCACATAGGCATCATCTGAAATCTTGTACGCAGAGTATACATATTGTATATAAATAATTAGCCTTAGAATCCCAAAGAAATCCATGAATGCCATTTAAAAACAAGTCTCGACTTGATAAATGGTGAGACTTGCACAAGTTAATCTCTTAATGCATGAGATCCCAAGGAATGTACATTATTAGGGAAAATCTCTTGTGAACAGAAAAAGAAAAAAAAACTCCACTTATAAAAATACCACAATTTTGATAGAGGGAGCTTAGCATCAAAGCATCTCCTATTCTGATGTCTATAAATACCACAGGATGCAAACAGTAGTGGAAGCCCACACTTTTACTGTTTTGCACGACATTTTGTACCCGGCTACACCATGCCAACAAGATGTTACGACCTTTCTTGGCATAATCCAAGGCATAGCTGATGCATGAACATGAGTTCATGGAACTCTCCCTTGTTAATTCTCATTCAGCTCAAAAATAATAATAATGAATACAACCGAAGGATTAGTCCCTTTATGGGTGCACAGGAATGTTTTAGGCTTGGTGATGTCTTGCTTGTTGACATTACTATAACAAAGCAACAAGTGACACTTCCACCTTTACCTATTACTTTTCAAGTTGGTTTCAGTCGCGTTGATTTGGGACCTACACCATCTACCGGGGAATATGCGGTGTATGGGAAGCCAACTTCACTACCTGTTGATAAAAAATAGGTATACAATTTTGGGGCAGCCATTGACTAGTACATGGCTAGACATTCTCCTTGGCGATATCTTTTCGGGAATAATCTCTAGCAGTGTAGTTTTCCCAGCTCCGCTAGGACTTGCAATGGCTATAATCTCTCCTGGCCTAGATTTACAATTTATATTCTTCAAAATTTCTTTTGGTGATCTTTTTGGAGATATGCAGGAAAACACCCAGGGCTCGTTTGGTTCGAGGTTTGAAAAGGGAATTTAGGATTCCTGGAATTTAGAATTCCCCTCATTTAGAATTACAATGCTTGGTTGGAAATTTAAGGGGGAACTAAGAATTCCCGAAATTTAGAATTCCCATGAAATTAGAATTATCCTTTCCCCTCTAAAATGGGGGTAATCCTATATTCTCGGACATATTATCTTACCAAAAATACCATCTCACATAAATTCACACGTACGCTCTCTCTCTCTCTCACACATACACACACACACACACACACACACACACACACTCTCACACACAATTACATATATACACACACTCTCTTTCTCTCTCATCCACACACACTCTATCTATCTCTCTTACACACATAAACACTCTCTCTCACACATATACACACATACACTCTCTCTCACACATATACACACACACACTCTCTCTCTATCACACACACACACACATGCACACACACACTATCACACTCATAAATACACACACACACACACACACACTCTCACACACACACATAAACACACTCTCTCTCTCTCTCTCTCTCACACACACACACACACACACACACACACTGGTATTTTAGTTAAATGATATTTATTCTTAATCTGGAAAAATAATCTGAGATGCCTGGAAAAAAGAATTCCTGCTTAAACCAAACAATGGAAAGGAATCTCAGATTCCACGAACATAGAATTCCTAGAATTATAGATTCCCAATTCTTTTCCAAATCTCGAACCAAATGAGCCCCTAGTTGAATTCATCATACAAGCTGTGAAATGTGCAGGACAATTTTTTGTTTTCTATAATGTATGAAGCTTTCTGGGACTTTATTGGTAATATTTCCATTTAGGTTGAATTATGGAGTGAGAGAGGGAAATGTTTATATGATACACTCCCTATAATTTCACACACCGAAAAATGTTTGTAGTATCTTAAGGTTAATTTTTTATTCCTTCTCAAAGCTACACATGCTTATAGGCCTATAGAGTCTCAAATAGACTTAATCCTGGTTTTATCTTCGTACGACTTAATTCTACCATGAGCTTGTTGCAATTTTTCACCAAGGGGTTAATTTATACAAGCTTATTGGGAAGAGGTGGTAGGAGTTAGTGGGATCAATGGTTTGGGGTTTTTCCTCGTGGAGTTAGTTTATGTGTTGGCAACATGTAGGTATTGTAGATGTATTGTACAGGACCTCCTCCCAGACCCGTTATACAACTACCCTCTACACTGCCCCTCCTCCCTCCCCGAGTTTTTAAACCTCACACATTTGTAAAGAAATACTAATTATCCAAGTATTGGAGCTAAAAGGAAATACTTAAAAAAAATCAATTACGGTGAAACTCAAGAATCCTTTTTCATACTAGATTTAATCACTTTTCTACTATATGCCTCCGACAAATGTTCCCTTACTTGTATGTAATAGAATCTCAACAAGACCCATTATGCAAGCCACTAAACTAGCACCAAGTGTTATATTATTGCATTGTTAATGTAAATTTGATTTAAACTTATTAGTTAAATTTTAATTAGTTATTTGTTCCCTATTTTTTATACTTGCATTTTTAATGTAAATTAAACTATGTCCATGTAACTTTTGTTAATATGATGTACAATTAATATGTATTTTGTGTATGTTTTAAATTATAATTTATGTCGCCATATAATATAAAAAATATTGAAAATAGATTTATTGATCAAGTGTTCCTTTTTTCTCTCCTATTTCAGGATCACGTGGCATCAAAGAAGGCAAAGAAATACAAGTAGTCTAAATTTACAATGTAAGTCAGGACATTTTTATAACTTTGATTTATTCATCTTTGACACTTTGCATTTATTTATTTTTGCAAGTTTGCACTTTATCATGGTCATGGACAAGGTGTTTTCACGGATGTTAGACATATGTTTAGTATTAGGCTATGGATAGAATGTTAGTATGGATATTGTGTTTGGGATTTAGATGATTCGACGTTTTGGACTTATGTTTAATATTGTTAGGGTATTGGTGGAGAACGTTATGCTATTTTGATGCTATAGATGATGTTTTTTTGGATCATGGTATATAAAGGGTGACTAGTTATTATAAATGGCTCAAATTATGTTGTTTTGATAATTTGGTGTCGTCATAACATCCTTAATATTTGTGAATAGGAAAGAATTTTTTTTGATGTTTTTATGATATTGTTGGCGCAAGTTTGGTATGAAGAAAACAATTGTGGTGTTTTTGAAAGGGGACTGTATTTTGTTCCGACATTTTTAGTTCAAACGTGGAAAATTATTCCGACGTTTATTGTTCAAGCGTGGCAAGTGATTCTGACATTTTTAAATTAAACGTGACAAATGGTAAGCAGGCAGACAGATAACCTATTGTTTTAAAAACATTGGTACAAACGTTGAAATAAAGATGACCGGCGTTTTTAATAAACGTTGTGAATTCTCGACTGCGACTACGCTAACTTATTAGAAAAATGTTGTTAAATGTTTTCGTGACGTTTTTTTTTTAATTTTTTCGACGTTTTTTAAACATCGTCTAAACCTAAAGTTCTTGTAGTGTATTGAGAGTGCTAAAGTGTCTGAAAGGGTCGAGATGGTCAGAAAAATGTACCCGGGGGTTTAGTTTGGGTCCCGAGGCAATTTTAGGCCAAACCGACATCCCGGGTGGGTATTTCGATCATTTGTATTTTTGGAGAAAATGGACCTACGAAATTAATACGTTTACATCATCTAAGAATAGGAGTATTCGAGGGTCAGAGGTTATAAAGTTGCAGAGAGTCCATAAAAGGAAGAAGAGAGGAGGTCCCAAATGCTAGAACCACCATTGTTGCACCTTTTGCACCACAAACACCATTGGAGCATAGATCGACGGAAGATGAACACCACCACACAATAAATTCACAGAGATCCATGCCTATACTTTGAGGAAAGTATTTATTCTTGATAATCTTGAGCATTTATTAAATCCATGTTAGAGTTAGATAAATTAATTCATGATTATGTGAAGAATTAATGCAAACTGAAAGAGTTTAAACCATGTTTAGGGTAGGAATCATGATACATTAACTCTCTTGATGCATGTAGAATGAAATTATCGAATTTATGAAGTCATAATGTGAAGAAATATGGGTTTAAATAGAGTTATTGAACCAAACAAGATGAATTAGGGTTTTTCATGGGTTAATCTTGAATTAATTCGAATTTATGAGTAATCTTTGTTGATTTAATGATTCTATCACATTAGAAATTGTTTATATATGTTAGTACAAGGTTTAGTGTTAATGGTTGGGAGTTTGGGACTGATTAATCGAGTTGGTACTGTAAAAATGGTGGAAACCCATAACTGTTTGAGGAGGAAGAAAATAAACATGTAGCAGGAGAATCGATTCGACTCCCTGATCGAATCGATTCGGTCCAGGGGTGAATCGATTCGACTGCCCAGTTTTTGACAACTTTTTCCCTTTTTAATTAGAACTCGTGGGAAATGGCCGAATTAACGTTAGGGATGAATTTTAAGAAAAAATATAATTAAGTTAAAATCTTAGTAGGTCAAGAGTGACCTTGAGGTTTAGTCGTGTGTGAAGGATTTAAGGATAAAGACTAATTAGCAATAATTGTGGGATAAAACCTAGTTTGGAGAATTTTGTAATACCTCGAGGGGTCGGGGAGAACAATGACTTAGACTAGTAGGATATGAATGAGTTACCTGCTAAAAAAAGTTAAAGAATTATTGGCACACTTCGAGTGGTCAGGAATACTAAAAAATACGTGACGTTGAGTATAATTAATGACTAGTCATACATAGGATATTCGGGGGATATACATGTTTTACGTATGGGATATACAGTATAGGTCGGGAGTATACCTATACCGAGGATATAAATATATAAGTTGTGTGTATACCTATTGTATGACATACCTATGTTGCTTGCTATCGGGGGGAGGTTTCGAATCGTGGACGCTCTTACTCTGAGGAGCCTAATGAGGGGATTTTAGACTTGTACCCAGAACATAGGACCTTGGATATGTTCTATCTGAGAGTATTATAGTTTCAACGGTTGAATGGGAGTGTAGTATGTGCGTGACCCATTTGGTGGGACTATGTACGCCTCCAATATATGTAATTTATATTTATAATTCGATAGAAATACAAAACCAACAGTCCTTTATACAGTGCGTGATGTACTAGGACATGATAGTAGAGTATGCATGCAGTGCAGGACTCAGCCTAGGGGTGCTGTGTTAGTATATATTCAAATTAGAGTGACATGTATATATATACTTGTGATATAAATCTACTGTTTGTTCCTAGTAGATGAGAAAGTTCGTAATATATAAATTAAATTAAATATGTGAGATCTATATCTAAATTAAGGAATTTATAAATGTCAAATTGGTGGGGAACGTCAATAGCTATTATATGGTGAATACAGAAAAGAAACAAGAGTTAGTCGGTGTGGCATAGATTTAATTCGAACTAGCTAGGCGAGGTTGCATAACTAGGGAGGGTTAGAAGTATACGTTAGGCGTGCACACTAGATGAGGGGTGAGTACCTCAAGTGAAATCCATGAACCTAACATTCATATAATATCTGATAATTATGCATTTTAAATACTTCCTGAATTTTAAAATGTTTTTACTCAGGCTCTGACCCTTTTTCCAAATCTACTTCCTTTTGTAAAAACCATTTTTAGGTGACCATCCACAGGGAGGCCCATCTTTGGACTTTATTTCCATTTGTCATAGATGCAGTTGTTGTTGTCGATTGCAAGACTTGGTTGGTAGACGCATCCATTCCTTTCAGATCCTATGCATCCTTTATTTTATCTTAGTCAAGCATGTCGCCCATCTTCTATTAGCAGTGGTTTCCAGATCCATTGTATACCTTTTATTATTCAACTGTGGATTTAGTTTTTACATGGATTATTGTATTAGAGTTTTAGATTAGGGTGTTTACTCATGTTATATCTTATTTGATTCAGTATTTCACTATTTGTGGTGTTTATTAATTTAGCATGGTGAATGAGATATTTAAATAGTTTAATCATTTAAATCATTGGATGTTAATAAAAAAGATAAAACTTGACACCAACTTTTCAAATACTTGGTGGTTAGTATGTATTAAAAAAAATTCGACAATGATGCTAAGAATGAAAAAATCTGGATATTTTGTTTTTAATTTAATAAAGCCCTCATCATCCCCATAATTAATTAAACGAAGTGTCATAGATGGTATCAAAGCATCAGTTTCTAGAGTCTTTAGGATCTTTGCAGTTTATTATGTGTCCAACGTAGCGTTCTTTTATGTAGAGCCTTATTTTTAGGACTGTTGTATTCTTATTTGTGCATCTACGTCTTCATCTATTTTAAGTCATATTGCATTTTGGACTGATATGAAATGATTTCTCCTTTCATATGCCTCCTTAACGTGTCACACGAGCCGACCCAAAGGTACAGCTGCAGCCTCAGTAGGCCCCAGCATAGGGCACCATGAATGTTGAAAATGTGGCCGCTATAGTTGCCCCTGTAGTGAATGCAACACTAGCTACAACAGCATAGTAAGCCCTATACAAGGCACGGGTGGTGGCACCGACACAGGATCATATATTCCCCTTTGCATGGGAGTGCGTTAGGGATGCCTTCCAGAAGGAACATCCCCTAGAGTTCTTAGTGAGTTCAGACATAGTGGTGGTGAGCTAATGGAAGAAGGACATCCAGAGCCACCTGAGGATATACGAGTATATCGATGTTCAGAGGTAGATACTAGCTGCTTTTAAGCTAGTCGAGGCAGCATTGCAGTGGTGGGAGTCCACTACCACCGCGGAGGAGAGAGAGAATGAAGATACAAGAGTTATGGGTGCGGTTTGAACACAAATACTTTCCACTCGCCGTTCAGACTGAGATGAGGCAGAAATTGCTAGATCTCACCCAGGAGGGGAAGATGACTGCTGAGCATGAGGAAGAATTTACAAGGTTGGCAAATCTCGTGCTAGGGGAAGTGACTACTGAAGAAAAAAGGATTCAAATGTTTATGGATGGCCTGACTTGGAGGATCCAACATCACTTATTGGGTAACCTTTATTTGCTGACGTAAAAAAGGGTGTTAAATGCTACCTTATTACATTGCCAAGGCCACTGCATCCATCTTAAGGAGAGAAAGCGAGAAGGAGAGTCCAGCCATCAGGGAAGGACGAGGGTTGGCATTACCAGTGAGGAACCATTAGCTCAAAGTCAGCCTAGGTAGGTGAGCATAGTTCCCAACAGGGGGCCCTACTAAGTGATTCAGATTTTGTGATTCCAGACAGGGATATGGAGGTCTTGACAGGGCCAACAGAGTTAATGGGGCCAGCAGGGCTAGCAACGTGGACATAAGGGCCAATAGAAGGGTGGTAACGGCTATCAGGACCGAGGACAGCAGGGTCAGTAAGGAGGAAACTTTACTAAGGGTTTTTACATGTAGCAAGACTGACCACATGAAATAGGATTTCCCTAATAAGGGTTGGGTATAGCAGCAGTAGGGAGTCCGCCAGGAGCATCAGAGACCTATCTTTCTCGTCGCCCTCCCAGCACCAGCACCCATACTAGCCATACCTGTAGCACTAGTAGCTCTAATAGCCCCACCTCAGTAGGGGCAGTTAAAGTATCAATGCGTGTATCATATCCATCAGGCTGTAGAACCATAGGCTCCACCCGCTATTGAGGGTATGTTTCTCATCCATAGCATTTCTAAGCATATTTTATTTGAAACTCGGGCTTCGCACTCATTCGTAGACACTAGGTTTGCACGAGCCTTACGATTGTTAAATACAGTTGATAGTATAGTTACCTGTGTAGATTCACCATTGGGTAATAGGACACTTATATTCTTTATCTATCGGGGTGTGAGTATAGACATTGGGAGACTGATTTTGCCCGCTGACGTGCTCTTGTTAGATATAACAGAGTATGATGCTTTTATAGGAATGGATTGACTAGCCACTTATAGGTATATGATTAACTATTACAGTAGGAGTATTGTGTTCGCTATACCGGGCAAGGAGATGTTTTTAGTAGCGATGCCTTATCCTGAGGAAGGTTCATCCACCCACATATACTACATAAAGGAGGATACCTCTCAGGAGGTAGTGATCTCACTTGATTATATTTCGGTTATTCGTGAGTTCACTGATGTGCTCTAGGAGATACCGGGATTGCCACCCAATAGGGAGATATAGTTTATCATAGATGTAGCATCGGGCACTCGGTCAATAGCACACGTACCTTACCGTATGGATCCTATGGAGATAAGGGAGTTATAGGATCAGTTCGAGCAACCTTTAGGACAGGGTATCATACATCATAGTACGTCGCCATGGGGTTTCACTATTTTGTTTGTAAATAAGAGATATGGATCATTGCGACTGTGTGTTGACAATCGCAAATTTAATAAAGTCACAATATGGAATAAATATCCATTACCCCGAATCGATGACTTGCTCGATCAGTTGATAGGAGATGCCTACTTCTAAAAAATAAACTTAAGATTCGGGTATCATCAGTTGCATATCAGGGAGAAATATGTGTCTATGACTGCCTTCTTGATGAGATATAGATCCTACGAGTTTAGGGTTATTCCATTTGGGCTAACCAATGCACCGATCCTATTTATGGACTTGATGAAGTGTTCATAAAGTTCTTAGATAGGTTTTTTATCATCACTATTGATGACATTCTGATTTATTCTCGGACTGAGGAAGAGCATGTTGAGCAATTACATTGAGTACTACAAACACTACGTGAGCATTAGTTGTATGCAAAGTTTGAAAAATATGGGTTCTGGTTACGTGAGGTGTAGTTTTTAAGGAATATTATTTTGAAGAGGGGTATATCAGTAGACCCGAGTAAAGTGTGAGCGATGAGAGAGTGGGGACATCCCATGACACTGATGGAAGTACGCAGTTTCTTGTGATTAGCGAAATATTATAAGAAGTTTATTCGAGGGTTTTTTAAGGTTGCGGGTCCTATGACTAACTTGACTCATAAAGGATTGTCGTTTATTTAGGATGACGCTTGTCAGTCATCTTTCGATGAGATGAATGACAAGTTAACTTCAGCACCATTCCTCGCTCTTCCCAGGCTAGGAGTGGAGTACTTAGTTTACACTGATGCATTCTTATAGGGACTTGGGGGAGTACTTCATTAGGAGGATCAGGATATAGCTTTCGCTTCCCGCAATCTTAAACCTCACGAGAGGAATTACCCCACCCATAACTTGGAGCCAACAACAGTCGTGTTTGCCCTTCAGATTTGAAGACATTACCTGTTGGGGTAAAAAATTTGCCTAGTCACATATCACAAGTCACTATAGTATTTGTTCACTCTGAGAGACCTGAATATGCATCAAAGGACTACCAGTTCAAAATCCAATATCATCCGGGGAAGGCTAATACGGTGGTCGATGCTTTAAGTTGTAGGCTAATGGGGGAGGTGGCCGGGGTGTGAAAAGAAAAATGGAAGGATCCAGGTCATCAGGATGCAGTTGTCAGATCATTCATGTCGGTTATGATCGTTACACTCCAGATTATCACAATGGTTGTGCAAGCGCAGGCAATGGATCCGTTTTGTCATGAACGGATTAGGCAGCTTTTAGTCGAGGGAATTAAGTCGTATTCAGTGGGTGGTTTTCATTCAACGGGAGGTTGATAGTTCCTGAGGGGGAGGACTTACGACACGTTGTGATGGCAGAGGCACATGGGTCATAATTTACGATACATCCTAAAGGTAATAAGATGTACAAAGATATGGGACGACAATATTGGTGGAGTGGGATGAAGAGAGACATCGTTGAGTTTATCTTGAGGTGTACCACCTATCAGCTAGTAAATGTGGACCACCAGAGACCAGCAGGAGTCCTACAGCCATTGGAGATTCCTATGTGGAAATGGGAGAGCATATCCATGGATTTTATTACTGAGTTACCTACTTCATAGAGGGGTCGCGATTCCATATGGGTGATAGTGGATCGTTTTACTAAGGTATCTCACTTCCTTCCAGTTCGAAAGGATTACATTACGGCAAAGTACGCTCAAATTTTAATTGTTGAGATAGTGAGATTGCATGGGGTGCCTTTAGACATTGTGTCCGACATGGAAAAGATTTTTGTATCTCAATTTTAGGAGAGATTCCAAGAGGTTATAAGTACAGAGTTGAGATTTAGTACATCTTATCACCCACAGGTGGACAGGCATACGAGAGGACTAATCAGATGTTGGAAGATATGTTAAGAATGTGTCTTCTCGAGTTCGGGGGAGGTTGGGAGAAGTATCTTCCACTAGTGGAGTTTAGCCGATAATAACTCCTACTACTTTACTATTGGCATGGCCCAATTCGAGGCATTGTACGATAGACCGTGTCATTCATCAGCTTGTTGGTTGGAAGTAGGAGACAATAAGCTACTTGGTCCAAAGTTGATTCAGGAAACTTCAGACAGGATAAATATGATTCAGACCCATATACGGATAGCTCAAGAGAGACAAAAGAGTTATGTCGATGCTAAGAGATCCTTTCTGGAGTTTGATGTGGAGGATCAGGTGCTACTGCATCTGTCTCCTATGAAGGGGATAATAAGATTTAGGATGAAGGGGAAATTGGTGCCAAAGTACTTTGGGCCATTCCCTATTATCGAACGGATTGGGCCAATAGCATATAGACTCAGGTTGCAGGAGCACTTGCACCGTATTCATAATGTGTTCCATATTTCATTATTATGGCGATACCTACGGGATGAGTTATCTTACATCCACATTGCACTGGAGGTGATAGACTTACAACCTTGTATTTTGTATGAGGGGAGACCAGTCGTTATCTTAGACCATAGTGAGAGGAGATTAAGGTCGAAGGTAGTGCCACTTGTACGTTTTTAGTGGGGGCATCATAATGTCGATGAGTCTACTTCGGACCGTGAGGACGAGATGTGCGAGAGATACCGAAAGTTGTTCATACCATGTATTTTCTCTTTTCGAATTTCGGGACAAAATTTTGTTATAAGGGGGAAGTATGTAACACCCTATATTTTTAATGATTTTTATAATTGAGTTAATTGCAAATTAAATTGGGATTAATTAAATTATATTGGAATAATTAATCTGTGATAATGATTATTAATTAGCGAGATAAGGATTTGTATTTATTTATATTGAATATTACTTAGTGAACGAGTAATAATAATGATATGAAAAGATTATAATTGTCGTGAGTGAAAATACGATAGTTACAGTAATTTAGTCGGGACGCTCATGTCAGTCCTGTCGGTACTCAATTTAAGGAAATAAAAAATAATTTATTTGTGAGTCATTCAAAAAGTCATTTTGAGTGCACCAAAGAGTCTGGAAGGGTTGAGATGGTCAGAATAGTATACTCGGGGGTTTAGTTTGGGTCTCGGGGCAATTTTAGGCCAAATCGACATCTCAGAAGGGTATTTCGGTCATTTGCATTTTTGGAGAAAAGGGAACTACGAATTTAATAGGTTTACATCATCTGAGAAGAGGATTCTTTGAGGGTTAGAGGTTATGGAGTTGCAAAGAAGCCATAGGAGGAAGAAGAGAGGAGGTCCCAAAGGCTAGAACCACTATTGTTGCACCTTTTGCACCACAAACACCATCGAAGCGTAGATCGGGGGAAGAGGAACACCACCACAACATCAATTCACAGAGATTCAGACATGTACTTTGAGGCAAGTATTTATTCTTTCTAATCTTGAGCATGTACTAAATCCATGTTAGATTAGATGAATTAATTCATGATTATGTGAAGAATTAATGTAAATTGGAAAAGTTTAAAGCATATTTGGGGTAGGAATCATGATAGGATAACTCTTTTGATGCATGTAGAATGAAATTCATGAATTTATAAAGTCATAATGTGAAGAAATCCAGGTTTAAATGGAGTTCGTGAACCAAAAAAGGTGAATTAGATTTTTTCATGGGTTAATCTTGAATTAATTCGAATTTATGAGTAATCTTTTATGACTCAATGATTCTATCACACTAGAAATTATTTATATATGTTGGTATAATGTTTAGTGTGAATGGTTGGGAGTTTGGGACTGATTAATGGAATTGGTAGTGTAAAAATGGTGGAAATCCGTAACTGTTTGAGGAGGAAGAAACTAGACCTCTAGTAGGCGAATCGATTCAGCTCCCTGAATGAATCGATTCGATAGGCAAATCGATTTGGTCCAGGGGTGAATCGATTATGTTGTCTAGTCTTTGAGAACTTTTTTCCTTTTAAATTAGAACCCATGGGAAACGATCGAATTAACTTTAGGGATGAATTTTAAGAAAAGGGGAATTAAATTAAAATATTAGTAGGCCAAGAGTGACCTTAAGGTTTAGTCATGTGAGAAGGATTTAAGGATAAAGACTAATTAGGTATAATTGTGGGGTAAAACCTAGCTTGGATAATTCTGTAATACCTCGAGGGGTCGGGGAGAACAATGCCTTAGACTAGTAGGATATGCGTGAGTTACCTACTGAAAAATGTTAAAGAATAATTGGCACACTTTGAGTGGTGAGGAATACTCGAAAATACGCGACGATGAGTATAATTAAGTCATTACGTAGGATATTAGGGCGATATATATGTACTGCGTATGGGATATATAGTATAGCTTGGGAATATACCTATACTAACGATATAAATATATAAGTTGTGTGTATACCTATTGTATGATTCTTATGTGTATGACTTACCTACGATGCATGCTATCGGTAGGAGGTTTCGCGTCGTGGATGGTCTTATACTGATGAGCCCATTAGGAGGGCTTTAAGACTTATACCCGGAACATAGGATCTTGGATACGTGCTATCAGATAATATGATAGTTTTGACAGTTGAATGGGAGCGTAGGTATGTGCGTGACCCATTTGGCTAGGGACTATGTTCGCCTCCAATAAATGTGATTTGTACATATGGTTCAAAAGAAATATAGGATCAATAGTCCTTTATATAGCGCGTGAAATACCAGGACATGATAGCAAAGTATGCATGTACCGCAGGTCTCAACCTAGGGGTGTTATATTTGTATATATGCAAATTAGAGTGACATGTATATATATATATACATATACTTGTGATTTAAATTAACGGTTTGTGCTTAGTAGATGAGAAATATTGTAATATCTAAATTAATTTCAATATGTGAGATCTAAATCTAAATTGAGGAATTTATAAATATCAAATCGGTATGGAACATCAATCGCTATTGTGTGGTTTATACAGAAAAGAACCAAGAGTTAGTCGGTGTGGAGATAGATTTATTTAGAACTAGTTAGGCGGGGTAGTATAACTAGGGCATGTTAGGAGTGTACGTTAGGGGTGAACACTAGAAGAGGGGTAAGGACCTCAAGTGAGAGCCGTTAACCTAACATGCATATAATATCCGCTAATTATACATTTTTAATACTTGCTAAGTTTTTAAATGTTTTTACACGGGCTCTAACCCGTTTTCCAAATCTATTTCTTTTTGTAAAAATCATTTTTAGGTGCCCAGCTAGAGGGAGGCCCGTCTTAGGACTTCATTTCCATTTGACATTGTTGTAGTTGCTGTGGTCGATTGCAGGACTTGCTTGGTAGACTCATCCACTCCTTTCAGATCGATGCATCCTTTATTTTACTCAGTCGGGCATGTCGCCCATCTTCTATTAGCAATGGTTTCCCAAAACATTGTATTTCTTTTATTATTCAGCTGTGGATTTAGTTTTTATATAGATTATTATATTAGAGTTTCAAACCGGGATGTTTACTCCTATCATATCTTATTTGATTTAGTATTTCACTATTTGTTGTGTTGATTAATTTATCATGGTGAATGAGATATTTAAATTGTTTAATTGTTAAAATAATTGCATGTTAATAAAAAGATAAAATTTGACACCAGTTTTTCAAATATTAGGTGGTTAGTATATATTAAAAAGTTTTTCAACAGTGATGCTAATAATTAACCAATTTGGATATTCTATTTTAATTTAATAAACTCCTGATCACCTGGTAGTTAATTAAGTGGGCTGTCACACCTAACTTCTCTAATTTACGGATTGCTTGGCGTGTAGACCATTATGGTATGTACTTGAAAATAAGGCTTCATTCTCTTGAAGCCTCAATAAGAGCAGGGGATAATTTTTCCAAATGTGGATACTTGATTTTTGCTCCCCCTGAAAGCCTTGCTTGTGTAGTAATACTATTTTTTGAACTTCATTCTCTAGCCGAACTAACGTTGAGGTGATATAAGACTTTGAAACAACTAAATAAAATCTCTATCCCATGAGTGGTCGGGATAATAGTCGTGGTGATCCCATGTACTTCTTTAATTCCTGAAAGGCTTGTTCGCATTCTTCATTCCACTCAATTTTTTTCCAAAGCACTTTAAAGAAGGGTAAGCATTTATCCATGGCTTGAGAAACAAATCGGTTAAGGGCGACCACCCTTCCGATCAGTCTATGTACGTCTTTCTTGCATGCCAGGGATTACATATTAGTTAGTGCCTTGATTTATTTTTTGGATTAGCTTTAGTCCCTCTTCGATTTATAATGAATCCTAGGAACATTCCTTCCTGTACGCCGAACACACACTTGGTCGGATTGACCTTCATTTGATCCTTCTTTGGTTGATCAAATGTTTGTCTCAAATCTTTGATATGGTCGATGACTTTTGGTGAGAATTTCATTCACATATAATTCCACATTCTTATCGATTTGTTTCTCAAAGACTTTGTTTACTAGTCTTTGACAAGGTTCTTTAGTGTTTTTAAGCCCAAAAAGCATAACGTTATAGCAGTAAATACCTAGGCTGGTGATGAAAGATGTACTTTCCTTATCCCCTGGCTTTATTTTGGTCTATTTGTAACCATAATATGCATCCATGAATTTTAATAATTCATGACCTGTAGTTCCATCTACCAATTGATAAATACTTGGCAAAGGAAAATGATCTTTTGGGCATACATTGTTGAGGTCAATGAAATCCACACACATTTTCCATTTATTATTCTTCTTTCTATCACCACATTAGCCAACCAGTATGGTTACTTGACATCCTCTATGAATTAGGCCTTCTACAGTTCTTCCACCTCTTCTTAAATGATCACATTTTTCTCAAGATTTAACACCCTCCTCTTTTGCTTGATCGGTTTGACATCTTTGGAGATATTAAGATCATGGCATATGAAGTTGGAGTCTATTCACGGTAATTCTTCATGGCTTCAGGCAAACACACTTTTTTGCTCTTTAAGGAATATGATTAATTCTAGCTTGAGGGATGGTTCTAGGTTTGAGCCAATTTGAGTAGTCATTTATGGATTTTCATCATCTAGTATTATCGTCTTGGTAGCCTCCACCACTTGTCCGTCAACTCGTGGATCTAAAGTATTAATTTGGTAAGTAGCGGTGAGCTTCTTTATCTGTTCTTGGTCGACTAAAGTATAGTAACACTCTCGACCTCAACCTTATTTCCCTTGATTATTCTCACTCAATAGTGAGTGGGGATCTTTAGGCATTGATGAACTGTGGAGGGTACTTCTTCAAACTTCTTCAATTCGACTCTTTCGAGAATTATGTTATAGGTTGATGGAACGTTTATGTCTAAGATGAAGAAATGGATTTTTTTCAATTCTGCTTGTCATCCAAGTGTCGATAAAAATCTCTAACTTGATAGTGCCTAGAGGATAAAACTTTTCTTTAGAGAAGATAATTAAAGGCCTATGATATGGTTTTATCTTGCTGTCTCGTAACCCCCGAGTTATGAAAATAATTGTCGAATATAACTTCGGCCAAACTACCATTATCCACTAGAATTTTTGTAATCCTTACTTCATGAATCCTGAATGTGATGACCAACGATTCATCATGAGGGTAAAGAACTCCTGACATGTCATCTTTAAAGAAGCCGATAACCAACTTGTCTTTATTATCCTTCCCAGGCCGAGCATCTACTTCATTTGACAGGTTGATCCACCGAATATAGGAACATGCTTTGGCCTCATTTAAATAGGCCTTCCTTTCGGCATCTTCGTCTCCACCTCCAACATCTCCCCCCTGTAATAAAATTATAACCAAAAGATCTCATCTTTTTATCAAGTTCTGGTTCTTGGGGTTTCTTCGACAGATATGGATCGTCCTTAGAGTCATCATCATGACCTCTTTTACTGTACTCTTTGTCTTTATAAGGTGATTTTGACATTCTCTTGGAGTCTTGACCTTTGTTCGATCAACAAACTTAGTTAGTTTTCCTCAACGAATGAGAGATTCGATTTCATTTTTCAGGGTTATAAAGTTTTCCATGGTATTCCCATGATCTTTATAACAATCACAATATTTTGACTTGCCCCTCGTATTAGGTAATGACTTGAAGTTCCTCGACCATTTCAAGTCTCTACTGCCCCTAATTTTTTCTATGATGTGATGCACACCTATTGTTAGTGGAGTATGCTCCTCATACTTCTTGGGCTTCTAGGTTTTTCTATATTTGTAGTCATTTTTATCTGGAATCTTTTGGTTATCAAATTTTGTTCTGGGACTTTTCTTAGCAACCATAGCTTCCTCAATGTTAATGATCTTACCATCCTTCGCCATGAACTCTCTCATGGTTTAGGAGGATCTTCTGCTAGCTCATAATAAAGCTTCTCGGGGAGTAATCCACTCATCAGGGTCATGATACCAATTTTCTCCTCTTAATCTACCACTTTAACTTCTCATTATTAAAACGAGTAATATACTCCCAGGAAGACTTAGTAAATAGGATACTCTCTTAATTGGTTTGGCCCCAAAGCAAAAATTACATATGAATAATTTGGTGAGCTACTAAAAGATGGAGATATATCCGCAGGATAGGTTATTATAAGATATATGGGTTGATCCAGTGATGGTACTTGAGAAAGATCAGCAACACATCTCATCGGGAACTGAGTAGATATCAGTTGTAGCCCGGTATTATTCTACATAGAGAATAGGATCAGTCTTACCATCATACTTTGGAGTGACTACTGGTATCTTGAATTTGGAGGGTGTAAGGAAATCCATAATGGCTAGAAGGAAGGAAGATCCCTTCATAAAATATCGTTGCAGGGGATTCTTATTCTTGGCTATATCTCCCAAGCGATCTTCTAATCTATGTATGGATTCCCTTCCAAGAACAGTCTTCTGGCAAAGATTTGACTGAGGCGGATTTGTCTTCTCTACCACATATTTGTCCTGAGCTCTCTTCCTGAGAAGTCTACTCGGCATGCATAGATCCTCGGACACTTGCTCTCGATCTAACTGATGCTTCTCGATGCTCTCGTGGTCTCACTAGATCTTTGTGATGTCGTTAAGTTGCTCGGGGTCCCAGACGATCAAAAGAGGAGGCCTTAATCAACCTCTCCAAGGTTCTCGGCCTCTCAGGTGAGAAAGACTGACCATTATAGTAATCAGTGAATCTGATTGTAGAAGTTGTTCCAAGGCGATAAGATCTGTCACATAACGACCTAGAGTATTGACTTATTTCACTTCTATGAGACGGCATGTCAGTGGATCTAGCTTATAGTGATTAGGATAGTTGTCTTACTGTTTCTTGCACTACCTTTTGCCCTTCGAAAAGATTGATTAAAATCCCTTAGAGATCTGTTACACTGGGTGGAGAAGATGCGGTGAGAATATTACCTCCAACAAAAGGCTATTTTCTAGGATATCTATCTTACTTCAAGATGGACTCAAAGATGAAGTGAATAAAACTGATAGAGAACGATGGCAAGCAATCATTCCCACAGAAGGCACCAATATGTTGATGTCTAAAATAAATGCAAGTCCAATTTTATAATCATAGATAAATATAAATAAAGAGTAAACAATTTTAGCACTATAACAAAGGTGTTTAACATGGTTCAGCTATAGAAAAAGTCTACGTCCACGGTTATAGTATTGCGATTGAGGGTGGTTACAATAATCTCAAACTATTCTTTTTTATGCTCAATTGTCTCTCTCTCTTTGAGATAAGGGGGAGAGTGTATTTGTAGCGGTTAAGAACCCGAGGGATGGAATGCCTGAATATATCTAGTCATTCACACCTATGTACAATAAATGAGACTATTGATATTCAAAAGGACGTGTGAAATGGATGTTGATAATCCCATGTGAATGACCTTTCCTTTTCTAGATTGTTCACCTTCCTGGTGTTAGCTGTCCAGTTGGCCGATCAAGTATCTCTGGGGGCTGTGCAATTGTATAAGAAGATTTGAGGCGTACATGTATGAGGACATGTGCCCCTAGCTCATTGGTCCACGTGGATGGATAATTTAACCAACAATAGTAAGTTAGTCAAACTAGATTGTGACACTACGCCTATAGTTAAATTAAAATTAAAATTAAAATTATTAATCTTATTATAATTTTTCCTCTTGTGTAATAAATGGAAGCATTTACCGATTGAGGGAACTCGGTTGCATTCTTTGTAATTAATTATGCTAATAGCTAGGAACCTTGACATTGAAGGGATTATAATCAATAAAGATCACACAACCCATTTATCCTATTAGGCCTAATTTGATGAGCTGGATAAGGAGGTAGGAGATGATAATATTATCCCATCACATGTTCGATGTGGGATGGAATATAATTTCAAATAAGATAAGTTATCATATCCCATGTTTGGTGTTATATGAGATAAGATTTCAAGTGAGATAAGCTTTTGAAAGTAAGCCTCTTATCCCACTATGTGTGGGATAAAATCATGCCACATAGGAGCTGGGATTATTTTATCCTGCGGGATGAGATTGATTTTATCCCATCCTAGCTCCTTATCATGCGCATCCAATGAGGCCTTAGATTATGAAAAATCGCTTTATTCACTAGCGTAAATTTTTGTAGACTTATTTTATTTTTTGGTAGTGAATTTTTCTTTTTACCAAATCAAGTGCCCTGTGAATTGCTATATATTTTTCTTTTACATAATATATAGAGTTATAAGTGATAATTTCTTGCCATTAAACGTGTAGACCAATTAGCCCAACCATAAAACAAGTTTAGTGAGAACCCCCTTATCAACTTCAACCATACTTTTTTGTACATATTTGACTCGCTTCATTATTTTGTCTTTTTATTTGTAAATTTTAAAATTAAATATCTCCCAAAATATAAGACTGTATTCGCCAAAATTTATATTCTTAGAAAGGTCTCGAGAAGATATATCTAAATTTGTCCATGAAAGATATTAAATTATCAAGTTTTAAATCTGAGCGGCGACGGACTTCACTGGAGTTCATAGGAGTGTCATCATAGTTTATGGGAGCGTCATCAGAGTTCACAACCTATTATCGGAGCAATGTTGGAGTACCGCCGGAGTTCATGGGGTGTAACCGAAGACATGGAGTACGTTAGATATCAAGAAAAAGAGTTAATAATTTTTTCAAAGAAAAGGGGGTGAAGAGATCCCCTATTTTTTATTAAATAAGTAGAATTTCCCTACCTAGGTGGATTAGACAAAGATAAAGGGTGAGTTTATAAGTAGTCACCTTTACAATGAGATGATGGGCAAACAAAAATAAAAGAGTCCTATATGAATAGACCCCTATACAGACTAAAAAATTGATTTTGATGATGTCCTCCTCTGAATGATTGAATACCTTAAAGATCCATCTTATAGTGACCTCTAATAGCCTTGGGGAGATCCCTAATGTGATTGAAAGTACTAAAATCAATATTGAGAGCTCCATGATTAGTAAGACTCTCAGTAACAGAGTTTGATTCTCTAAAATAGTGAATAAAAGTTGCTTGAACTCTTAGACTTGCCTCTTTCATAAAATTCAATATTTTAATTAAGGACCAGGAGGTTTCTCAATATTTCCATTTAGCACATTAATAATATGTTTAGAATCTGATTCCACAATGACATTAGAGAGTTTCAGAGAAGCACATAAGTTCAAAACTCTAAGAATAGCCATACTTTCTCTCTATTATTGGTTTCCTCTCCTTCAAAAGCTGAAAAAAGATTGAATAAGGAAGCCTTTATGGTCTCTAATTATACTACCTAAACCTTCCATCTATGGATTTCCTTTAGAAGTGTCGTCAGTATTATGTATATAAAAGCCTTGGGGAAATCTAACCCATTTCACCAATTTTAATATCTTGTACTGCCTTTTAATAAATTTAGGAATGAATCTTTGAACAAGATATTCATTTTGAGTACATAGGGATTTGAAAGTTTTAATTGAACAAGTAATGGTGATAAGATGACTAACCTTACCGATGTTAAGACTACTATCCATTGGAAAACCTTTAAGGAGACTTTGATTTTTACTAAGCCATATTTCCCATACTACCATACCAAGTAAATTTCAAACAAGAATTTTAAAGATAGTCTAGTCTTGTCTTTCTCATCCACCATGACATGAACATAGAGTTGATGGAGGAGAAGTAAATTTTAACACCAAACAGGTCTGTAAAGTAGGTCCAGACTTCATATGCCTTGGGACCTTGAACAAGTAAATGAGTCAGGTGTTCTTCTCCTTGAGCATGACATCTACATTTGGATATAATAAATGCACCCATATTTTAAATGTTTTTATCGAAAGGAATAATATTATGCAGGCATTTCCACAAGAATATTGCCACTTTAGGAGGAAAATTAAACTACCAAATTGACTTGAAGAGAAAGGAGGAAGGATGATAAGAATTGATAGACAGCCATGCTGTCTTTGAAGAGAGTCATCATTTGTGGGGAACTAGAATAAATCACTATCAATTTTGTTATGAGATTATTTAAGTCTTCTTTACTCTTTAAAATTCTATTATAATGAGCTTAGCGAGATGCTACTGAATAGTTTTTATATCTCTTCAAGTACAAATTGGACCCTAAGCTATATTTTATTCTAATGTTCCACAAAGATTTCATGCTTGATAATTTGCAAATGTCTGACATATTCTTGAAGCCAAGGTAGTAGTGGCAAAATGTGGTCCAAATAATAAAACAGCCTATATTAGCCCACTCATCTAAATATGTGGCTCATATTTAAAAGCTATGAGTTAAATATGGGCCCCATATTTCAAAGCTATGAGTTAAATATGGGGGCATATTTGAAAGCTAGGAATCAAATATAGAGCCCAATTTTAAAAGATACAAATCAAGTATAATACTCATTTTTAAAAGTGGTGAGTAAAATATGAGTTTTTTTATATATACCTCGAATTGTAATATTTACTTTAGTAAAAAAATAATGGATTGGCCCAACCCATATTTGGTCCGTCCATATTTGACCCGACCCACATTTAACCCAACCCATATTTGGCCCAACCCACATTTAGCCTAACCCATATTTGACCCTCCCAAATTAGACCCAACCCATAATTTTACCAGTGCTAAGCTAAGGCCTCCCTCTAGAGGGAAGCATATGTTATCCCAATTCAACCAGTGAAACTTCTTGCCAAATTCAAAAGAAGATCCCAAAAGGAAGTTGTTAAACACTTTATGAATTTTATTAATGGTTTTTTATGGATGATGGAAAGTAGCTACAACATAAATGTGGATTGAGGATAACACTGATTGTATAAGCATTCTCCTTCCACCAAATGAGAGGAATTTACATTGCCAACCTGCTACATTATGTTTAATTTCGCTGAGAAGTTCCTCAAAATAAACACGCTTTGGCCTAGCATAGAAAATTGGGCAAGCAAGATATTTTAAAGGAATAGCGTTTAGTTTTAGGTGTATGGTTTTCGAAATCGCCTTTTCCCTTCTACTGCCCAGTGTTTCATGAGTTATAAAACTACTCTTCTCAAAGTTTATCACTTGTCCTGAAGCTTTCTCATACTTCAAAAAATTAAGTATTTGGATCCCCTATTACAGAATATTATGGCATCATCTGTAAAACTTAAGTTGCTTATGAGAGTTCGAGAATACCTTTAATCATAAGATTATGAATTTCCCTATTCAAAACTTCTTCTACAATAATAAAAAGTCCTGGTGAAAGTGGATCTCCTTGCTTCAGACCTGTAATAGATTTAAAGAACCCTGCATTTTTCCCAATGATGATGATTGAAAACCAATTATTGGATATGCATCTCCATACTCTATCAATCCACACTTTCGAGAAACCAAATTTTCTTAGTGTCTTGATAAGCAAAAACCAATCAACCCTATCGTAAGTTTTGGACATATCAACCTTTATAATAACATTAGATCCATTTCATCCCTAACAATTCCATCATTTCTTCGCAAAGTAAAATGTTATCAGTGATCTTCCTGCCTTTAGTAATGCCTATTTGGGATTTACCAATGATATTAGAAAGAATATTTGAGAGTCTAGAAGGCAAGATTTTGGTTATTATTTTGAAGCATAAGTTGCACAAACTAATTGGTCTAAAGTCTGCTTTTAGGAATTAAACTAATATTTGTATTGGTCCAACTTTTGGGTAGTTCACCTCTTGGGAAAAGTATCCAATAGCATTTAAGATATCTACTTTAATTATATTCCAAAACTTTTGACAAAACACTCCAAGAAATCCATCAGGGTTTGAATTACTGTCTGCCTTAGGTTGGATATAGCATTCCAAACTTCTCCTTCTAAGGAGACCTCATCAAGCATTTAAGACTTCTAGTTTGTGATTTCTTTAAGAAAAAAACTATGATGTCATCTTCTCCCTCTATGCCAATAGAATTGAACAGCTGCTTATAATGGCTTATAAATTCCCCCTTTATAACTGATTTGGTATCTATCCCGTCCCCATCCTCATTCTAATTTTATGAATCATAAGACTTAATCTATTGGCTTTTAATAATGCGTTAATTGTGGTAAATAATATTTTGATCTATTCTAAGAGAAAAGGGTTCTCATTAATCATATACCAAATAGTATTTTATGGGGCATATATCAAATAGTCAGTCGAACTTTTTTTAATATACGTTTAGTCCAAGCTTTTTTATTTTACACAAAAAAGTCTTTCATCATGCCAAAATAATTTTACCATGCCGCTGATGCAAACCTTTAAAGATAAGAGAATAAGGAACTTTTTAGTACAAAATAAAAGACTTGGACTAAGTATATATTAAAAAATATTTGGGAGACTTTTTGATATTTGATCATTTGATTTTTGAATTTTTTCTTCCAAATGTTTCGAACCAAGGGCATGTGTAAACATATGAAAAGGGATATGGGGTTTTTACTTAAAAGAAGTCTTTGTACTATGGAGTAGATGTTAAAATTTATGAGGAAACAAAGTAAAGCTATATAGTAATTTTTCAGCATTAGAATGTATGTTACATATTCTAGCATTACATCAGTGAAGCATTTGTTTCTTGCCACAGAGACCCATACCCATTTTCCTCCATCGGAATTTCACAACAATAATGAGTAAAGTCTCTCACCCCTCCATATTCAATCATACAATGCATCTCATCTTCAGTGGGATCCAAGTAGCAAGTAGCCATCTCATCAGTACCCATCCAATTGAAATCAAGATCACTCGATGAGGAGCAATCCTGGCCGTCGGCTTGTTCCCCACCGGAAAATTGGCAGCCTTCCCAGTTGTCGTCCCATTCAAGATCCATAGCTGAAATATGAGCATCCACTACACTTGGATTTATTTCAGCCTCTAGAGATTGAATTACGCTGATTAATCTTTCGTTATCACAATCCTCCACTAGGGATTCATCAAGCAATGACATGAGAAATCCACCCTCTATTTCCGAAACCTCAGCTTTATCAAAGTCATCTTCACCATTAATGTATAGGGGCCAGTTTACAGGTGACAAAGAGGCCATAATATTTGATCAAGTATTTGGTGAAAAGATAAGTAGAGAGAAGCGTATGGCCACAATGAATCCCTATCAACAAAACAAACCTTTATATATAGGCAATTCAAATGGAAGGCCCCCACGTGAACGCCTTCTCAGCATCAACCCACCGAGCAGACCTATAAGCTCCCTTTGATTCTCAATAAAGTTGAGCACAAAAATAATTTTCGAAACAAGTGGAATAAAAAAAAAATAGGTTTTTATGGTCTAGTCCTTGAACTAACAATTTTGGACAAAAAAATGAGTGAACCAAATTTTAAACGATTAGATCCAACATATAAATACCCCCAATTTAAGAAAATCATAAACCTAATCGGCCATTGGAGTTTCTCTGCAACTAACGACTATTCTTCGAAATCGAAAATAACATCAATCCTATGCTTTGATCGTCTGTCCTATAATCGATTACAATGTTCTTAATCGATTCTACCTGTATCACTTGGCTCTATCATTTGTAAGTTTATCTTTATCAGCAGTTGATTTTTCTATTTTCGTTCGATTACAATAAGTATATGTCATTTGTTTTAATTCAAGAGACTCATTGTAATATTCATTCATGTGATTGAATAGCTTTTTATATGTTATATATGTATATGTTTTTAATTTGTGTTTTTTATGCATTTATGTTTGGATTCTTAATAAATAAGTTATATTTATCAATATTTATAATTGTTAGTTGAATGTGCTGAATGAATATTATTGATGTTTCATTCTAATTTTAAGAGTCCTTGATTTTGATTTGGTATTGAATCACTTATTGATATAGGTCCACGCCAGCGAAAATAACCAGTTCGATATCAGTTTTCAAAGTACACGCAGTGTTTATAAAGTACACGTGATTGATTATTTGATATTATGTCTGTGGTTTATTGCTTCATGTATAGGTTTTAAAAAGTGCCTGTAAGTTTATATTAATTATAAATAAATATTTTGATATATCATGCATTAAATTATTGCACACATTTTTAGAATTGTTGACCTTGAAGTAAATGTTTTTCGTCTCTATTTTACTACAAGACATTATGGTAAGTAGTGTAATAGCAAGGTGTTGTTATTTGGATAATATGGCTTGTATTGAAATATTTGAAGATAGCTCATTAGATTTCATATGCAATGAGTTGTGTATTAGGTTTACTAATTTGAGAAGTGGGAGTTTTTCATTGAGGTATTCATTTGGTGATGAATGTCGGTTCATGTTGGTTTGTGACAACGATGTTTGTTGTATGTTGCGGTCCCAATTGATCGTGAAAGCTAACTTCATTTGGATATATGTCATTGATTCATTACCATTTCCATGTAATACATGTCGTGAACGGGTTGACTCCTCTAATCGAATTTTTGAAGGGGTTGACTGCAGTAATACAAGTTCTGAGAGGGTTGACAGTGGTGATACAAATACACAGAGGTTAGAGTCTTTATCATCAGGCACTAAAAATAATTTTAATAGTTGCATTGAAAATGACTTTTATCTTGGAGGTGTGGAGTCAAGTAATTCGAAAGTCTATCTTTCGAATGATTGGAAGACTTATATAAGTCATGAGCAGCAGTGTTTTGAAGGAGATGTAGTGGAATTTCGGGATAAATTGCGAAAGTATGCCGTTGAGGTTGGGTTCAAGTATGTGTATTTGAAGAATGATAAAACTCGAGTGACGGCTAAATGCTCTAAAAAGACTACTGAGAATTGCATGTGGAGAATTCATGCTTCATTATCTACAATAAATGGATACTTTTACATACGTGCAATGAATAATGAGCATACATGTAGAGGTGTCTTTCGTAGTCCGTCAGCCAAAATGATAGCCTCCAAGTTGGTTTCAACATTAGTAGCTAATGATCTTAGAGATAACCCGCTATTGAGACTAATTGATGTAGTTAGAGATATGAAGAAGAATTATGGTCTTGATATAGCTTATCAACATGCATGGCGTGCGAAAGAGATGGCTGCTGTTGATATACATGGTGATGAAAAGGTTTCTTATGCATTAATGAATAATTATCGTGACCTTCTATTGCAGTATAATCCTGGGTCGCATTGCATCCTTGACGTGGAACATGAGAGTAAAAAATTCAAGAGAATATTTGTAATGTTTAGAGGATGTATTTATGGATTTCAATATTGCTGACCTGTTTTATTTCTTGATGGTGCCTTTTTGAAGAGCCGTTACCGTGGAACAATACTATCAGCTACTGCAAGGAATGGGAACAATGGTAAATGAATTTTAAATATTTTATTTTGTGTATTGCATTGAAATTTTGTTTGTTCCATTCCATATCATCAAAATACAAGCATAAAAATATAAAATACCTTTTAAGGTTTTTGTTTTAGTTCACGTGTACTTTTCATTTTTCTGCGTGTATTGTCATGATATGTCTTATTATGTTTAATACTAAGTAAAGTACACGCATAGTGCATGTAAAGTACACGTGAATGTTTTTGTTAATGTCACGTGTACTTTTCATTTTTATGTGTGTACTTTGATGATGATGATTTTATGTGTAGTAATAAGTAAAGTACACGCATTTTACATGTCAAGTACACGTGAATGTTTTTGTTAATTTCACGTGTACTTTTCATTTTTATGCGTGTACTTTGATGATGATGTTATGTTGAATACAAACTAAAGTACACGCATTTTACATGTCAAGTACACGTGAATATTTTTCTTAATTTCACGTGTACTTTTCATTTTTATGCGTGTACTTTGATGATAGGTGTTGTTATTTAGAATAATAAAGCAAAGTACATGTTAAAAATGTAAAGTACCATTGAATGTTTTTGTTTAGTTCACCTGTACTTTACATTTTTATGCGTGTATGTTGATGTTAGTCTTGTTAATAATAAAGCCAAGCAAAAGATTGGAAAGTAACCGTGCATGTATTTTTATCTTTATCATGTGTACGGTACATTTTTATGTTTTGTCTTGTTATTTACAAACAATTTAAATTAAACACAATATATTTCTCATGTGTTTTAGGGTCTGCGCCAGCAGCATCAACATACAAAGTGTTGTACATGGATATGTTATTTATTTTAATTTTAATATATATTTATATTTCACGACTTTTTCCTGTTGCATATGCTGTTGTTGATTCCGAAACCGAAGATAATTGGATGTGGTTTCTAATCAATTTGCATAGTGCAGTAGTTGAGCAATATGGAAACATAACATTTATATCAGATCGAAATAATGGATTACTTGAAGCTGTTTCGAGGGTCTTCCCGTTGTCTGCACATTCCTACTATATACATCATTTACAAGGGAATATAAAAAAGAAAATTCGTGGGAATTGTGCTGGATTTCGAAAGAAAATTGTTAAAGATTTTTGTCTTGTGCATATGCTGTCTCAGTAGATGTATTTTACAAGAATATTGAAGCATTGAAGAAGGAAGGAGGAGCTGCTATTGCCGATTTCATTGATAGTTTGCCTCCTGAGAATTGGTCTTGTGCATATTTCCCTGATAAACGGTATGGTGACATGGCATCTAGTGTTGCGGAGTCATTCAATTCATGGATATTGGAGGAAAGGCATTTATCAGTAATGAATATGCTTGATAAATTGAGAGTGAAGATTATGAATTTCAATGCAAACAAACTTGTTGAGTCTGACACTTGGACAAATGAGTTATGTCCTTTTTTTCAAAAGTTACTGAATGAAAATTGGAATAAAAGCCGACATTGGACTATTAGTCGCTTAAGTCAAAATGTATTTGAAGTTCATGCAGAAGTGCGAGCAACAGTTGACTTAGGAGAAAGGACTTGTTCTTGTAAGAGTTGGCAGATTAGATGTTTTCCATGTTCTCATGCTGTTTGTGTTGTGCGGAGGAAAGGGACCAGTATTTATGATTATATTGAGGAGTACTATAAGGTATCTTTCTACAGAAAATTATACTCGATACCTATAGTTCCTCTTCCTGATTTGATTTCCTTAAATATTCCTATTCCTGAAAATCCATCTATCCTTCCACCAATGACTAAGAGACCGACAATCAGGCCAAGAAATAAGAGAATAAAGTCTTCTGGTGAGACCACAGTAAGGGAAGTTACTTGCTCGAGGTGTAGTAAAACGGGTCATTACAGGTCTACTTGTAAGGAACCCATTTGACTATTTTTAAAATTGTTGAATTCATTCATTTTAACCATTTGATTGAATAAATCAATTAATAAACCATTTGTTTCACATAAATGAATGTAATTTATTTTTAAGTCTCATTCTTTAGTTTGTTTTTTGTGTTGTTGTACACATATTTTTCATAAAACATACATGATCATTATTCCTTGTGTTCACGTGTACTTTACCTTTGTATACGCATGTTATGTACAGTACACGCGCATTTTGATGTCCAAAGAAATTTTAGGTATTTTAGCAATAGTCCCATTTGTGAAGGTTTTGTTTGTCCTAATCCCATTTGACTTTTATATTCATAATTAGTCCCATTTAGCAGTTGTGGATGGTTACAACTGCATTCAAAGAAAAACGTGGACTGCTATATGGGGTGTGATTGTATTATTGTTCAGAGGCATTTTAATTTCCACATTCATTGAATAGGACTAACAACAACAAATGATATATCTAGGATCGGAGGCAAGATGATGATCAAAACTGGGACTAAATGCCAAAGTCCCCAAGAAATTTTTTCAATGCGTGTCCTTAATTAAATATACGTGTACTTTATTAAGTACACGTATATTAATAAAGTACACGCATTTAAAAATGAATTTGGTCAGTTCAATATGCGTGTACTTTATAAAAGCATGCAAGTACTTTACTTAATGTACATGCATGAAGTACACGCATACTATAAATATAATATGCGTGTACTTGATGAAATGTGCATGTACTTTATGAAGTACACGCATTGATATTTAAAGTACACGCATTTAAATATAATTGTACACGCATGTTTTAGCAAAGTACATGCATATTGATATGACAAAAATCTAATTCAATATACGTGTACTTTATGTATTCTGCATGTAATTTTATCAAGTCGACATATATAAATGCATGTACTATTTGGAAAATGGTTTTTGACATTACAATGTGCTTGTACTTTATAAAAGACATTTGGGTCACTCATATTCTTAAACTCCTATGGTTATTATGGTCCGCGCCAGCGTCATTATTATACAAGTATTTTCATAGGCGTGTACTTTGTAGACTATGCGTGTGCTTTATAAAGTACATGTGTAATATATAGAGTACACTCATTTATATAATGTTTTGGGATAATATCTTGAGTACACGCATTATTATACAAGTATTTCAATAGGCGTGTACTTTATAGACTATGCATGTAATATATAGAGTACACGCATTTATATAATTTTTTTACATGAAATGTTATTAATGTTTAAATTTTTAACAAAACACGTGATCATGTTTATAAGGGTTCACATGTACTTTACTATATTGGGTGTATGACATAACTTAGAACACATTCATGAAAGAAATAAATTTTTTATTAAAAACAAAAAAATAAAGTACAATTTTTTCAAATAAAGAAAGCTGAAAAAACTAAAGAAGGCTTTTAGTAGGGTTGTTTGTCAAAGGCATCCAGGGTGTCAGTGAGAGAGTCGATTAGATTCCACCAGTGTTGAATTTCTTCTTCTATGACAGCTACAAGGCCTTCATGGAGAGCCTTCTTCTCCTTCAGCTTTGCGATTTTCATGGGAACTTCTTGTGTATAGAAAGACATGAGTTCTTCATTTTTTTGAGGAGGGTCCTCATCCACATCAAATAAATCTATGGGATTGGGTGGAATTCCAGAATAGCCTTCCCTCACATATGTTTGAAACTGCTCAAAGGCAGTTTCATATGAGGAAATATTTTCCTCAATTTGCCTTATTTTTTTATTTCTTTCATCTCTCTCAAGAGTTTCTCGCAAGTTTTCTGCTGGAATAGCCATTATGTTATCTTTACCCTAGATGTAATGGTTAAGAAAGGAACAAATATTACTCTTTTATAGGAAAAGTGAAAGTTATTTATTTCTTGACCAGAAGTAGTTGGGAAGTGAGTAGTAATAAATTGATTTTGGTTATTGTGTTCTTAATGAATTCTTCAAAGTAGTTTTCAATTAAAATAATAAATAATTATTATATTAACCAGTGCGTGTACTTTAGTAAAAATGCGTTTACTTTGAAGAATTCATTAGTGCACTTAGCAATTATGACTTATATTTTTGGTGAAAACTGCTTGTACATTGTTTCATAACAATCAGATGCATTGTTTGTCTAAACCTTACGTGGATTATGGTCCGCGCCAGCGGGAAAAAACCATTTTGGTGTAATAAATATTGTAAACAATAACCAATATAACACAAAACAAATTACAAATATATGTTTTGAATTTGAATCACAATTTATAGATATTTTTTCTCTTTTCGGGGGAAGAAATATTTTGACAAAAGAATTTCCCCGAGTACATATGCTCTTTGTTTTAGCATGTCAGGGTCTTGAAACAATTTTTGCATTTCCTTGTTTCTGCTTATTTGTTCAATGTAGTACATGCAGAACCCCCCACAGGCAACCTTGAAATTACAATAAAACAAATATACAAATTAGTATGATGTGATGAAATTTTTTGAAATGATACAAATTAGTAATTTTTAGAAATGAAGTTTTTCTTACCCATTATATTGTTTAGGGCATTCATGATCTCTTATTAGGTCAAATTTGAGATCACTTTCCAGCAAGAAATCTACAGTCCTTCTTTCTTGCTCTGTTAATGTATCATCATCCAGTGTAAACTCATTTGGTGTACCTACCTTCATTAAATTTTCTCTGAATTTTGAAACCATTGTTTTTCATTGTTTCTGCTTTAGTCTTCAATAGGCACAGTGTTTTTTGGAAGAAAGAAAACTGTTACGAAGACAAATATTTAGTGTATACAAATAAAAGAGTATATGAAGATTAAAGAGTGAAAAGTACACGCATATTTTATTTTTTCATATCACGTGTATTTTAAAATATGATGCGTGTACTTTGCCTAATGAGTTAAAAGTACACGCATAATATTAAAGTACACGCAAATTTTATTTTAAAATATCACGTGTATTTTAAAATATGATGCGTGTACTTTGCCTAATGAGTTAAAAGTACACGCATAATATTAAAGTACATGCATATTTTATTTTTATCTATCACGTGCATTTTAAAATATGATGCGTGTATTTTTCCTAAAGAGTTAAAATTACACGCATAATATTAAAGTACACGTAGCTTGTATTGGTTCATTTCACGTGTATTTTAAAATATGACGCGTGTACTTTGATAATCTGGGTAATTATGTACAACTAATACAAAGTACACGCATTATATAATGCACGTGTACACGTGTATAATATAAGTACAAGTAACATTACTAATTAAGTTTAGGCACTAACCAATTTTTTTGCATCATCGAAGAATGTTGTGTTTTTTTCCTTGTCGTTCGGTCGAAGGGAATCCATGTGGACCACTTTATTTTCTTTTTTGTATATCACAAGTAATGTGAAATGTCCTACACTATGTCTTAGTACAATGAACAAATTATTACAAGTGCCTAAGTATTCAAATAACTCTCTGTATAACTCCCCCTTCTTATTGACTCCATTTGTGCTACAAGCTTCTATATGAATAAAAATTATAGACATAGTGTTAATAAAAAAAACTGAAATTTTATTTCTCAAAACTTTCGGTTTATTTGTACTTACCCAATAATAGCCAGAAAAAGTGTGTGAGTAGGAGAGCCCTTCCTCTGACAATTTTAACCTCAATACTTCACTAAAGGCAAGTATTATCTGTTTCACACAATATAAAATGGTGAGGAAATAATAATGTTGAAATTTAATGGATGTCTAATATTTGGACTACATACTTGGCTTGAAATTTCTTGATTGTTGAGGACTTCAAGTAAATCTTCCCATGGGACATACGAAACCAGCCATTGGAAAATAAATTCCCTGCATTTTATATAATCAATAAGAATTGTATAATAATAATAACCTTATTCTTTTGCACCAAAAAAATATAAATTAGCGAAGTGATAAATCATAAAATAATAAACTTTACCCTGGCTCAGCAATTTTAATAAACTCTTCAATCTTTTTCTTCGAAGCTTCATCGAGATATTTGTATGCTTCGATTGCTTCAAGCTTGACGTGAGTTTCCTTCATTTGTTCAGCTATTATTAGACGGCCTTTTTCTCAGCTTTGACTCTTTTTGTTTCTTAATTGGTTCATGTTTTTCGATTTCGCCGTCAACTTTTATTTTCTTCTTCCCTCTAGTAAGAGGTCCTTTTGTTTCGGATACTTTGGGGCTGCCCTGAACTTTCTTTGAGGCCAGTTCAATCTTCAAACTCGAAATTTCGTCAATGAGTTGTTTATTAATGTTTTCCTGATATATTTAACAAGGAATGTTGGATTGTAAGCATTTTTTGAAACAATGATTCATTTTTCTCTTACGTGTATTTTATATAATACACGTGTGTATTTTAATACATGCGTGTATTTTATAAAGTACACGCGTGTATTTTAATACATGCGTTTATTTTATAATATACACGCGTGTATTATAAAATACGTGTACTTTATAAAATTTATAATATACATAAAATTTATAATAAAATTAATTAAAGTGTAGCGTGTAATAAATATCTATTGTATTTTATAGATACCTGGTCAGTTTTTTTCAATTCTAACTCTTCAAGCATTTTCTTCAACTCCGAAATTTCGTCATTAAGGATTTTATTATTGTTTTCCTGTAATACAAAAAAAATGTTACATTATAAACAATGCATTATTTTTATTAAAATAATGAATGTACTCTGCATTATATCTAATATCAAATAAAACTGCATTAAAAATACTATGAAATAAAACTGCGTGTATTTTGGGAAAACTGCGTGTACTTTGGAAAAATTGCGTGTACTTTGGAAAACTGCGTGTACTTTAAACGTGTACTTTAGGAAAACTGCGTGTACTTTAGGAAAACTGCGTGTACTCTGCATTCAAAAGTACCTGTTGAATTCTTTTCCACTCTGACTCCTCAAGATTCTGCCTCAATGTCATCTTTTCTATGTCAGCATCTTTCCATTGTTGCAATGTATCATCATACTTTTTTTGAAATCTTCATTAGTCAGAGACAGATATCCAATCTTTTGTTCCAAAATTCGTGTTGATTCTGCCTATTTTTTCAATGATTCATCCAATTCTTTAATTCTATTTGAGTCACTCATTGTGACTTGATCAAGCTTTTCTTTTAAAGAATTGTTTATCTCAACTAGTTGGGCATTTTCTACCTCCAACTTATTTAATAACTCTTTTTCCTTCAAAAGGTTGGAATTCTCCACCTTTAACTTCTTCATTTCCTCATGGGCTTCAAAAAGTGAATCACGATCTACTTGACTCTGTACATTTAAAATGGCAGTCTCGACCTCCAAAGAGGTCACCTTCTCAATTGCACCATTAATGTCTTCAGCTGCTTTAGATAGTTGGTTATTTTTTTCCAACAATTCCCTTTTCAAAACAACAATTTGTTCCTCCAAATTAACCTTTGGTTGATCTTTTCCCTTCTTTTTCTTTGGAGTCACAATGTTTTTAAGGGGAATATTCCAACCATGTGAAAACTCATTGTCATTAATATCTTCAACAACTTTTTTTGATGATGAATCAACATGTATAGGTCTTTCTGTAGATATGTTCAAAGAGTAACTTGGCCCTTCAAACTGAGATTCCTTTTGTACAGTACAGTCCTTACAAGCTGATTTATTTGTAGCTTGCTTCAAAGTTGCTGTTGCGATGTCATTCTTCACAAACCATTGTTTCAAAGACGACAACTTCCACTTCAGTAATTTTGGAGTATTTTCTTTATATTCTTCAACAGGAGAAATAATTTCAAATTTCTCACATGCCCAATACTGTGATCATACAAAAAACAAAATGAATTTAATACTTGAATTACCTAGGGATTCATAATGGAAAGTACAAGAGATTTGTTCAAAATACACGCAAAATTAAACGTGTACTTTACAAATTTTACAATTGTATATTGAAAGTACACGTTACCATTTCAAATTACACTTATACTTTGTCAATATAAGTTCACGTGTACTGTCTAAAGTACATTTATAATATTGACAGAATATATAACAAGAGTATTTTGAGAGTACACTGGTTATATTTACAAAACATAGTACACGTGTACTTTGTAAAATACAAGTGTACTTTCACATGATATAAGACGTGTATTTTCAAAATACACGTGATATAAGATGTGTATTTTCAAAATACACGTTAAATATCAAGTGTATTTTGAAAGAACAAGAGAAAATATCACATGTATTTTGAAAATACACGTAATATTTTCAAAGTACAGTTAAGTATTGGTATGTAAATTTTGAAATATCAGGAATATCAAGTGTATTTTAAAAATACACATGAAAATAAACGTGTACTTTCAAAATACACGTGAATTTATCACGTGTATTTTGAAAATACACGTTAAAATAAACGTGTATTTTCAACATACACGTGAAAATATCACGTGTATTTTGAAAATACACGTGAGTATTGCTATGTAAATTTTGAAATATCAAAATATTTTTTTTCTCACCAGTAGGAAAATGACACATCCAGTAACTGTGCTAGGTTTTGAACTTGCTGATTTGTCAAGTGAATGTATGAGAAACTCTTGCACAGCAGATGCCCAATCATATTTATTCATTTTCTCAATATTTTCAATGTATTTCAACCAAAATTCTCCAAGGGTGAAGTTTGAGTTGGAGAAAAATAACGTGTTCAAGAAGTGGAGACACACAATTTTAACAAAATCAACAATTCCTTCATTTGTCTCCAATTCAACTGATTTATTCAAACCATTCAAAATTTCTGACTTTCTTATTCTTTTTGAGAAGTATCGTGCTTGTAATCCAGATTTTTGAGCAGTATTCGGTCGCTTTTTCAGTTCTATTGATATTAAACCCTCAACCAGGGGTATGCCAAATATTTCACTTATATCTATTGGCATTATTGGAATACTACTCTTCATACGAAAACTTTTGGTTTCCATATTGTACAGCTCGATAATTGATAAAATATTTTTATCCGCCTTCTTGTGGTCCACTTCTACTACTTTCTCATTGTAGTAGGCATTGAAAACTCCCAAAATGGAGTCTTCTTAAGAAGTTCAATATGGCTATTGTTTATTTTATCTTTAATCTGATGCAAATCATGGAGAAAGCTAACAATATTTGACCGATGTTGGTCATTCTTCTTTGCAGGACGTTTAGCTTTCAATGCCACACTAGAACTGGAACTGGATGAAGAACTATCATCAGAACTGCTCTTTTTTTGTTTCTTTCCTCTTCTTGCCTTCATATTCATCCCCATTATATTGATCTATAAACAAAATTTACATTACTAACCTATAATGATATGTACAAAAAATAAATATATGCTAATTAGAATAAAATATAGATTAAAATAATAAAATACAAGCGTATTTAACAAAAGTACATGCAATATTCTCACAAACAATTTATACAAGTCTCGTCAAAATATATGCTAAAGGCGATAATATATATCGTCAGTTTCATGGTAATACCTAACAGAGGTTGTTCGACAAGTCAAAAACCAAGATTCTCTACTCCTAACATATTCAGTAAAGAAGTGATACAATAGCTGAATGCTAAAAGTTCCAACATTATCAAAATCCCTTAAGCAATACTGCTCAATTCGTTTAGCTAAATCCTTCGCTTTCGATTCAGTTACTTGAAGTTGTTGCACATCAAAAGTGCAGTAAATGTCTTCATAGTAGTAGTAGAAACCAAGTAACCTTTTATCTCTATCATTGATGCGAATGAGAAAATGAATTTCGTCATCATTAGTACTATTCACTGTCAATGTGAAAGGTTTTGTATTGTTAAGTTCTTCGAACGTGCAAGCAGCAGTTTTATAGTTGAACATGCTTGATCATACGATTCCTAAACAATAACACAACAATACAAAATAGTACACTCATAATACACATTAGTACATGGACATTGGATTGAACAAATTGAATTTCAATGTGCGTGTACTTTCTGAATTTTTTGCGTGTACTTTCAACAAAATACACGAAAAAAATGAAAAAGTACACGCAATAAAACTAATTAATCCCTAATAACATATCATTCAAATGTAGCTGGCTATTGGACAAAAAACACTCCTAAATATTAACAAAATAATAATACTTCTTAAAAACTCATGGAATGTCATTCAAATGCCGCTGGCGCGGACCAAAATAACATAGGATTGATCAAATATGGATTTGGAATTAATATTTTATAGAGTACACGTATAAAACATAAAAGTACACGCATAATGAATTGAGAAATACAATTTCAATGTGCGTGTACTCTGTGTATTTTGCGTGTACTTTTAAAAAGTACATGCAAAATACACATAGTACACGCAACACAGGGCTTGTACATGTACATATTCTATAGAGTACACGTATAAAACATAAAAGTAAATGCATAATGAATTGAGAAATTCATTTTCAATGTGCGAGTACTCTGTTTATTTTGTGTGTACTTTTAAAAAGTACACGCAAAATACACATAGTACACGCAACACAGAGCTTGTACATGTACATATTCCAATCATGTATATATTCCTAGTTCTTGATAAATCCTCGATAAATGATGTATACAGGAGGAAAAGTACAATGATGAAATACATATATCTAACATGGAAAAAGTGTGTTTTGCAATTAAAATGAGGGAAACAAATATATGATGAAATACATATCATGAAAAAGAAGAATGTGATTTCATCAGTCCATATGTCTACAAATTTATACATATGAGAACACAAAATACACAAGGACAAAAAGGTGATAAGAGAATGTATACATACTTGTTAGTGCTGTTTGGAAGAATTTGATTTAGAATGTAAAATGTAGAACTTCAACGATTAGGGTTTGAAAGAAGAGAGCTAGGGTTTTGATTGAAGAGAGTTAGGGTTTTGATCGAAAAGAGCTAGGGTTTTGATCGAAGAGAGTTAGGGTTTTGATCGAATAGAGTTTCTAGAGCTTCGATCAGGAGTATTTATATGTTGTTGTTGACCAAAATTTGATTGAGAAATAGATTCTTTTTGGGGTTTTGATCGAAGAGATGGTACGATTAAGGTTTTGATTCAAGAGAGAATACAGTGTTTTTGGCGCTTCGATTTCTGAATAGTGTGTGTTTATTTTAATTTCGGGGTATTTATATGTTGGACCTAATCGTTTAAAAATTGTTGGGTCTAGTTTATTTGTCCAAAATTTCTAGTCCAAGGACTAGACCGTTAAAGCCCCAAAACAAAGGTTACTTTTTGTGTGTATTTGTTCAACGAGTGATATAGTCCGCCTGCTAACCCGCATTCACCCCCATTTTTTTTATTTTTCTTACTTTCTTATTCTTTTGCGTTTAACTAAAAATAGTTTTATATATATATATAAAATTTTTTCATATAGAAAAACAGTTTTTCCTATTAATATACAAAACAATTTTTTTTTATTGACAGTAAATTTTTTATTGAAATTAATATTTTTTTTATAAATAAAAATATTATATTTTTGACATGATATCGCGATAAAATAGTGTCGCTACCGCAGAGCCATAAAATATCGCGATTTATTAGTGCTGACGGCGTGGACCCACATTCAACAAATGATGTGAGTCCAGAAATGTGAGTCCGGGAATGCGGCACTAATTAATCACGATATTTTTTATAGAAAAAAATATCGCGATTAATTAGTGCCGCTGGTGCGGGCCCACATTCAACAAATGATTTGGCTCCGAAAATGTGGGTCCGCGCCGGCGGCAATAAGGAATCGCGATATTTTTTATTGAAAAAATATCGAGATTAATTAGTGCCGTTGGTGCGGAACCACAATCAACAAATGATTTGAATCCGAGAATGTGGGTCCGTGTCAGCGACACTAATTAATCGCGATATTTTTTATTGAAAAAATATGGCGATTAATTAGTGCCGCTGGCGCGGACCCACAATCAACAAATGAGTTGGGTTCAATATGGGTCCGCGCCAGCGGCACTAATTAATCGTGACATTTTTTATTGAAAAAATATCACGATTAATTAGTGTCGCTGGTGCGGACTCACAATCTCAGACCCATATCATTTATTGAATGTGAGTATAATTGTTTTTATTTATGAAAAAAATATATTTTTTATTTTAATAAAAAACTGTTCAAAAAAATAAAAACTGTTTTTTTTTATATTAATACGAAACTATTTTTTTTGTATAAAAAACAATTTTCATATTAATTGTTATAAACAAAACAATAAGAAACTTAAAAAAAAAAGAAAAAAGAAAAGAAAAATGGGATGCGGTCACTAGGCGGTTTGGACATGCGGTTCATATAAACTTTCCCTTGTTCAACACAAAGAAAAATATTAAAAAATATAACTAAATAAATAAAAAATTATGTACATACACACATATGTAATTATAATTTTACAATTAAAAGTAGATATATCAAGGGATTGTGTTGAGTCATGTTTGAATCGATTTTTATCGTGTTCGAGTCTTATCGAGTTCGTATCTAAAGGAGTGATTTTTTTATCGTGTGAAAAAATCATACTCAATCTTCCCCAATATCTCAACGTGTCGTATCGTGTTCACTCATTAATACCCATTAAGATATTGAATTATTTTGAAATGTATATAAGTTGGATTACTATCTTATTTTTGAACCCATGTAGACACACTAATTCATTGACATTACTAAATCTCTCCTTTAGTAAAAAAAATTATGATTAAATTATTAGTTTTTTTGGGTGTGATCCAATTTGATTAGTTTTGAAAGCCTCCGATTCTAAGTGTTTTTATATTTTGTCTTCAGTCCCATAGTGATCTAAAATCTGTCATTCTTGTAGAAACGTGGGTGGTTATTTTATATAAAGTTGGTTTCAACTGGTGACATTTTCATCAATAATCAACTTTTAACAGGACCATCAACAAAAGATAAAATACTTGGGATCGGAGGCTAACTATTCTTAAAATGTAAGACTAATCCCCAAATCTCCCTTAAATTAACATTATGCTACACAAGTTATTTATAAATTTGAACAATATATCTTATTTATTTAAATTGAGGGTTCATAACGGGTCTTATCAAGTATTAACAGATGAAGGGGATCAACACTAACCCGACCCGTTAACTATCGTGTCTTATCGGGTTGGCACGGAGATGATCCGAAACCATTAAGGGTCCACCCATTAACTTATAACTTCGAGTTGGTTCGTGTCGTGTTATTGTGTCGTGCCTCATTTTGCCAGGTTTAATAAAAAGTATAATATACTTTCTTATTTCAATTAGCAAAACTTATAACTTCTATAATAAATATCCATTTAAATCAAATATTACTAAATATGAAATAAAAATTATAAACATTTAATTCGTAAAAATATCAATAAATAACATATTATTATGAATAATTATTGGTAAATACATTCGTAGTAGCCATAACAACAATAATAATAAATATAATGATAGTAAAAATATAGTAATAATAATTTATACGGTAAAATATCAAGTTTCTTTTAACTTTCCTGCAAAATCCTTGGTCTTTGGTATGATGTATATTGTGGAAAAGTTTTTCCTACAAAAAAATTTGAGAATCATTTTTCCATAACTTTTCTGCTTACCAAACACAACAAAAAGTGCATAAAATTATTTTCCTTCACTTTTTATTTCTTTTCCTGACAAACACACACACCAAAAAGGTTTAAAAGTAAGAGCCTCACGTGCATGTAAAGAAGCATACATGTTGTTAGGGTAAGGTAAATCGATATTATTTTTAAAATTAGATATATCAATGAAACATATAATCTCATTTTGATTATAAAATATGTATTATGTAGATATCTACTAATATTCTACTTCATTATTATTCCACAATTATTAAAAGGTGGGTCATACACTTTTAGTATTGAACTATTAATAAAATAAAAAATTTATTATATCTAAGTTCTCTCTATGTCCCCTTTATTTTACAACAAGTTATCAGTACGATTGCTCTAACATTTTTTACATAATTTATTGCATACATGAATCGCGCACAAGTATATTGCTCTAAATCTTTTAAACACGAAAATCCCGTCCCGTAGAGTGACATCACCCATGTCAATTCCTAATACATATATAATTTTTCTTTAGGCGCACTACAGTACATGGAAACATTTGTAATGGACCTATATTTGGTTTTATAACAGTTAGAGTGCGTTAGGAATTTCTAACGGTATTTAAATGTTAGTAATTACTTATGTCCGTTACAATTATTTGTTTATGTGTTTATATTTAATTATAATATATATTTTTTTGAATTTATTTTGTTATGGGCTAAAAACAAGTGTTAGCAAAATAAATTGGCGACAAAACAAGTTGTTTAGGGAGCTATTTTTTTTACCCTAGTTGTTTTCTATTCCCACGTAAAATTTGGGACATACATACAATTTTTCGTTCTGTTGTCGTTGTTCCTTTGCTGCCATTCCCCTTCCACCTCCATTCTCCTCCCACCGTCGCCCCTGTCGAGGGTTAGTCTCGCCCCTGATCACAAATAGAGGTTTTGCGCGTATTCTTAAATCTGATTGCAAAGTGACTCGCCCCTATCTCGTATTTTTTTTCTATTTTTTTCAGTTTACCGGATGATATATTTTGAAAATATATTGTTTTTCTTTTTCTCTATTTCTTGAATAGTTCTTATGGAAGTACAAATTCTCGGTCCAGCTCTCTTCTAATCCGGTATTTATATCCATCATTCTTTCTCAGTAAAATCATATGTATAAATATACACACACATTGAAATTGAAATTATTTTGCAAAATTATAATTATTTGTGTAATCATTGTGCATTGCTCATTTAACTAATTGATATATATATATATATATATATATATATATATATATATATATAATTATACAAAAGATTTAAATTTATTAGCTTATGAGAGTGATTTGTACGAATATATTTTATTATTATGTTTTTTTGTTTAAATATAAGATTGTAAAAAGGAAAAATATTTTAAACGATGGAGAAGTTGTTCGCTTTAATAACCCATTCTTTTATGTGCGTTATTTGTTAATTTATGTATTTACTGTATATCTTTATTGGGTAATAACAGTATTAGTTTATTGTTTTGTTGTTGGCGAATTACATCTGTTATTAACCATATTAAACGGATTGAAATCTCATAATCCTGGTTGATATGTGATATCCCGTTTGAAATCGAAGGTTGCAATCAAAGCTAGGGCTTTAAGTCAGATCAAATTGGAAGTTTAAATTATGATTTTGTTATATATCCTCCTCCTGCCACAATAATGTACAATTTCATCTTTGAAGTTTTAAATGTTTTTGAAATTGAAGTTTGAATATTATAGACGTTTATTTCAGTCGAAATAAATGTTTTGTGATGATTATTTCAGTGGTAGAATTATATACGTTTTATTAAGACTTTGAGGAAACACAATGTGCCTTCAACATTAAATAATTATTTATTATTTTCATATGAATGTATTGTCTCACTATACGCTATGCTCTTGTCACTTAACTCTTTTACGTTGTAGAATGTCTCGACCAGTTAATAAAGGATGGATGGGTGAAAATAATAGATTTACCTTAGTGTATAAATGAGGAGTTGAAGATTTTATTGACTTTGCGATTGAAAATAAGGATCAATTATTGTCAACGTTTCCATTTCCATGTTCGAAATGTCATAATAGGATGTGGTTTACTGTGATACAAATTCGAACATATTTGCTTAGGTGCGGTATAGATCAGTTGTATATTACATGGGCTTTACATGGTGAAAAGTCTTCAACAAATTCAAAAGAGCACCCATCGACAAGAACTGTTGAAGAAATAAATGAATAAGAAAGCACTAATAATGCAGAAAATGGTATGGGGAACCTTGTTGATACATTTTATGGAGTGCATGAAGGTACTTATGTATATACTGACGGAGGTCAACCACGGGTTGCTGAAGAAACGTATCCAGGTAATAAAAAGTACAATGAATACAAGAGATAGCAATCGAGAAACTGTACCCTTTATGTGAGGGCCCTGAGATAACTCTTTCTGTAATCGTAGAATTTCACAATATAAAGAAAAAGTTTGGATGGTCATGAAATAGTGTGATAGAACTTCTATCTGTATTGGAAAGGTGTCTCCTGACAGGAAACACGTTGCTAGAAAAGTATCCTCACATGAAGCGTATGATGAAAGACTTAGGGATGAAGGCCTATTTCATTCATGCATGCGTTAATAATTATATTTTCTATTAGAAGGAAAATGAAGGTAAGGAGGAATTTCCTCAATGTGGAGAGCCGAGATATGAAGTTACCACGAGCAAAGGGAGTAGAGTATACAAAGAACCTAAGAAAGTATTAAGGCATTTTCCTCTAATTACTAGACTTGTTAGATTGTACACCATACCATGGATGGAACGGGAAATGACATGGCAAAGTCAAGCAACCAGTTTATGGGATTTTCAACGACATTCTTTCGATTCATCTTAGTGGAGAAATTTTAAACTGAAATGGCCAGATTTTGCTAAAGAAGATCACAACGTTTGGTTAGCAATAGAAACTGATGGTAATCCACGTGGTATTCAATCTGCTCGTTATAGTTGTTGGCCTGTTATCACCACGCCATTAAATTTCCCACCATCATTGTGCGGGAAGAGAGGGCTTCATATGTTGTCTTTGTTAATACCTAGGCGAAAGGCACCTGGTTAAGACATTGATATTTTTCTTCAGCCACTAGTAGACGAGTTGAAGCTACTATGGGAAGAAGTAGTGTCGGCTTATGCCATGTCGAGAAAAGAGTCTTTCATATTGAGATCTATGCTTATAAGGGGGACTCATGATTTACCTGCATATGGGAATTTATCTGGATGCGTAACACATGGTTACAAAGCTTGTCCTATTTATGGAAATAAAACTCCATCCATTCGAATTGAGCATAACCAAAAGATAGTTTACACAAACTACCATATGTTTCTTAATATTGATCACCTGTTCAGGAAATGAGGTTATTTGGGGTTCAAAACGATAGAATATAGAGACCCTCCTAGTCGGGTAAATGGTGATGCAATATTAAAGAAGTTATACCACATTGATTATATTCCTATGAAGATCCAAAAAGTTCATAGTAAAAAGAAAAAGGTCGGTGATTTAATCAATAATTGTAATACCGAAGTTAAAGAGGCGTGGTATAAAAGGTCCATTTTTTTTATTTAGAATATTGGATTTTACATCAAGTTCGACATGTTCTTGATGTGATGCACATAGGGAAGAATGTTGCAGAACATCTAAGAAAATAATCCTTGATACTAAACTCAAAACAAAGGATACAATAAATTCTCGATTGGATATAGAGAATATGCACATGCAGAGTAGTCCGTGGATGAAAGTAGACGGACATACTGGTAAAGAGATAAAACCCAAAGAACCATTTACATTGAATAAGGAGGAGAAAAAGAAGTTTTGTCAAATTTTGAAAGACTTTAAGCTCCCTTAGAGTTTTTCATCCAACCTAAGTAACATTGTCACTCTTAATCCACCCAGCTTGCACTCGCTGAAATCACATGACTATCATATCATAATAGAATATTTGCTACTTGTCTTGCTTCAATATGATTTCCCTAAACACTGTGATTTATAAAAAGATATCTAGCAGTTGAGTTTGTTCTTTAACATACTGTGCTCAAAGGTTTCAATTCGAAAGGATATCCAAATATTCAAATACATGGTTGTAGAAGCATTGTGTGTGTTGCAAAAATATTTTTCACCAACATTCTTCGATATTAGCATCCACCTTATAGTACATCTAGCAGATGAAGCATTGACATGCAGATGTATATCAAATCGGTGGATGTTTTCGTTTGAAAGGTAAACAACTTATCTTGTATTGAATTTTAACATGAAAATGTTAATGACTTTGTAATGTTCACGATTTTTCGCCTATATGAACAGAAAAATGGGGGACTTTAAAAATATTCCAAGCAATAAACGATATGTTGAAGGGTCGATTATAGAGTCCAATATTATTTTCGAGTCGGTTCACTATTGCATGGAGTATATGCCAAACCCTATAGAGGGAAATCATCGACGGGCTCTTGAAACATTCTTACAGGAAGATAGAGAGTTATCTAATGAAGGGCCTTTGCTTGACGATAAGATTGTGATGTTGGAACCAACACAGTTTCAACAAATACGTCGGTGGGTACTATTTCGTCTTAATGTCGATGGACTCCATGAATACCAGAGGTTTGAGTTTCGTCACATTTTTATATTATCCATATATTAATATTATTATGTTGAAACTTGAAACTAACATGAACAATTTATAGTGAGTATAAAGTATTATTGAAGTCCAATTCTCGTGGTAAAGGAAATGAGATTAAAATGACAAAAGTATAGAAGGAAATATCTTTCATACCATGGCGATACGAAAAGGTTTGTAATATATAATAAGTGTTTTTAGAAATGTCGTTTATTAGTGAGCATAATGTTGGAATTTAGTGTTATAATTATGTTTTGGTCTTTTGCACAGTTGGCAATTAAAAAGAGACGAAATCGAAGGCATTGTTGTGGTGATTAGTTCAAGGGACAAATTATAGGGTTAAGACATATAAGAAGTATCGCGTCAACAATTTTGTATTTTTAACTAAGTATCATGACGATAGTGTTGTAACACAAGACATCGACGTTTGCCTAAAGGCCTGGACAAAATTCTAGGCAAGAAAAAGCGATAAAAATCTAAAGTATTCTTGGACAATGTCGTATGGGGTTATTAGATAGATAATTAAGCTTGATTATACAATGATTAAGGGGGTAGTGTTTTATTGTGATTGGGTTATAGTGGAAGATAAGACCAATGGTTGTCGACACTCTTCAGACTCTGATTTGGTGATGGTGAATTTTGACAAGCTTAAGAGTTTGAGCAATGACTTGGATGAGCCTGTAATTCTATCTTCCAAGGCTAACCAAATATTATATTCGAGAGACCTTAATAAACCCAATTGGTGGGTGGTTGTACATTCATCGAAAAGACTGACCAGTCGAGTAGACGAGTTAGATATACCAACGGACTTCCAATCTACTATTGAATACCAACCTTATTTGGAAAAGCTTCTTAAACTTCATGGTTTTGTCTAGCTATTGAATCACCGAACTCATTTAGAAATATGTTAATACCTTTGGAATGATTTATGCCTCTTTTCTTATCTTTTTATGATTGGAATGACATTGAATTACTTCATATATTTATAAGCATTTATTTTTATAAATCATGATATGTCCAGTCGTTTTTGTCTGTTTCTTTTTCTTTGAGTTTTTTATCTACATATGTGGTTCGATTGGTGTGAGTATGAATGGAGAAATATTATAATCCAAGTGTAAATGTTGTTATGGTTCGATTGGGATGAGTTTGATTGTAGAGTTTGGATGATGGTCTAATAGATCTTATCAAAATGTTGATTCAAATACTGTATGTCGATGTTATCAAATAAAACCGATTCATTTTGTTAAGATATAGTCCTATATACATATTAATGTGTGTGGCAGAGACTAAATCTTATTTTTAAGAAATAATATTGTGTTGGCAGAGACAAATTTATAACACATTAAACTCAAGCAGTGAAATTTGATGATCAAATTTGATGAGTGTTGGTGGAAATCGTGAACATAAGCCTGGGCTACTTATGGGACCTCGACAACAAAAAGGTCAGGCGCCTCATGAGGGCCGCCGAGAAGGGCGTCGAGAAAAGAGAGGCCTACTTTTCTGGTTTTGTAATGCCACACAACCCCCTCTTCATATCAGGGACAAAGGTTATCATATGGTGTCTAGTGCGGTTGATATTGCCCTCTTTAGGACTGCTTCACTCCAGGATGTGATGAAGGCTTATAATGCTAGTGGGGCTTCCCCTGTGCCTAATCTGTTGCCCATGACACCTTAGATTGATCTAACCAATGGGATACCTACAGTTTATCCTACATAGAACACTCCAGTTATGACGTTTACAACCAGGCCCACCAATACTTACAGATTCCACTAATTTATCCACACCTATCACAACCCAATATGTCGAAAAGGAGAAAGGGTTCAAAGGATGCTTTAGATACCCTTGAAACTAATTTGACTTGGATCTGACTCATTTAGATTCTTTGAGTGTTAATTTCTCCCTATCTCAGATTTGGTTTGATCTTAGTCTCGACGAAGATGGAATGAATTATTACTGCCCACCGGCTGTAAATTCTTCTCACGACACCCTATTAGGGTCACCAAACACATCTGAGAATGATAATATGGATGCTAATCAGCTTTTATCAGAGCCTTCTACTTTGAAAGAATTTCTTTCTAAGAAAGACATAAATACACTAGAGCCAGATTTTGTGACCTCTCTGAAGTCCATGACAAAATGAACAATGATAGGTCTCTAGATCAGGAGAATTTGTATGCAAGAAGCTGATTTGTTTAAGATGAAATAATTGGCTAATGTGGTACCAATATAGTAATTACTACCAAAATAGAATATGGTGTGTATCCCCTACAAATTTGAGAGAATAAATTTGTTTAGAATTAGTCTAATTTTGTTTCCATTACTATCAGATTCATATCTAATATTCTGAAGATACCACCAAGACCATATATATTTTATAGAGGAAAGATAATGCTCCATATAGTGATGTTATGAACTCATGTCATACGCCTATTGTATACATTTTTTCATTTATTTTCTTAGGGGTTTATTTTCTTTGCAATGTTGTTCCGAATTGGATTGGGTTTCCATTTGTATAATAAATCCTTGTTCATATGTTGAGTTCATAAAAAATATTATTCCCGTAAAATCAAAGAAGTGTAAGAGGTATGGGGATATAGTAAATGAAACAATTATCACAGTGCACAACATTAGACCGACTTGAGACACAGGTATTTTTTAAGACAATTGTAAGTTCACTGATAATTGGACATCATTCAGCTTGAAACTGGATAATAGTCTAAAGAAGCCAGGAGATATGATCATTGATTACTAGTTATAATCTATGAGTTGGATTTGATTTGATTTCACCAATGTTGTTTGATACCTTGATTAAAATGCAATTGTTAGTTGTGTAGATATTTAGCATGGTGTATATATCAACTTTTAAATCTAACGTATTGGGATTCTTATAAATACTTCAAATTTTGAGGTTTAAGAATTTATATTAAATGAAACAAGCTCTAGATCTCATCAAATCATCAGACTGGTGTGCTATAGTTTATCATACTATTTTATTATTTTTATTTTCATAATCTCTTAGGTGCGTGGATCTTGGCTCTTCCTTTAACTGACAAAAGCGTTCTTGCATACAATTAAAAGTTCTGCTTGTGAGTTTTTAGGCAAGGACAACTCAAGCACCCTTTTGGCTATTGTGGTATATTCACAATTTTCTTAGGCTTATAAAATGGTTGGTGAATAAGTTGTATTTCATGATGCATAGTAAGACAAAATACCTTACTTTTTTTCATTTTAATGTAGAATTTCGTTAATCTTGCTAGAAGTGAGCGCGCATCTCAGTCCTTATCAGCTGGCGCAAGGTTAAAAGAGGGAAATCGCAGTTTGCTAACCTCTAGAACTATTATCCGCAAACTAAGGTCAATTTATTTTTCGTTGAATTCCTCTTTGATTGCAAAAACAACTTCAACTCATTTCTTGATTATTAGTAGAGCAATATGAAAATTTGTAGCGACTCTTTATCAATTTCCTTGCAAGTTTTTAAATTCCTCCATTCGACCAAGTTGTTGGTAGATATTAACCTCATGGTTGGTTTATTTGATCTCTTTACTATGTTAACAATGTCTAATTATGTCACTATGGTAGATATACAAGGTTAAGGATACAATATAATATGACTATGGTTCTTTATATATTACTGCAAGTCTGCAACTATATGTCATTTTGTTAATAGAATCCTCTATCTAGGGTTTTAGAAAACACCATTAGAAAGATGAAGAAGATTGTGACACCCCGCCTAATAAGATACCGGGCGATCACTACAATATTAAATTAAAACAGGAGTCTCATATGGATCATTCTTAGCATCACTGTCGAAAATCCATTTAATTACTAATAAACTATTAGGCCGGTGTCAAAATTTTAACTTTACTACTCTTTTTAACAACTGTAAATAAAACATACACACAGTTTTGCAGAAATAAAACTGAAATTTAATAAAATAACTGAACACTCGGTCAAAATATACAACCATATCGAATGATTTACTCAAAGAATAAATAAATGCATTTGGACCATTGGCCCGAATGTGTATACAGTACCTCCCATCTATATTACAAGGATAGAAGCATCTACTAAGAATCCTGCATGCATCCACAGCTGCTGCAGCAGACGTCTGACTCGAAAGATGTATCATCCAGGCGTCCCTGTGTCTGGACACCTATATAATATATATATATAGCAAGAAAGGAAAAGTAGATAAACGGGTCAGAGCCCGAGTTTTGAAAATATTTAGCAAGTGCATAAATGCCTTATTATTTTGAAAAAGGTTTTTATCTCATATTTAAGTTTGGTATCGCACTCCCATGAGATACCCCTCACCTCTCCACTAACAGTGCACTCCTAGCGCATCCCTCTAAACATCCTAGTCAAGCTACCCTGCTAAACTAGTCTATCACCCAACCACTATCAACCCTAGATAGTACAAGCAATGTTCTAAGGGCTAAACTTTACCCCAGTCTCAATGCTATGCCATGTTCGTGCGTGGGGTGTCTTGCAAAGCGAAATCCAAACATGCCCCCCCCCCCCGATACACTACTATGCTGCATGATCGATCTTCAAGATCCGCCAGTCCCTCAGTACAGAAAGATATATATAAATATATATACCATAAGAATTTATAATATTAGAGCACTAAGGATAAAACTTCTCCCCAGTCTCAACATATTGCCATATTCGTGCGTGAGGTGTCTCGCAAAGAGAAATTCAAACAAGGAACCCCCCCCCCCCCAATACACTACTATGCGGCACGGTCGATCGTCGGGATCCATTAGACCCTCGGTACTCGATTCATCCATATATACATATTAATTACATCCGGATCTATCTCCCGGACTGAGGGTCCATATATCAAGTATTTATCAATACTATCATTTTTCTCAAAACTTCCCATTTCCCTTTTTATACTCAGGAAATGTAAATATAAAAGCCAATTCATTATCATGAATTGTTTTAACAAATCATATACTTTTAAAAGCCAATTTTATTATCATAAAAATGCTTTTCCGTTTTATATCATCCCATTTCCCTTTTTATACTCACGAAATGTACCCAAAGCCATTTCCATTATCATGAAAATGCTTTGATCATATCATATGCTTCCACATCCCTTCTTCCATCGGGAGTGTTACCGAAGCCAAACCTTTATCCCATTTCCCTTTTTACACTCAGGAAATGTAAATTAAAGCCAATTTATTATCATAAATTGCTTTAATAAATCTAAGACCGCCCCTCAGGGTTTCCCCACTGGACGCGCCCCTAAATGGCTATCATCTTCCAGGGCCTATCTATACAAGACAACCTGGGAACCTACCAACGTTGGAAAGAGGCCATATTGCCTGTGGGAAAGTCAAGAGCACACCCAGAATCCCCTAACCAGTGCAGTAAACAATAATCGCCCATATGGCCTATAGGACTATAGCCACCCTGCATTCATTAGCCAGGGGGCATCACCATAACGCACGCAACTTCCCTTATGATAGCGATTTAGGGAGGTGTGTAACCATAATTCATTAATTATGAAAATCATTTACCTTTTTCCCATTTTGAAAATATTCATATTTTATTTTCAAAATCCTTTATCTCAAATTTTATATATACTTTAATCACATAGTATATACATATACCATATATTCCTCCCTGAATATATAAAAATGGCCATATTTGCCAAACCATCTAACGATGACCGATAATCCCAAAGATTATCTCAAAGAATCATAATCATGCATTCATATATGCATGATACTAAACCCAAAATATTTTCTTACTTTAATAAGTAATACATACTTAAATCCCATCTAAGGATTTATTGGATATCTCAAATTATACCATTTTACACTAGGCGAATATATATATATATTCCCAATTTATCCTAACTATCTCGTAGGATATACCCAATCTAACATCATGCTTCCTATATGCATAATATTTAGGCCTAAAAGCCCACTAAAGCATCCTAGGGATTTACCTCACCCGAACAACCTTAAATTTAGTGGGTTATGGATTTCATTTCCATGAACCCAAGGACTACACTTTGTCCATATGATCAAATAAAAGTCCCCAACATAATATAGGAACCCTAAACCCTCAAATTCTACAATTTTTCTATTTTCCTCAAAAATATAGTTTAAGGGTCATTCATTTAAAACCCTCACTTAAGCCTCCTAATTTCCTTTAATCAATGGACCGTATAGTCCAAAAAGGTCCCTTATGTTATCACATAATTAACCTCGAAAAAAAAATGAATTGGAATCTATCCCATCCAAACCACCCTAACAAAATTTTCATCTTTCAGCAAGGGTCGATCGGTCGACCCATGGCTGTCGATCGATCGACAACTTCGATCGATCGAACCCCCATGATCGATCGATCGATCATGGCGGGCAGCTTCTTCTCCGAGAAGTTGTTTCAGCCATGGAAGCTTCCCCCAAGCTTCCATATCCTCACCCAACGGCCTACAACTCCAACCAACAACAAATACACTTATAATACGGGTTCTAAACATCCTAGAACCCGAAATCACCAAATAATTTAGGTTAAAACCTAAGTTTCTCCAATTATTCAATTTTAGGGGTTTATTCGTTTTAACTCCCAAAAACTCGTTTTATCCACGAATACCCAACCCAAAATCTTTAGGGTTTAATTATACAAAACTACGGTATGAGATATTTATGCAAAAATTGAAATAAAGCAAGTAAACACTTACCTCGGGGATAAAATCCAACATCCTCCAGCCGAATCCCGCGGAGGCTGGCCGGAATCTCCCCCTTTTCTCCTCTTTTCTTCCTCCTCTCTCTCTTCTCTCTCTTTTCTTTCTTTTCTTTCTTCTTTTCTCCCTCTCCACCTCTTTATATAAGAAGAAAAGGGTTAAAGCCCTTAATACCCCCAAAACGACTCGTTTACTCAATTACGAGCCCGTTTAACTCTAAAATTCCTCGAAACTCAATTTCGATAATCGGACACTCTTTTTTGACTATCTCGGACATTCTGAGACTCATGGCGCAGTCGAAATTCCCATCCGAGGTACTTGACCGCAAATCACTATTCTAACCCATATAACTTTATGCGGGTTTTCTAATTAAAATTTTACCTTTTTGTCACTTTTCTCCACGGTGACATATAATTAAATTACTTCGACCTAATTAGTCCCAAAAGTAATTACAACTTTCATCGAAAACCATTAAATCCTCGAGAATCCCCAAAATCACTATTTTGAGAAATTCTCCAAATCTCCAATTTATATTTAATTATGGAATTTAATTGTCTCCAAAAGGACGGGTCGTTACAAAGATATGAAGATAGGGTTATAAAAGATAACAAGAAACATGAAGAAGATAAAAAGATGGTTGGCCTCACCCTAACGTGAATAATCAAATTTATGTTTGGGAAGGGTTTAAAAATACTTTTATTTTAATTTTCTTTTTTATTGTTAGCAGCCATATCAAGTACTTTTATGTTCACTATCAATAACTGATAGCATTTCCTCATCTACCCAAATAGATTAGGGAATGCGATTATGTTCACATACTTATTGGGAGGATGTGGGTGTTTATAGAACTAAGCTTTTTTGGGGAAAAGGTAGTTTTTATGTTTAAGCATTTAGTAACATGATGAATGACATTCGAGCGTCCAATGTTCATACGTTCTCGGTGATCCATCCTAGAATTTTACCATTTTTTACTGAGTGGGCTTACGGTGTGGTTTTGTAGTATCCTAAGTGTGTTATGCTTCAATTTGGGTGTGACCAACCTGTTCCTCTTTCAATCACAATTATGAGTAGGTCAGAGAAAAGGATTTATGTGAAAGCCTTTGCTATGATTTCTTGGCATGGGGCACCTAACTAGTGTCAGGCGTCTGGTTGTAGACCATTCCTTCTCAAAATGTGAATGGTTTTATTACTCCTTTACCCAATTCTTATTGGGTGCACCAGAAAAATTCAATAAAGAATTTTTTACATGGTTATGAGGTTTGTGGTTTTTGTTGGTCATGAAACACTTTGGCTCCCTAAGGCACAAATGAGATCATACATTTTTATGGGTTTTTTAACCTCTATTAATAAACAATTTATCTTGGAGAGTGAGCTGGATGCGATGTTTTCTAAACTTGGTGATTCCATATCTACGCCGAAATAGAAAAATGATGTGTCTGGTATAGTTACTGTGGAGAGGAGTCAGGAACTAATAATCGAGTTTCATTTGAAAGTAGGTCGAGGGGATTACTTCTAGTATATCGGAACTAGTATATGCAAAGGATGTGGCAGGGTGTGGTTTTATGTAGTGATGTAGATGTTGTGGATATCAAACCCAATATGAAGTCAATTGTTAACATTTTTTGGATTGGTAGGGAAATTATGTGTAGGGTGGGGGTGAGACCAATGTGGTAGAGCATGCTATGAAGTGGAAAAGGTTAACTTGAGGTGCTAACAAAATGGATGAGTAATGAATTTCCCATCAAACTTCCCATGTCTAGAGTTTGATTTCAAGTTCGGATGGAGAAGAGTATGATAATGAGGAAAGGGAAGGAGCTACTAAGGTCAGTGGAGAAATCGAAGTTCAAGTTTTTTTAGAAATGCAGCAGGTATATGGAATTTGGGTACTTGGTAATATTTTTGAATAATTGTTTCTTTCTCATCATTTCATTATGGTCGATTTGTAGACCGATTAATTCAGTGAAAGTTTTAGTGATGATATTCGAAATGTCTCCTATCATGGCTGATGATAGAAATCTTGTGCCAACTTTGACCAAAACGAGTTAGGTGGCCTCATTATCAGTTCAATTTTTAGTTAGTCTAGATATGAGCGCCTTTGGTCCCTTTGTGAGTTTAGTTTCTCCTATAGTTAATATTTGTATTTAAGAAAAATAATTTTTGCTAATATTTGGTCCCCACTAATTCTTCCACCTTTTCTTTCTTCTTTCTCTTGATCTATGTTTCTACGAGTATATATATATTTCATTTTCTCAAGTCTCATCTTTCAAGATAATTCGTTATGGTTTCATTATTTTCTGTAAATAATTTAATATGATATATACCGCTCAATATATGTAAACAAATCTCTAAATCATAAATAAATGTTAAAACATGTTATCCCAGAATTTTTGGTGACACAGTACCAAAGTGCCAAAAAAAATCCGACAACCTATCGCCTCAAGTGTTTTAGAACACTAGGCATCTTGTCACATAAAGTAATTAACAATATTTGACCAAAACAGTCAATTGCTTCATAACACCACGTAATTTAATACATATTTTTAGTCAAAGTGGGTTGTAACGGTGTTATGGAGTAACTGTCTGGTGTTAAGGGAGTAGTGGAAAACTTTTCACGAATGTTCTGAAACACGGTGTTGAAGTATAGTTAATGACGAGGTGCTGAATATTTTTGGACAACGAGTTTTAGCAATTTTATATTGAGTTCTTTGCTATATATATTAACATATATATTTCAATTTTTGACAACTAAAGTAAGCATAACTAAATTTGTACTTCATCTTTGTCAATCACACCAAGTTTTCGTGACACCCCACCTAATTATATACCGGGCAACCAGTCCTTTACTAAATTAAAATCAAGGTGAACAGTTGGTTCATTCTTAGCTTCACTGTCGCAAATAAAATATACCAATTTAAACACCCTAAATAATTAAGCTAAGTGTCAAAACAATTTAAAACCTTATTTCCATTATATTTAAATCCAGATATGAAACCCTTTTTAATAATTAAGAATTTTAGAATCAGATAAATATGAAGAATGGTAATAAACCCCCAAGAGTTCAACCATTCAGATAAACCAATACCAAGTTTTAAAACTACAAATGAAATCATCCTGATAGTAATGAAAACCCAAAGAGTACAAAATACTGAAATTTAAATAATAAACATAAATCTCTGATAATTCCAATTGAATAGGGAAACGGGCGACACATGCCCTAACTAATCAAAACTAAAATAAGAGTAGACTCAATAACGAGGTCATCTAAGAAATGGCCTGCAACTTCCACATAAGCTACAACGCGTTCGTTCCAAGGAATCTAAGCATGACGCCCCTGTGGCTGGGCACTTGTAATACATATATACATATATATACATATACATACATATATATATACATATACATACATATATATATATATATACATACATATATATACAAGAGAGAGAAAAAGACAGGAAACGGGTCAAAGCCCGAGTGTAAAACAGTTTGAAAAATAGTTTAGCAAGTATTTAAAATGCTTACCGGCTAATGCATAACCATGTTAGTATGCAACACTCTTGAGAATTCTCACCTCTCATCTAGTGTGCACGCCTACCGTACTAATAAATCTCATAAGTTTCTCTAACTTATTCTCCATAAGGTTTTATCATGTGAAAAGCGAGGTTATGATGTTTACTTTAGGAAATCGTTTTCTTCAAGATTTCTTACGTTATTTAGAACAACTCAGTACCATTATAAAGTTCCCGAACACTTATAATAAAGTTGAAGCATTTATCCTTTACTTATCTACTTATACGCACAGTAGAAAGTTCCTATATAGATATACGTATATATATTAGTCACACATATAATATATATACCAACGGCACCCCACATAAAATCTATGATGCTGGCATACTCTTGTATCAAGTCCCCGTATCACTCAAACTAAGGGAAATACTAGTTCGGAATCACTCTCGAACTTTATTATCATAATACACAAACAAATGGAGGCGAAGTATAGTTCCAAGTCTCTAAGAGGTCAGCACATACCCTCACGTCTCTTAGGACCATCTGACTATCACTCAAATAGCCTGTATCAAGGATACTATCTTCTACGGTACAAGTCGTTATCCCCATAAAGGCCGAATCGAGATAAGACTGTCCTGGCGCGGAAACCCCCGTGATAGCAAGTAGCTCTGGTATGATTTTTACACAGATATATAATATGCACAATCACATAGTCATATATATATATATATATATATATATATATATATATATATATATATATTCACATTTTTAAATTAGGTGCACCCATGACCCATAATATTATTCTAGCCATGCGTAACATATAATGCTCGAGTTCTACGTATAAGTAAGTCATTCTTTTTATTCTATTAAGTATAAGAAATCCTTAAGTAATTCTCGACTCTCGAAGTGTATCCTCTCAAAATAATATAAAATCAATAGGTGTACCCTCACTACTCTACTGGTCTAAGTCTCCCTAAATTCTCACAAGATATACTATAACGTACGCACGATTTCCCACTAAATTTATATTCCCAAAATCCCACAGTTAAATCACATATGAATCGTATCACCCGAACCTTGCCTACAACCCTATTGGTCTTTCCCAAGTCCCATTATGGTAAATAAAATATGTATAAGGGTTCCCACAAAGTGGCACAGGGTTAATCATTAAGAATAAAGAACGAGCTTCAAAATTTAGAAGAGGTCGATCGATCGAACGGAGGGGGTCAATCGATCGATCCAGACGATCGATCGACATTCCAGGTCGGTCGATCGATCGCCCAGATATTTCACAGATTCTGCATATACTATCCTACGGGTTTCATCACCAAAAGTCCTCAAAACCTCTATCAATTTCGCCCAAACTCCCAAACAACATTATTAATAGTAATATCTACCTAACTACATGATTTCCTATGTGAAACATGTTCAAATTCATCAACGATATCGAATTAATGGGGTAAAATTGACATAATCCTCAAGAACCCTAATTTTGGAGGAAACATACATTCTTCTAATTATTTCCCAGATTTCTTGTTTCTAAATTCATACTAATTCATGGGTAATCCTCTACATGTGATGGGTATGTCCAGAATATATTAAATTTCTCTAAACATGTAATTTAAAGTCTCTAAATTATCAATTTCATTCATAAAACATGTTCTTGATAATCCTAAACCAACATGGGTGAGACATTAACTAAAAACAAAGCAAGATAGATACTTGCCTGAAATTTAAGGTTCTGATTTGTGGATGAAAAAGCATGATTGCGTTCCTCGTTGTGCGATCTACGTTTTGGTGGTGGTGGTGGTGGTGCAAACGGATGAGTTCTTGGCCTTGGATTGCTTATAAAGCTTCCTATCTTGTTCTCTAATGTCCGTTCTAAGGTTCTGTGTTTGTTAACCCTAAAAGACAACTCCCAATGGCTAATATAACTATTGGAAATTCGTGGGTTTATTTACCCGAAAATATAAAATGTCTAATATACCCTCCCGGGATGTCAATTAGGCTTAAAAATGCTCCGAGACCCAAACTAAACCCCCGGGTATACTTTTCTGACCATCTCAACCCTTCCGGACACATTGTCGCACTCAAAATGACCATATGGGTAACTTATAGTTTATTCACGTTTAATAATAATAATTTAATCCCGACATGACACAGGCGCGTCCGGACTTAGTTTTCATAATTGTCATATTATTCCCTCGTGACAACTTTAATAAATTACATTCTACATATTACTCTACTCAATAAGTAATATTTAACAAATCAATAATTTTCCAATAATTACTAACTCTAGTCACGCTAGTAAATATTTAAAACAAATTTTCGGATTAATATTAAATAAATCTATCTCAATTAAATTTAATAAATCCCTAAATTTAAAAGCCATAAAAATACAGGGTATTATAGTTTCTATGTTTACTACTTACATTACTAATATCAATAAACCTGTTAGCCGTTTTGTACATTTTATTTATCTTTCTAAGGCAAACTTCTCAAGTTATTCACATATATTACGTAAATAACACATTTTCTTTAAGAATAAATATTATATATGATACACAATACATAGGTTTTCAATGAATGCTCAAAAGTTGTAGAAACCCATTTGTTTATTATTTAATGTTTTTCTACATTCTGCATTTTATCTTATGATATGATACACAATACACAAGTTTTCAATGCACGCTACAATGTACGTTTTATTGCCTATATGTAATGCAACTACATAAAGTTGTAAAAATTTTGGACGGAAGGAAATTTGTTATGATCAACCTTTAATGTTGAAGTGCGAAGGGGCCTAAATAAGCAGATTATAGGAAAAGAAAAGGGCTTTTTTAACTTATCTTTGAGTTGTAAGTTTTTGCCAAAGGGAAAAAGTAAAAGTTAATTTTACTGGAGCCAGAATCTTTTCGGTTTAGCTATAGTCCTATATACATATTAATGTGTGTGGCTAAGAAATAATACTTTCCACCGAATTAGTTATCTTTATCATGCCTGTAGATTTATACAAGTTTTGAGATAATCATTATAAAAGTCGATACAATATGCACTTCCTAAATTCTGATGTTGCTGCTTTGGTAGTATTTTGTATGAAAAAGAAATCTTCAGATCTATTTTAACATTGATGTACTTGAGAAGTAATTCTATAGTACTTTCTAACTACATCAAATGGAGACAGCTACTCTCAATCCAAAAAGTGTGGCAATTCCTTGATCTTGGAAATTATAATCTTCTTCTAAATTTCATTTTATTTGGATGAGATGCCTAAATCTGAATTGTATACCCTAAGTACATGATCCTCTTGCATCAGCCTCAATTTTTTGGACATGGACAAAATTGTACACAATACCTTGCGTAGATATATGGCGCTCATTTAATGTTCTAAAGTTTAATTTCGTGTTCTAAATTTTAGGAAATCAATTATGTCTTCAGATGAAAATGCAATGCAACAACCATCTTCTGCTCGAACTTCATCTCAACAATTGGGTGACAAAGATGAGAAGAATAAAATTCCAATCATAATTGAAATTGATGGTTCTGTTGTGGATGATAATTGTAAGAAGTGTAATTCTCGTGTAGGGGATTAAGTGCGAAGTCTTATTACCATTAGCTATGATGATTGGCGAAAGGTGCCACAACACTTCAAAGATGATGTATGGCACACATTAATGGCAATATTCAGTTTCCTTTGAGAATACTATCCATACACTCTTTTTTCCTTTTTAAAATACCAAACATACATGAATATACCTTGGATTCAACAATTTATTTTTTGAATCATAGTATGTTCGTGCGTAAAGAAAATGTATAAACTCATTTTGTTGTTTTCTAACCTTTTCCTATTTTTTATTTACATTTTTCTACAGGGCCAATTTGAACTTAATATTTTGGCTGAAGTTGCTCGCCCTTTGGTTGAGAAAACTTGGTCCCAAAGGTTTAGGACCTTCAAGTCTAGTTTGTGAGACCATTTAAGGAAAAATGGTCGTGAAGTGCCTCAAGGCGCTGATCCTGAAATTTGTAAATTTTTTTGTAAAAAATGAAGATAATCCCAAAAAGCAACAATAAAATATTAAAAGTAGTGAAATCGATAAAAACTTCAAATTCCCCATTGTCTCGGGTGTTGTAGATATGCCTATAAAGCATTCAAAAAGGCAGGCATTAATGTTTATAATTTCCAGTCTTAACACTTTTTAGTCTTACACTTGACATCAAAATTATAGGGAAAGGACGAGCCTACCAAAACATTTTGACGAATAGATAATTGGATTGCGGGACGCAGTGATGAAAATGGGAATGTGATGGCAAGTGCTAAGGCTAAATATGTGAGTATTTTATTTTTTGTCTGTGATATTTTATTTTTTTCTCCTTTATTCTTTCCTCTTTGGCATGTATTTATAGTTCAATATTTTGTTGTTCATACTATAACATGAGTTGATGGCCACTGAGAATAGAAGAAAATGTGAAAGAAGTAGCCATGATGAAGGAGATATCGACATAGATGTAGTTGCTGAAGTATTTGGAAAGGACATAAGGAGAAGTGTTCGTGCATATTCAATCCATATCTATAGGATACAACTTGTTCATATTGGGATTGTGAGCAAGGCACTTAAACGAGGGCAAACAGAAAATGAAAAAGATGCATGTAATAATTATGAATTCAACTCAAGACCACACACGGTCGAGGATACCCTCAAGGTAGATTTTCATGTTTTTAAATTTTGTCATGCCATGTTACAACTTATTTGTGTTATTTATGCTCTTAAATTTTATTTTTTGTCCATTTATGTTACTGTTTATGCGTCATATTATATCAAACATGAAAGAAAGTGGGGCACCATTGAACACTTTCACGAGTGATCGATCCATCTCAACTAATCTCCATTCTCCTCTAACCCGAAACGTGGATAATGTTTTCACATCGCTTGATGCATCTCAAACTCATCCCCATCCCCACGTTCCCAAGAACGAACCTAAAGTCCTATTGTGTAATAAGTTTGGTAAAAACTTGGCAAAAGGTCATGTTGTGACAGATCCATCACGAGAAACATGTCATTTCAAGCGTCCCAAAAATGGATAAAAGATAGTTTGTGTGGAGGAAGTGTTTGACCCTGGTGCTCATTTGTGGGAAGCTCCTCAAGATGGTTTCTATACATTTACTAGCGTCGCGGGTGGGGGATATCTCATTTGGCTTGATTGTTTGTTGAAGTACATTTTATTCTACTCATGAATGGATCATAACATTTATTTTGCCTTATGTTTTTGTGCATGTGGACCTTTTCTAGTATGTTTGGATGGTTTCTCTATGATTATTATGGATTATGCATATTTATGCATTTATGGATAATGATACGATGGCTATTGATTATGTATAGATTTCTTTCTCCCCTCTCTCTCTCTCTCTCTCTCTCTCTCTCTCTCTCCCCCTCTCTCATTTTTTTATATATGCCAACTTCATTAATTACTTGAAAATTTTAACAAGCGTAAGTTTTTATGGATTTATTTTTCGTGATTATCTTTGATTACTATTTTGGCTCACATTCAATGCTGGCATTAGTTTTAAAAGGATGAGAAAGATGGATTGGTTGGTTCCCTGGAATATATATATATATATATATATACTAGACATTTTCTAATGGAGTAAAAGTATTAAAAAGTCCCACTTCTAACGGTTTAGATCCATTAGTAAATAAAAGGAAAATCATAAATGTGAAAATAAGTCCTCACATAAGTGATGCTTTTTAGTATTTGTATCAATTACTTTCCATTAGAAATAACAAATTTCTAACGGTTTTAATTCGTTAGAATTATTAAATTTACTAACGAGTTGTGTCCGTTAGAAATGATTTTGCTAACACATTATTCCTAACGGATATATCCGTTAGAAAATTAATTAATAACAGTCATTGTGTGTTAGTAAATGGTCATTATGGTGTAGTTGTGGTTGTTGTTCATAAAAATCAAACATATGGTTTCTCGACTAAATCGATTTGTTGTGAATCCATGGTGATTCAGAGCAATTGTTTCAAGAAGAACCTTGTAAGAATGACTCTCCCACTGGATAGACTGCCAGACATTTGTCCGGACTTGTGGCTGAAAAACATACCACTTAAGTCATTTAATTCAAGATTAAACAGTTTAAATGGCTCCGAACAGTTTTTTTGAAGAAACTCTTTAATCAAAATAAATAGCTAACATAAGATGTGTATAAAAGATTATATGAATGATTTATTTAAGGTATATGCGTACCAATTTTGAAAAACAAAACTTATAGAGGTTCTAAATCAGCACATTCTTAAGAAGGTGATGAGAGGAAGAGTAAGTATGCAAGAACACAAGATTTTAACGAGGTAAAATCCCACCCAATTGGGGAAACATCCATAGAGGTCTCTACATCTCAAAATAAAAAACCACTAAAATAGAGTTAACAGATTACAAACTATATAACAAACCAAACATATAAACATACCTAATCTAAGTCCAAAATGTTTACCAGCTGCTGTGGATTATTCTGACTCCTCTGAAGATTCTAATGTTGAGGTTGTTCTCCCAGCTTTGTAACCGCTTCCCCTTTTAGCTTTATGTCGACTCTGAAGTCAAGAATATCTCTACCAAAACTTCTTTAGTGTTTTAGTGTGACAAGTGTAAGTGCTCAAGTGCCTAATCACATGCATGTAACCCACATATACTTATACAAACAATATTCGTAACAAATTAAAAATACCGTTCTAAGATGCAGTAAGGATTTTTAAATCACAGTTTGTTTGATTGTCTCAAACTACTGATCTTTAGTTTTATTCATAGATCAAGAGGGAATCTTGCTATAAAAAGAGCCAAGATCCTAAACACTCTCGTTTTATTTGATATACACACTTATTTAACAAATTATGAAACATTCACGAAAGTGTAAATCCCCAATCAAGATCTTAACTAAATCTAAGTATGGTTTTTCTCATAAATTGTAAAAAAAAATGGATTTGTTGGTTCTAGTTTTGAAAACCACATGTAATAGTAAAATCAACCAACAAGTGAAGATTTCTTAAAAAAAGAAATCAAATTAAGCAAGCTATACGCGAGATGTATCAAACAGTTTCAGATCTCAACTTTCTATGGAGAGAAAATGAGATCTAAACTTCGTGACTTGGTTGAATAAGAGATTAAATACTAGAGAGGATGGATCTTCATAAATGAGAACTCAATCAAAGTCACATGTTTTCTGAGAAAAAAATTGGCTGGAGTTTTATTAGGGTTTTCTTTCTCTCTCTATCTTTTCTCTCTCTCTTTACCTCTTCTTTTTTTTTCTCTCAATTCTCAAATGAGCCAAAGACTGAAAGCGTTCCCCACTTGGTCTCTATTTATACTACTCAGGGAAGGATCTGGAAGGGTTGGATAATATCAATGGCTGAGATTAAATCTAACACAAACGATGTAAATCTAATGGCTTAGGATGCACCGCCATTAAACACATTTTGATTGGTTATCTCAACTATCACAAAGATTATTACAAAGACAAGAAAGCCTTTGATAACTAATGATCTAAGGGACATGATTACGTCTTAAGGTTATGAAAGGTAACAAATACAAATCCAATCACTCACTGGCTTACACGTGTAAGGGAAGGATGAGCCATCAAACGCTTGTTTATAAGTTTTAAAAAATCTCATTTGTCACCACAGAAGTCTCTGCCGCTTTAGGATCCTACCCAAGAAAGGTTTTAGGAGAATAGGAAATTATAAATCAACCCACAACATTTTTAAAACCAACTTTTAAATGTTTAAAAATGTTTTAAAATTTTGTAAAAATTATTTAGAAAATCCCAAAAATTATTAAAAAAAATATTTTATGGGAATTAATACACACACACCTAAATTATAGTGAATGCAATGAATGAATGAAATCCCAGGTGCAGTGTTGGTATTCTAACTTTGAGACTATTAGAGGAATTGATATGCCGTGTCTAAAGCTCTTTGGTACACTAGGATATGACTCAATTTTGTCACTATTTTCAAACTAGACAATCTACTATATAATGTAGGCTCAAGTGGAAATAAAAATATAAGAAAATCCTAATCCTACTATCTCCCCATTTGGAAATATGACACAAAATCTCCTCTGAGTCATTAAGGACTTGTGGGTATATAAAAAATCAGAAAATCCTAATCCTATACAAAATTCTATGTACCCCATAACCTAGAAAAGAAAATTACATTACTCAACTAAATACAAACCAGTACCCTAACAACATTCTGATAACACGAGGTACTGAAAGCCTAAAAATAAGATAACTAAGATCAAGCGCTTTAGTTGAAGTAATCAAAATAATGTCCAAGTGGACTCAAAGATTCTCCCCCATTTTGTCTCAGATGGACAAAGGGTCTACACACAGATAAGAGAGAGAAATATCAAATCATAAAAATCAACGATATATTACAATTCTTCCATAACCATCCCAATTGATTTACGTAAGGATTCAAACCCTATATTTTCCAACAAATTAGCTAATTGAAATTTAGTTGGCGGGTAATTAATTTCTAATTCCTTTGATTTAACTAACTCGTATATAAAATGATTTTGTATTTTAATATGTTTAGTACGAGAGTGTTGAACAGGATTTTTGGAAATATTAATCGCGCTTTGATTGTCATAATAGAGATGTAATTGTTCTTCAATAATACTATAATCTCTTAACATTTGTTTTAGCCAAAGTAATTGAGTACAACAATTGCTTGTGTCTATATATTCATATTCGACTGTGGATAGAACTTCTTTAACTGTATTGTGGGAAGCCTCAATAATCTTTCCTTCTTGACAAGGACCACATATGATGTTTGAAATTGGTTTGATTTTAGGAAGACCCCTCTCTTGAGAACACAATTTACCAAGGCTGTCGTAATTAATGTGACCCAACCTATTATGCCATATCTCATTATCATCCATTATGGTAATGTTACAAACCTCTGTACTTGGATTGACTGTATAATAGTTATCTGGAGTATGAACTCTTGTAATAATGCAATCACCATTTTCATTTAAAAAATTTCAATTATTCTTTGAAAAGGTGACAATATTGTTGGAGTCACAAAATTGCGATATATTTAGTAAATTTGCTTTAAGTCCCTTTACCAAAAGAACATCCTCAAGAATAGGTAATCCTTCTTCATGGGGTGTTCCTTTACCAATGATCTGGGCTGATACACCATCTCCAAACAAGACTTTACCTCCGGAGAAGTTAGTTTTATTTGAAAGTTTGTTATCATCCCCGATCATATATTTAGAACATCCAGAGTCTAAATACCATCCAAATGTTGTGTGTTCATCTTTGAAAGCACTGATCATAATGTTTCACTTCATCTAGGGTAATAACTCATCTTTTATAACCTAAATAGCTCTAGTTTTTAATTTGTGCATATTAGCTCGTATTTGATAAAACTTATGAGTTTCAACTTTTTCTCTAAAATATTTTTGCGCAGGTTTCTAAGTATGATAAAAGTTTTGAGCATTTGTTTTAGAAAAAATTCTAGGATTCCTTATTGTATATGATCCATTAGTATTTGATCTCCTCTTCCTATTATCTAGGTAGGACATAATTATTTTGACTTCTCCTAGAATAGTTGAAGTTATAGTAAAGAGGTGAGTGATATATTGGTTTATATATACATTTAGAAAAACATCCATTAATAGAATGTCCAAAGACATCACAGTACGAGGAATAAAGATGGCTCATAGAGGGTTTAGATTTAGAAATGTTGTTTAACAAACGTTTGTCTAAAAATTGAGCTCTTGCCTTATTCTTAGAAGGTACATGTTAAAATAACGAATTACTTTTTCTAATGGGAGGGCAGACATATTTAGCCTTATATTTAGCATTACGCTTAGAGTTACTTGATTCACCAATGTCTAACTTTTTTTGTTGCGAGTCAAAAACATTTTTCAAGGCTTGAAAATCTGGACAAGTTTCAACAAGTTTTTTGCCACGTGACACAAACTTAATATTCAAAAGTTTTAGTTTGCTTGGAATTTTTGGGGAAAAAACCTATTCCAATTCTATCATCAGAATTGGTCTTACTTTCAGCAACACAGTCTTCAAAACATTTTGAGTCATTTTCAAGTTTAGCAAACTTTTTGAATACTGTTGAAATCTTTTCTTTAGTTTGTTCCAATTTTAACAACGTTCCTTTATATTTCTTTTCTAGAATTTCATTTGATTCAAACAACTCTTTCAGTTTTTGTTCAAAAGTTTTAGTCTCATTCTCACGAATTAGACATTGAGAAGTGTACTTTTCAGCATTCTGTTTGACCATATGGCTTAGGGTTTCTATATTCCTTGTAAGGTTTTTGACAATTTTTTCAAGTTTAGTGATTTTGCTGAGAGTTTTTAGTACAGTGTGTGAATGTCTGGGAGGTCCTCATTGTCGGAGTCACTAAGTGTAAAGTGTCTCCTAGTGATTCATTTTTAGGACTCACACACCCATTTTCATCAATAATATATTGTTCCCTTTGACTCACACACATAACATTTGATGAATTATCAGCATTCTCAAGTAATAAGGAAGACAAATCAGTAGGGATAACATAATGCAACATAGCATGCTCAGATTCCTTATCATCAGTGTATATGATTTTGGCAACGAAAGACATATAGGGGTCAGAAGTATTGAAGGACTCGGGTTCATCAGATTTTGATTCACTTAAGTCATCCCAAGTCTTGCACAAATTAGCCCTGGTGCTCTTATTTTTATTAAAATTGACTCTACAGTCACGGTTATGTATCCTAACTTCCCACATATGTAGCATTTAATGTTTTTAAGGTCTCCACTAGGTTTGTTATGATACTGAGTCTGGTGTTTGTCAAGTATTTTTTCATGAGGCCTATTATCAGAGTGGTTTGAATAGGTAGGTTCACAATTTTCTTGAACTTTTTAGACATTAAGGAAATATGATTATCCGAACTCTCTAAATTACAGTCCTCATCAGAATCTAAGTCTATTTCAGGAAAATGACATTCAGGTTTAGTCAACTTAGAGGTAAAGACAATATTAAGGGTAGACTGTTTCTTATAGGTCTGGATTAATTATTTCTTGAACTCTAATTCCATTTCCACAGTTCTTAGCTTGCTACTGAGGACTTCAGGGGTAAGATTTTGATCATCTATCTCCTGTATTGCATAGCTCTTATTGTCAAATTTTTGTGGAAGTAACCTTAGAATTTTAGAGACAATTTCCTTCCTATCATAAGTTATACCATTAGCATATAGTTTTGTCATAATGTCTGTTAACCCGATGTATAAATCATCAAATAATTCAATCTTATTCATAGATAGAGTGTTGTACTGCTGGATTAATAATTGTGTTTTAGCAGCTTTAACACACGTGTCTCCTTCATGTTTAGTCACAAGAGTATCCAAAACTTCCTTAGAAGCTGTGCAAGAAGAGATCCTCTTGAATTCGTGTTCATTTATGGACATGAATATGGAATTTTTGCCTTTGTTATTATTAAGGGAAACCTGTTTGTCTTCTTTAGTGTATTCACTTAGCAATTTCCTAATCCTCTCAGTACTTCCTTCTGTGACTGGCTGAGTAGGAAAGGTGTAACCATTTTTCGATACCATCCCAGACATCATCTCCCAATGTCCCTTGGATGAAGCAACCATCCTCACTTTCTAGTAAGGGAACTTGGTTCCATCAAAGAGGGGGCCTGGACAGGTTATCTAATCTCTCAAATTTCTCACCTATATTTTGTTTTGAGAAAATAATTTCAGAAACTCAAGATCTAAAATAATTTACAAAGCCAAGATCTGATACCAATTGAAAAGCGCACCACTTAAGTCGTTTAATTCAAGATTAAACAGTTTAAATGTCTCAGAACAGTTTTTTGAAGAAACTCTTTAATCAAAACAAACAACTAAAATAAGATTTGTGTAAAAGATTATATGAACAAGTTATTTAAGGTATATGTGTACTAGTGAAAAACAAAACTTATATAGGTTCTAAATCAGGACAGTCTCAAGAAGGTGATAATATGAAGAGTAAGTATACAAGAACACAAGATTTTAACGTGGTAAAACCCCAACCAATTGGGAAACATTCACGGAGATTTCTACACCTCAAAATCAAAAACCACTAAAATATAGTTAACTGATTACAAACTTTATAACAAACCAAACACACAAATATACCTAATCTAAGTCCAGAATGTTTACCAACTCCTTTGGATTATTCTGACTCCTCTGAAGTTTCTGATGTTGAGGTTGTTCTCCCAGCTTTATAACCACTTCTCCTTTTAGTTTTACGTTGACTCTAAAGTCAAGAATCTATCTACCAACAGTTCTTTAGTGTTGTAGTGTGGATAGTGTAAGTGGTGAAGTGCCCAATCACATGCATGTAACCCACACACACTTATACAAACAATATTCCTAACAAATTACAAATATCATTCTAAGATCTAGTAAGGATTTATGAATCACACTTTCTTTGATAGTCTCAGACTACTGATCTTTATTTTTATCCACAGATCAAGAGGGAATCTTGCTATTAAAAATATCCAAGATCCTACACATTTTCTTTTTATTTGATATACACAGTTATTTCATAAATTGTGAAATATTCACGAAAGTGTAAATCCCCAATCGAGATCTTAACTAGATTTAAGTTTAGTTTTTCTCATAAATTGTAAACAAAAATGGATTTGTTGGTTCTGGTTTTGAAAAAAACATGTAAGAGTAAAACCAACCAATAAATGGAGATTTCTTGAAAAAAGAAGCCAAACTAAGAAAGTTATACATGAGATGTATCACACAATTTCAGATCTCAACTTTCTGTGAAGAGAAAATGAGATCTAAACTTCATGACTTGGTTAGACAAGAGATTAAAGACTTGAGAGGATGGATCTTCACAAATGCAAAATCACTCAAACTCACTAAGGTTTTTCTGAGAAAAAAATTAGCCGGAGTTTGATTAGGATTCTCTCTCTCTCTCTCTCTCTCTTATCTTTTCTCTCTCAATTATCAAATGAGCCAAAGACTGAAAACGTTTCCCACTTGGTATCTATTTATGCTACTCACTGAAGGATCTGTAAGGGTTGGAAGATATCAATTGATGAGATTAAATCTAACACAAACGATGTAAATATAATGGCTTAGGATGCACCACCATTAAACGCGTTCTGATTGGTTCTCTCAACTATCACAAGGATTATTACAAAGACATGAAAGCCATTGATAACTAATGATCTAAGGGACATGATTACGTCTTAAGGTTGTGAGAGGTAACAAACACAATTCCAACCGGTCACTGGCCAACACGTGTAAGGCAAAGATGAGCCCTCAAACGCATGTTTGTATGTTTAAAAAAAATCTCATTTTCCACCACAGAAGTCTCTGCCGCTTTCGTATCCTACCCATGCAAAGTTTTAGAAAGAATAGGAAAATATAAATCAACCCACAACATTTTTAAAACCAACTTTAAAATGTTTAAAATTGTTTTAAAATTTTCTAAAAATTATTTTAAAATCCCAAAAATTATTAAAAAATAACATTTTATGGGAATTAATAAGCACACACACACACCTAAATTATAGTGAATGAAATCCTAGGTACAGTGTTGGTATTCTAACTTTGAGACTATTATAGGAATTGATATATATTGTCTGAAGCTCTTTGATAGACTCGGATATGGCTCAATTTGTTCACTATTTCCAAACTAGACAAGATCCTATATAATGTAGACTCAAGTGAGTCTAAGATACAGTGTGTTTCAGTGGTTGATAGCGCGTGACTGAGTTGTGGTGACAAGAGAAGCTGTGACAGGATTGTTGTTTTTATCCCAGAACAAACTAGTCAACAGGGGAGTCAGTTTCACAAATATGCCGAAGGTCTGTTAGTATAGACAATTATGTGTACCTAAATTTTTTCTCTTTTTTGAGTACATATGGATGAAGATGCGTTAATTTATGAAGGGTAAAAGAAGAGAGAAATATAGGAATTAGGAATTAGAAACGGGTGAGTATGAAAAGGGCTTTAGTTGTAAGTTGGGGATATTAATGGGCCGGGTGAGGAATAGATACACCATTGTTTTGAGTGACTCATAGTTATCACCTTTATTTTATTTAAGACCCTGACCTTGCCCCTCTATTTTGTCTTATATATTCACATAAATGATAAATCTTTAATTACAATTGTTCATGTGGCGCTCTAAAAACGTGACAAATGTTGTCACCGTATTCCGCTGTCAACTTTAGTTACATACTATATTGTGATTGTATTATTATTGACGTGCGTTAATAAAAATATTCAACACTTGTATTTAATTTTTTTCTAATCTTCATATTCTAATCATTTATTATACAATGAAATCTTGGGAATGCATAGAGAATGTGGAAAATTAAGCTCCTCGTTTTTTTAATAAAGTGGTTGGATTATTATTATCGGTTGGAATTAATAAAAATATTTTGTACTTATTTGAAAGATTCTCTAATATTTTTATCCACTAATCAATCTTGAAGTTTTTTTTAATGTCATTCGATATTAGTAATATTTTTCTCGAAGTTCATATATTTGTGTAAACCAGAAGTTCTAACATAAAAATGATAAAAAAAAAACTTGAAGTTTTGTATATAATTCTCACTAGGCACTTTGTGAGTTATTTTAATGTAGGAACTGAAGTCCTAGGTTTTAATTTTATAGTTTATATGAACCCGAAGATTAATAGACACATGACATTAAATAGAGAACCTGAAGTTCTTAATACTTTTCAAATGAATTATTGTTATAATTATTTTAATGCCCTACTTATATATTAGAAACTGAAAGTTTCTTGTTTTTTCAAGCCCGATGTCTCCGAACAATTATAAGATTATGAAATTTTGATTCATCAGTTATTAGCCCAATGTTTTAAACTTTACTTGGCAAATTTTTTGTTATTGATCCCATTATTGAAATATTTGATAATTATTGGATACGAGATTTTTTAAACACATCCATTTGTTTAATTTTGGCCACCAAAGACTATAATATAGATTATTGTTGTTCACATATATTTGTACTGACACACTTTTCATAATCCATATTGAATCTTGCAATTGATAATTTTGAACTGTCATTATATAATGTCATTTGTCTAGCAAATAATGGATAATTCACATTATTCTTAAAGCCAAAAGTTTTTCAGACTTAGTAATAAAGTAAAAGGTTCAACCATTATTGAACATAAGGCTCAAAAAGAGCCTATATGATGTTGTTATGTGGTACTTGCCCCTTCATATACGATGAGTTATATGAAAGCAATTCCTGAAGAAATTCGCTTCATTTTATTCTCCCAACAGTCATTTATAGTCCTCCCACTCCAACTGGTTCAGATAAGAATCTTCCATTTGCACCTCTCCCATCTAAGAGATCCACTAGACTTTCTAAACCTTCATACTATTTGGAAAAACTATCACTGTCACCTTGCTTCTCACATTAATTCTTCTTTAAACACCTCTCCCACCATAAATTATCCCATCTCTTATTATCTTTATTCTCAACATTTTTCCACCACACACTAAGATTTTTGGTTGTTTGTGTCTTCTCACACTTAACCAGAATACTACCATCAAGCTCTTAAATATCTTGAGTGCCAGAAAGTTGTGTCATATAAAATTAACGCTTTATAATTAAATTAGGCTTCGATAATTACTTCTCTCCCTTTTGATAAGCATGGCATTGGTTGTAAATGGGTTTAAAAAATGAAGTAAAAACATGATATACTATAAATAGGTACAACGTTAGATTAGTAGCTAAATTCTACATCAACATGAATGGATTAATTACAAGGAAACTTTCTCTCCTGTTTCCAAACTAGTCACAATTAAGACCTTGTCAGTAGTTGCAACTGTCAAGAATTGGAATCTAATTCAACTAGATTTCAATAATTCATCTCATTATGGTGATTTATATAATGAAGTATACATTACTCTGCCTCCATGATTTCATAGCAAGAGGGCTAACCTAGTATGCAAGCTGAGTAAATCCATATGTGGGTTGAAATACTCTTTTAGGAAATGGTTTGGTAAATTTTCTTCTACAATTTTTTGACTTATTTTTTTTCAAATTAAGTCTGTTGGAAAATTGGAACTAAGAATGGAATTAAAAGCTGTCCAGATTTTTTGACAGAATTTTTGAGCAACTTTGAGCTCAAATTTAGGTGGGACCCATACTACGATAATTATGGGACCATATACGAACGCGTTCTCCTCCGTAAGGAGATTAACGTAGTATATTTACATGTGCAATTTCATTAAGTTATGAATGATAAATATGTCCCTAAAGTGACTCACAAAGTAATGAAAGTTAATGAATTAGGTATGTTTTAACTTTTGTCCCACATTGGAAGAGTAGTGGAAATTTGGTGAGTTAATAACACCCCAAGTATGGACTAAGTCTTAGATGCCTTGGGGTATCCCAACTCTTTGAAGGGGAGATGGCCTATACTATGCATGTGTTGGGCTTAGCCCAAAAGGCCACACGCCCGTGTGCGCAACCGTCTGTCCATTCGGTCGGCTCGGTTCGGTTCGGTCTTGGGCTTGGGCTTCTAATCTCTTAAATTTTTTGGTCCATTTTGAATTAACCTCCTGTGCTTTAATTATTTGTTAATTATGAAATTAATTAATGTATTAATTAATAAACTTTTGGCAGTTATTGCCAACAGTCAACAATTAAATTCGTTTACTGTTTTGACGGTTATTTTTTTAACAACCACTTACTTTACTATAAATACAAATGCTTCCCTCTGTTTTTAAACTAATGAAAATATCCTCTCCTACTTTCTTCGAACCCAAAATGCTGTCAATTCTAGAAACATATTTCTTCCCTTCTGCATTCATTTGATAATCATTTATCATACTCTTTGGTTGAGTGAAAACACATAAATTGTGTTCGTCGAAATTAATTATTGTGGTGCTACATAATTAATTTGAAAAATACGTTCTATCTTGGGAGGCAATATTCATCAACCTCAGAGTACATTGGATAGAATAAATTGTCTTAACGACACTGTGTTACACAGGACTCAGATCATTTTCTAGTTATATTATTTTCCTGCAAATTTAAGTAAGTTATTACATTTTCTGTATTCATTTTTATTTCTGTAATTATAATTTTATTCATAATTCTGTGCGTTTATATTTTATTAAACAGTAGACATAACAATCTTAAGACAATTTATTTTGTTCTACTGTTTTGTATAGTGTACATAATTTTTTTTATTACAGAAATTTTATTCGTATAAAATAAATATGTTTTGACAGAAAAATTTGAATTAAAAAATTATTCTATCACAGAAATTTAATAAAACAATTATTGTTACAGAAATTAATTTCTACCCTCTTTATATATTCTGTTTTAGAAAATAAAAGTTTTATTTGTAAAGTTTTGTTAAATTTGTTTATATGAAACTTTTAATCTTAAAATTATTTTTAATCTTAGACTAGTATAACCTTGTGTTTATATTTTAGTTCAATTCTGAATATTATTTAGAATTCTTTTGGAATTAATTTATTGTTAATTATATTTGGACGAAATTGGTGTACATAATTTTGTATTATGTTTTGATTAATTCATTTATATATGAATATTATAATTGATATGTAATACCTCGTATTTTTGTGATATTTATTTTATGGGATTAATTAAATTAAATGTGTATTAATTGGAAATTAATCCGGATTAAAATACTAACGAGATGCGAGTTTGTATTTGATTATATGTGCATATATGATTATATATGATTATTGAATTATGAAATTTGTCATGAGATTGAAATACGACAATTTGGAAATCTTGTGAAGACGCGTGTGATAGTCGCGTCAGGAATATAATTATGTTAATTAAAAAGTGAATTTTATTTCTATAAACCGTATGGTCGTTTTGAGTGCGCCAACGCGTTCGGAAGGGTAGAAATAGTCAGAAAAAACTAGCCGGAGGTTCGGTTTGGGTCCCGGGGTATTTTTAGGCCATACCGACAACGTATAAGGGCAGTTTGGTAATTTTAGAATTATGGGATTTTTTATTAACGAATTTTAGGAGTTTTAAATGGAAAATTAAAACACCCACTAACCCATTACCAGCCATTTACTAATTAGAGGGCTACGGGGGTTATTAGAAGAAAACCCAAAAGTCCCTAAGACAAACCCTAGCCTCCATTGCCACCATTAGAGAAGAGCTTGTAGAGGGAGAGATAGAAGGATTCTGCAGAGAGAGAGAGAGATACCTTCATCAAATTCGTCATCACAATCAGAGATTCCAATAAGGCAGGTGTTTAATTCCAATTAATTTCAGAGAATGCTTCTTCCATGTGTAGGAATTGATAAAAATCTAATTGTTCTTGGGAGTTAATGAAAAACCCATTAAATTGGAAATAGAATCTTACATATTGATGAGGATTTGCATGTAGAATTATATGTAGGCGATTATTCTGATGTTAATAATATCTTGGGTGAAACAGAAACGGATTTTAGTAGGTTCAATGATGATTTATAAATATTAGGGTTCATGTTCATATAATTTGGGAATAAATGAAGAGATTTGAAGATTTGATGATGTTTAAGATGAATTAGCCCTATACAAACGTTTGATTATGACCTATGAGTGTTTAGTACGAGTTATGAACCTTAAAATAATGTTGGGTCGACTATTATGTGGGATTAGGAGTGAAGAAAATTGGGAAAAACGAAATCAGAAATTTCTGGGCTTGAATCTGGCCACTCGTTAGAAGACCTACCCAGGTCGTTCGAATGAGCTTCTAACGAGTTGACAGTTTGGGTTCTAACGAGAGGGATGTTCGTTCGAAGACATTCGTTCGAACGATATCTCGTTAGAAGGCCCAGTTTGTTCGAATGAACTCTCGTTCGAACAGCCTCGTTCGAACGAGACTTCTAACTAGTTGACAGTTTAGGCTTTTTAGCCTGTTTTGATCCCAAGTGTCCCGTAACCTTCTGTATATGTAGAGATAACCTTCCCTTGATGATTAATTGTGATATTTGGGATGTTTGGGATATAATGAGGAATCAAACCTAGAAGTGTAGTTTGAACCTAAGGGTAAATATGAAGTAGGATGTGAGTATCTTCTACGATGTGAGAACTATTCACGGCCTAATTTATTATATTAACTGGGAACATATAAGTTGTGTAGTATTATATGTCGGTACGGGAATGAGAAGTGTACCACCAATATATTATGTTGATTACTAAGATGTGTGAATACTTAGTATATGTATTGATTTTATGTGTATGACATACCTACCATACTTGCTATCACGGGAGGTTTGCGTTCGCTTAGGGCCCTCTAATCCTTGTGTTGCCTGAATTTAGACTGGTTACCTCGATGAACATAGGTCAGAGAAGGACTTATTGGGATGTTAATAAGTCTGCTGATCGTGGGAGCGCAGGTATGTGCGTGACCCATGTGATGTGACTGTGTTCGCCTCCATTATTTGTGATACTGTTATCTGAGAACTATTACTGAGAGATTCGGAATATGTGATCCTTATGTACGTGATGTACCGGGATGGATAGCAGAGTATGTGTGTACCGCAGCTAGCCTCGGGGTGCTTGTATTGTATATTTATGGCATGAATAATATACACTTAATTAATGGGAGCTTTCATGTGTTATTGTGTGTATAAATATGGAAACGTTTTGAGAAAATATAACGGGTTAATCAATAGTGAATTGTTTTACAAATTGAGAATCCGAGTTTAAGTAAAGCCCTTTATTCATTTGATAACGCTAGAATGTACTATAGGGATCGAGTAGTAAGGGTTAGAACTTATTACGGTTTGGTTAGTTATGGTTTTTATTTAGATGGGTACGGTACGTTAGGAGTGAACATGTAGTCGAGAGGTGAGAATTTCATGTGAGTGCACGTCCTAACATGTATTTTGCATTTAATGTTTTAATGTTATTAAAACACTTGCAGTTTTTAAAATGATTTCCACTTTCGGGCTCTGACCCATTTGCTTTCAAATCTATTTTTTTTGTAAAAACCATTTTAGGTGCCCAACCACAAGGACACCATGCTTAGGATTGTCATTCAGGTGATGAGCTGTAGCTGTTTGTGGAAGTTACAGGACTTTGCTTGTAGACGCTTCATCTATCTTGACTCGATATTCTTCAGTTATCAGTTGTATGGCATGTCGCCCATTTCTTTTAGAGACATTTCATTTATTTCAGTATTCAGACTTTTGGCATGTAATTATTCAGGATTCAGACTTGTCGTATTATTTTCCAGTTGTGGGATTGTGGTGAGGAGTTTTCCTCCGGATTTATATTTACTTTGTTGGTTATTCATTACTACATTATGGTGAATGGTTTTTATTCTTTCATTATTCTTTTACTGCATGTTAATCAGACTTAACTTAAAATTTGGCACTTACTTTTTAAATACTAGGTGGTTAGTAATTATTAAAATGTTTTCGACAGTGATGCTATTAACTGAACCAACTTGGCATTTTGAATTAATTTAATAAAGGAGTAGATACCCGGTATTTAATTAGTCGGGGTGTCACAGGTGGTATCAGAGCATCAGGTTCTAGTGTCCATTAGGATCTGTACGGCTTATTATGTTTTCCGCTAAGCCTTCTTTGATATAGAGCCCTATATTTTAGGACTGTTGTATTCTCTTATATATGCTACGTTCTTCAGCTATTTTAAGTTTAAAACTGCGAACTTATAAACTTCATTCTTATTTCAGATGCCTCCACGACGTGCACAAAGGGTCCCCAGGGATGCGACGCCAGAACCACAGCCCGCATCAGTTCAGGGCACGATGAATGCCGCCGAGGTTGCAGCCATTGTGGCTCTGGCGGTAAATGCCGCACTAGCAGTAGTTCAGCAGGCACCACCTCAGGCGCCGATCGTCGCACCGGTTCAGGCTCATGCATTCCCGTCTGCTTGGGAACGTGTACGTGATGATTTTCAGAATGCACACCCTCCCGAGTTCGCAGGTAGCTCCGATGTGGTAGTTTCAAGTCAGTGGAGGAAGGATATACAGCGAAACTTGAGGATGTATGAGTGCACAGATGTCCAGAAGTAGATAGTAGCTACCTTTAAGCTAGTAGGGTCTTCACTGTAGTGGTGGGAGTCTATTACCACCGTGGAGGAGAGAGATGCTCTCACTATCCAGGAGTTTTGGGTGCGGTTCGACCGCAAATACTTTCCGTCAGCTGTTCACACGGAGATGAGAAGAAAGTTGATGAGCCTCAAGCAAGAGGGTAAGACTGTGGCCGAGTATGAGGCCGAATTTACTGATCTTCTGAACATTGTTCCGGATGAGATACCAACAGAGGAGAAGAAGATACAGAAATTCACGGACGGGTTGACATGGAGGATTCGTCAGCACTTGTTAGCGAACCTCTCGTTAGCCACTTATTCTGATGTGGTTAACGCTGCACTGTTACACTACCAGGATCATCGCTCTCACATGAGTCCAGCCATCAGGGCAGGACTGGGGGAAATGGTGTCAGTGGGGAACAATCTGTTCAGGGGCAGAGGCAGGGTGATCAGGATACCCAGCAGAGGGATCACAAGAGGTTCAGGTCAGGGAATTTTAGGCACGGACAGGGAGGTTTCCGGCAGGGCCATCAGGGTTCGAACGGCCATCAAAACCAGCAGGGTCAGAATGGTCAACATCAGTTTTAGCAGGGCCAATGGAATAACAATAACGGTCACCAGGGCTGGGGGCAGTAGGGACAGAGAGGGGGGAACTTCCCGGGGAAGTGTTTTATTTATGGCAAGACTGGACATAAATGCCAGGACTGTCCTGATAGGGGCAGGGCCCCGCAGCAGCAGCAGGGTGCTCGACATGAGCCACAGAGGCCACTTTTTCCACCAGCCCTTCCAGCTCCAGCCCAGGTGCCAGCTTTTCCAGCCATTCCAGCAGTTCCTGTGCAGCAGGGACAGTTACAGTATGGACGTGTCTATAACGTCCACCAGGCAGCAGCTCCGCAGGAACCACCCGCAATTGAGGGTATGTTTCCTATCCTTGGTACTATGGGTCGGGTTTCGTTTGATACGGGGGCAACGCATTATTTTATAGCTACACATTTTGCGAAAGCCTTAGGGTTGTTAGCTACGGCAGAGAGCACAGTGACGTGTCTAGACTCACCATTGGGGAGTGGGTCACTTATTTTCTTTATATGCCGGGGAGTGGGGGTAGAGATTGGTAGTCTGGTATTACTTGCAGATATGTTGGTATTAGATATGCATGTTAACGATGTGATTATTGGTATGGATTGGCTCGCAGATTATAGAGCCATGATTGATTGCTTCGGTGGGAGCATTGTTTTTTCCATTTCGGGGCAAGAGATGTTTGTAGTGGAGATGCCTCACCCAGAGGGAGGCTCGACCGCTCATTTGTATTACATAGAGGAGGATACCTCTAAGGAGGTTGTGATTCCTTTAGATTCGATCCTAGTTGTCAGGGAGTATTCTGATGTGTTTCAGGAGATACCAGGCCTACCCCCCAGTCGAGAGATAGACTTTGTTATAGACTTATTGCCAAATACGAGACCTATAGCACGCGCACCGTACCGTATGGCTCCAGCTAAGATGAGGGAGTTACGGGATCAGATTGAGCAGTTGTTGGGTCAGGGGTTTATTCGGAAGAGTACTTCACCGTGGGGTGCCCGTGTGTTGTTCGTGAAGAAGAGAGACGGTTCACTGAGATTGTGTGTGGACTACCAACAGTTGAATAAGGTCACGATACGGAATAAGTATCCGTTCCCTCGAATCGATGACTTATTCGACCAGTTGAGAGGAGATCTCTTCTTCTCAAAGATTGATTTGAGATCGGGATACCATCAGTTGCGTATCAGGGAGGAGGACGTCTCGAAGACTGGGTTCTTATCGAGATATGGTTCTTACGAGTTTCGGGTTATGCCTTTTGGTTTGACCAATGCTCCAGCCGTGTTTATGGACTTGATGAATAGGGTGTTCAGGGATTTCCTAGATCAGTTTGTCATTGTCTTCATTGATGATATTCTGGTTTACTCCCAGACAGAGGAGGAGCACGCCGAGCATTTGAGGTAGGTTTTACAGACGCTACGTCAGAACGAGCTGTATGCAAAGTATGACAAGTGCGGGTTTTAGCTGAAGGAGGTCCAGTTTTTGGGACACATTATTTCTGACCGGGGGATATCTGCTGATCCGGGGAAGGTATCCGCGGTGAGGGAGTGGGGACAACCCACAACACCAATGGAAATCGGTAGTTTCTTGGGCCTAGCAGGTTACTACAGGAGGTTCATTTGGGGATTTTCGAAGATAGCAGGTCCTTTGACACATTTGACTCGTAAGGGTGTGCCATTCATCTAGAGTGATGCCTGTCAGTTGGCATTCAATGAGTTGAAGGATAAGTTGACCTCAGCACCTGTGTTAGCATTGCTGAGACCGGGAGTTGAGTATCTAGTCTACACCGATGCGTCCTTGAAAGGACTTGGAGGTGTATTGCAGCAGGAGAGTCAGGCCATTGCTTATGCATCCCGTAAGCTAAAGCCTCACGAGAAGAATTACCCCACTCATGACTTGGAGTTGGCGGCAGTTGTATTTGCCCTTCAGATATGGAGACATTATCTTTTGGGGGATAAGTTTCGGTTGTTCATAGACCACAAGTCCCTACAGTACCTATTCACGTAGAAGGAGTTGAATATGCTACAGCGAAGGTGGATTGAGTTTGTGAAGGACTATCAGTTTGATATCCAGTATCACCCGGGGAAGGCTAACGTGGTAGCAGACGTGTTGAGCCGTAGGCCAGCAGATGAAGTGGCAAAGGTGTGGAAGGCCAAGTGGAAGGAATTGGGACACCGGGATGCAGTGGCCCGATCGTTCATATCTGTGATGACCGTTACACCGTAGATTGTCATGAAGGTAGTAAGGGCACAGGCAAATGACCCGTTCTGTCAGGAGCAGATAGTTCGATTATTAGCAGAGGGAGCCGAGTCCTATACCGTTAGCTCAGACGGGGGATTACGCTTCAATGGAAGATTGGTAGTTCCAGAAGGGGAGGAATTGCGGCACGAAGTGATGGCAGAGTCGCACGGCTCACGGTTCGCGGTACATCCCGGTGGGGACAAAATGTACTAAGACATGAGACGACAGTATTGGTGGAGCGGGATGAAGAGAGATATTGTCGAGTTTGTCTCTAAATACGCCACTTGTCAGCTAGTAAAAGTGGATCATCAGAGACCGGCAGGACTTCTACAGCCGTTGGAGGTCCCGATGTGGATGTGGGAGAGCATATCCATGGACTTTATCACGGGGTTGCCTAAGTCACAGAGAGGTCATGACTCCATTTGGGTAATTGTGGACAGGTTGACCAAAGTCGCTCATTTTCTACTCGTAAGGACAGACTACACTGCGGGACAGTATGCCCAGCTCTTCATTTCAGAGATAGTGAGACTTCATGGTGTGCCCCTAAATATCGTGTCTGACCGAGACAAGATATTTGTTTCACGATTTTGGGAGAGTTTTCAGGAGGCCATGGGAACATAACTGCAGTTGAGTACGTCGTATCACCCACAGATCGATGGGCAAACTGAGCGTACAAACCAGATGTTGGAGGACATGCTACGTATGAGTATCATTGACTTTGGGGGTAGATGGGAGCAGTATCTTCCACTGGTGGAGTTTGCTTACAATAACTCCTACCAGTTCACCATTGGCATGGATCCATTTGAGGCATTGTACGGTAGACCTTGTCGTTCCCCAGCATGTTGGTTGGAGGTGGGGGACAACAAACTACTTGGGCCGAAAGTGATTCAGGATACTTCGGCAAGGATAGAATTGATACGGAGTCGCATTCGAGTAGCTCAGGATCGGCAGAAGAGCTATGCTGATGCGAAGAGATTCTTCAGGGAGTTCCAAGTGGGGGACCAGGTTTTGCTCAGAGTATCTCCTATGAAGGGGATCATGCGTTTCGAGAAGAAAGGGAAGTTGGCACTGAGATATGTGGGACCATTTCCAATTATTGAGCGGATTGGACCGGTTGTGTATAGGCTTGGATTATCGGAACATTTACATTGGATTCACGATGTGTTTCATATTTCCTCGCTAAGGAAATATCTTAGAGACAATTTGACTCATTCTCATATTGCTTTGGAGGACATCGATCTCCAGCCGGATAGCTCCTACGAGGAGGGGCCGATTGCTATTTTGGACCGAAGTGAGCGGAAACTGCGGTCAAAGATAGTTCCGTTAGTGAGTGTTCAGTGGCGACATCATAATGTCGAGGAGTCCACATGGGAGCGCGAGGATGAGATGCGTGAACGTTATCCAGAGTTGTTCTTATCAGGTACTTTCTAGTTCCGAATTTCGGGACGAAATTCAGTTATTAGGGGGGAACTATGTAATACCTCGTATTTTTGTGATATTTATTTTATGGGATTAATTAAATTAAATGTGTATTAATTGGAAATTAATCCGGATTAAAATACTAACGAGATGCGAGTTGGTATTTGATTATATGTGCATATATGATTATTGAATTATGAAATTTGTCGTGAGATTGAAATACGGCAATTTGGAAATCTTGTGAAGACGCGTGTGACAGTCGCGTCAGGAATATAATTATGTTAATTAAAAAGTGAATTTTATTTCTATAAATTGTATGGTCGTTTGAGTGCGCCAACGCGTCCGGAAGGGTCAAAATAGTCAGAAAACACTAGCCGGGGGTTTGGTTTGGGTCCCAGGGTATTTTTAGGCCATACCGACAACGTATAAGGGCAGTTTGGTAGTTTTAGAATTATGGGATTTTTGATTAACGAATTTTAGGAGTTTTAAATGGAAAATTAAAACACCCACTAACCCATTACCAGCCATTTACTAATTAGAGGGCTACGGGGGTTATTAGAAGAAAACCCAAAAGTCCCTAAGACAAACCCTAGCCTCCATTGCCACCATTAGAGAAGAGCTTGTAGAGGGAGAGATAGAAGGATTCTGCAGAGAGAGAGAGATCGCTTCATCAAATTCGTCATCACAATCAGAGATTCCAGTAAGGCAAGTGTTTAATTCAAATTAATTTCAGAGAATTCTTCTTCCATGTGTAGGAATTGATAAAAATCTAATTGTTCTTGGGAGTTAATGAAAAACCAATTAAATTGGAAATAGAATCTTACATATTGATGAGGATTTGCATGTAGAATTATATGTAGGCGATTATTCTGATGTTAATAATATCTTGGGTGAAACAAAAACGGATTTTAGTAGGTTCAATGATGATTGATAAATGTTAGGGTTCATGTTCATATAATTTGGGAATAAATGAAGAGATTTGAAGATTTGATGATGTTTAAGATGAATTAGCCCTATACAAACGTTTGATTATGACCTATGAGTGTTTAGTACGAGTTATGAACCTTAAAATAATGTTGGGTTGACTATTATGTGGGATTAGGAGTGAAGAAAATTGGGAAAAATGAAATCAGAAATTTCTGGGCTTGAATCTGACCACTCGTTAGAAGACCTACCCAGGTCGTTCGAACGAGCTTCTAACGAGTTGACAGTTTGGGTTCTAACGAGAGGGATGTTCGTTCGAAGACTTTCGTTCGAACGAGATCTCGTTAGAAGGCCCAGTTTGTTCGAATGAACTCTCGTTCGAACAGCCTCGTTCGAACGAGACTTCTAACGAGTTGACAGTTTAGGCTTTTTAGCCTGTTTTGATCCCGAGTGTCCCGTAACCTTGTGTATATGTAGAGATAACCTTCCCTTGATGATTAATTGTGATATTTGGGATGTTTGGGATATAATGAGGAATCAAACCTAGAAGTGTTGTTTGAACCTAAGGGTAAATATGAAGTAGGCCGTGAGTATCTTCTACGATGTGAGAACTATTGACGGCCTAATTTATTATATTAACTGGGAACATATAAGTTGTGTAGTATTATAGGTCGGTACGGGAATGAAAAGTGTACCACCAATATATTATGGTGATTACTAAGATGTGTGAATACTTAGTATATGTATTGATTTTATGTGTATGACATACCTACCATGCTTGCTATCACGGGAGGTTTGTGTTCGCTTAGGGCCCTCTAATCCTTGTGTTACCCGGATTTAGACTGGTTACCTCGATGAACATAGGTCAGAGAAGGACTTATTGGGATGTTAATAAGTCTGCTGATCGTGGGAGCGCAGGTATGTGCGTGACCCATGCGATGTGACTGTGTTTGCCTCCATTATTTGTGATATTGGTATCTGAGAACTATTCCTGAGAGATTTGGAATATGTGATCCTTATGTACGTGATGTACCGGGATGGATAGCAGAGTATGTGTGCACCGCAGCTAGCCTCGGGATGCTTGTATTGTATATTTATGGCGTGAATAATATACACTTAATTAATGGGAACTTTCATGTGTTATTGTGTGTATAAATATGGAAACATTTTGAGAAAATATAACGGGTTAATCAATAGTGAATTGTTTTACAAATTGAGAGTCCGAGTTTAAGTAAAGCCCTTTATTCATTTGATAACACTAGAATGTACTATGGGGATAGAGTAGTAAGGGTTAGAACTTATTACGGATTGGTTAGCTATGGTTGTTATTTAGATGGGTACGGTACATTAGGAGTGCACATGTAGTCGAGAAGTGAGAATTTCATGTGAGTTCACGTCCTAACATGTATTTTGCATTTAATGTTTTAATGTTATTAAAACACTTGCAGTTTATAAAATGATTTCCACTTTCGGGCTCTGACCCATTTGCTTTCAAATCTATTTTTTTGTAAAAACCATTTTAGGTGCCCAGCCACAAGGACACCATGCTTAGGATTCTCATTCAGGTGACGAGCTGTAGCTGTTTGTGGAAGTTACAGGACTTTGCTTGTAGACGCTTCATCTATCTTGACTCGATATTCTTCAGTTATCAGTTGTAGGGCATGTCGTCCATTTCTTTTAGAGACATTTCATTTATTTCAGTATTCAGACTTTTGGCATGTAATTATTCAGGATTCAGACTTGTCGTATTATTTTCCAGTTGTGGGATTGTGGTGAGGAGTTTTCCTCCGGATTTATATTTACTTTGTTGGTTGATGTACCCGTGAATACCCTCAGCATGGATGAAGATTACCTAAATACGGACGACACTACGAGGGGACGACCCTTCACCAGGCCCCAGCTGGCCACCACCAGGTCCAGACGACCCTACGAGGGGCCGACCCTCCACCAGGCTGTAGCCGACCCTACGAGGGGCCGACCCTTCCTCAGGCTCCAGAGGACCCTACGAGGGTACGACAGTACGAGGCCAGAATCAAACCAGGCTCCCTACCGGAAGAAACTTTGCCCTCGGCCTCGGCTCATAGGCCGAGGGTGACATCATGACAGCGCGTGGTCCGGGACACGCGTGGAACAGTGCGCGTCAGGTTCATATGACACGTGGCAGACCGTTATAACCGAATCACACCCTCACGTGAGGGAATATTATGTCATCATTTGGCATCTACAGGTGTCAACAGGGGATAGGTTAGATCATCATTCACATGCACCATGCTTACTTGGGGGGTACACTACACCCCCCAAGACCTATATAAACTTGTCACCTACAACCCTACAGGGGATCGATCCATTAACTGTAGCCCTAGCTAAAACTCTGCTGGCACACACAGTAGAGAGGGAGAGAGGGTTATGTGCATTGTATCCAAGGCCATTAGTGCCCCTACTTAGTGGATCACACACTCAGTGGATGTAGGCCAAATTGGCTGAACCACTATACATCATTGTCTAATTTCCTCTTATACTCATCCCCTTCTATACACTTACCTACTTATACACTTATACATCTCCATGGCTGCTACTGCTTGAGCTCACTATCACTTATCTGGTGATGCTAAATCTTAGCATCATCAGTTTGGCTCCGTCTGTGGGAACACGAAGATATCTCTTCCTTTGTACAGCTTGACCTCACTGGGCACTCTGGTGGTGAACCAACACTCCCCCTGAGAGGAGGTGTTTCACCATTGAAAGAGACCCACTAAGGTTCCCAAGCTCACCAGTATTTCTTCAGTTCAACTTTTCATAGCTCAAGCACATGGCACCTGAGATGCCACCACCACCTCTTCCCCCGCCGGATGAGGGGGAATGACCCAGTTCCAGTCAGCCGTCGCCTCAGTCTGAGATGGCTGATGTGGCAGCAGCCCTAAAGTCTCTGGCAGCCAGCCAGCGGATGATGCAGGAGCAGTTCACAGCTCTAAGTCAGAACATACTGAGACCACCGGGGGTCTCACCTGAGATGATTACTCCGGCAGTAGCTCCAGGACATCATGAGGCCAGGGGACCACCCCAGGCACCACGTAAAGACCTGCCACCCCCTCAGCGGCGTAGGGATGTTGCTGACCCCCGGCGTTTACGCCTGGGGAGGCAAGGAAACCCTTGCCCTGAGGACAGGTATGACGATCTGGAGGTGGAAGAGGCTCCAGTAGAATGCTGGGAGCCGTATGAGGTCTCCAACAATACTGTACGACCTCTCCAGGACAGTAGAGGAAAGTGCGGGAGACCAAACCCTGATGATCGCCCAAGAGGCTCTGCTTTTGACTGCCTGAGCAGGGGGTCGGCCTTCGAGAGGCTGGGCTCAGTGAATGACCTGCGGGACAAGTTGTCCAAGTCAAGAAGCGCAGCGAGATCTAGGAAAGAAGCAGAAGGCCGACCCCAAAGACGGGATGACGGCCAAAGGGAAGTAAATAGCCGACACAGGCCTGCCGTAGCGGAGCCCTCCATCCACCTTCGAGAAGAAGCAGGGGATAACATCGGCCAGGCCGACCCTGTGAGGCCCTGGAATGACTCAATCCAGCGGTTAGAGTATAAGATTGGCGACATATTGAAGAGCCGGGACCCTCTTCAGAGGGGGTACACCGTAGGCTCACCCTTTGTGGCAAAGATAGTCAACTTCCCCACGCCGTCAAAATTCAAGCCTCCTGTGGTCACCCCAAGATATGATGGGAGCACCAACCCTGTCCACCATGTGGAGATGTATCAATCCGCGGCAGACATATAATCTATCTCAGATAAGATGAGATGTCGTGCCTTCTCTGGTACCCTGACAGGGGCTGCGCATGTGTGGTACACGTCTCTTCCAAAAAATTCTATTGGAAACTTTAAGCAGTTGGCAGACCTGTTCATCCATAATTTCTGCTTTGGGGTGAGGCCACAGAAGAAGACCACACACCTGCTCTATGTTAAGCAGGGAAAGAATGAGACTCTGAGAGACTACATAGCCAGATTCAATAAAGAGAAGCTGGAGGTGGAAGACTATGAGGAGAGCATAGCTATGACAGCCCTGATTGGAGGGCTCCAAAAGGGGAAGCTATTATGGAAGCTTGTCGAAGACCCTCCGAGGACGATGGCCGAGCTGTTGTCAACAGCAGGAAAGGTGATGAACGCCGAAGAGGCGATGGCTGCAAAATATGAGGACGAAAGAGGAGGTGCAAGTGGGAGTAAATACCCCAAAAAGAACAAAGAGGGGAAGAAGAGAACCATGGATGATAAGTTCGCGGGGTACACCCCTCTGACGGTCAGCTGTGAACAGATCCTCAATGAGATAAAGAGTGACCGGACGCTGAAGTGGCCTGAAAAGCTGAGGGCAGCCCCCGGCAAGAGGAATAAGAACCTGTGGTGTGAATTTCACCAAGACCACGGCCACGTAACAGACAAATGCTTTGCTCTGAAAGATGAGATTGAGAAGATGCTGAAGGAAGGGAAGCTCAGAAAGTACGTCGACAAAGCCGAATTCAAGAGGGGACGAGGGGACGACCCCAGAAAGAAGCGAGTCGATGCCTGCAGAGAAGGTCCTCAAAAAAGAGGGGACGACCCCTCTGATGATGAGGACGACCCCGACCTCCCGCCGAGAGACGACCACGGCCCTGTCAAGTGGCTCAATATGATCTCGCTCGGGGTGGGAATGATCTCGGGGGGACTTGCAGGAGGAGGGTCTGAGGTCGCCGACAGGAAGGCCCATGTCGCTGAGGCTAAGGCAGTGACGAAGACGGTGCACTCAACCTCCGTAGAGGTCAAGTCAGAAAAAAGGAAGAAGGTTGATATGGACACTTTGATTGTGGAATTTTCAAGAATGGACTTCAAGGGCCTATTGGCCCCGCATGATGACCCTCTCGTCATCACCACCAGGGTGCACGGGTGCGAAGTGCCGAGGATCCTGGTGGATGGGGGCTCATCCGCAGATGTGATGTTTTGGCCATGCTTCAAGGCCTTGGGCCTCAGTCGTTCCAGACTTGTCCCATACCATCATCCATTGATTGGGTTCAGTGGGGAGAAGGTTCACCCCCTAGGAATATATGAGGCTGATGTCAGGATGGGGGACGAGTGGCCGAGATGGCTCACCAAGAGGGTCAGTTTCTTTGTGCTGGATGAGCATGTGTTTTCGGCATACAACATCATATTGGGACGTGTGGCCCTCAAGGGGTTTGAAGCTGTGTCGTCCACGGTCCACCAGATGGTTAAGTTCCCTACCCCTTATGGGGTGGGGGAAGTTCAGGGAGACCAGACGACAGCGAGAGAGTGCTACTACAACTCCGCTGAAGAAAGGGAGGCACGCAAGAGGGCTACAGCCACTTACAACATTGATACCCTAGACCCCAGGGACGAGACGAAGCTCAAAAAAGGAGAGGCCGCTGAGGAGGTAGAACCCATCATCCTCGATGAGGATGACCCGGGAAAAACCGTCCAAGTTGGCAAATCTCTGAAGCCCAGTATCAAGGAAGACCTCATCAAACTGTTGAGGAGAAGGCGAAGCGTCTTCGCGTGGAGTCATGTAGATATGCCAGGGATCGACCCTGAAATCATGTGCCACAAACTCAATGTGGTAGAGGGAGTGAAGCCGGTAAAGAAGAAGAGGAGGATTTACTCTAGAGAAAAGTATGAGGTCATCAGGGATGAGGTTAAAAAATTAGAAGACGCTGAATTTATCAGAGAGGTCATCTACCCTGAGTGGCTGTCCAATGCAGTCATCGTCCCAAAGGCCAACGGCAAGTGGAGAATGTGCGTGGACTTCACAGACCTCAACAAGCATTGTCCCAAAGACAGCTTCCCTCTCCCCCGCATCGACCAGATGGTAGACGCTACCGCAGGCCATGAGGTCATGAGTTTCATGGATGCCTACTCAGGGTATAACCAGATTTTCATGAACCCTGAGGACTCGGAGAGGACCGCCTTCATCACTGACAAGGGGACATACTGTTACAGGGTCATGCCCTTTGGCCTAAAAAATGCGGGGGCAACGTACCAGCGCCTCGTAAACAAAATGTTCGAAGACCAAATTGGGAAGTCTATGGAGGTTTACGTAGATGACATGCTGACTAAGAGTCTGAAGGCAGAGGATCATGTGGCAGACTTGGAAAGGACCTTTAATACAATAGACAAATACAAAATGAAGCTCAATCCGGCCAAGTGTGTCTTCGGGGTCGGAGCGGGGAAGTTCTTGGGGTTCATTGTCAATCAAAGAGGCATCGAGGCCAATCCTGAAAAGATAAAGGCCCTTATTGAGATGAAGACCCCCAAGTCCATTAAAGACGTTCAGAGGCTCACAGGGAGAGTGGCTGCCTTGAACAGATTTGTGTCAAGGGCTACAGACAGGTGTCTACCATTCTTCAAGATCCTCAGGAAGGCCTTCGAATGGAGCGAAGAGTGTGATGAGGCTTTCAAGGAGCTAAAATCATACTTAGGGTCTCCCTTGCTGCTGTCACGACCCGTGCAGGGTGAACGACTTTACGTGTACCTTGCTGTCTCAGAGTCCGCTATCAGTGCAGCAATCGTAAGAGACGAAGACGGGATACAGAAACCCGTATATTTCAACAGCAAGGCACTCCAGGGGGCAGAGCAGAGATACCCGAGGATGGAGAAATTGGCCTATGCCTTGATCCATGCCTCAAGGAAGATGAAACCGTACTTCCAGTCCCATACTATGGTCATCCTTACTGACTCTCCTCTAAGGCAGGTCCTACACAAGCCTGAAAAATCAGGAAGGCTAATGACCTGGGCTATAGAGCTGGGGGAGTTTGACATTGTGTATCAGCCTAAGACAGCCATTAAGGGGCAGGCCTTGGCAGACTTTGTGGCTGAGTTCACCTGGGAAGATGATGAGGCCGAGGGTGAGACCCTCGGGAAGACGGATACAGAAGACAAACCCGCAGACACACTCGCAGATATGGCTGAGACGAGCACCGCTAAAAGAAAAGTGACTGAAAACGAAGAGGGAAGATACATCTTTGGACAGGGGTCCCTCTCTGAGGGAAATTTCTCTGAAGGAAAAACTCCATGGAGCCTCTTCGTTGACGGGTCCTCCTGTGATAGCGGAAGTGGTGCTGGACTGATACTATCAGCACCCGATGGCACAGACGTTGAGTATGCCCTGAGGTTCAATTTCAAAGCCTCCAACAATGAGGCTGAGTATGAGGCCTTGATAGCTGGCCTCTCCTTGGCCAAATCCCTTAGTGTCGGCCAAATGTCGATTCACAGTGATTCAAGGCTGGTGGTGAATCAGATACTAGGAGCCTATGAGGCAAAAGACGAGAGGATGGCTAGGTATCTTGATAAGGTGAGGTCATTGCTAAAAAACTTCAAAGAAGTGAAATTCAAGAGGGTACCTAGGCTCGACAATGGCCGTGCTGACGCCCTTGCAAGGTTGGCCTCAACTACTAGGACAGACATAAGGAGGACAGTCCCGGTAGAAATCTTGCTTCGACCAACTATCGAAGAAGTCGGGGGAACACTTGGTGTTTGCATGAATGTTTCTCAAGAACCTTCATGGATGGACCCCCTGATCAGATACATTAGAGGGGGAGAGATGCCAGAAGCGAGCCAAGAGAGGAAGAAGCTGAGATACAGGGCTGCAAAGTTTGCTGTCATCGGAGACACGCTGTACAAAAAGGGGTTTCTGCTCCCCTTACTTAGGTGTGTACATCCCTCAGAGGTCCCTTCCATTTTGCAAGACGTGCATGAAGGGTCGTGCTCAAGCCATATTGGGGGTAGATCCTTGGCAAAGAGGGTGATCACCCAAGACTACTGGTGGCCGACCTTGGGGAAAGATGCTGCCGCATATGTTAAAAAGTGTGATAAATGCCAAAGATTTGCTACCATCCCTCACCAACCTCACCAGCCTCTCACCTCCATTACATCCCCATGGCCGTTCGCAGTATGGGGGATTGATCTGGTAGGACCCTTACCGAGAGCAGTCAATAACTATCGGTTCCTCATCGTGGCAATTGACTACTTTTCAAAGTGGGTAGAGGCCGAACCGATGGTCACGATCACGGAGCAGAAGACCTTCCAGTTCATCTGGAGGAATGTGATATGCAGATATGGTCTACCCAACACCCTCATCTCGGATAACGGGACTCAATTCAAGAATGCCTCTCTGCAGAAGTACTGTGAGAGGGTAAGCATCAAACAATTTTTCTCCACCCCAGGCCGACCTCAGGCCAATGGGCAAACCGAAGTTACGAACAGGACAATCCTAGATGGGATTAAGAAGAGGCTTGAGGAGGCAAAAGGAAGATGGGTCGAGGAGTTATATGCAGTGTTGTGGGCATACAGGACGACAGTAAGGACCTCTACCGGGGAGACCCCATTCATGTTAGCTTATGGATCAGAAGCAGTCATCCCCACCGAATTGGAGTTTCCTACTCATAGGGTCCAAATGTATGACCCCCAGGGGAATACGGAAGAGAGACGACTTGACCTAGACCTGATTGAGGAAAGAAGGGAGGATGCTGAGATAAGGCAAGCTTCCTACCAGCAGAGGACCGCAAGGTTTTACAACCAAAGGGTGAAACAGAGGCCTATCGCAGTGGGAGACTTGGCTCTTAAAAAGACTTGGCAGAAACCCAACAAGCTCCATCCTAATTGGCATGGCCCATATAGGGTCATCGATGAAGTTATCCCAGGGACCTACAGGCTAGAAAACTTAGAGGGGGAACCTTTTTTAAACCCCTGGAATGCAGATCATTTGAAGAAATACTATCAGTAGTGTTGTAAGGTCTTGAAAGGCCATAATTGTAATTAGGGTTGCTCCAACAGAACACTTGGAAAATTAATGAGAAATATCAGTGTTTCCTTCATCCTATTGTCAGTCCTAGCATGCATGGGAAGTTGATCCCTCGGCTATAATGGGGACCAGTGGAGTGGACGACCCCTCCACTCTCCTCAAAAAAGACGAGGGAAGACTAAATTAAAATCCATTAATTTGGTTAGTTGAACCCTCGGCTATAATGAGGACCAGTGGAGGGGACGACCCCTCCACTCTCCTCAAAAAAGACGAGGGAAGACTAAATTAAAATCCATTAATTTGGTTAGTTGAACCCTCGGCTATAATGAGGGCCAGTGGAGGGGACGACCCCTCCACTCTCCTCAAAAAAGACGAGGGAAGACTAAATTAAAATCCATTAATTTGGTTAGTTGATCCCTCGGCTATAATGGGGACCAGTGGAGGGGACGACCCCTCCACTCTCCTCAAAAAAGACGAGGGAAGACTATATTAAAATCCATTAATTTGGTTAGTTGAACCCTCGGCTATAATGAGGACCAGTGGAGGGGACGACCCCTCCACTCTCCTCAAAAAAGACGAGGGAAGACTAAATTAAAATCCATTAATTTGGTTAGTTGAACCCTCGGCTATAATGAGGGCCAGTGGAGGGGACGACCCCTCCACTATCCTCAAAAAAGACGAGAGAAGACATTACTTAAAAGTCATTTGGTTACTTGAACCCTCGGCTATAATGAGGCCACATTAGGGGACGACCCCACAGTGGTCCTCAAAAAAGACGAGGGAAGGGTTAGTAGCATCAACAGTGAGCAAGCCATAATAAAATGAAATAAGGAAGACAGCAAATATGGAAGAGACTGGTATTAATAAAATATAAGTGTCAAGTGTTTTTACAAGGCCTTTGAACAAAAAGTACAAAAATAAGGGTATGGGCTACAGGCAGCCACCCTAGGGGACGACATCGGAGGGCTGGGCCTCAACAATGGGAATGGTCTCCTCAACAATGGGATGATCTTCAGATGTACCGACCCCTTCAATCTGGACTTGCGACTCCACTTGGTTGAGGGCCTCTGCAATTAGAGGGTCGTCCAATTAAACACCCTCCAGTGATGGGCGAACAGAGGAGACGACATCGCCAAATTTGAGGACGACCCATCGGCAGGCCGTCCTGATACCCCTCTCAAGATATTCAAGGCCGAAGCCCTGAAATTCATCTGAGGTCTTGTACGCCTCCACAGCATCAGCCTCAGCTTTCTTGATGGCTGCTTCCAGATCAGTCTTATGCTGGGCCTCCAGGTTGAGCAGAGCCTCATCTTTGCCCTTGATCAACAAGTCCTTGTCCTTGATCAACAAGTCCTTAGCCTGAAGATCGGCATCATGTTGCTTTGTCAGCTCATCAAGGACTCTAGTGTGCTCAGTCCTTGCGCTCTCCAGCTCGGCCCTAGCAGTGTCCAACTCTGTTCGTAGGTCAGCCTCTTGTTGAATGGCCCTCTCAGCTTCATGGAATTTCTGTTGGTTCTCAGCCATCCACTTGGTGGCTGAGGTGAGGGCACAGACAGACTGCAAGAAAAAATGAAGAAATATCAAAGGGGGCCGAGGGAACAGTTTGTGAAAATGAAATTAAAGAAAGTCAAGACCAATACCTGAGCAAGGGAGTGCAGACCGTAGTCATACACTTTGGCAGGGGGCATCTTTGCCAAGAACTCGTAGTCAGAGGCCGACGGTGCAGAGAACATCGAAGCCTTGGCCGCCCTCAAATTGGCAATAAGAGATGAGGGGTCGGCCCTCAGATGGGTCAGACTCTGAGACCAGAAGGCCCCCATGCTTGATGAAGAGGTTGCCCCCTCAGAGGCCTCGGCCCTGGCCCTCGTCTTAGGGTCAGGACGAGGCTCGACTGGAGCCTCAGGCTCCTTCCTTTTGTGGCTAACAGCTGTCGGCTCAACAACTGTCAGCCCTGAGGCCCTTGTCTTCTTAGGAGCTTGCTGAGGCTCCTTCCTCTTCTTCTTTGACAAACCAGCAAGAAGGCTTGGAGCAGTCATATCCCAGAGATAATCTGACACGCCTGCAGGACGACCTAAAAAGGATACGATGAATCAGAAAAGTTCAGAGATAAAGAGAGAACACTTCAAAAATAAGTAAAGAAGGGAAAATGTTCAGTATAACTCACATAGTTCGGTCAGAGGGCCGACCCTCAGACCAACTTCTTTAAGGAAGCGAGGGGTCATCAAATCTTCGAACTTTGGGATCTCACCCTCTCTCCCTCGTCCCCTCAGATACTCAACAATATCCCTCTCCTCCAAGCTAAGTCCGGGGTCTGACCTAGCTTTCATGGAGGGGTTAGACCATCTGTTAGGAATCCTCGGAGCATCGGCAGAAGGGGACGCCTCGGTGGAGCTCTCCCATGCCCCAGATATGAAGAAGAACCTTTTTTTCCAGTCATGATTGGAAGTTTGAGCTACGTGGAGCAGCTTCTTCTCAGACCTTCTCGCCCCTAGATGATAGTATCCGGGCTGTTTAGATGAGGAGGTGATATTGTAGCAGGCCAAGAACACGTCGGACGAGGGCTCGTCAGTGAAAGCGTTTTTCCACAAAGAGATGTACCCCAGAATCGTCCTCCAAGAATTGGGTGGAAGTTGCGAGGGGGAGACGCCCAGAGCCGACATAATATCTATAATGGCAGGGTGAAAGGGAAGTCTGACACCTACTTTGAACATTTGCTCGTAGACTGCAACTTCTCCCTCTTCACCCTCAAAGACCCTCTCATCCTCAGAGGGAACCCTCATAGTCACCCCAGGTGGCACTCCGTAAATATGCCTCCATATCAGAAGATCCCTATCCCTGACAGAGGAGATAAAAGACGAGGCATGGGAGGTATCAACCTCATCATCCGTATCATCATCCTCATCCTCCTCATCACCTGCAGGAGGACCCTGAGGAAATGCCACTTGGAAGGCGTTGGGGGATAGGGTTGTCACAGGGACAGCCTCAGAGGGGATCGTACCCTCGGCCTCTCGGGGAGGGCTAAGGTCAGGTGAGTCCCTTCTACCAGAAGTTCCAGCACCAGTTGTAGAGGAGGTTCTCTCATCCATCTCACTTGGGTTGGGTGTCTCGGCTGGACGAGACGACGACCCACAAGACTCAGAGGGTTCAGATGGTCTAATGGTGGCAAGAGGAATGGGAAAGATGGGTCGTACCCAATTGGGGTCGGATCCTCGTCTCCTCTCTTCCTCTTACTCTATCCGTCTGATCTCGGTAAATAGTTTCTCTCTCAAGGACGGGAATTCAGACACCAGGTTTTAAAGCCTCCTAAGCATTAAGGGGAAGACCCTACACTTAAAGAAATTATACTAAACTTGGCTAATTTAACCACAAACACTTGGGAGATTGACCAGGATTTACCTTTGGATTAAATAAAGAACTCGAGGGTTTTCGTCAAGAGCGTTCGAAGAACCAGTGACCGGAGAAGACGCCGGAAAAAGCTATGGGGGGAACTCTAAGAACCAGACGACCTACGACCCTAAAAAATAGACAGAAATGAAGACAAAAGAAGGCAAAAGGAGAAAAAGGTTACCTGATGAGGAGAAGGGCAAGAACGCTGCTGAGACCTGGGAAATCGGAGGCTGAAATGGCAATGGGAACTGGTTCTAGAGAGAGAATAGACTTGGGCGCGAAGAAGAAGAAGATGAAGAGAGAGTTTGAAAAATCTCTTAAATACTCTTGTAATGAGTGGACCCATTTACCGAAGAAAGATATAATTAGGGCACAAGGCCCCAAGCGTACTGCACAGCCGCCCTGCCTTGGAAACTGGAACAGCAATGAGTATCTGCACAGGTGTCACTCACCTAACTGATCACACGTGTCTCGAATTCAGCAAATATCCCTCAGCCATCCCAATGACACCTATGGCTAAGGGCTGGGGGGTGATTGATGTACCCGTGTATACCCTCAGCATGGATGAAGATTACCTAAATACGGACGACACTACGAGGGGACGACCCTTCACCAGGCCCCAGCTGGCCACCACCAGGTCCAGACGACCCTACGAGGGGCCGACCCTCCACCAGGCTGTAGCCGACCCTACGAGGGGCCGACCCTTCCTCAGGCTCCAGACGACCCTACGAGGGTACGACAGTACGAGGCCAGAATCAAACCAGGCTCCCTACCGGAAGAAACTTTGCCCTCGGCCTCGGCTCATAGGCCGAGGGTGACATCATGACAGCGCGTAGTCCGGGACACGCGTGGAACAGTGCGCGTCAGGCTCATATGACACGTGGCAGACCGTTATAACCGGATCACACCCTCACGTGAGGGAATATTATGTCATCATTTGGCATCTACAGGTGTCAACAGGGGATAGGTTAGATCATCATTCACATGCACCATGCTTACTTGGGGGGTACACTACACCCCCAAGACCTATATAAACTTGTCACCTACAACCCTACAGGGGATCGATCCATTAACTGTAGCCCTAGCTAAAACTCTGCTGGCACACACAGTAGAGAGGGAGAGAGGGTTATGTACATTGTATCCAAGGCCATTAGTGCCCCTACTTAGTGGATCACACACTCAGTGGATGTAGGCCAAATTGGCTGAACCACTATACATCATTGTCTAATTTCCTCTTATACTCATCCCCTTCTATACACTTACCTACTTATACACTTATACATCTCCATGGCTGCTACTGCTTGAGCTCACTATCACTTATCTGGTGATGCTAAATCTTAGCATCATCATTGGTTATTCATCACTACATTATGGTGAATGGTTGTTATTCTTTCATTATTCTTTTACTGCATGTTAATCAGACTTAACTTAAAATTTGGCACTTACTTTTTAATTACTAGGTGGTTAGTAATTATTAAAATGTTTTCGACAGTGATGCTATTAACTGAACCAACTTGGCATTTTGAATTAATTTAATAAAGGAGTAGCTACCCGGTATTTAATTAGTCGGGGTGTCACATGATAAAAAATTTGTTTTTGTAACAGAAATGGAATCGCATTGTACAAACACTATTCTTGCAAATGTGACTGTCACTAACACAAATGTGACTGCACCCGTTTTTATGCCACACGGAGAGAAACCGAAAAGGTTCAATGAGGCTGACATCAAACGTTGGCAAGGACGAATATATTTCTATCTCACCACATGCCAACTGGATAGGTTTGTATATGAATATTGTCCCTTTATTAAAGAGAGAGATGACTCGGAGAAGGTTGTTGCTGTTGATGTTTGGAAACACTCTTACTACCTGTGCCCGAATTATATTCTGGACTACTTGGACAAAACATTGTATCATATCTATTGCACTATCAAGACATCCAATGAATTGTGGAATTCTTTGGAAAAGAAGTACAAAACTGAATATGCTGGGCTGTGTAACACCCCGCCCACCCGGGGAGAGCGGAGCGGAGCGCCACTGTCGATAAGACTAACCAAATCCACAAATAACAAGGTATAGAGCATCTACAAATCCCACAATATAAGAGAAATCACTAATCTCAATTTATTCGAACTAAATACCACCAAAAGTCTCTCAAAATAATACAACTATCTATCTCGAAAGAAAATAAATCGCCAAATGCTCTATACATAAAAAGTAAATACAAATCTTCTCAACTTGTATTCTAAATTATTCTTCCCAAAATAATTCTTGCTAAAATCATCTCAATTGGTCCATAGCGCTCAAATTCGTGCTAACCTGCCAACTAAAAGAAAATATGGGGAAGTACAGAATACGACAGGAAAGATGCTCAACAAATATTTTTAGCGGTGAATAAATCTTAACAATATGAGTACGAATATTCAAATCAAATGCAAATCTCTATAGAATTTTATTAATATAAATTTCTCAACAACACATTAATCCGAGTCACCAGGCCTCACCATACCGCGCCATACTTTATCAAGTGACCGAAACAGGATTATTAGCAGGTGCCCAACCTCACTGCCATATTAAAATCTCATGACAACATGCTCAACACAATAATAATACCACATGAATCAAAATTAGATTCCAACAATAATATTCAAATTTCCAAATGAATTTAGCAATTCAAATATGAGTTTAGTAATCATATGAAATCAAAGGGAATAACACTCGCGAGATTAAGGAGCATATTATGTAAAACTCCATGCCTTAAACCATAAAAAGATCCATTATAAATCTGCCCAGAAATCTCAGATTACACCATCAAAATCATCTCCTAGGAATAATCAAAACTCCTCCAAGAACAAACACCAAAACAGCCTAAAATAACTCCTCCAAAAACTATGGTTGAATGCATAAATATAAGGGGCTAAGGTATATATAAAAGGAGAGGAAAATAAAATATGTTGGATGCCAAAATATTGTCCCGAAAGATGCTTAAAAATGATCAAAAAGGATTGCCCACCATCCCTATAAATAAGGCAGCAAAATGATTAAAGTTTAAAAAAAGAAGTCTCGCCGAACTAAAAATGGCCCAAATTGGATCTACATGATATTTTTTGGACATGTCAAAGAAGGGAAAGTTTCTCAAAATTACATTTTGAGTTGGTATGATTATTTTCAGAATTTTGTGACCACTTTTATTTTTTGAATAAAATAATAATATTTTATTTGTTTATTCATTTTGACCCCATGGCACTCTAAGGACTATTTTTATCATCAAATAAATATGGTCAAATTATTTTTAATCCCAATAAAATGTCCTACAAAAATCACGCAAGTTCACGTCCTACATGACACATGCTGACAAAGGACCAATTTTATTTAAAAATACCCATTTAAAAAATTCGGATTGTTAGAGGATGAAGAAATTAATCGCCGAGCATTTTCTGGAATTCAAAATGGTTGACTCTAAACCAGTGACCTCGCAGGTCCAATAACTCCAAGTGATCCTCCACGACATTCATGCTTAAGGAATGTCCATTAGTGAAACCCTCCAAGTTGCTGTAATTGCTGAAAAATTGCGACCATCTTGGAATTTATTCAAAAATTATCTCAAGTACAAGCGAAAGGAGATGAATGTGGAGGATTTGGTGGTCAGGCTAAGAATTGAAGAAGATAACCGTGAGTCTCAAAAGAAAAGTGGGAAGAATCCAATGGAAACAAAAGTCCATGTTGTTGAAGTTCCTAAGAAGAACAAGAGAAAACATGATGGGGAAGGCACTTCCAAACAGAACAAAAATAAGTTCAAAGAAAAATGCTTCAACTGTGGTAAACCTGGATACCGCTCAAGCGAGTGTCGTAAGCCTAAGAAGCAAAATCGAAATAATCCTAAAGCAAATGTAACTGAGGGTGAAAACATCACTAATGACTTGGAGGATATGAATCTTTCTACCATGGTCTCTGAATGTAACTTGGTTGGAAATACCAAGGAATGGTGGGTGGACATTGGAGCCACATGACACATTTGTCCAGATAAATGGATGTTCTCCACCTATAAGCCTTTGAAAAATGATGAGAACCTCTTTATGGGGAATTCTTCCACTTCTAAGGTGGTCGGACAAGGAAATATTACTCTAAAAATGACTTCTGGAAAGGAACTTACTCTCAATAATGTTCTTCACGTGCCTGATATTCGAAAAAATATGATTTCTGGATCTCTCCTGACTAAAAATGGGTTCAAGCTTGTGTTTGTGTCTGATCACTTTGTGTTGTCAAAGAATGACATGTATGTAGGAAAGGACTACCTAAATGAAGGGCTCTTTAAAATCAATGTTCTTACTATAACCCCCAAAACATCTGTTTCAATGAATGAAATTACAAGTTCTTCTTACTTGATTGAGTCATCTAATATTTGGCATGCTAGATTAGGACATGTTAATTTTGATACATTGCGTAGATTAATTAACTTGAATATTTTGCCAAAATTTAATATTGATAAAAATCATAAATGGGAAATTTGTGTGGAATCTAAATTAGCCAGATTACCTTTCCATACAGTTGAAAGAATAACTGAACCTTTAAATTTAATTCACACTGATATTTATGATTTAAAATTTGTTCAAACTAGAGGTGGAAAAAAGTATTTTATTACTTTTATTGACGATTGCACAAAATATTGCTATGTATATTTGTTACACAATAAAGATGAAGCTATTAGTGCATTTAAGCAATATAAAAATGAAATTGAGAATCAATTAAGTAAAAAGATAAAGTCAATAAGGAGTGATAGAGGAGGAGAATAAGATTTTCCTTTTGAGGAATTTTGTTCTGAAAATGGTATAATCCATAAAACAACCGCTCCTTATTCTCCTCAATCAAATGGTGTTGCTGAACGCAAAAACCGTTCATTGAAGGAGATGATGAACTCAATGTTATTAAGTTCAGGAGCTCCTCAAAACTTATGGGGGGAAGCCTTACTTCTTGCTAATTACATTCTCAATAAAGTACCTCACAAGAAGACTCACAAGACACCTTATGAATTATGGAAAGGTCGTAGACCTTCCTATAAATATTTACGAGTGTGTGGTGCTTAGACAAAGTGATGGTTCCTTAACCTACAAAGGTAAGAATAGGGCAAAAAATCGTGGATTGTGTGTTCATTGGTTATGCTACCAATAACAGTGCATATCGATTTCTAGTTTGTAAATATGAGATTTCGAATATTCATGTAAATACGGTTATTGAATCGAGGGACGCTTCATTTTTTGAAAATGAATTTCCATATAACATTACCCGAGAATTTGGTCCTTCTAAAAGGACAAATCAAGCTACTACAAGTGGTACTCATCAACCTATTGAACCAATAGAGGATGAACCAAAATGTAGTGAAAGAGCAATAACCTCGACTTCTTTCGGTCCGTATTTTCTAATATGTGACACCTCGCCTAATAAAATACCAGGTGACCAGTCCTATACCAAATTAAAACAGGAATCCCAATTGGATCATCCTTAGCATCACTGTCGAAAACTTTTTAAAACTTACTAACCACCTAGTATTCCAAAAGCTGGTGCCAATTTTTAACTTTTTTATTAAACAAAACAGTACATGCGGTATTAAAAATAAACCGTTCACACAACTGAATGAAAATAAACTGAATCATTAATTAAACAATTTGCCGAATAAACCATCGACCACCAAAGTGAAATAATCCAATACAAAAAATCAACACCTGAATAAATTACGCCTGAAAACTGTACCGAGAAGTCTGGGCGACAAGCCCTAAATAAAACTGAAACTGATACAAGATTCCTACTCTAGGAATGAATGAATGAATGATGCGTCTAATCCAAACTCCTTCTAGCATCCACATGTGCCGCAGCTCCGTGTCCCTGGAATAGAATATCAATCCTGGCATCCCTGTGGCTGGACACCTAAAAGGTTTTGAAAATAGTTTTATAGCAAGGGTTAGAACCCAAAACATTTTGAAAATATTTAGCAAGTGAATTAACTGCAGTAATTTAAAATGCGTGAATGCGCTTCATATTTAAGTTAGTGTCACACTCCCTTGTGGACATTCTCACCCCTCCACTATTGTGCACACCTACCGGTTACCTTAACCCCACCTAGTTGTACTGCCCCGTCCAACTAGTCCTAGTATAACCTTCCCTTGCTATACTACTCGAACTCGAGTATAATAATTTCTTAAATTATAAGTTATCTCATAATTAACTTAATTAATTCCTCTCAATTAGCAACATATAACCGTGTCATAAGTCATATAAAGTAAATACATCACACACTGTATTATTACCCGTATATAATATTTACTACCATTATATACGTACCTTTACCACAATATCCATAGATATAACATACGTATATCCATCCCTTCGAGTATACCCTCGACAGATGATTTCCTCTAAAATGCTATCTCACTAGGTGTGATCACAAAACCTAGTTCCCCAAGTTGGAATCGCTTACCAACTTGGCCCAGCACATAAACGTAGTGGGGGCGGTCATATTCCTTCCCTGAAAGTGAGATAAATCCCCCACCCATGTATACCGGACGCTATGACCTGGGGATATACTCGCCCTACTCCTCAAGCTAGGGGATTCACCCACAACGCGCAACCTCCATTGATAGCATTAGAGTATATTAATTTAAATAAATATCTAGTCACTGATTTTTTATATCACACACAATATATACAAGTATATATATACTATCACTAAACCGTATATATATAATATAACTCCGGCTTTACCGTGTACTTCAAATCCCGTACACTGCCTATAATTTAATATCACACACAATATATACACGTATATATATACTATCACTACACCGTATATATATATATTATAAACCCCGGCTTTACCGTGTACTAATATCCCGTACACTGCCTGTAATTTTCTGAGTCTGTGGCCCGACTCAATGTAATTAATTTTCTCACTTAATAATTTCTCGTCTTCCCGAGTCTATGGCCCGACTCTAATATATTTAACTTACACTTCAATCTATATAATACTTTCCCCGAGTCTATGGTCCGACTCCAATTAAATTACCTTCCCAAGTCTATCACCCGACTCTAATTAAATTAACTAACACACATTTTAATTTAATACCTCCCTGAGTCTACAATCCGACTCTAATATAATTAATTATCACATTAATTAATTAACCCAAATCCGAGTCTGTGGTCCGATTCTAATATTAATTTACACATTAATTAATTAACCCAAATCCGAGTCTGTGGTCCGACTCTAATATAATTAATTTACACATTAATTAATTCATACTAAACTGAGTCTGTGATCCGACTCTAATATAATTAATAATCACATTAATGAATAAATACCCTTCACGAGTCTACAAATCCGACTCTGATTAAATTAATTATCACACCCATTAATTTAATTCTACCCGAGTCTACAATTTGACTCTAATTGAATTAATTAACACCCTTATTAATTTAATATCTTCCCAAGTCTATCACCCGACACTAATTAAATTAATTATCACACCTATTAATTTAATCCTACCCAAGTCTACAATCTGATTCTAATTAAATTAATTAACACACTTATTAATTTAATAACTTGGTGTCACCCAACCATTATCCCCGAACTCACTTACTAGGCCCGTAACTTAATATTTTCCGAGTCTATGTTCCGACTCCAAACTAATTACTTTATCTCAATAATTAATTCAACACTTGATGTCACTTAACCAACATATCCGGACTCGCTCACTTGGTCCATTTTACATCTCATAATACCATACCCACATATTCGCCCACAATGTGTCGCACATTCATCTCCATAATTTCCCAATTATATTTACCTATAATTACCAACATACCCCGAACTCGATCACTTGGCCCGAAATTAAATATTTCCCGAGTTTATATCCCGACTCTAAATTAATTAGTTTATCTCCAAACTAATTCACTACCTTGGCGTCGCTTAGCCAATATACCCAGACTCACTCACTTAATCCGTATCTCCCTATTTTAGAATAACATTCATCAAATTCATCCATAAAGTGCTCCACATGAATTTCCCCTAGTCCCAATTACTTTTCCCCCGTAATTACTAGGAATATGTGTTTCATAATTTTCTATCACAAGTTAATGTATGGGAATTAATTTCCCCCTTATATATAAACTAGGCAATCTGCCCAGAATTCTGAATCATCGATCGATCGAATCCCCTGGGTCGATCGATTGATCGTCCCTAACTTCGTCTCCCTCGAGAGGCAGTTCCACCATTAACGAAAACCTCCAACTTTCATTCTTTCCCCTGGACTAACCCAAGCCCAATCAACCCTATATCTACATAGGAATAGGATCAAAGCACCTTATGGAACATCAAACTGAAATTAAATCTCACGATTTTCTACTTTTTTCGAGTTGGGTAAATTTCCGGGTTTATACATGTAAAATCAAAATTTCATCACGTCATCTCAATTTCGTTCATAATTTGTACTGGATTTCACATTCTAATCAGATATTCATACTCAGAATTATAAAACACGACTAATTCTCACCTTATATCCCGTTAAATTTGTTTCGTTAACAAAACCCCATTTTCATACTCATTTATCCCCAAAATGAATTTTAGTTACACATCACTAAAATATGAATTGGATATCACAATTTAGTAGTAAAAGCAGTTAACCACTTGCCTGGAATTACTCGTAGGGTCTGATCCGTTGTTGATGTCCCTTAACTTGGCTCCAATGACCTCCAAATTGCTCTTGATTTGCTTTTTCCCAAATCCCCTCTCAAACCCTAGGTTTAGAGTTATGTTGGTTGCCATTCCTTAATCTCCTAATTAGGTTAAAAACCCTTAATCCCGTTTTTAGCCTAATGGGCTTAATTAAAATATCTCAAATCATCCCGTATGGGCCCGGTTATGCCCAAAATGCCCCAAGACCCAAATACTACGTCCGGGTACTCTTTTCTGACTATCTCGACCCATCCGGACGCAACCACGCACTCGGAATTGCCATCCGAAATTCTTTATAAAAATCCTTATCTCAGACCCAATTTAGTCTATACCGACTCCCGACTGGGATAAGTGTATACTCCGTCATTAATACTCGAAATGACGTAATTAAATTATTACTATTAACTTAGTAAATAAATTTTCCTAAACATTAACCATTCACTCCCCGATTAATATTTAAATATATATATTGTCATAATTAATTCAATTAAAATTACAACACACAAGTAATTTAAAATTCCCGAATTAATTAAATATTAAATGCATAAAAATACGGGGTGTTACATAATATATTTGCTAGAAAATAAACCTCAATCATACAAACCATATCCTTACCCGATGCTTCTAATTAGAAAGAAGCAATTAATAGTGAAATTGAATCCATATTACAAAATCATATATGGGAACTAGTGGATCTTCCACCAGGTTCAAAACCGTTAGGTTATAGATGGATCTTCAAAAAGAAGTTAAAGGATGATGGATCAATTGATAAATATAAAGCTAGACTTGTAGCTAAAGTCTATAGGCAAAAGGAAGGGTTGGATTACTTCGACACATATTCACTGGTAACAAGAATAATGTCTATTCGGATGTTAATAGCAATAGCTGATATTAATGGACTTGAAATACATCAAATGGATGTAAAAAATGCGTTCTTAAACGGTGAACTAGACGAGAAAATTTATATGGAGCACCCTAAAGGGTTCAAAGCTCCCGGACAAGAAGGACAAGTATGTAAGCTTGTTAAATCACTTTCTGGATTAAAATAAGCACCTAAGCAATGGCATGAAAAATTTGATAATGCAATTTTATCAAATGGTTTCAAAATTAATGAATGCGATAAACGTGTTTACTTTAAATACATTCAAAATGGATATGTCATTGTATGCCTCTATGTCGATGATATGATTATCATGGCTAGTAACTTGGAAATTGTCAAAACTACAAAACAAATGTTGAGTAGTCGATTTGACATGAAAGATTTGGGAATCGCCGATGTTATATTATGAATTAAAAATTTTAAAACATCGGATGGACTTATATTACATAGAGAAAGTATTTGAAAAATTCAAGAAGTATGATATTAGTCCTACCAAGACACCTCTAGATGTAAATTTACATCTAGCAAGGAATAATGGTGAAAGCATATCTCAACTAGAATATTCTCGTATTATCGATAGTTTAATGTATATCATGAACTGTACATGACCGGACATAGCATACTCAATAAGTAAGCTAAGTCGATTTACGAGTAATCTATGGAGAGATCACTAGAAAGCAGTATTGAGAGTTTTGGGTTATTTAAAATACAATCAAAACTATGGACTGCACTACTCAAAATATCTAGTTGTTCTTGAAGGACATTGTGATGCAAATTGGATATCCGATACAAAAGACTCTAAGTCTACGAGTGGGTATGTGTTTACCCTTGGAGGTGCAGCCGTATCTTGGAAGTCCTCAAAACAAATGTGCATTGCTAGATTGACAATGGAATCCAAATTCACTGCACAAGAAAAAGTTGGAGAAGAAGCTGAATGGCTTCGAAATTTCTTAGAGGATGTTCCAAATTGGTTTAAATCTGTGCCCGCAATATGTATACATTGTGATGGTCAATCGACGATTGGAAGGGCACAGAATCACATGTATAACGGAAAGTCACGACATATTCGTCGTCGACACAATACCGTTAGACAACTTCTCTCAAACAGAATTATCTCAATTGACTATGTAAAGTCAAAAGATAATATAGCGGATCCACTAACGAAAGGTTTAAACCGAGAACAAGTTGAAATATCATCGAGAGTAATGGGTCTAAAGCCTATAAATAAATAAGAATCAATATAGTGGCCAACTTAGCTAACTGGAGATCCCAAGATCTAGGTTCTGTAATGACCCCACTTTTATATGTTCATATACAGTTTTAAATGTGGTATTATTTCATATGTGATATGGATAATGTTAATTTATTATTTTTAGTCTAATCCTCCCTTCATAAATCATGAAATATCAAAATTAGTTACAAACATAAAATTTTAAAGTTTTCGGTAGGAATGTTCATATGAGAGACTAGCTTTGACCATTATAATATAACAATTGAATTGAGGTACAAAACTAAAAAGTTGTAGATATATGAATTAGGTTTGTAACACAATAAACGATGTGTTAAACAGAGGTCCGAGTAAGAAGTTATACCGAAATTACGAAATAAGGGCAAATCTATCCATCCTTTAAGTCGTATTTTGTCTTATTACCACACCATGTGTTATATTTTGATTGGTTGGAAGGGGAAGCTAGTTAGGCTGACTTAAACACCTTTAAATGACCTTTTTCTTCAGCAAAATGGATCAAATGAAAGTCTTATAGCTTATCCTAAGCTAAATGATAAGTTTTGGGATAAAAAATATAATTTTATGAAACTTTAGGGACTTAATTTTAAATAAAGAAAGTTTTAGGGACTAAAATGAAAATATAAAAAGGACCATTTTGTAAATAAAATATTTTCAAGGACCTCTAAGAAATATTAAAAATGTATGGTGTAAAATTACTAAAATACCCTTCATTTGTAAAATGACCATTATACCCCTAACACCTTTCCACCTCATGCTTGACACCTCGTGCTTACACATGTCATCCATATAGATAAAGCTAAAACACGTGTCGTCGTTACAGAGAGAGGTAAAATACGTGTCACCGCTCGGTGAAATAAGTCTGCAAGACCCCTCCGTTGCGCGACACCTCAACGCTGACTCGTCGTTATAAAGACTTGGTCAGCTAGACACGTGTCAACGCCGTGAAATCCTTGGAAAACTATAAATAAAACCATTAGGATCATTTAAACTCATACCATTTCCTCGATAACTATAGTAAAAAAGATTGATATCTCAAGAGGGAGTTCTGTAAGTTCAAGAAGAAGTTTCGTCTTAACGAAGTGATCTAAGACTTAATATATGTAGCTTCAGATTTCTGTTCTTGGTGAGTAATCTGACATTCCTTGTGCGTTTTAATTATATGATATTATGCAAACTATATATATTTTGTGAACTACTTTTATTCTCAAAATTCATCTGATACCGATGATTAATTCTTTGTGATATGTTTATATTTGTCCATATAGACATACCGATTAAAAAGTGTTTTGAAAATGATATTGAATATTGGAAATAAGATTTGGCCTAAGAAACCTCTCTTACTGACTGACCTTCCCAGCAGGGTTATTGCTTGTGTGCCCTAAATAAGGCGTTGTGACGAACAAGTTCGATTGAACCTCAACTACCTGGGAATAATACGGTAGAAGAATATGGTATTAGAGTGTACTTGGCCATTAAAATGATATGATTGAAAGAAAAAGATATTGAAAATTGATTTGTCGTATTTGTTATATTTTATGCTATTCATTTTTATATACTATCATCTCAAATTTTACACAAAAAATTCCTATCCATATATATATATATATATACACTCTTTGGATTTGAATAGGTATCAATTTTCTAAACAAAATCTTGGAATATCTAGAGATTAAACCTCACTCGGCTTTTTGTTGATGTTGTATAACTAACCATTTTTCAGGACATAAGTAGGCTTGGAGGGAACGTAAAAGGACTATATGGCAGATTCAGCTTTTAGAGCTCTTTTTATTATATTCAGTAAAAAGTTTGTTATATCATATAAAACATGTTTGGCTCTCTTGTAATAAGTTTTAAATTTCGTTTTAAGTTGTAACTCGTTGTTACTTGTAATATAAATGAAGTTTCCTTTTAGAAACCTCTGATGACGTAATTCCTTTAATTTTAGTATTTTACGATTCATAACCATGTAATTGTTTTTTCGCTGTATTTAATTAAGGAAACAAGTTAAGTCAGAATATTTGTTGCCTTGATGGCATGTCAAGACACTCGTTCCCCACTACTATTTTTGGGACGGGGTCGTGACAGGTTCAATGGGCAGACTGAACTACATTGTATTCAGTAAGTACTGGAGGGTATTTAATCTCATCCGTTCCAAAAATGAGACGTGCACATCTGTCGCAAAATTAGGATAAGTTATGCTTTTAATGACATCCATATCTTAGTACGTCTAAGTGGGGTATTGTAGGATACCCTTTATGGAAGTCACCTATGTGAGTAAAAAGGGGGCCACTTCTGTGAGATTAATGAAAGGCATATTCTCTAAAATACTCACGGAACCAAGTGGTTTTCATGGCCAAAATGAACACAAATGTGAGAACCAACTGTGTTGAATAATTATTGTGTGAATATTGTTGTCTAGGTTTACAAAACGGTTGACGGTTCAATACGTGAAGTCTACTGATTAACCAAGTAAATCCGATGGTATATCACTAAGGAAAGTTCAAGGCCACTAGGCTACTTCTCCAGATGCAATAAGTCTTTAGTTTTACTCAACCTGTGTCTGCATCTACATTAGCATCTGCTCTGTTTTTATTTATAGTGATATATCATTCATGTGGGGGATTGTTGGAAAATTGGACTTAAGATTGAAATTAAAAGCTGTCCATATTTTTTAACAGAATTTTTGAGCAACTTTGAGCTCAAATTTAGGTGGGACCAACATTACGATAATTGTGGGAGCATATACGAACGCGTTGTCCTCCGCAATGATATTAACGTAGTATATTCACATGTCTAATTTCATTAAGTTATGAATGATAAATATGTCCCCAAAGTGACTCACAAAGTAATGAAAGTTAATGAATTGTGTATGTTTTAACTCTTGTCCCACATTGGAAGAGTAGTGAAAATTTGGTGAGTTAATAACACCCCAAGTATGGACTAAGGTTTGGATGCCTTGGGGTGACCCAACTCTTTAAAGGGGAGATGGCCTACACTATGCATGTGTTGGGCTTGACCCAAAAACCCACACGCGCTCCCGCAGGCTCGGCTCGACGCGGACTCGGATTTATAATCTCTTAAAAAAATCGTTTTAAGTTAACTTTCTGGGCTTTAATTATTAATTAATTACGAAATTAGTTAATTTGTTAATAAACTGTTGGCAGTTATTGCCAACAGTCAATAGTTAAATTCGTTTAACTGTTTTGAGCTTTATTTTTGAACAATCACTTACTTTACTATAAATACAAATACTTCTCTCCGTTTGTAAACTAATGAAAAATTCTCTCTCCTACTTTCTTCCACCAAAAATGTTGTCAATTCCATAAACATATTTCTGCCCTTCTGCATTCATTTGATAATCATTTATCATACTGTTTGGTTGAGTGAAAATACAGAAATTGTGTTCGTTGAAATTAATTATTGTGGTGCTACATAATTAATTTGAAAAATTCTTTCTATCTTGGGAGACAATATACATCAACCTCAAAGCACAATAGAGGGAATAAATTATCTTAAGGACACCGTGTTACGCAGATTTCGGATTGTTTTCTAGTTATATTATTTTTCTGCAAATTCAAATAAGTTAATACATTTTCTGTAATTCATTTTTGTTTCTGTAATTATAATTTTATTCTCTGTGCTTTTATATTTTATTAAACAGTAGACATAACAAAGTCTATTTATTCTTTCTTCACTAAAGCCGATTATCAGTCCTTTATTTCCCTATTAGTCTATATTAATGACGTTATAATTGTCAATAATGATTTAGATTTTGTCTCACAATCAAAGACTATATTGCCTTCCATATTCCAATCAAAAGATCTCGGCTCTCTCAAATCCTTTTTGGGATTGGAAGTTGTTAGATCTTATATAGGGATTTCTGTCTCACAAAGACATTATTCTCTCGAGTGAGTAACTGATGCGAATTTTTTGGGGTCTAAATGAATAAAAAATTCTATGAAATAAAATGGCAAACTCAATTATGGAGATGGTGATCTTTTTGAGGATTCAAGTACTTATAGGAGACTCATTAGTAAACTTTTATATCTTACTATTACAAGACTAAATTTGTCATATTCGATAAATAAGCTCAGTCAGTTTCTATATATGAAAGCTACGCCTGGTCAACGTATATTTTTCTACTTATTCCACTATTCAACTCAACCCTTTGTTAATGCTGTTTGGGTTAGTTGCCCTGACACTAGGAGGTCTAATTCAACTCTCTACATATTTTTAGGCAATTCAATTCTTTCTTGGAGATATAAGTAACAACTCACTATTTCCATATTGTCAGCAGAAGTGGAATAGAGATCAATGGTTGTCACTATTTGTGAAATTTTCTGGTTTCTCCATCTTCTCAAAGACCACACCATTTCTCACTCGCAACCTGCATTACTCTTTTTGTGATGGCCAAGTTGCCTTACACATTGCTACAAATCCAGTCTAAACACATTAAAATTAATTGTCATTTGATTCGAGACAAGATCCAAATTGGTATCATCAAATCCTTACGGTCTCTTCTGCTCAGCAACTAGCTGACATGTTCACGAAATCACTTGTCACTCAACAATTTTAGTATCTACTTAGCAAGATGAACATCCATAATAATCTCCACACTCCATCTTGAGGGGCCCTATTACCATATATGTATTTCTCTTTTGTAATTTGATTTAATTTAAATCAGGAAGTTACATCAGTTGGTATTTAAGATATTTTTAAGATATTTTTAAATCAGCTCGGGTAGTTATTTAAGATATTTTTAAGGGGCTTTGTAAATTTAGGACCTATTGTAATATGTATTTTGGAAATAGGACAACAAACATTTTATTTATGATTTTAGTCCCTATTTTTGAATAAAGCCGCTGGCGCGGACCCATATTCATAAAACGTCAACCAATCACAACATGCCACGTGTCCCTTTAATTTGAAAATAGGGACTAAAAATGGAAACAAAATGTTCGTTGTCCTATATCCATAATCAATATTATTTTAAGTCCTAAAATTACATAATCTATATTTTTAACACATTAGTTATTTTTCTATTTTCTGTTTTCTCCCTACTTTTTATTTTCTCTATGCTATTTTTTTTTTTCTTCCTATAAATAAGTTCTTGTATTGTAAACAAGTCAAGTGATTGAATACAAATTTCTCATTCTTCACATATCAAATGTAAAATCATATCTGATTCATTGTAAATGTCTTTTTTCATTTTTTGATTGCTTACAAATGAAAGGATAGTGTGGTTTTAATTAAATTAACAAGTTGATTTCTTTGTTTCAAAATCAAATTCATATAATAAAAATTGTGAATTGTTTTACATTATTTCCTTTGTTGAGGGTTATAATGTGCTTTTGCAATATAATATTAATTTTCATATTAAGTTATGAATTGAAGGGTGGCAACATGCCACTTTAAATATTAATGCAGCAAATATGGCGTAAAGAAGGTAGGTCAGCCCATTAAAAAGAGACAAAATAAAGAGAAAAGGCAATATCTTGAAGATTAGGTCAGATACGGTAGCGATAAAGTGAAATGAGGGAGTCCTCTCTTAGTGCTGTAGTGTAGTGGATAGGTACGGCATCTAACTCGTGTCTAATAGATTAACTCATCTACAAGTTTATTAAAGATTATTACTATATTATTATGAAAATGGCATCTATAATTTTCCAATTGTATTTTCTATCCTCTCATAATAGGACTTAGAATATTTACGAGTCATGTGATTCTGTTTCCATCCTGAGTGTATTTGGTACCTCTATTTGATCCTTTGTTGACTTGATATTGCTGTTTACACTACTGTTGGAGTTATTACTTTTTATTTTTCTTACACATCATATATATTTTATATTAAACTCACTCTAAACTAGCCTAAAAAAAGACTCCAATTCATATAAATTGGAGCATCTTTATTTTTCTTACCCATCATATATATTTTATATGAAACTCACTCTAAACTAGCCTTAAAAAAAGACTTCATTTCATATAAATAGGAGCATCTTTGTGTCACTCTCAATTTTTTTTTGATAGATATCACTCTCAATTAATTTCTAATTTAATGTATTAACAAAATTATAGGGGCATACACATACTTAAGTAGTTAGAGAATGGCGGTGTAATATGAACTAGGTCTAAAAAATACTAATAAATAAATATGGCCCAATCAATTCATGAAAAATATGTTAATATTACAAGTGACAAAATCACGTTTAAAGATAATATATGATTTCCAGTTTAACAAGTGTACAATCTTTGACTTGTATCTTGCATGAATTAAGTGAGACAATAAGTAATTTTAACTCAATATCTCGACAAAAACTATGTATTTGTATGTGATAACTATAATAAATAATTGTAAAATATACTTCATTATAAAAATCCTTCATGTAGCAAACTTTAGTACTTACTAATTTGATTTTGAGAAAGAGATGTTTGAGATTTGGAAATCAACATCTCATTGGATGGTTCTTAGTTGGTTCTATGAGTCTATCTCCTTGATTTTGATATTTGATATTTGACATTAAAGCTTGGTTGGGTTTTGCAGTTGTGAGGGTCTACTTATGAGTGTATCGCTATCAAGTGGAGTACTAAATAATAATTTACATCAATAATTATTTAAGTGGGGCAAAACTAATTTTGTTTAGGCATCTTGCAAAGCAAACTTTTGCCAGGTGCCAAACCAAGTTGGTCCGCATATAATTGCTACCTAGATTTCTGACCATCCAACACACGAATTGGTGCACATGATGCCACCAAAACCTGTCTGGTGGGTGTTGATCTTATTTTGATCTTATAGTCCTTTGTGAATCTCCATTTTTATATGTTGGGTGGTGAATGAGTGAACCCACACCCATGTGAATTGGACCAATCCCAATCCCCTTTTGACTCCACCTGTTAAAGTCATATCATATCATACCACTTTCAATCTTGATTGGTTAGGCAGTGCATTTTAGGAATACCCTTTCTCTACAAACTAATTCTGTGTAAGATCCGGTGTATATCTGACGGCTAGTTATCTGTCAGATTGATAGTGGAAGTTTCACGTACTTTCGAATTTCAACGATTTTTGTAGTTTAAATAGAAAAGAAGCAGATAGCTATACAACTGTGTTGGAAAATAATGGTCTTTCAACAAGAAATAAGTTAAAGTTTTGATCCAAATAAAAGTAGGGTCTACATATTTTATGAGGCAGATCCACACACTAATGCGTCACTCTCCACACAAAGAGTAAGGTGGCATATCCACATGTTCAAAACTATAAACGATGATTGACAAATAAATCTAAAAGTATCGTATTTGAAGTATATGAATGGAAAAAAAAGTTCCTTGGGAGTCTGTCTTTCATAGGAGGTGTCTTTTCTTGTCTTGCACAAGGCTTCTTTTTCCAAGAGTGTCCTTGTGGAACGCACAAGTGCAACTATTGACTTTGAGTGGTATCACTGTGGCAGGAAATCTAGAGGAATTGTGAAAGAAACTAGATTTAACGGAAGAAGAGTCTCAAGGCATCGACGTGAAGGAGAAAGTGGAGGTCTGTATAGGAAAAAATAGTCATTTGTGTTTGGTAGGAAGGGTTATTGCAACACAATACTACAATGCAACTCGCATGGTGACCGAGCAAAAGAATGGAGATGACGAAATTAGGTGACTGATGCTTGCTATTCAAATTCAATCATGTACTGGACAAGCGAAGGGTGTTAAATGGCAGACCTTGGTCGTTTGACAAAAAAGTTCTACTGATACAAGAGCTAGATGAAGAAAAAACTCCCTTGAGCATGGAATTTCGATGGACTCCACTCGGGGTGGCCGTGGGCAGGGCCTGGGCAGGCCCGGTCGGGCTCGGGCCGGGCTTGAAAAATTAAGTGTTATCCCAAGTCCGCTCGGGCCCAGATCGGGCCTTATTATGTAATTCCAAGTCCGCCCAGATTTAAATGCTCTTTACCCAGGCCCCCCAGATCGGGCCTTATTATGTTAATTAAAAGATTTTTTTAAAAATTAAAATACCTATTTTTTTTATTTGAAGACCAATTTTTTTAATTAAAAATATGTTTTAAACTCGATATATTACAAAGTTCATATATAAAGTTTCCCACTCTACATGAAAAGACTTGGTATACGTTTTTATATTTATAAAAGTTCCCCCCCCCATATATATATATTTTTCGGGCCTCGGGCCGGGCCTTATCGGGCTTAAGAACTCATGCCCAAGTTCGACCGAAAAAAAATTGGGCCTATAAAATTTTGCCAAGCCCGCTTTGCGGGCCTATTCACCTTACCTAAGCCCTAATTTTTTATTGGGCAGGCTTGGCGGGCCTCGGGCCTATGGCCATCCCTAGACTCCACTGTGGGTTCATGTTTTTAATTTTTCGGTGAACATAATTTACTATAAATACCCATCATCTTACTCGTTTTAACTCACACCTTCTTCCAACTCTTCTATATTTTACTCACCATATTTTCTAATTTTGTCTTAATCCCTCTTCCATTTTTAGCCTAACTAAAAATATGGAGGTGAATACTCATTTTCCGCATTATTTTGTTTGTAAAAAGGTGGAACCAATTTGCGATAATATCCAACCTCTCGCCCCCCACCGAGACGTGGTTTATCAAGACCGTCGTTGTTTATACGATGTCAACAAGCCCCATATTAGCTCGTATATTTTCCAGATGACCGCTTCTCCCGTTCACTCAGCGTGGGAGATTTATGCCGAAATTTCGGGCAACAAGAACGTTAAGGCACATATTGATATGTTTGGGTTTTCTTCGATTTTTTCGAAAGGATTCTCAAATTCGTACAACAAATTAGTTTAGGCCCTAGCATCGAGTTGATCGCCCTAAACCCATACATTTCATTTGTCGTTCGTTGAGCTCAGAATTACGCAATTAGATTCAATTCATTTAACAGGTTCGTATTGTTTACTACACTTTTAATTTTTTAATTTCATTTCTTATATTATACAAATAAATGATAAAGTAAAAAACAATTCTAGTTTTAAATTTTCTTCAAGTATTACAGTGGGTGTGGAAAAACCACTCTCACCCTTTCCAAGATTAACCAATCGAACAGTTGAAACTCTTCTAGCGACATATTTTTCGGGAATAAACAATTTTCACATCCACAATTGAAATATGACATTAATTTCGGTGAAAGAGTATTTACATAATTGGTGGGTTATTAGGGATAATCACTTGGTTGCTGCTTTACAAATAGCTAGGGTGTTTATAATGTTCATTTTCGGCTCTATTTTCTTTCCAAACTCAAAAACCAACATCATAATAGATTGGGCTGCATATCTGGACGACTACCAAAATATGACGGGGATAAACTGGGGTTCCGCAACAATGGCGGGGATATATTTCGCCCTAGATGTTGTTAGTCGGCATGATGCGAACAATTGATATGCTTCTAGCAAATTTTGGAGGTACAAATTTTATTTTATTTTAAATTAATAATTATATTTTTTTGATATATTAATTACTAATAAAAAAATTTGTGTTTCGGTATTAGGCATATGAGTATTTGCATACAGCAACTCCTCTCCGAGTTACTGAGGCACCCGATGGATGGACTTTAATGTTGCACTGATTGTTAGATAATCGAGAGATTGTTCCAGGCGAAATGAGATTCAAAGGCAGCTCAATGCAAGAACAGTTAGAGTCACGATTGTCTGATTCTATTACATGGAACCATTTTTAATATTAGTACAAAATAATTATGGGCCGGTAAATGTGGCGAGATAATTGGCTTTACGACGCTATGTTTTATGGGATCCGTCTCATCTCAACCATACATGAGATATGGCTTTTGCTCAACCCTACTATCCTTCTCAAAACCTCGACGATGACTATATGCCACAAGATATCCCATCATCCTCATATGTTTAATCACAACCTAATTATAGCGATGGAGACTTTTGGGAGGAATTTTCCCATCATATGAAGAAACGTCGTAGTAATGACTTATTGTAATTGTATTAAAAATCCAGATTAATTGTATACGTTGTTATAATTCATGTTGTATGTTAAATTCCAAATTTATTTTCATAAATAAATTGTGCCAAATCTGTATATTATCTATTATGCTTTTGTTATATTATTTATAAATGGGTGTAAAAAACAACGTTTTACATTATTACAATAATACAGACCAATACGTCCATTACTAAACACTATAACCTAATAATACTTGCGAACAAAACACAAGTCATTGATACATGATGTACATTATATTATTTTCCGTGACGTACCAAACTTAGTTATAGGTATGATTTATTGTCAACAGGGTCATTATATAAAACATTGTAATTTTCAACAACCGGTTGGTAGTCATCCTCACCAACATCGAGATCATTGTAGTCAAACATATCATGTTATGAATGTGTGAAGTCGGATAAGTCATAATCAGATTGTAATGTTTCATGGTAATATATTTTCAACCACCTATCTCTAACATTGCATGTTTCTGTCTTCGCTAATTAGGCATCATGGTATCTTTGTAGTCTCATCTCCATTTGCCTAATCTCTTCATCTAGTAAATCAATTGTGTCATAAAAATACATATGGGGTGACATGATGAAAAATTACGCAACAAGCCCACTTGGTACGGGTATTTAATGATAACGACACAAAAATTCAAGATCACATCGTTCGTCATATTTCTTTAACCATCACAAGGTAGTTACATAGCTTCGAACAACATCAGCTTGATCCTCCCGTACTGGAGGATTCATAAAAATATGACCATGCGGGTGGTCAAACCTATTTGATGTGTCAATTGTGTCTTCACAAAATAATCGCTTTTGACCATACTATACCACAAGGTTATGGTCTTGATAAAAATAATTATGTCCACAAATGGGAGAAGACATCGTTTTATTTATCTTCATTACACTAACAGGTATTTATACATTTGTTATCATATTATAGACGAGTAAGAGATCATTTCCACCAAAGAATGTAAACGGGTAATAATCCGACTTCCACCTCACATCAACTCATGTAGGTGCAGACGGGAAACATTTAACCTTTTGACACCCGTCAAATCTAATACTTCAACACTTGAAAATTATAAAGCGTAAGCATATGGGAACTCTTTATATTACCAATTTCTTACCAAAAGGATTCACAATCATGGCTCATAAATGAAGACTTCCAGATACTTAACTCCATAACCACTTCTGACTTACCTTTCAGTCTTGATTATTGAGTGCCATCTAGCATTTTCGTAACCATCGAGAGAAGTTGGAGGACACCACCTTAACGCTAACAGAGGTCGTATGGCTAATAAGATCCGTGAAAGTTGGTTCACGCATAAATTAAAGTTTGACTTGTACGCAAAAGATTGAAACATTGGTGGTTGTGGGTGGGATGAAAAGAATTATAAGTTAGTAATTTACAAAGAAGGCGCATAGGAAAGGTTTTGGAAGTATTATCCACATTTTCGGGCATTACGCAACGAACCCTCTTACCCATTCCGTTCGTTTCGATGGATACTTTATAATACTTAAGTTACTAAATGTCAACTTTACTAAGTGTATGAATCAAGCTTTAAATAATTGATAATGTTTCAGATGTCATTATTGGAAAATGGATAATGTTAAATATAGAGAAAAACAACAACTTTCATTTCATTAAACATAAAATAAAATAACCTCACGGTGGTATAGTGCCCTACTGAATTCACTAAATAGATAGGAAGGTTCTTCATGATCCCTCACACAACCGTTCCCATAATTCGTCATTTTGCACTATTAGTGTGAAGGTTTAGGGATTCCACCCACATCCACCAGTCGTTATCGCTAATTAGTAAAGGTATAATTTAGACTTCAACCACATCCATTGGAGTTCAAAATCCACTAGATGTCGATGATGGTAATAAATTTCTAAGATATTCCTCTATCGCTCGACAATGGCCCATATTCCTCTTGGGGTAACATCACTGGTGTGTTTGTTATAGTATCTCTTGCTAGTTTCACTGAGGAAATAATAGTCCTTCGCAGTTGACCATTGTGGTTTATTCATTGTTTGAAGAATAATTGTAGTATAACTATTTGGTGTGGACCGAAGGAATATGGATAATGGTTATTATAGATCGCGTAGATATGCACGAAAGTTATTATTGAGTGTAATCACTTAAATTTCCAGACACGACATATTTGCACGTTTGTCAAATGTCATTTTAGAATTTACCGGACGGGTAACATTTCCACGATTTACAAGTGTCATTTCAGAATTTTCCAGATGCAAAATATTTGCACGCTTCTCAAATGTCATTTCATAATTAGCTAGATGCGAAACATTTCCACTTTCGAATAATGCCATTTAATAATATGTCGGACAGGAAACATTTCCAATTCTAACTAGTGTCATTTCGTAATTGTTCGGACAAGAAAATATAAATTATCTTAGTGTTAGAGTTTGGGAAACTATCCTCATTGCTCAACAATCATATATCTTAATACCCGACCTCTTAAAATTTTCACTAAAATTTCGAAAGATCCAATGAAAGAATTATTATTGCGAAAGTTTCATCAACAAACCAGCCTATCTGAGCACATTTGATGGCAGTCGCTGTACACAATCAATTTCAATGAAATATTTCCATATCTGAAAATATCATGAATTCTGGCGAAATATCTGAAAGAAGGGTTATACATTAGGATAGGGAAGTTGCCCACAATCGTATAATGGCGAATTACTTCGCTAAAAATGTGACTTATACTCCCGAACAATTCCGTCGTCGATTCAGAATGTGGCGCCCGTTGTTTATGAGAATAACAGAAGCCGTTAAACAAAACGATGATTACTTCGTTCAGAAAAGTGATGCCCTAGGACAAAAGGGCCTTTCCTGTCTATAAAAATGTGTCGCTGCAATGCACATGTTTGCCTACGGTTGTGCTGCAGACATGCCCGATGAATATATATGCATTGGGGAAACAACCGCCATTGAGTCTGTGAAGAGATTTGCATATGCTATTATGCGATGCTTCAAAGAAGAATATTATCGGTCACCTACTGCTGAAGATGTTGCATAGTTGCAGGAAGAGAATGCGAAACGTGGATTTCCAGGAATGATTGGAAGCATTGACTGCATGCACTGGGAATGGCACAACTATCCACATACCTAGAAGGGACAATATAGTGGGAATGTCGTAGGTGCAACTATAATCCTAGAGGCAATAGTTTCATATTATACATGGATTTGACATTCTTTCTTAGGGCGGCCGGGTGCGTGTAACGATATATATGTCTTGGCTAAATCAACAGTGTTTAATGAACTACTTGAGGGCAATACAAATCCTATAAACTAAGAAATAAATGGGAACTCTTAAAACATGGATTATTACCTGGCAGATGGTATATACCCATAATACACAATAATTCTCAAGAGTTTCAAAAGACCATAAACTTGAAAACAAAGTGTGTTCGCCAAATATTAAAAGGGAGTATGCAAAGATGTTGAGCGGGCATTTGAAGTATTACAACCAAAGTTCTATTTTATTAAGAATCTAGCTAGATTATGGAAACACAATGACTTGAAGCTTATTATGAAATCATGTATAATATTGCATAACATGATACTAGAGGACAAACGACATGATCCTAATTGATGTATTAAGATTGATCCTACAGATGCTAGGGAATGCATATGAGTACAAAGTGTGTGAGGCATTGTTGTACAATAAGGATAAACACAATCAACTTAGGAATGACCTTATGGAACACATATGGAATTTACAAGCGGATGCTGATGCCGACGAGTGAGAGTGTAACCATATTAAATTATCGTTCTTCAATTTCGGTGTAATGAAATTACATGATATGAATTATATTTCGATAAAGTTGGTTATTTTTATTATGAATACTTCTCAGTCGTGAAAAAACTACTTTATTAAGTGGGAAATGAAAATATTAATTAACAATTACAAGAAAAACAAAAATAATTAAAGAAGAAAGGTTATTAATTTCCTTTGGACGGTGGGTTATGTTGACTTTTGGCGAATCTACGCTGCAACATCTGGCTTGTTTGCGGTTCAAGAAGTTTCAACTGAACCAGAGATAAGCGAGAGGTATCCATGAAAATTAATGAATTCTCAATCTCATATTTTCGTAGAACAATTAACTCGTCCAACTTCGAATTGAGCTCCTCTTCAGTACGTTGTGCTTCTATAGAAAAATATTTGTACGAATCATGTATACTCTCAAAATTCTCAATCAGCATGGTGTGAGCTTATAGACTCCTAGACAGTGCCTTGCATTTAGCCCTCTATTTTTTGTTCTTACGCCCTGATGGTCATTCTAGTTAGGTATGCATGTCTTCAAAGTCCTCACCCAAATCAATGTCCACATCGCCAGTTGATGTCCCTAAATATTTCTCCATGAACTGGGTGGAATTGTTCACAAAATTATACTTTTGGACATCTTTTAAAATGTCAAAGGAATGGGCATACAGAAAATTTCGTCCGGTGTCATTTTTAAAATTGAAGAGGCACGTTTAATCTGTCAAAAAATATTATGAAAATATAAAATTAATTAATAATCAGAAAGGATGATAACATAACATTTTAAATTATAAAAAAGTCTAAAATTATATTCTACGCATACCCACTCATTCCATGATGTTCCTCTCTTGTGTGTTGTGCTAAATGAATGAGTCCTCTTCGTGGAGTACAATATATAATCTCGATTGATAGCTTGCCACTTGCCTTGCAAAACTTTTATCGATCGGTGATACATCACACCCTCAATATTCACTACACCAAAACAGCAATTTGACACACCTTAATATAAAAATCTGGCACAGTTTAAAACTATGCCAAATTATCACACGATTTAATGACAACCTGGAACACTTTAAAAGTGTGCCAAAATTTAGCATTATTTAAAAGTGTGCCAAAATTAAGCACAGTTAACTAAAATATAAAATTCCCTAAAAATACCAATTTTTTTGGTCTCCCACTCTCTCCTCTCTCATTCTTAGGTCTCCCTCTCCCTCTTTCTCTCACAATTGTCTCTCCTTCCTCTCGCACTACTGCTATGCCTATCGTCTGCCGTCTCCACCCCGTCGGTAACTCTCTTCTCCATCTCGATTTCATTTTTCTAATGTTTAGAGATTTTATATTAAATGTTTAGAAATCATTTCCAGTTCTCCTCATATCTTCTATAATACTCATGCTTTGTCCACCTATAAAACTCACCACTCACAAATTTTTATTACAGTACATAAAATTTGGTGCTCCTGAAGTTGTGTGAAATAAAATGGTTTCGTCAATTTTTCTGAAAAAGATTTTTCCCTCAATTCTCATCATGAAATCCCTCACTACAGTTTGTTCGGTGGTAACAATAACTTCCCGTATCTTCTACACAAACGTTGTGCTAGCTTTTGAATCTGATGATGTTTATGGAACCTCCGAAGTTGGCCGCAATGTTAGTCGCCGACGTGATTTGCTTCTAAATCCTTTCACTGATAGTTTTTCTCTCTCTAGATATGTGTGCGTCTGAATAGACTGTTTACTTGTGTGTTTATGTGAGATTGTGTACATTTAGATAGTTTTGGTGTTATATTGAGTTATTATTTAGTGTGAGTATCATTGTATGTATGATTCTATATTAATTAATTTCTCTGCATCTAGATTTAGGAAAATTAATTTGGAATGTTTATAATTATGACTAAATATTTATAATTGTGACTAAATGTTTATAATTGTTAGAATTATTCACTTATTATTTTTCTTGTTGGGCTTGTAACTGCAAAATTCATAAAATTGAAACTATTAGTTTTTAGTTTACCACGAATAAGAAATGAATCATTGTTACACGAGGTGTTGTTGATTAGCTTTAGGCTACATAAAACTGCAATTATTAGGTTTTAGTTGTCCTTTTGTTGTAGTTGTAAACGATATTGTTAATTAGGTTTTATGAGGTATCTTTATTAAAGAAGAATTAGTGTTTAATTTTGGGCTTATTTTGTTAAGTTTATTCATATTTATGCAGAATTTTCTCTTGACTGTCTTGGTGATTGCACAAATACATAAAATAACTATTAAAGTTTTGAACACTTGATTGTAATAGACCTAAGAACTCAAATGAATGGCAATGTATTTGATGATGCTAAGATTCAGCACCACTAGATAAGTGATGATGAGCTCAAACAGTGATAATAATGGCAGCCATGGAGATATATGTGTGTATAAGTGTATAGAAGGGGATGAGTATAAGAGGAATAAAATTGATGTATAGTGGTTCATCCAATTAGGCCTACATCCACTATGAGTGTGTGATCCACAAAATATGGGCACTAATGACCTTGGATACAATGCACATAAGCTCACTCTCTCTCTCTACTGTGTGTACAGGCAGAGTTTTAGTTAGGGTTACAATTATCGATCCTTTTGCAGGGTTGTAGGTGACAAGTATATATAGGTCTTGGGGGGAGTAGTGTACCCCCGAAGCATGCATGGTGCATGTGAGTTATGATCTAGGCAATCCCCTGTTGACACCTGAAGGTGCCACCTATGATTAATGATGACATAATATTTCCTCCCGTGAGGGGTTGATATTATTATAACGGTCTTCCATGTGCCACATGAGTGCCACGCACACTGTTCCACACGTCTTCGAAATCATGTGCTGTGATGACATCACCCTCGGCCTATGATGTGAGGCCGAGGTCAAAGTTCTTGCTGGCAGTGAGCTTGGCCTAGTTTAGGCCTCGTACTGTCGTACCCTTATATGGTCGTCCAGACCATGATGAGGGGTCGGACCCTTGAAGGGTCGACTGAGACATGATGATTGGTCGGCCCCTTAAAGGGTCATCTGATCTATGATGAGGGGCCGACCCATTGAAGGGTCATCTGAGCTATGATGAGGGGTCAGCCCCTTGAAGGGTCGCCTGAGCAATGATGAGGGGTCGACCCCTTGAAGGGTCGTCTGAGCTGTGATGAGGGGTCGACCCCTTGAAGGGTCATCTGAGCCATGATGAGGGGTCGGCCCCTTGAAAGGTCGTCTAAGCTATGATGAGGGGTTGACCCCTCGAGTCATCTGAGACATGATGAGGGGTTAGCCCCTTGAAGGGTTGAAAACCGGGCTCGTCCTGTACCCGAGCCCTCGTCTTAGAGGAGGACACCCTCGGCCTGACCGAGGGTATATATGGGTATATCAATCACCCCCAGCCCTTAGTCATCGATGTTGTTGATATGACTGAGGGATAATACTACATTTTATCCACTGAGTGGTCATGTGTGAATCAGTGTTCCCCAGGTATGGCGGTTACACACTTGCTTGGGGTTTGGTCCCATAATGATGCATCTTCTGATGGGTTATGCACCGCCTTAACTTGTGGGCCCCTCCCCACTGACAAAGTATTTAATTTTTTTAAACAATGATTTCTTTTCTTCTTCTTTGTGCCATAGTTTCTCTCTCTAGTTTCTCAACAGTTCTATCGGTATTTCTGCGATTTTTTTTGCATCAAGCCTCACTGTCTTCTCCTTCATTCTCAGGTAACCTTTCTTTGCATTAGATTCCTCATTGAGACTTCAACTTATATTTATAATTTACATTTTGTATTTCGGTTTCTTTTCTCTTTTTCCTTAGTTGTTTTATTTTTCGGCGTTCTTCTCTGGCGAGCTGTTCTTCTTGTTCTTGAGTGTTCAAACCTAAAAAAATGTCATTTCTTTAGGTTTGATCTAAGAGTCAAACTTAGTCAACTGCGAACTTGTTTGTAGTTAGCTTGGCAAAATTCCTTTAAGTGTAGGGTCTTACCCTTAATGCTTAGGAGGCTTTATGATTTAGCCGAGGAATTCCCATCCCTGAGAGAGAAATTCTTTGCTGAGATGAAGCGAATAGAACAGGAGGATGAGAGAAGACGAGGGGCCGACCGTAACTGGGTACGACTAATCTTCCCCATTCCTATAGCCACAATGGTACCATCTGAGTCTTGTGGGTTGTCTTGTCGTCTAGCCGATAGTCAGACATACGAGGGAGAAATGAATGAGAAAGCATCTTCGCCTACGGGTGCTAGTCCTTTTGGGAGGAGAGAGACGTCCACTCTTAGCCCAAGATGACAGGACGAGGGCACAACACCTTCTGAGGCTGTCCCTGTAATAGCCATGTTCCCTATTGCTTTTCAACTAGCCTTTCCAGATCGCCCCCGATAGGGGACGAGGCTGGGGGATCTGGAGACGAGAGGGCTGAGGACGATAATGAGAGTTCTGATGATGATGATTGCCAAGTTGATACTTATAGTGCCTCGACTTATGTATCTTCAGTTAAGGATCGTGATCTCTTAGTATGAAGGCATCTCTTTGGTATAAAATCCTCTCTTTGGTATACAATCCAATATAAGTATGAGGGTCCCAACTGAGTCTGAGAGAGTCTTCCAGGGGGACGAGGGAGAGATTGATGTTTACGAGCGGATGCTAAGGGTAGGTGTTAGGTTCCCTCTGCACCCTACAATATTTGACATACTATCTACCCTTGGGGTTGCTCCTTCTCAACTTACCCCTAACTCATGGAGGACTATCCTCAGCTATATCTACCTTTGGAAGAATTTGTTCATCGATGAGCCCTCGATCGACTTATTTATTGCCTGCTACAACATCACCTCATCGTCCAAACAACTTAAGTATTTCCATTTGGGTGCTTGGAAGTCTGATAAGAAGCTTCTTCACATGGCTCAGACTTCCAATCATGATTTGAAAAAAAGGTTTTTCTTTATCTCTGGGGATTGGGAATTCCCTGTCGAGGGAGAGCCCGTGGAAGACGGTCTGAGGGTACCAAGGGTATGGTCCAACCCTTCAATAAAACTGAGATCAGACCCCGGACTCAGCTTGGAGGAGAGGGTCATTGTTGACTACCTGAGGGAGCGAGGGAAAGAGGGTGAACTTGAAAATTTTGAAGATTTGATGACCCCTCGCTTCTTCAAAGAAGTTGGTCGACCCCCTGACAGAACCATGTGAGTGGTTTTTTGCTCAATTTTTTTATATCTCGTCCCCTTTTCATATTTGTCTTTATATCTTTCTGATATCTCATCCCCTTTTCAGGTCGTCCTGCAAACATATTTGATCAACTCTGGGAGATAACTGTACCAAGTTTACTATCTGGCCTGGGCAAGAAAAAAGGTAAAGAGCCTCAGTAGGCTCATAAGAAGATAAGAAACGTGGGTCCATCACATGTTGAGCCGACCACCGATAGTAATAAAATAATGGAGCCAAAAGTTCCTTTTAACCCTCGACCGGATTCTAGGACGAGGGAGAGGGTGGAGGCCCCTCAGACACCCACCGAGGGGATTAGTTCCTCCTCTAGCATGGGGGCCTTTTGGTCTCAAAACTTTACATTCTTGAAGGTTGAACCGTCTTCCCTCATAGACAACCTGAGTGCAGATAAGGCCTCAATATTTTCTGCCCCCTCTGCCTTAGATTATGACTTCTTGTCAAAGATTCCCCCGACTAAGGTTTATAATTATGGTATGCACACTTTGGCCCAGGTGCCTCTCTCGACTTTACTCTTTTTGATTTGCTAGCATTTCATGAACTGTTCCCTCGACCCCTCTTAACATGTGTGCCTCCATGCAGTCTGTCTGTGCCTTTACCCCGGCCACAAAGTGGATGGCTAAAAATCAATAAAAGTTCTATGAGGCTGAGAGGGATATTCAGCATGAGGCCGATTTGAAGACCGAGCTAGAGACTACAAAGGACGAGTTGGAGAGTGCAAGGATCGAACATAAAAGGGTCCTGGATGAGCTGTTGAAGAAGCATGAGGTCGACTTGAAGGCAAAGGACTCTCTTATCAAAGAAAAGGATGAGGCCTTGATCAACCAGGGGGCTCAATTTAAGGTTGAGCTTGAAAGGGCAGTGAAGAAGGTCGAGGCTTACAAACTCTCATACGAGTTTCAAGGCTTGGATCTTGAATACTTGGAGAGGGGGATCAGGACGGCCTGTCGGTGGGTCATCTTTAAGTTTTCTAATGCTCTCTTCAGTTTTCCCCTCTCTGGAAGCAGTTCAGTTGGACGACCCACTGATTATCGAGGCTTTAACCCATGTGGAGTCCCAAGTGCACATAGAAGGTACCCGAACATCTGAGGATCGGCCTATCTTGGTCATAGAAGAAACTCCCATTGATGTTGAAGCCTTTCCCTCCGATGTTTCTCAATAGGGTGGCTGTCTGTAGCCAATACCCTCTTCATTGAACAAATATTTTTTACTTTATTTTTACTGGACAAGCGTTTGTAACACTTTGTTTCTAATATAATGCCTCTCCTATCTTCTGTGCCTACCTCTTGCGTGATTTATCTTAATTCATGATATGATGTATTAACCATCCCATTAACCCCCTCGTCTTTCTTAGGGTAAATGGGGGGTCGTCCCCACCATTTTCCCTCATCATAGCCGAGGGTGGTTTCTACCAACATAAATGATGTTTTAAATTTGAAGTCCCCCTCGTCTTTCTTGAGGGTTAATGGGGGGTCGTACCCACCATTTGCCCTCATCATAGCCGAGGGTGGTTTCCACCAACATAAATGATGTTTTAAATTTGAAGTCCCCCTCGTCTTTCTTGAGGGTGAATGTGGGGTCGTCTCCACCATTTTCCCTCATCATAGCCGAGGGTGGTTTCCACCAACATAAATGATGTTTTAAATTTGAACTCCTCCCTCATCTTTCTTGAGGGTGAATGGGGGGTCGTCCCCACCATTTTCCCTCATCATAGCCGAGGGTGGCTTCCACCAACATAAATGATGTTTTAAATTTGAAGTCCCCCCTCATCTTTCTTGAGGGTAAATGGGGGGTCGTCCCCACTATTTTCCCTCATCATAGCCAAGGGTGGTTATCACCAACTTACTGATGTTTTATATTTTAAGTCCCCCCTCGTCTTTCTTGAGGGTATATGGGGGGTCGTCCCCGCCATTTGCCCTCATCATAGCCGAGGGTGGTTATCACCGACTTACTGATGTTTTATATTTGGAGTCCCCCCTCGTCTTTCTTGAGGGTGAATGGCGGGTCGTCCCCACCATTTTCCCTCATCATAGTCGAGGGTGGTTTCCACCAACATAAATGATGTTTTAAATTTGAAGTCCCCCCTCATCTTTCTTGAGGGTAAGTGGGGGGTCATCCCCACTATTTGTCCTCATCATAGTCGAGGGTGGTTTCCACGAATTAAATGATGTTTTAAATTTGAAGTCCCCCTCGTCTTTCTTGAGGATAAATGGGGGGTCGTCCCTACCATTTTCCCTCATCATAGTCGAGGGTGGCTTAATGAGGATAACCCCAATTCAACTAGAATTAACAACCACAAGATGAGTGGCCAATATGACATTATCATTAACATTCCAAGTGTTCTGTTGGAGTAACACATTCATTACAACTGTGGTCCGATAGGACATTACATTATTGATAGTATTTCTTCAAATGATCTGCATTCCAGTGGTTCGAAAAGGGTTCCTCTTCAAAGGTTTCTAGCCCATAGGTTCCAGGGATAACTTCATCAATGACCCTATACGGTCCATGCCAATTTGGGTGGATATTTTTAGGCTTTTTCCAAGTCTTTTTGAGGACTAGGTCCCCCATAGAGATCGGCCTTTGCTTCACCCTCTGGTTGTAAAACCTGGCAGTCCTCTGCTGGTAGGCAGCTTACCTTATTTCAGCATCTTCCCTCCTTTCCTCGATCAAGTCTAAGTCAAGTATCCTTTCTTCCATATTTCTCTGGGGGTCATACATTTGGACCCTGTGAATAGGAAACCCAATCTCGGTGGGGATGATGTCTTTTGAGCCATATGCTAGCATGAATGGGGTTTCTTCGGTAGGAGTATTTGCCGTCGTCATGTAGGCCCACAATACAGTGTACATCTCCTCAACCCATCTTGCTTTTGCCTCCTCGAGCATTTTCTTAATCCCGTTTATTATGGTTCTATTTCTAACCTTAGTTTTCCCATTATCCTGAGCTCGGCTTGGGGTTGAGAATAATTATTTGACACCAACCCTTTCGTAGTATTTTTCCAGAGATGTATTCTTGAATTGAGTCCCGTTATTCGAGATGAGGGTGTTGGGGAGACCATATCTGTATATAATGCTTTTTTAGATAAACTGGAAGGCCTTCTGCTCGGTGATCGTTACCATCAGCTCCGCCTCCACCCATTTTGAAAAATAGTCAATTGCTACGATCAAGTGTCGATAGTTATTGATGTCCCTAGGCAAGGCTCCTACTAGATCGATTCCCCACACTGCGAATGGCCATGGGGATGTGATAGAGGTAAGAGGCTGATGGGACTGGTGGGGTATGGTGGCGAACCTTTGAAATTTATCGCACTTTTTTACATATTCCATGACATCCTCCAGAGTTGGCCACTAGTATCCCTGGGTTACTATACTCTTTGCTAATCATCTGCCCCCAATATGTCTTGAACATGACCCCTCGTGAACATCTTGCAATATGTGCGGGACCTCAAACGGGTGCACATATTTGAGCAAGGGGAGCAAGAACCAGTTTTTATACAAGGTGTCTCCGATGGCAGTGAATTTCATGGCTCTGTACCTTAACTTCTTCCTTTCTTGTTTTGCTTCTGGCATCTCCCCTTATTTAATGTATCTGATTAGAGGGTCCATCCATGAAGCTTCCCTTCTAATATTTAAGCAAGTGCCAAGTGTTCCCTATGCCTCTTCAATCACTAGTCGAAGCAAAATTTCAACTGGGACTGTCCTCCTGATATCTGTCCTAGTTGTCGAGGCCAGCCTTGTAAGCACATCGGCTCGACCATTATCAATCCTAGGTATCCTCTTGAATTTCACTTCTTTGAAGCTCTTCAATATTGACTTCACTCTTTCAAGATATTTGGCCATTCTCCCATCCTTAGTCTTGTAGGCTCCTAATATCTGATTCACTACTAGTCTTGAATCACTATGGACCAAGATGTGGACGACACTAAGAGACTTATCCAAGGAGAGGCCTACTACTATGGCCTCATATTAAGACTAGTTATTGGAGGCTTTGAAGTTGAACCTTAGGGCATACTTAATGTCTTTACCGTCTGGTACTGATACTATTAATTCGGCCTCACTTCTGCTCTCGTAAGATGACCCATCAATGAAGAGGTTCCACACATCCCGTTCGTTTGAGAAATTTCCCTCAGTGAGGGACCCCTATCTAAAGAGATATCTTCCCTTTTCATTTTCTCCAACTTTTTCTCTAGTGGTGCTTGTCTCAGTCTTACCTGCAAATGGGTCAATAATTATGCTTTGTCGGGTATCTGTCCTCTTGAGGCTTTCCTCTTCATCCTCATCATCTTCCCAAGTAAATTCATCGATGAAATCTACTAATGCATACCCTTTAATGGCCATCCTTGGTTGATATACAATGTCAAAATCTCCTAACTCTATAGCCCAAGCCATTAGCCTCCCTAATTTTTCTGGCTTATATAAGACCTATCTGAGAGGAGACTAGGTGAGGATGACCATTATATGGGACTGAAAGTATAACTTCATATTTCTTGATGCATGGATCAAGGCATAGGCTAACTTCTCCACCCTTGGGTATCTTTACTCTACCCCCTGGAGTGCCTTACTATTGAAATACACAGACTTTTGTACTCCATCCTCTTCTCTCATAATGGTTGCACTGATGGATGATTCTGAGGCGACTAGGTACATATGTAGCCGTTCGCCTTGCACTGGTCGTGACAAAAGCAAGGGATAACCTAATTATGACTTTATCTCCTTAAAAGATTGATCACACTCTTCGCTCCATTCAAAGGCCTTTCTGAGAATTTTAAAGAATGATAAACACTTGTCTATGGCTCTGAACATGAACCTATTCAAAGAATCCACTCTCCCTGTGAGCTTTGAACGTCTTTGATGGTCTTGGGGGTCTTCATTTCTATAAGGGCCTTTATCTTTTCAGGATTGGCCTCGATCCCTCTTTGGTTGATAATGAACCCCAAGAACTTCCCTGCTCCGACCTCGAAGACACATTTGGCTGGGTTGAGCTTCATTCGGTGCTTATCCACTATGTTAAAGGTCCTCTCGAGGCCGACCACATGATCCTCGGCCTTTAAACTCTTGGTTAGCATGTCATCTACATAAACCTCCATAGACTTCCCAATTTAGTCTTCAAACATTTTATTCACAAAGCGCTGATACGTTGCCCCCACATTCTTTAGACCAAAGGGCATAACCCTATAACAGTATGTCCCCTTGTCGGTAATGAAAGATATTTTTTAGTCCTTAGGGCATATGAAGATCTGGTTGTAACCTGAATAGGCATCCATGAAGCTCATTAGCTCATGGTCTGCGGTAGTGTCTACCATCTAATCAATACGGGGAAGAGGGAAGCTGTCTTTCGAACAATGTTTGTTGATATCTGTGAAGTCTACGCACATCCTCCACTTCCCGTTGGCTTTTGGGACTATGACTGCGTTAGACAACCATTCGGGATAGATAACCTCTCTGATAAACTCAGCATCTTCCAGCTTCTTGACCTCATCCATTATAACCTCATATTTTTCTCGAGAATAAATTCTCCTCTTCTGCATAAATCCATGCAAAGACGTCATGTCTTCTCCTTAACAGCTTGATGATGTCTTCTTTGATGTCTTTCTTTATAGCTTTGCCTACTTGGATGTTTTTTTCCGGCTCATCCTCATTAAGGATGATGGATTCTACCTCTTCCCCGGCTTCTTCTTTCTTCAGTTTTTTCTCATCCCTGGGGTCAAGGGTATCAATATTTTAAGTAGTTGTTGCCTTCTTGTGCACCTCTCTTTCTTCTACGGAGCTGAATTAACATTCCCATGCCGTCGTCTGGTCTCCCTAAACTTCCCCTACCCCGTAAGGTGTCGGGAATTTTATCATCTGTTGAACAGTGGATCGCACGACCTCAAATTACCTGAGGGCCACTCACCCCAGTATAATGTTATAGGCTGAGAAGACTTGTTCATCCATCACAAAAAAGTTGACCTTCTTGGTTAGCCATCTCGGCCACTCGTCCCCCATTCTAACATCAGCCTCGTACACTCCTAGGGGATGAACTTTTTCCCCAGTAAAACTAATCAAGGGGTGATGGTATGGGACGAGCCTTGCACGACTGAGGCCCAAGGCTTTAAAGCACGATAAGAACATCACATTTGCAGAACTACTCCAAATCTACCTGGATACTAGGAACCTAACACCCGTATACCCTGGTAGTGATGACAAGAGGGTCATCATGTGGGGCTATGAGGCCTTTGAACTCCATTATGGAGAATCCCACTATCAGAGTATCCATATCAACCTTCTTCCTCTTGTCTGACTTTGCTTTTATAGAGTTTTAATGCATAACTTTTGTTATGGCCTTGGCTTCGGCCACATAGGCCTTCTTGTCTGTGACCTCTGACCCTCCTCCTGCTAGTCCCTCAGAGATCATCCCAATATCGAGTGAGATCATATTGAGTCTCTTGATAGGGCTATGGTCATCTCTCGGTGGGAGGTCAGGGTCGTCCTCATCATCTGAAGGTTGAATTTTCTATTTAGAGGATCTTTTCTACATGTATCACCCCGGTTATTCCTAGGGTCATCCCCTCGGCCCCTCTTGAAGGCATTCCTATCAACGTATTTCCTTAACTTCCCTTCTTTTGGCATTTTTTTAATTTCATCTTTTAGGGAAAAACATTTATCGATCACATGGCCATGGTCTTGGTGAAACTCACACCATAGGTTTTTGTTCCTCTTGTGAGGGGTTGCCCTCAACTTCTCAGGCCACTTCAAGGATCGGTCACTCTTTATCTCATTCAGAATGTGCTCATAACTGACCGTCAGAGGGGTATAGTCAGCAAATTTGTCATCTTCCAGCCTCTTCTTCCCCTCTTTGTTCCTTTTTCTGGTACTTACCCCCACTAGTACCTCCTTTTTCATCTTCGTATTTTGTGTCCATCGCCTCTTCGGCGTTGCTTCACCTTTCCTGTTGTCGACAGTAATTCAGTTATTGTCCTCAAAGGGTCTTTAGTAAGCTTCCATAATAGCTTTCCCTTCTGGAGTCCTCCAATGAGGGTTGTCATGGTAATGCTTTCCTCATAGTCTTTGACCTCAGGCTTTTCTTTGTTAAATTTGGCTATGTAGTCTCTTATGCTCTCATTCTTCCCTTGTTTAACATAGAGCAGGTATGTGGTCTTCTTATGTTCCCTCACTCCAAAGAAAAAGTTATGGATGGATCAATTTACTAACTGATTGAAGCTTTCAATGGAATTCTTTGTAAGAGACATATACCAGACATGTGCATCCCCAGTCAGAGTGTTAGAAAAGGCACGACACCTCATCTCATCTGAGATAGAGTATATGTATGCTGCTGATTGATACATCTCAATATGATGGACATGGTTGGTACTCCCGTCATATCTTCGGGTGACCACAGGTGGTTCGAACTTGGACGGCATTGGGAAGTTGACTATCTTCGCCACAAAGGGTGAGCCTATGTAGTATCCTCTCTAGAGAGGGTACAGACTCTTCAGAATATCACCATCTTATCCTCTATCCTTTGGATCGAGTTGTTCCAGGGCCTCGTAGGTTCGTCTTGGCCGATGTTATCCCCTGCCACCTCTTTGAGTCGGATGGAGGGTTCTGCTGTGGCAGGCCTGTGCCAGCTGTTTACTTCCCCTGACCGTCATCCCGTCGGCCCCCATGGGGTCGGCCATCTACTACCTCCCTTATGGACCTCGGAATACTTCTCGATCGGGATAATTTTTCCTGCAGGTCATTTACTGGGCCTAGCCTCTCAAAGGCCGACCCCCTGCTCAGACGATCAAAAGCAGATCCCCTAGAATGATCTTCGGGATTTTTCCTTCCACACTTCCCTATGCTCTCCTAGATAGGTCGCACAATATTATTGGAGACCTCATACGGCTCCCTGCACTTTGTGGGGGCCTCTTCCCCCTCCAGATCGTCATATATGTCTTCTGGGCAAGGGTTTCCTTTCCTCCCTAGGCATAGACGCCGGGGGTCAGCAACATCCCTCTGCCACTGAGGAGGCGGCAAGTCTTTGCGTGGTGCCTGGGGTGGTCCCCTGGCCTCATGCTGCCCTAGAGCTGCTGCGGGAGTAATCATCTCTGGTGAGACTCCTTGTGGTCTTAGTATGTTTTCTCCTGCATAATCCACTGTCTTACTACTAGAGACTTTAAGTAGGCCGCCACATCAGCCATTTCAGACTGAGGTGGTGGCTGACTGGAACTGGGTCCCACTCCACTATCCGGTGGAGGAAGTGGTGGTGGTGGAATCTCCGGTGCCATGTGTTTGATCTATAGAGAGATGAATGATCAAAAGACTGATGAGCTTGAGAACCACAATAGGTCTCTTTCAATGGTGAAATATCTCCACAAAGGGGGAGAACTAGTTCACCACCAGAGTGCCCGGTGAGGTCAATCTATATAAAGGAAGAGATGCCTTCTCGTTCCAACAGACGGCACCAAACTGATGATGCTAAGATTTAGTACCATCACTTAAGTGATGATGAGCTCAAACAATGATAACAATGGAAGCCATGGAGATATATGTGTGTATAAGTGTATAGAAGGGGATGAGTATAAGAGGAATAAGACTGATGTATAGTGGTTCAGCCAATTAGGCCTACATCCACTGTGAGTGTGTGATCCACTAAATATGTGCGCTAATAGCCTTGGATATAATGCACATAAGCTCTCTCTCTCTCTCTCTCTCTCTCTCTCTCTCTCTCTCTCTCTCTCTCTCTCTCTCTCTCTCTCTCTACTGTGTGTACAGACAGAGTTTTAATTAGGGTTACAATTATCGATCCTTTTGCAGGGTTGTAGATGACAAGTATATATAGGTCTTGGGGGGAGTAGTGTACCCCCCAAGCAGACATGGTGCATGTGAGTTATGATCTAGTCAATCCCCTATTGAAACCTGGAGGTGCCACCTGTGATTAATGATGACATAATATTCCCTCACGTGAGGGGTTGATATTGTTATAACAGTCTTCCACGTGCCACATGAGTCCCACGCGCACTGTTCCATGCATCTCCCAAATCACGCGTTGTGATGACATCATCCTCAGCCTATGATGTGAGGCCGAGGGAAAAGTTCCTATTAGCAGTGAGCCTGGCCTAGTTTGGGCCCCGTATTGTCATGCCCTCATAGCGTCATCCAGACCATGATGAGGGGTCGGACCCTTGAAGTCTCTTCTAAGGAATGATGAGGGGTAGACCCCTTAAAGGGTCGTGTGAGCTATGATGAGGGGTTGGCCCCTTGAAGGGTCGTGTGAGCTATGATGAGGGATAGGCCCCTTGAAGGGTCGTGTGAGCTGTGATGAGGGGTCGGCCCATTGAATGGTCATCTGAGCTATGATGAGGGGTCGGCCCCTTGAAGGGTCGTCTGAGCCATGATGACGGGTCGACCCCTTGAAGGTTTGTCTGAGCCATGATGAAGGGTCGACCCCTTAAAGGGTCTTCTGAGCTATGATGAGGGGTTGGCCCCTCGACGGGTTGTCTGAGCCATGATGAGGGGTCAACCCCTTGAAGGGTCAAAAACTGGGCTCATCCTATGCCTGAGCCCTCGTATTGGAGGAGGACACCCTCGGCCTGGCCGAGGGTATATATGTGTATATCAGTATTCCCCCCCCCCCCCTCTCTTTCTTGATAACTATTTTTTTTAGTTGATTATTTTTTTGTTCGTACTAGCTTGATTTTTCATTGTCAAGACAAAAACATTTAGATTTATTAACCTCAATATTAAAATTAAGGTTTATGTTTTGCTAAAAAATAGAAAATAACCTTAAAAAATCATCGCAGTGACTCCAATCCATAAACCCCGACATTAACAAAGATTCTCCCCATCTAAATTCCTGTATGCGATAATATTTTTAGTCTTACTAATATAATCCCATACTTACATAAAAAATAGGTAGATGATTATTGTGCTATAGTAATGGAACCGTGGATAAAGGGGTGAATTTCGCCAACTTTCAACTTTGCCTGTCTCTATCACTAGAAGGAGATTCTTTCTGACCGTGTTTGCATGGACACCTACTTCAGCTCCATTTTCAAGAACAACTCTTAATTCTTAAACAAGGTACTACTACTACTACTACTTTCACTATTATTCTGTGACCTTTTTCTTTTGCCATATCAATGCTATTACACTCAATGTTTTATGTAGTTTTCTCTTACAATCAATGAGTATACGACACCTTTGTGGCTTCTTTCATAAAAGGTGCTGTATGTAGCTTTGTTTTATGAATTTTTTGGGGTTACAAATTTTTTATTATAGTGGTGATTTCATGTAGTCTACTTTTTCAATTCTACGATAATAGGATTTTTAGATCCTATACAAGATTAATTTCAGAACTTTCGAAACACTACTATTGTCCGAAAAGAAAAGGCAAACTAGTATGCTCTTTGAAAAATTTCTCAAGTCAAAATCTCTCCAAGTCTACTCTGTTCTAAAGTAAGAGCTTTTTAATGATCCACCGAGGAGTTCATGAGATCATTTGATCCCTAAGCATTATGTGGTGAGCCTGGTCTTCCTTAGTCAATGGCAAGTTTACTGAAATTTATCATTTTGTTTTTTCAAAGTATATAGACATACACATATAATAAGGTATCATATATTTTTTATCTGTATAGTGTTTTATATAACACCCATGTGACCTTAGCTAGGGATTTTGTAATCACTACTTTCCATTTATTTATTCTTACCTAGAGTAGTATTTTGACTATTCTCTCATTTTCTATAGATTGGTATTGCAGTTGCTGGAATTGAAGACCAGTCTGTTTGGAATGAAATCTAGTTATCAACAGATGAAACCAATAAGGTGGAGAAGAATATTTAGTTAGTTAGTAACCGTTGGGGCATTATTTCTCTTTTGTTCGTTGGAAGCATGCCAATGAATGCGTACCTCCATTGGTAAATTTCCTCAAATTCTCTAACCTATGTTCTGTTGTGGACAAATCTTATTATGGAATAAAATGATATGAATACGAAAATTTTTATGTTTTTGAATGTTGAGACCAAAAAGTTGCATATATAACTGTATATACGAGTGGCAAATAGGTTTGTATTACGTGTTGTTTAGCTATTGGTTTGATTAGGCATTCATCGTATATATAACTATTTGTACGAGTGACAAATAGGTTGCATATATAACTATTGTCATTGCAGTGACAATTACAAGAACTAGAAATTTCAGAAATGTGAATATGCTAAAACAAAGCTGCTTAGAACAATCCTTTCCTACTCTTCATTACCAGTAGAACCCTTCCATATTTTCGGACTGTGAACCACCTTATTACACATGCTCTCATTCGATTTTGACTTACATGTTTTAGAATTTTGAATCATTATAATAGATCATGAATTACCACTGTACAAGCATGAATCGAAACTGTTCAAACATGAATTACCAATGTTCAAATATGTTTTAGTCCAACTTTACTTTTATTTTGTTTTTTATTTTTTAATCTATTAAAGCACATAAATTATATTACCTTAATTGATAAAAAAAATCAGACCTCACACTTTTGAGACTTTAATTCTTGTTTCCAGATCAGACCTTAATTGACAACAAAACATTGATGATTTTCATTAGTAAAGCTCTGACTCCTTTTCTAGTGGCCTTAATTTCAATTACAAAAGATTGATTAAAATTATAGAGTGACAAAATTGGTGCCTTGGTTATTCATGTAGCTGGACTGAATTTGATTTCTAGATTCTTACTGTTGTTACTTTGATGCTGGACTGCATTCATATAGGTGAACTCAACTATGATATAATTTACCATTTTATAAATAAGAGGAAGGTGAAAATACTTTTGAGGTTTAGGTTTGTAGGCTATCCACCAATCGTGATCGTTGAATTAATGAGAACCAATTTCAATAGTCTTTTTAATTTTATATTGTGTTGTGTTTCTTCCAATGAGAATTGGTGGCTTTTATTTTGTTCAATACATGCCTTCATCTGCAATTCCACGTTGTTTAGTATGAATCTTTCAAATTCTTCTTCTAAAAGAAAAAAAATCCAAACGTTTTTAGAGTACATGCTTACATGTTTATATTTATGATTACCTTTTTTCTTGCAGGTTTATTGGTTTCTCAGCCACTAGTTAATGATATTCAGGCAATATACCAACACCCTAATACTTTTTTGTTCATAGATTTTCATAATCACCCTTTTTTAGTTTTTTATTTTATTTTTTGAGATGAAAAGTGATATATGTGTTGTGAAAAAAGGAGAATATGAAAAATATGTTTTTTTTTGGTGTGAAGGAATGTGTTTAGGATAATCTTGATACTTTATGACTGTTTATAGTGAAATTTTATTGTTCTCATGGGTTAAGTCTATTCTGGACTTCTAGGGGTCTGTCAAAATATCTAATTATCTTAGGGTCTGTCTAAATGTTTAAATGTCTAATTATTGTTCACATGGGTGAAAACCCAAACCAACGCCCAAATAGCCCCGTAAGAGGCATGAACACCTCTTACGAGACCAATGTAACTTGTAGGAATTGATTGCATAGTCATGGGATTTCCGATTTGAGAATATGACGATAATTTGAAAACATTTCGATTAGGCTTAAAAATAACTCGTTAAAAGGTTAAAACCCCAAACCAAGCCTAAACGACACCGCAAGTGGCATGCGCATTTCACACAAACCAATGTAGCTTATAGGAACTGACCACGTAGTCATGGGTCTCTTGATTTGTGAATATGGAAATAATTTGAAAACATCTAGATTAAGCATAAAAACATGCCATTTAAGGGTAAAAAGCTAATCCATCCCTCAAACAACCACCGTGAGACTTTCCTTCTAGCGATTGAGCCTTCCCTGTAATCAAGTTCCACTAAAAAAAACTAAGGGAAAGGGTACGTGTAATGGTATTTTGTTTACCACCCAATCAATTTACTCGCGGTACGCTTACTATATTCCGCAGAGGTTCGTAAGATCTTATTTCACAGCAAGACTGAATAGAATTAGCCTCGTAAGAGGCACTAACGCCTCGCAAGGGACCAATGTAACTCATAGGAACTGACTGCGTCATCGTGGGACTCCCAGTTTGAGAATATGACAATAATTTGAAAATATATGTATTACACTTAAAAACTATCCGTTAAAGTGTGAAAACCCAAACCAACCCCCAAATGGCCCGCAAGAGGCATGAACACCTCACACGGGACCAATATATCCTGTTGGGATTGACTGCGTAGTCACGGGTCTCTCGGTTCGAGAATATGACGATAATTTGAAAATATCTAGATTAAGATTAAAAACAAGCCGTTAAAAGGGTAAAATCCATACCACAGTCCAGAACGGCCCTGTAAGAGGGATGAACACGTCGCACATAACCAATGTAACTTTTAGGAACTGATCCCATAGTCACAAGCCTCTCGATTTGTGAATATGATGATAATTTGAAAATATCTAGATTCGGCTTAAAAGCATGTCATTTGAGGGTGAAAATCTAAACAAATCCTATAATGGCCCCGTAAGAGGCACTAACACGTTGCACGAGACCAATGTAACTCATAGGAACTGACCATGTAGTAACGGGTCTCCCGATTTGAGAATATAATGATAATTTGAAAATATACAGATTAGGCTTAAAACCAAGCCGTTAAAGGGTGAAAACCTAAACTAGCCCCCAAACTTCCATGTAAGAGGCATGAACACCTGACACGGGACCAATGTAACTTGTAGGAACTGACCGCGTAGTCGCGAGTCTCCCAATTTGAGAGTATGAGGATAATTTTAAAATATCTAGATTAGGCTTAAAAATAAGCCGTTAAAAGGGTAAAAATTCAAACCACTTCCGAACGGCCCCGTAAGAGGCATGAACACTTCGCATAGAACCAATGTAATTTGTAGGACTGATCGTGCACTCATGTGTCTCTCGACTTGTAAATATGAAGATAATTAGAAAATAACTAGATTAGGCTTAAAAACATGTCATTTGAGGGTGATAAGCTAAACCATCCCTCTAACGGCCCCGTGAGAGGCACTAACACCTTGCACGAGACCAATGTAACTCATAGGAACTAACCGTGTAGTCACGGATCTCCCTATTTGAAAATAAGATGATAATTTGGAAATATCTTTATTAGGCTTAAACACAATCCATTAAAGGGTGAAAACCAAAACTAGCCCCCCAAACAGCCTCGTTAGAGGCATAAACACCTGACACGGGAATAATGTAACTTGTACGAACTGATCGCATAGTCACAAGTCTCCCAATTTGAGACTATGAGGATAATTTTAAAATATCTAGATTAGGCAAAAAAATAAGGCATTAAAAGGGTAAAACCCCAAACTACTCCTCAACGGCCCCGTAAGAGGCATGAACCTTTTGCACAGAACCAATATAGCTGGTAGGAATGTACCGCTCAGTCACGGGTCTCTCGACTTGTGAATATGATGATAATTTGAATATATGTACCATAGGCTTCAAAACATGTCGTTTGAGGGTGAAAACCTAAACCAACCCTTAAACGGCCCCGTTAGAGGCACTAACACCTTGCATGGGACCAATGTAACTCGTAAGAACTGACCTCATAGCCACGGGTTTCCTGGTTTGAGAATATGACAATAATTTCAAAATATCCAAATTTGGCATAAAAACAAGCCGTTAAAGGGTGAAATCCTAAACTAGCCCCCAAACGTCCATGTAAGATGCAAGAACACCTCACACATGACCAATATAACTTGTAGGGCTGATCGCATAGTCACTGGACTCCCGATTTATGAATATTATGATAATTTGAAAATATCTAGATTAGGCATAAAAATATGCTGTTAGAGGGTGAAAACCGAAACCATCGCCAAGACGGCCCTGTAAGAGGTACTAATGCCTCGAACGGGACCGATATAACTTGCAGGAAATGATCGCGTAGTCGTAGGACTCCCTATTTGAGAATATGATGATAATTTGAAAATATCTAGATTACGCTTAAAAACTATCCGTTAAAGGGTGAAAACTTAAACTAACCCCTAATTAGCCCCGTAAGAGGCGTGAACACCTCTCACGGGACCAATTTAAGTTGTAGGAACTGACCGCATAGTCACGGGTCTCCCAATTTAAAAATATGATAATTAATTAAAAATATTTAGATTAGGGTAAAAACCCAAAGCAGTCATGAACGGCCCTATAAAAGGCATGAACACACCGTACATAACCAATGTAACTTGTAGGAAGTGGCCATACAATCACGGGTCTCTCGACTTGTGAATATGATGATAATTTGAAAAAATCTTGATTAGGCTTAAAAATAAACCGTTTGAGGTTAAAAACCTAAATTTACCCTCAAATGGCCCCGTAAGAGACACTAACACCTTCCGCGGGAGCAATGTAACTCGTAGAAACTGACCGTGTAGTCACTGGTCTCCCGGTTTGATAATATGATGATAATTTGAAAATATCTAAATTAGGCATAAAAATAAGTCGTTAAAGGGTGAAAACCTAAACAAGCCCCCAAACAACCTCGTAAGAGGCATGAACACCTTGCACATGACCAATATAACTTGTAGGAAGTTATCGCGTGGTCAAGGTTCTCTCGATTTGTGAGTATGATGATAATTTGAAAACATCTAGATTAGGCTTAAAAACATGTCGTTGAGGGTGAAAGCCTAAACTAACCCTCTAACGTTCCTATAAGAGGCACTAACACCTTCCTTGGGACCAATGTAACTCGTAGGAACTGACCACGTAGTAACGGGACTCCCGATTTGAGAATATGACTATAATTTCAAAATATCTATATTAGGCTTAAAAAATAATCCGTTAATGGGTGAAAACCTAAACTTGCCCCCAAACAGCTTCGTAAGAGGCATGAACACTTGGCACGAGACCAATAAAACTTTAAGTAAATGACCGCGTAGTACGGGTATCCCCATTTGAGAGTATGAGGATACTTTGAAAATATCTACATTAGGAATTAAAACATGCCGTTAAAAGGGTGGAAACCTAAACCTGTCCTGAACGGCCCGTAAGATGTAGGAACTGACCGCACATTCAGAGGTCTCTCGGCTAGAGAATATGACGATAATTTGAAAATATGACGATAATTTAAAAAACATGATGTTTGAGGGTGAAAACCTAAACCAAGCCTCAAACGGCCCCGTAAAAGGCACTAACACCTTGTACGGGATCAATGTAACTCGTAGGAACTAACTGCGTAGTTATGGGTCTCCCAGTTTGAGAATATGATGATAATTTGAAAACATCTTGATTAGGCTTAAAAATAAGCCGTTAAAAGGGTAAAAACCTAAGACACTCCTGAACAGCCCGGTAAGAGGCATGAACACTTTGCACCGAACCAATGTAACTTGTAGGAATTGATCACGCCGTCACTGGTCTCTCGACTTGTGAATATGACGATAATTTGAAAATATCTAGATTTGGCTAAAAAAATATGTTTTGAGGGTGAAAACCAAAACTAACCATCAAACATCCCCGTAAGAGGCACTAACAGCTTGCACGAGACCAATGTAACTCGTAGAAACTGACCGCATAGTCACGTGTCTTTCAGCTTGAGAATATGATGATAATTTGAAAATGTCTAAATTAGGCTTAAGAATAAGTTATTTGATAAGCACCCAAAAGTGCTTAAATAAAACCCCCAATAGACACTTTCCAATTGTTAATTCTCTGTAAAATCAGACTTATGTTAGTATTTATTTGTTTGTTTGTAGCTCAATAAGCATTTGTGGAGTTTAAAGTGATAATTCGGGGTAAATACGCGACAAAAGTGGTTTAATCCCGTAACCTGAACCTTGTCCCGTACCAAAACTGATCCTAAAATGTCCACACCGAACCTTGTGTGTGTGTTGTGTTTGTACTTTTATATTTTTATATTTTTATTTTATGTCGTTTTATTTTTTTAGTTTTTATTTTAGATTTATTTAGAATTTTTAGGATTTATTTTCTATTTCGTTTTCTTTAGTATAATTTTATTTTTATTTTTATTAGTTTTTAGTTTTATTTTTATTATTATTATGATTAGTTTTTTTTAGGATTTCATTTATTTTTTAGCTTTAATTGATTTTACATTTTTTTAGGATACTAAATTTTAGTTTTAATAGATTTTTATTTTTAGTGTCATTTCTTTCATTTATTTTTTATTTGCGTCTTTTATTTATAGATTAGGAATTTATTTTTTGGTTGATTTTAATTTTATTAATTTTATTTTAGTTAGTTACTTTTAATTTTTAGTTAGGTGTGCAAATTAAACACACACACACACACACACCCTAAACCCCTACAACTCACATATACACACACCTCCCTAAACCACACCATCTTTCCCCTACAACCTCACCCACACTATAACCCCCACTTCATCTTCCCCATCAAACACTCTCACACTCTCTCATCTTTCCACCATAACCAATATAACATACCACTCCTCTCTCTCCTCAAAACCTCTTATACCCACAACCTATTTTCGTCAGCCCTTAATCAAACCCGACATCTGAAACCGGTGACTCAGCCCCTGCCTCCACCTCAATTTATACCACCATACCCACCACGAACCCGAAACCAACCCCATCACCCCCACAATCTGCTGTCAGCCACTAGACCCACTACCACAAGCTCAACCCGAACCACTAAAGCCTGAAGCCCCTGCCCCGTTACCTACCCCGAGACCAACAACCACCCAATTCTAACCCACCTCCAAACTGGACAGACCCGAACCATCCCAAACCTTCCAAGCCCGAGTCGAAACCTCCATCATTCAATATACTCGTGTTTCTCACCTATAAAGCCAAAGAAGACCAAAAAATAAATAAACCAAATGAAACCCACATGTCTTTAACCTTTAACCCAATTCCCATATTACCCCCAAATAACATCTTATCCCCTTTTCCAAAAATAGCCTCACATGCCCCCACTTTTCACATGTGCATTCCTCACCCAAATTAAATTGTTACCTATATTTTTAGCGAATATCTCTCCCAAAGACGATTCAGATGGAGAAAATTAAATATGTTGGGGTTATTTGTATTTTTAGCAGATTTATCTTAGACATTAATGCATATTTGGAAACAAAAGTATCAAGGAGAAAATCCTTCATAGAGAGTGTTTGCATTTTTAACGAATATCTCTCCCAAAGTCGATTCAGATGGAAGAAAATTAAATGCAGGTCTATGTTGAGGATATTTGTATTTTGAGCAGATTTATCTCATACATTGATGAGAGAAAGTTGCAGATAAGAAATAAAGACATTTGTTCGTCAAAGTGTAACACACTCTTCTCAAACATACACCATTCATCAATCATATCACCATCCTACCTCATATCATCATATCCTTCCCATCTCATTTTCCCTCACCCACAATCATCCATATTTTTCCTTTGGTGTTCGGGAAAATGAAAGTCAACGTGGTGAATAACTCGATGTTCTCACTATAGTGATTATCATTCTTTCGTGAGATCATTTTTCTTTCTAAATGTTCGTTCTTTCTTATATGTGTGTGAGACGTTTGAACTTCCTTACATTTACTCACCTCCTCACAAACAAGAGCAATACACTAACCCAAATCTCGAGAGTTCGTTTGAGAGAGATATATCCGTGAGATTTTAAAGTTGAAGCATTGATTCCGAAAAGATAATCTAGGAATTACTCTTACGATACTCGACCCGTTTTGACTGAGTCACACTACACACGTTGAGTTTAGGAAGGATGTGCCTTGTATATTCATATAGCTATCTTTTTATGCACTTCTACCTTGTATTTTCCAAAAATTTTATCTTGTGATGGATTGTGTGATTATTCTACGTCTAATAAGAGATTGACTACCATTTGCAAATAAGAATTTTGTGAATATATTCCCTGCAAGCCTTCACGAGACACAATTCATCCTGTAGGGCAACCTATAGGTTTAAAGGCTTGTTGCCCATGCTAATTTCAATCGCAAGTGTCCGCGAAAGTGGTGCACTTTTGGTTACTTATCTTTCTCTTTCTCTCTATCTTATTTCTCGAGGACTAGCAACGCTTGATTTGGGGTTGGTGTGATAAGCACCCAAAAATGTACATTTTATACCCCGAATAGACGTATTTTATTTGCTAATTCTTGGCAAATTGGGTCTTATATGCTTAATTGTTTAATGTGAAGTATTGATCGTCGTTTGCAAAGCTCAAACACTTATTTCAAGGTAAATGTACGATTTATAGAGCTAAATACCCTACACCCAAGCCTAACCTATCCCAAACAATCACACAAGCCCCACGTGTGTTTAGTTTGTGCTTTTCATATTTTTATTTTGAGTCGTTTTATTTTTAGATTTTATTTTTCATATATTTAGAATTTTCTAGAATTTATTTTCTATTTCTTTTTATTTTTTATTTTTATTATTTTTTAATTTTTAATCTTTATTTTTTATCTTCATTAGGATTGGTTTTTAGGAAGTTATTTTTAAGGATAAGTTTTTTTTAGGATTTTATTTTTCTAGTTTTATTAGTTTGTGTTTTTTTAGGATTTTAGTTTTTAGTTTAATAGATTTTTAATTTATTCATTTCTTTTTGTTTTATTTTAGTTCTTTTTATTTTTTGATTAGGGAATTATTTTATTATTATTTTTTATTTTCGACTTGTAAATATTTTTTGGAATTTAGTTTTTATAGATTTTATTTTTTAGTATTAGATTTTATTTTTTTCAGGTTCTAATATCTTATTTTTAATTTTTTTACAAATCTAAACACACACACACACACACTAAATCTCTACACTTATCCTACACCACACACACAATCCTAGTCACTCACCCTCACCTAATTACCTTACACCCTCATCACACCCAACTCTTCCCTACTTCTTCTCCAACCTCCCCCAAACACCCCATTCTCTCTCCTCTCTCTTCCAACCACTAAACCTTATACCACCAAAACTCATACCTCAAACCCAACAGAAACCCAATATTCCGCAACCCGTCGGACCTGCGACCAATTCCTCCATCCAAACCAAAACACCATCCAGACCATCCACTTCTCCCCATGGTCGATCCAACCCGCTTCCATTAAATCGGGTTTAACCCGAACACTCCATACCATCCTATCCGATCTGCTCAAAACCCGATTCCCTCAAACCGAGTCCAAACACATATCTCGACTCACTTACTCGGAACCCCCTGAAACCATCTCGAACCATACATCGGTTCAACAAACAACCATCCCCACCGTAGCTACCCAAACCAGCAGCGAACTCGACCAAACCCATAATGAACCCACAACGCTCTTGACCCGTTCCCCTACCTGCGATCCGTCCAACAAAAACCTCCTTAACCCATCTTCTAAATTTTCATTTCAAAACCCAATTCGTTTTTTTTATCACATGCTAATTTCCAAAAATAAAATTCAACCAAGTCAAACAATAAGCGAAAGACAAAAAACAAAAACCCATTTAACCCACATGTGTGTTAATTAAACCATTTACCTTTCGTCCCATTATACCCAAAAATACCCCCAACTTATTCCCTACCTTATTTCCCCACTTCTTCCACATGACCTCACCCATAACACATGTGTGCCCATTACCTTAATTAACCTTACCCAAAATAAATTTTTATTCCCTAACTCCTTACCTCACCCAAACCATGTGCAAACCTTTGTCCTCCCATTTATGCTCATAGCCCCATGTGCCACACTATAAATGAAGACCGTAAAGCTCATTTGGTGATGATCTATAAGAGACTTGTAGAATAAGAGAGATAGTTTAGAGTAGAAAATAAATTAGGAAGAAAAACATTTTGTAAATAGTTTTATTTTTACTTTTTTAGAGAATTAGTGTGTAATGACCCCATTTTCTTATGTCAATATATAATTATCTTCTCTCAATTTCGTCACACTTACTATCTAATAATGATATATTATTACATATATGATATTACGAGTTCTTAATATAACAGATCCCGTTTTTAAATTTGAAAAATCAACGGTAAAATGGGTCAGATTGAGATTTTATGGCACATCCTAAACTAAGTGATAAGTTTTGGGGTAGAAAATGTAATTTTATGAAACTTTAGGGACTTGTTTTTAATAAAGAAAGTTTCAGGGACCAAAATGAAAAATAAAAGGGGCCTTTTCGTAAATAAATTATTTTCAGGGACCTATAAGAAATATTGAAAATATATGGCGTGAAATTACCAAAATGCCCTTCAGGTTCGAAATGACCCTTATACCCTTAATACCTTTCCACCTCGTGCTCGACACCTCGTGCTTGGTTTTGACACCTCCACCGTACACGTGTCGTCGTTAGAGGAGAATCCAAAACACGTGTCGTCGTTAGAAGAGAAGCTAAAACAGGTGTCGCAGTCCAGTGAAATAAGACTGCAAGATGCCTCCGTTACGCGACACTTGAACGCTGACTCCCATTGTAAAAGTTTGGTCAGCATGGACACGTGTCAATGCCGTGATATCTTTGAAAAACTATAAATAGGGCCTTTGGGGATCATTTGAAACTCACACCAATTCCTTGAGAATTATAGAAAGAAATAGTGAGAGAAAGTGTGAGAAAGTTTAAGAAGAAGTTCTTAAGGATATTCGTCTTAAGGAAATCTTAATGTTATAATGCATCTTTATAGTTTTAATTTATTGTTCTATAGCTTTACTTAATAGTTATGCTGGTAAAATACAATAAAGAATTCACTAATCAAAACTTAAAATTTAGAACAAATCCAAGTTGATTTTATAAACTTGTTTGAAATTATACGCTTTTAAAAATGATTCTTTTTAAAGAAATTGCTCGTTATTATGGAATCCCATTTATGTAATTCCAAAGTCAGGCCTGGTGAATTTCTGTCTAGATGAGATGGTATTTAAGTGGTGACCCTGTGACCCTCCATCTATACTGCGAATTAATCCGGAAATGTTCTGTCTAGATGAGATGGTATTTAAATGGTGCCCCTGTGACCCTCCATCTCTACTGGGAACCGACTGATGAGGAAAGACTATGAATTGAATTCTTCAATTACGATCAATGAGTTTCAAAAGTTAACAAATAGGGATTCAGTAATCCTTTAAAAGAAGAGGTTAGTATAGTATAAACTGGACCTTAGAATGTGTACTTAAATCTTTATCAGATTAACGTGTGATCGAAGACCAATACCAGTAAATTTGACCTCCATTTTGGGTGAGTACTCTGACATTCCTTGTGTATTTTTTGTTATATGATATTATGCAAACTATGTATATTTTGTGAATTGCTTTTATTCTCAAAATTCATGTGATACCAGTGACTGATTCAATTGTGATATGTTTATATTTGTCCATATAAACATACCTATTAACATTATTATTGAAAAGGATATTGAATATTGAAATTATGATTCGGCCTAAGGGACCTCTTTACTGACTGACTTTCCCAGCTGGGTTATCGCTGGTGTGCCTTAAATAAGGCGTTGTGATGAACTAGTTCGATTGACCCTCAACTACCGGGGTATAATACGATAGAAGAATACGGTATTAGAGTGTACTTGGCCATTAAAATGATATGATTGAAAGAAAAAGATATCACATTTAATTTGTTGCATTCTTCTTATTCTGAGGTATCCATTTGTGATATATATACTATCATTTCAAAATATATATCTATTTACTGCAAGTTCCTCTCCATATAGGTATATGGCTTCTCTTTTGACTTGAATAGGTATCTATTTTCTGAAAACCCTGGAATGTTTGGAGATTGAACCTCATTCGGCTTTTAGCAGATTTTGCATAAATAACCATTTTTTCGGAAACGTTTAGGCTCACGGACAGAACAAAAATGGACTATATTGAAGATTTAGCTTTTAGAGATCTTTTTGTAAAATGTTTATTTAGAGCATGTCTGGCTCTCTTGTAATAAGGTTTAAATTTTCTCTTAAGTTGTACCTCGTTGTTACTTTTAATATATATGAAGTTTCCTTTAGAAAGCTTTGATGACGTAATTCCTTTACTTTCAGTATTTTACGATTCATAACCATGTGATTTAAACCTTAAGAGTAAATAAGGAGACTTCTTGAAGATTTGTTTTCTTTCTCTACTCGTTTATTTTATATGCCTTTGATTTTTTTTTTTCATTATGTTTAATATCATATTAGGCTAAAACTCCTTTCAAGGGGTGGGGTGACCCATATTACACCAAAATGGTCAAATTGGCACCCTTTAAGCGCTTAGCCTTGTCACGGTTATTGATCGTGATAAGACCGTGATAAAGTCTTGTCACGGTCAATGAACGTGACAATCCTATAAAGTTGTCACAGTCAATTACCGTGTCATGTCTGTGACAATTCTGTCAATAAAAATCCTCCCTCTTCTTTTTTTCCCACTGATTTTGTTCCCTCCATTTCTCTCTATCTATCTAGCGGATGCTCACACTCTCTCTCTATAACTGTGGTATGTTTTCTCTCTCTATTTCTCCTCCATTTATGTATATGTGTATGTAAATGTGCGTGTGTGTATATATGTGTGTGTAAATGTGCGTGTGTGTGTGTGTGTGGTGTATATATGCATGTGTGTGTGGGGGTGGGGGAGGCAGCACAACAGGGGGAGGGTGTATGTGCATGTGTGTGTGTGTGTGTATATTTATGCGTGTATATATGTGTGTGTGTGTATGTATATGTGCGTGTGTATATGTGTGTGTATGCATGTGGTCGGCAGGGGCAGCCGAGGGGGAGGGGGAACAAAATCGGAGTAAGTGTTTTACTCGGAGTATATCAACAACGAGCCATGGTCAATTGTCCTACACATGCCAACGCTTCTAAATAGTAGTGTGGATGACTTGGCTGCTCCTACCGAATATCAATCCATTTTTTATGATAACCCGAATTTGAAACAATTTTTCAATTTGTTATAAATATTCCAATTTGTACTTTATCAATCCATTTTTTATGCTTTTAATTGATTTGCACTTTATCATTTTCACTCTTATCTAGTGTGCGTGTGTGTGTGAAGTAGGGTTGGGGGTGGGGATGTTTCGGATTTTTAGTAGTTGTACATATTATGAGCTAGATGCTGTTGTTTTGGAATTATGAAATGAGGTGTTAAATAGTAACAATTCATTTGGATTTGGTGGAATTCTACATATTTTCATGTCTTCTTCTAATTCATTTTGATTTGTACTAATAACAACATTTTTTACAGCAAATGTCTCCTTCTGGTATTAAGGCGAGGATGATGATGCTGATTATGATGATGTCGTCTGGGCTCGTTGGTAGCGGAGGTGAGGAGGGCTTCTCGGCCCCTAGGCTCCCCAAATATGGAAAAATTGGGGATGGCCCTCGAGAACAAGACGAGGCTATTAGTGAGATTCCTTGAGTTGGTAAAGACGATCATCGGCCCAGGGTACACTATTTGGAGGGAGGTGCCAAATGAGCTCAAGTTAACAATTTGGGTGGCACTATAGGTAATGAATTTATATTTATATTTATATAAATATTTCAATTTCAATTTCATTTTATATTTATATTTATTCACAACTAACATTGTATTTGTTGGATAGGAATAATTCAGCCTGGATCCAAAGCTACGCGATTCCGTCTTGGAGAAGTTGAGGGAGAAACACAAGACATGTAAGAAAAATATGCGTACCCGGTACTTTGAGAAGATCCGAGAGTCCGTTATCCGAATGCGTGAATCCGTCCTGCCGAAGGAGCCGATCTTATTGGCATGATGGCAAAATTTCATTGGCAATGAGATCGGGGAGCGACAATTGGAATCTCGCCAATCGGGGAGGGAAAATCGGGCAAAAAAGACGAACGTGCACTACTCCGGACGGACGTCTTACGCTGAGGTGGAGCATAGGATGATGGTAAGATTTAATTTTTCTATAACTACAGAAATATGTTATTCTGCATTATTTTACTTTGCGAGGTTGATCCTAATTTTACTTTATTTTATTTTGGGGGACAAGGAGTGGCCCTTGGGATAGGTCACATAGGCTCGATACTTATGTGGCTATTCAGATAAAGAAGAGGAAGGATAAAGAGGTGTCCCCGAGCGCCACGACCACGATTGTAAGTAATCTGACAGTTTACTTTTTATTAAATACGTTATAATTTTTTTATTTACTTATTTTACTAATCATATGTTTTTTATCGTTTCAGGAAAAGCTTAAGGAAGTGAATGAGTCGCAGTCTGATGCCGACAAGGCATCTTTGTCCACAAACGCACTCAGCCAAGTGTTTGGCGGTGATCAAAAGGGGAGGACAAGGGGGGTGATCTCGCGGGTGGCCAAATCTAAGATTATCGTATTGGAGATGAACGACACCGGGTTGGATCGAACGTTGGACTCGCATGATACAAAGTTGTCCTATTTAGAGGCGACGGTCCAAGATATGGTCTCATTCATTAAGCGTTCGTTGGGCGAAAACCTTAAGGGGAAAGTGAAGGAGAAGATGGTGGAGGAGAAGGTGCAGGATGACGAGGATGTGGACCTCACTGCTTCATCGCCAACACGTGCGGACTTTGATGATCCAAATAGGTACAACGTTGTCATAATATTTGAATAGGTACAACGTTGCTATAACATGCACAAATATATTGTTGGGCAGTGGCAATGGACATACTCCCCAACAATTTTTTTTTCAATTCTTCCCAGAATTGTCACGGTCATTGACCGTAATAATTTTTTTAAATATTGTCACGGGTTTGTGATGGTCCTTAATCATGACAAAACTTATCAAGGTCAAGGACCGTGACATGACCGTGATAATTCCAATGAACTTTTCATGGTCAATGACCGTGACAAGTCCGTGACAACTAAAGTTGTCACCCCCGGAATTGTCACCGTCATTGACCTTGACAAGTCCAACTTGTCAAGGTCAATGACCGTGACAATTTGGCAGATTTGGTGTAGTGCCATTATTTGATGTTAATCCTAATTTAATTAATTAATTTAAATTAAATATACCTTTGATGATTAATTTTATACTCTTACATTTTAATTTACGCCTCGAGAGAGGATAAATGATTTCCGAGAGAAAATTAAAATTCTAGTTATAATACCCATTTTAGATTCGAACTAGAGATATGGGTTTCTCAAGTTTGGTATTATTCCTTTAATTTTAACCCTAGGCTTACTTTTATGATTTAAACTAGTTTAATCGATTGATCCTAGCGAGTGATTTATTAGATGATTGTTGGATCTACATTTCAAGAGTTGTAGGAGTATTAAAATTAATTTTCTAAAATGTTATTATTAAAATTACATTTGCAAGGAGAGTTGATTTGTGAATTTGATACTAACTTGGGATAATTAATTTTAATGAATTAATTAATTTTAATTAATTAGAATATATGGTGTCATCCTATCCCTTGTTAGTCCTCACCTTTATTTCCTCACCATTCTCATATTTTAGATTTTTATTTAGTTAGATTTAAATAGTATATTCACATTCTTTTATTTACATCTTTGATTTAGTTTAAATTCACATCATCTCGAAATTATTTTAATATTTAAAAAAAGCTAAAAATATAGAAAAATGCAAAAATCGAAATCGAATTGCATGCCTCTCTTGCATGTTTCACCCTTAGATTTGGATTGATTCCCTTACTTACCGCTACACTCTAGTTTTATTATAATTTTGTAGGTAAGACAGGTTTTGAAAAAAATATTTTTCATTTTTCTAAAAAAATACACAAATATTTTTCACTTTTTCTAAAAAAACCAAAAAAAATGCAACAATCTTTTTCCTTTCCCATATTTTAAAAAAAAAATTCAAAAATATTTTCTTTCCCTCTGAGAAAATTTAAAAAACCTAGGAAAATATTTCTCTCCACATGGCCGGAGAACGTCCCTTACGGGACTACTTTGGTCATTTCCCTTTGAGACGCGACACGTGTGAGAGTGATCCCAAGCGGTATCTTTATGATATCCTTAGTGGTCTCAGCTCTCTCACGAGTACCGTTGATATTCTTCCACCCTCTATGCATGCACCTCCTAATCCATCACCCTCGGTGTCAAGTGTCGACGCGTCGCATACTTTGTTTTGCACCCATTGTTCTTATGCCGATCACATGTCCCATAAGTGCCCGTACATTACTTATCCCTATGACCCCACCATAGAACATGTGCATCCGTATGACACTGTTTCAGAACCCACCTCCCCCTATTGTCATGATATATCCAATCCCGAGTTGTGTGAGTACCCTATCTATACGTGGAGGCCTGATTACCCTTTCACGCAATACAAATCCCAACCCTATGTTGTGGATCCTCACACATTCCAATAGTCGTCATGACAACTTTGTGCACCCATTCCTGATTAGTTCCCTCACTATGAACCCTATGATTATCAGCATTTTGTCTCTCACGGAGACGCTTCTCCTGTGTATGACACACTTGACCCCGTTCCACATACTTCATATGAGTATTCTCCGTATAGTGGTGATAGTAGCGAGTTGTGTCCACCTCACCCATCTGCCATTATTCCACCGCCACCCACCGACACTTCACCACCATCATCCACCTCCACTCTCGACGCACTCTTGCAAAAGTTCATACTTGAGCAAGATCAAGCCACTAAAATTCAAAATGCAGCCCTCTAACAATTTGAACAAAAATTAAATGAAATTGAGTGTGAAAGAGAGTCGGACTTCACCCCAAGTCAACCCATTATTGCACCCACATGGAGTGATGATGCGTCATCTTGTGCCACTGACTTTGAGTGTGACCAACCCTATCGTCCCGAGAATCTCGACGTTGTGATCATCCCATGACTGCGGCCTCAATTTGACACTTGTGTTGATTTATCCATCGATAGTGAGCCTGATCACATCCCACAATGTCCACATGATCCTCATTTTGAGGTTCATAGTCCCTTTATCGCTGAATCCAAAACAATGTTCGAGTCTACACCTATTGAGCCCATTGCGTGTGTTCCCGAGGAACCACTTCATCCTAGGTTTGCTTTGGCTACGAGTGATCACCATTTTCTCGAGATTGAATCTGAGAAGGTTTCTACCTCTCCGAATATGGATCATGTTCGACCACGCATGGATCCCTTTAAGCCCACTATTTTTAATGATTCCTCAATCTCAGATCTTGGTGCCTCGTTAGACCCTTTCACCATATCGGATGGTGATACATTGGTGGATAAGTTGATCTGTCCATCACTTAATACCACACTCCCTCTTAAGGAGGATATTGAGGATAATTATGTCCCTCCAAATGAGTGTGTGTCCCCTACTCTAGAGATAGATCATCTTCCCCCTCCATTTATCCCACCCGATCCACCCTTTGTCCCACCCTTTGACCCACCCATCTTCCTTTCCACCCGACCACCTATTTTGGATCTTGATTTTACACCATGCATGTTCCCAACCATATACTTAGATCCTAACCTAAAACCATCCTCCACCATCCATAAGAGTATTTGTTGTTCTACTCTCCATCGTGACACCGAGCTTCTTACCCTATGCCCGCCACTCTCTTGTGGTGTTGATTTTTTCTATCGACAACTCCTTGTCATGTCACGGTGCGACCATTATCATCATCTATTTATAGAACTATCATGTGATTTTTACGAGCCCCACCCCATTCTACTTTTCACACTATTTCACCTCCCTCACCAACTTGAGCACCATGCTTATAGGGCCCTTGTTGCCCTCACCTTCCAGCTCAATAAGGCCCGCGATCGTTGTCTTATCACCCTCACCTTTGTCAATTTATCCAACAAGACTGACGCTTCAGTCTTGTTAGTCTTGTTTGGGGGTGATTATCATCACTTAATTTTTCTGTCGCCCCACACTTTCATTGATCTTATCTTTAGGGTGATAATGGTTCGGTCTGGCTGAAGACATTAAACTTAGCACTATCGGGAGGCAGCCCGATTTTTCCTTGCATGAGTCTCATCATGTTTGGGGGTGGTGTTTCACATCACCCATTGCTTTACCATGTTTATAGACTCGTACAATTTTTTTTCTAATCATTTATTCAGGTTTCATTTTGGCTTCATCTGTCCACTTCATTAGCGGTTGATTATGTAATCTGTTTCCTACCTTATGCTCTCAATTTTAAAAATCATTTCACTTAACATAAAGGACAATGTTCCTTTTTGTTTGGGGGTGGGGAATTTTATTAAATCGTACCTCTTTTGAAAAAAAATGATTTTTAAACCCGATTTTTAAAATTTTCGTGCAGCTTCTTTCATCTCACTCATTGATGTGAATTTTCTATCATCCATCTTTAAGTCTAGGAATCAATCTAGAGGATATTTTTTTCTAAATAGGTTATGTTATACGTAACAAGGCCTGTTGCACCATGAATTTCTAGACTCAACAAAAATTTGCGCACTTGTCACGTTACTGCGGTTTAGAGTTGAAGAGTATTACAATTCCCAAGAAAACCTTAAGGATCACTAGTAGAGACTTTAGCTTATGAGATTTGTGCCTTTCACATTTTAGAGAGTCTTACTCAATCTCCGAGTGACAAGTTGATTCAACTTCGTTTGGGTCCACACTTAATCGTTGTATGATCTCATTATTCTTCATTAAAAAATTTGGCTTCATCACTGAGAATGACATCACTTTCGAGTTGTAAAAAACACGTGTCTTGAAGTTGTCCCGATTGCCATACTTTCACCCATACACCAAGAAAATTCCATTTTATCATACATCCATACACCTTCCATTTTCCATATTATCTCCATATACCATACCGCCCATTTCCATGTCCACCTCCATTTTTCACCCATAGAGAAGAGTGTTGAAAGTAAGAGTAGAAGATTCGTCAAAGGGAGTGTTTGCATTTTTAGTGAATATCTCTACCAAAGTCGATTCAGATGGATAAAAATAAATACAAATCTATGTTGGGGTTATTTGTATATTTAGCAGATTTATCTCATACACTGATGAGTATTTGGAAAAAGAAAAGAAAAGAAAAAAAAAAGAAAAAAGAAGAAAAAAAAGTAAAAGGGGTAGATATGCCATAGAGAGTGTTTGCATTTTTAGTGAATATCTCTCCCAAATCCGATTCAGATGGAGAAAAAATTGATACACATCTATGTTGGGGTTATTTGTATTTTTAGCATATTTATCTCATAGATTGATGAGTATTTGGAAAAGAAGAAAAAAAGAATGTTGCAGTCAATAAATAAAGAGATTTGTTCATCATAGTGTAATAAACTCTTCTCACACATCCATAATCCATCCATCCTATCCTATCTCATCCCATCTTATCCTTCCCATTTCATTCCCCCCTCACCCACAATCATCAATATTTTCCCTAGGTGTTCGGGTAAATGAAAGTCAACATGGCGAATAACTCGACATTCTCACTATAATGATTAACATTCTTTCATGAGTAATTTTTCTTTCTAAATGTTCTTTCTTTCTTATGTGTATGTGAGACATTTGAACTTGATTATATTTATTCACCTCCTCACACACAAGATCGATACACTGACTCAAATCTCGAGAGCTCGTTTAAGAGAGCTATATCCCATGAGATTTTGAAATTGAAGCGTTGAATCTAAAAAGACAATCTAGGAATTACTCTTTTGATGCTCGACCCATTTTGACTGATTCACACCACACACATTGAGTTCTAGGAAGTAAGTGCCTTGATTATTTACTTACCTAACCTTTTTATGCATTCTATCTTGTATTTCTAAAAATATTTTTCTCTTGTTATGGATTGTGTGATTATTCTATATTTAATAAGAGATTGACTGTCATTGCAAATAAATAATTTTGTGGGTATATTCCCTGCAAACTCTCACGAGACAAAACTCATCCTGTAGGGCAACCTATAGGTTTAAAGGCTTAATTCACATGCTAAGTGCAATCGCAAGAGCCCGCGAAAGTGGTACACTTTTGGTTTCTTATCTTTCTTTCCCTTTATATTTTGCTCAAGGACTAGCAATGTTCTGTTTGGGGGTGGTGTGATAAGCACCCAAAAGTGTTTAAATAAAACCCGAAATAGATAGTTTTTAATTGCTAATTCTCGATAAAATCGGACTTATGTTAGTATTTGTTTATTTTGTAGCTCAATAAGCATTTGTGGAGTTTAAAGTGATAATTCAGGGCAAATGCACGACAAAAGTGGCTTAATCCCGTAACCTGAAGATTGGCCCATACCAAACCGAACCTTAACTATCCACACCAAACCCTGTGTGTGTTGAGTTTGTACTTTTATTGTTTTAAAATTTTATTTTATGTCGTTTTATTTTTTTGTTTTTATTTTCGATTTATTTAGAATTTTTAGGACTTATTTTCTATTTCTTTTTATTTACAATAATTTTATTTTTATTAGTTTTTAGTTTTTTTTATTATTAGGATTATTTTTTTTAGGATTTCATTTAATTTTAAGCTTCAATAGATTTTACATTTTTTTTGGATTTTGAACTTTAGTTTTAATAGATTTTTATTTTCAGTGTCATTTCTTTCATTTATTTTTTATTTATTTCTTTTATTTATAGATTAGGAATTTATTTTTTAATAGATTTCAATTTGATTAATTTTATTTTAGTTAGTTAGTTTTAATGTTTAGTTAGGTGTACAAATTAAAAACACACACACCCTAAACACCTACAACTCACATACACACAAACACTTCCCTAAACCACGCCATCATTCCCCTACACCCTCACCCACACTATAAGCCGCACTTCATCTTCTCCATCAAACACCCTCACTCTCTCTCCTCTTTCCACCATAACCAATACAACAACATACCACTCCTCTCTCCCCTCAAAACCTCCTATACCCACAACAAATTTTTTTACCCCCAATCAAACCTGACATCCGAAACTTGCGACTCATCCCCTACCTCCACCTCAACTTATACCACCATACCCACCTCTAACCCGAAACCAACCCGATCACCCCCCACCTTCTGTTGCTGGCCACCAGACACAAGACCTCAAGCTCAACCCGAACCACTAAACCATGAATCCCCTACCCCGCTACCTAACCCGAGCCCAACAACTACCCTATTCTGACCCACCTCCAAATCGGATAGACCCGAATCGTCCCCAACCTTCCAAACCCGCAAACCCGAGTCAAAACCTCCTTCATTCAATACACTCGTGTTTCTCACCTGCAAAGACAAATAAACCAAATGAAACCCACATGTCATTAACCTTCAACCCAATTCCCATATTAGCCCCAACTAACTTCTTATCCCCTTTTTCAAAAATACCCTCACATACCCCCACTTCTCACATGTGCATTCCTCACCCAAATCACATTGTTACCTCACTCCAAACACATGCACACATGTGTGCATTGTCAAAAAATGCCCCTGGCTTCTTCCACCCATAAATGCAAGACTTGGTGCTATTGAATAAGGATCTCCAAATTAGTTTTTAAGCTTTGTGTGATAAAATTCTCCCCACTCCCCTATAGAGAGTATTTGCATTTTTAGTAAATATCTCAATATATGGGTGCGTGGTGAAATTTATCTCCAAGATGAATACCACTCCACCCCTATATAGTGGTTTTTTGCATTTTTAGCAACTATTTCAAAATAGATTGATGTGGTTGAATTCATTCCTTATGGGGGGTGTGACACCCCGCCTAATTAAATACCGGGCGATCAATCCTTTATTAAATTAAATCAAGGTAACAGTTGGTTCATTCTCAGCATCACTGTCGATAAAAAAATAATTTTTCCAATTTAACACCCTAAATAATTAAGCTAAGTGTCAAAAACATTTTTCATACGAACTTCCAAAATTTTAATTAAAGAAAAGATTTTTATTAATTCAAAAAAACATTTCCACAATAGAGAATCACATCACGAAATTTAAATAAAACCATACATTCACCAAACGAATGTCAATAATATAAAACTAAAATCATAAACCATCCTGAAACAAATCCCATAAACAATAATGGAATAATTGAAATATAAAAATCCCCAACAATAAATGAAATGATGAAAAGGGCGACACGTGCCCCATAAATGAGAGTAATAAGAGTGGAGTCAATGACAGAAGCCGTCTACTCAAGGGACCTGCAACTCCCACCTAAGCTGCAGCTCGTTCTTCTTAAAGAATCCTAAGCAAGACGCCCCTGTGGCTGGGCACCTGAAAATATACATATATATATACACAAGAGAGAGAGAGAGAAGGAAACGGGTCAGGGCCCGAAAGTGTGTTTGATTTTAAAATACGTTAAGCAAGTATTTAAATGAATACAGGCCAATGCAACATCATATTAGTTCGTCTCTCTCTTGAGAAATACTCACCTCTCTTCTAATGTGCACTCCTATCGTACTAACCTTCCCAATGGTTCGTTTATCTTAACTTATTCATATGTATACAAAACCGGACGATGACAATGTTTTATAAAAAATATAACTTTCAATCTGAAGTACTCCTCTCGTTTTAGTTTCATTAAATTATAAGGTTTCTCAGTGTCTTCTCATATTTTCACAAAATAAATATTTATAATTGCGTCAACAACTAAGTCCCACTTAACACATTATAGTAGGCATATTAAAGTTTATCACCATATATATATATTAACTACTCGAATAATATATATACAACAGCATCCCAACTAATTTATGGTGCGGGCATACTCTGCTATCCAGTCCCTGTATCGTTCACACAAAGGGAATACAAGTTCGGAATCGCTCTCGAACTGTATAAACATAAACAAAACAACGTTGAGGCGAAGCATAGATTCCAAGTCCAAGAGGTCAGTACATACCCACACGTCTCTTAGGACCGTCCGACTATCAATCTAATAGCCCGTACCTAGGATCTCTATCTTCTAGGGTACAAATCGATATCCCCCAAAGGCATCACAGGATACGATTGTCCCAGCGCGGTAACCTCAGGGATAGCAAGTAGCGCGGGTACGTTTTTCACATGAATATAATATATGTACACACAATATATAAAGATACCCATTCCATTATATTAATATAGGTTTCTCTCGTAACCCATAGTCATAACATTTATCTTTAATTTCCCATCATTATGATTACGTATAAGGTTTCGTCTCTAACTTTAACTTGAATAGTTTTCTCACTCATTACCTAATACTCATGGGTTATAACCTTACAAATCTAAAATTCAGTAAATAACTTTATTTGATTCCAACGTAACTCTCTTACACACCTCACCCTTAAGTTTCATAAATCTAACAACCTAAAGTAAATATCCCATAATTACCCTCCTCGTTGAAGATTAAAGGTTCTAACATAGGTCCATATACCCTATTGGTCCTCAATATCTCCCAAATCATTTTATTTAGAAAGCCCAAGGTTTATTCCACGATAAATTAATTCAACTAATTAGACAAGGGAAATAATAGGCTGCCAGGGAGGGTCGATCGATCGACGTCTGGGGTCGACCGATCGAACCTTCGATCAATCGACGCTCTAGGGTCGATCGATCGAACGAGCAGGTCTGTGAAAATTCTGCAGAAATTGCAGTGACGGGATTGCGTAAGTTTCTTCATCAAAACTCATATTTTCCAACTCTAATTGACCCAAAAAGTCTACTGTTAACATCCTAACATAATTCCAGGTATCTTTAACGATTAGCATGCGTATATACATCAATAAACATGGTTAAACAACCTAATATTTCATCTAATCATCAAGAACCCTACAGTTTTCTTAACCTTTGTTCTAATCAGTTTTCTCCAGAAATTCCTTCTAACAAATCATCATAATTTCGAGGGTTAAACATCTACTTCACATATTAATTTCCAGAATAAGGTTCGTATGATTTCTACATGCAAATCCCTATTAAAATTGGGTTTTCTTCCATGGATTATACTCCTAATCATTCCTACACTAACATGATTATTGCACCAACGAAAATACGCAAGTTAAACACTTGCCTGGAATTTCAGAGGTCTGGTTTCCTACTGATATTGGTGTGGCTGCGTTCTCCTCCTCGCGATTTACGCGTTGGTGGTGACGGTGGTGCAAAAGGTGGTGTTTTTGGCCTTGAATCACCTAGCAAGGTCTCTCCTCTCTTCTCCACTAGCCATCTTAGGGTTCTGAATGATATAACCCTAAAAGTCTGACTTAAATGGCTGCTAAGGATGGCTGAAATTCGTGGGTTTAATTACCCTAATATGTAAAATGACCAAAACGCCCTCCCGGGTCACTAATTAAGCCTAAAAACATCCCGAGACCCAAACTAAACCCCCGGGTACACTTTTCTGACTATCTCGACCCTTACGGACGCGTTGGCGCACTCAAAACGACCATACGGACAACTTATAAAATATTCACTTTTTAATTAACATAATTAGTCCCGACGCTACACGAGCACGTCCCGACTTAATTTTTCCGAAATAGTCATTTAATTCACTTATGACATTCAATATAACCAATATAACATATTACTATGCTCATTAGTAATATTCAACAATTTTTCCATAATTACTAACTCTAGTCATGTTAATAATTATAACATAATTAATTTCCGGATTTTTATTGATTAAATCCCCAAATTAAATATAGCATAAAAATACGGGGTATTACATACTTCCCCCCTAATAATGGAATTTCGTCCTGAAATTCGGAAAATAAGGCATACCTGGTAAAAACAACTCTGGATATCTCTCGCGCATATCTGCCTCACGCTCCCAAGTGGATTCCTCCACATTATGATGTTCCCACTGGACCCGCACGAGTGGAACTATCTTCGACCTCAATCTCCTCTCACTGTAGTCTAGAATAGCCACCGGTCTCTCCTCGTAAGAGCTATCCGACTGCAAGTCGATCTCATCTATCTCAATGTGAGTATGGGCCATATCATCCCGAAGGTATCGTCTCAATGACGAGATGTGGAATACATCGTGGATGCGATGTAAATGTTCTGGCAAACCCAACCTGTATGCTACTGGCCCAATTCTCTCGATGATGGGAAATGGTCCTACGTACCTCGGAGCCAACTTTCCCTTCTTCCCGAACCTCATCACTCTTTTCATAGGAGATACACGCAACAACACTTGATCTCCCACATTAAACTCCCGGAAGAATCGTTTCGCATCGGCGTAGCTCTTCTGTCTGTCTTGGGCTACCCGAATACGACTCCTGATTATCTCAATCCTCGCGGAGGTCTCCTGGATAACTTTTGGTCCTAATAACTTGTTGTCCCCCACCTCGAGCCAACAGGTTGGAGAGCGACAAGGCCTGCCGTACAAAGCCTCAAATGGAGCCATGCCAATCGTAAACTGATAGGAGTTATTATAAGCAAACTTGACCAGTGGAAGATGTGGCTCCCAACCTCCCCCGAAATCGAGGATACACATGCGTAGCATATCTTCCAACATCTGATTAGTACGCTCTGTCTGTGGGTGGTAAGCTGAACTCAGTCTCAACTCTGTACCCATAGCCTCCTGAAAGCTTTCCCAGAAACGCGACACAAAAATCTTATCTAACTGACACAATATTCAGGGGCACCCCATGTAATCTGACAATCTCAGCGATGAACAACTGGGCATACTGACCCGTGGTATAATCTATCCTTACTGGCAGAAAATGAGCCACCTTGGTCAGACGGTCTACAATCACCCAGATAGAATCGTGGCCTCGCTGTGATGTAGGCAACCCTGTAATGAAGTCCATGGAAATACTTTCCCACTTCCACGCAGGTACTTCCAACGGCTGAAGTAATCCCGACGGTTTCTGGTGGTCCACCTTCACCAGCTGGCAAGTAGAACATTTGGACACAAATTCAGCGATGTCCTTCTTCATCCCACTCCACCAGTACTGACGTCTCATATCCTGGTACATCTTATCGCCTCCCGGATGTACTGCAAATCGGGACCCATGAGAATGAGTCATTACCTCATGACGTAGCTCTGCTCCTTCTGGAACCACTAGTCTCCCATTAAATCGCAACCCTCCATCCGAACTAACAGAATAGGACTCAGCACCCTCGGCTAGAAGTCGTACAATCTTCTCCTGACAAAACGGATCTGTGGTCTGTGCCTGTATCACCCTCGTAACAATTTCGGGTGTGAATGTCATCACGGATACGAAAGAACGTGCTACCGCGTCCTGGTGACCCAACTCCTTCCATTTTGCTTTCCAGATGTCCGCTACATCGTCAACCGGTCTACGACTCAACGCATCAGCAACTACGTTGGCTTTCCCCGGATGATACTGTATATCGAACTGGGAATCTTTCACAAACTCTAACCATCTGCGCTGACGCATATTCAGCTCTCGCTGAGTGAACAGGTACTGCAGTGACTTATGGTCTGTGAACAAACGGAATTTCTCGCCCAATAAATAGTGCCTCCAAATTCTCAATGCAAAGACGACCGCAGCTAACTCCAGGTCGTGGGTGGGGTAGTTCTTCTCATGCGGCTTAAGCTTACGGGAAGCAAAAGCTATAGCTTTCTCTTCCTGCTGAAGTACTCCCCCAAGTCCTCGTAAGGACGCATCTGTGTAAACCAGGTACTCTACACCCGGCTTCGGTAAAGCAACGACTGGTGCCGAAGTAAGCTTGTCCTTCAGCTCGTCGAAAGCCAACTGACAAGCGTCATCCCAAACATATGGTACCCCCTTGCGAGTCAGATTCGTCAATGGACCCGCTATTTTGGAGAATCCCCGAATGAACCTCCTGTAGTATCCGGCTAACCCCAAGAAACTACGTACTTCCGTCAGTGTCGTGGGCTGCCCCCACTCCCTCACCGCTGACACCTTTCTCGGGTCAACTGCTATCCCCTGCTCAGAAACAACATGGCCCAAGATTGTACCTCTCGCAACCAGAATCCACACTTCTCGTACTTAGCATACAACTGATGCTCTCGTAGGGTCTGGAGAACCTGCCTCAAGTGTTCGGCATGCTCCTCCTCGGAGTGTGAATATATCAAGATATCATCTATGAAGATGATGACGAACTGATCCAAGAACTCTCTGAACACTCGGTTCATCAAGTCCATGAAAACGGCTGGGGCATTTGTGAGTCCGAACGGCATCACCCTGAACTCATAGGACCCATATCTCGACAAGAAGGCAGTCTTCAAAACATCCTGCTCTCTAATCCGTAACTGATGGTACCCCGACCTCAGATCTATCTTCGAAAAGAAAGTTGCTCCCCTTAACTGGTCGAACAGATCATTGATTCGAGGCAACGGATACTTGTTCCATATCGTGACCTTGTTCAACTCCCGGTAGTCCACACACAATCTCAGTGAGCCATCTCTCTTCTTCACAAATAAGACTGGAGCGCCCCAAGGTGAGGTACTCCTACGAATGAAACCCTGACCTAATAGCTGCTCAATCTGATCTCGTAGCTCTCGCATCTCTGCCGGAGCCATACGGTACGGTGCGCGTGCTATAGGTCTCGTATCCGGCAATAAGTCTATAACGAAGTCTATCTCACGACTGGGCGGTAGGCCTGGTATCTCTTGAAACACATCGGAATACTCCCTGACAACTGGGATCGAATCCAAAGGAATCACAACCTCCTTAGAGGTATCCTCCTCAATGTAATATAAATGAGCGGTCGAACCTCCCTCTAGGCGAGGCATCGCCACTATAAACATCTCTTGCCCCGGAATGGCAAAAACAATGCTCCCACCGAAGCAATCAATCATGGCTCTATAAGATGCGAGCCAATCCATACCAATAATCACTTCATGCTCGTGCATGTCTAAGACTAGCATATCTGCAGGCAATACCAAGCCACCAATCTCTACCCCTACTCCCCGACATATAAAGAATATAAGCGACCCACTCCCCAATGGTGAGTCGACACACGTCACGGTGCTCTCTGCTGTGGCTAACAATCCTAAGGACTTCGCAAAATGCGTAGCTATAAAACAGTGCGTTTCCCCCGTATCAAACAAAACTTTACCCATAGTACCATGGATAGGAAACATACCCTCAATCGCGGGTGGTGCCTGTGGAGCTGCTGCCTGGTGGACGTTATAGACACGTCCGTACTGCAATTGCCCCTGCTGCACTGGGGCTGTTGGAATGGCTGGTAGGGCTGGCATCTGGGCTGGAACTGGAAGGGCAGGTGGAAAGAGTGGTCTCTGCGGCTCATTACGGGCTCCCTGCTGCTGTGGGGCCCTATCGCCCTCTGGGCAATCCTGACGCTTATGGCCGTGCTTGCCACACACAAAACACCGGCCTCTGAAATTACCTCCCCTCTGTCCCTGCTGACCACGGCCCTGCTGGCTGTTACCTCCACGCCATTGGCCCTGTTGGCCCTGATGTGCACGCTGTTGGCCTTACTGGCCCTGCTGTTGACCCTGCGGTCGGTGTTGGCCCTGCTGGCCCTGCTGATTAGGCTGACCCTGATGGCCCTGCCTGAATCCCTCGAATCCCTGCTTAGAATCACCTGAACGGAATCGCTTAGCAGGGTCCCCCTGATGGGAACTCTGCTCGTGCTGACGAGTCTGTCCTTGAGTTGGTGCCCCACTGGCACTATTACTCCCGGTCCTGCCCTGCTGGCTGGACTCTCCTGCTCTCTTGCTTCCCTGAAGATGGAAGCGGTGATCCTGGCAATGTAATAGCTCTGCATTGAGTACGTCAGTGAAAGTACTCAGGGATAGATTCCCAATAAGGTGCTGAAGGATCCTCCAAGCTAACCCGTCGACGAACATCAAAATTTTCTTGCTCTTAGTGGGTTCCTCATCCGGCACAATAGTGAGAAGTCTCGTGAACTCCTCCTCATACTCGGCTACAGTAAGGTTCTCCTGCTTCAGATTTAGCAATTTCCGCCTCATCTCAGTCTGCACTGCGGGTGGAAAGTACTTGCGGTCAAACCGCTCCCCGAACATCTGAATAGGGATCGTGTCCCTCTCCTCCAAAGTAGTAGTGGACTCCCACCACTGTAATGTGGCTCCCACCAACTTGAAAGAGGCCAATAGCTGCTTCTGCACTTCGGTGCACTCATACATACGGAGGTGCCGCTGGATTTCCTTCTTCCATTGGCTGACAGTAATAATATCGGAGCTACCAGAAAACTCATGGGGATGTGCTTTCTGAAAAGCATCCCGAACCCTCTCCCATGCAGATGGAAGCTGTGCTGGTACTGGCGCCACTGCCTGGACCTGTGGTGGAGCCTGCTGAATCACTGCTATCGCGGCATTTATCGCCTGAGCAACGATGGCGACTACCTCATTCGCATTCATAGTGCCTGGTGCCGGAGCTGCTGGCTGCTCGGCTTGGGCACGCCTATCTTTTGGAGCACGTCTCGGAGGCATCTGAAACATGAACAAGTTTATCAGTCTACAGTTATCAACAAATCTCGAATAGCTGAAGACATAAACGTAAAAGCAAGAATACAACAGTCCTAACAATAGGGCTCTATAGCAATAACGTTAAGCTGAAAGCGAAAATAAGCCGTACAGATCCTATGGACACTAGAACCTGATGCTCTGATACCACCTGTGACACCCCGCCTAATTAAATACCGGGCGATCACTCCTTTATTAAATTAAATCAAGGTAACAGTTGGTTCATTCTCAGCATCACTGTCGATAAAAAAATAATTTTTCCAATTTAACACCCTAAATAATTAAGCTAAGTGTCAAAAACATTTTTCATACGAACTTCCAAAATTTTAATTAAAGAAAAGATTTTTATTAATTCAAAACAACATTTCTACAATAGAGAATCACATCACGAAATTTAAATAAAACCATACATTCACCAAACGAATGTCAATAATATAAAACTAAAATCATAAACCATCCTGAAACAAATCCCATAAACAATACTGGAATAATTGAAATATAAAAATCCCCAACAATAAATGAAATGATGAAAAGGGCGACACGTGCCCCATAAATGAGAGTAATAAGAGTGGAGTCAATGACAGAAGCCGTCTACTCAAGGGACCTGCAACTCCCACCTAAGCTGCAGCTCGTTCTTCTCAAAGAATCCTAAGCAAGACGCCCCTGTGGCTGGGCACCTGAAAATATACATATATATATACACAAGAGAGAGAGAGAGAAGGAAACGGGTCAGGTCCCGAAAGTGTGTTTGATTTTAAAATACGTTAAGCAAGTATTTAAATGAATACAGGCCAATGCAACATCATATTAGTTCGTCTCTCTCTTGAGAAATACTCACCTCTCTTCTAATGTGCACTCCTATCGTACTAACCTTCCCAATGGTTCGTTTATCTTAACTTATTCATATGTATACAAAACCGGACGATGACAATGTTTTATAAAAATATAACTTTCAATCTGAAGTACTCCTCTCGTTTTAGTTTCATTAAATTATAAGGTTTCTCAGTGTCTTCTCATATTTTCACAAAATAAATATTTATAATTGCGTCAACAACTAAGTCCCACTTAACACATTATAGTAGGCATATTAAAGTTTATCACCATATATATATATTAACTACTCGAATAATATATATACAACAGCACCCCAACTAATTTATGGTGCGGGCATACTCTGCTATCCAGTCCCTGTATCGTTCACACAAAGGGAATACAAGTTCGGAATCGCTCTCGAACTGTATAAACATAAACAAAACAACGTTGAGGCGAAGCATAGATTCCAAGTCCAAGAGGTCAGTACATACCCACACGTCTCTTAGGACCGTCCGACTATCAATCTAATAGCCCGTACCTAGGATCTCTATCTTCTAGGGTACAAATCGATATCCCCCAAAGGCATCACAGGATACGATTGTCCCAGCGCGGTAACCTCAGGGATAGCAAGTAGCGCGGGTACGTTTTTCACATGAATATAATATATGTACACACAATATATAAAGACACCCATTCCATTATATTAATATAGGTTTCTCTCGTAACCCATAGTCATAACATTTATCTTTAATTTCCCATCATTATGATTACGTATAAGGTTTCGTCTCTAACCTTAACTTGAAGAGTTTTCTCACTCATTACCTAATACTCATGGGTTATAACCTTACAAATCTAAAATTCAGTAAATAACTTTATTTGATTCCAACGTAACTCTCTTATGCACCTCACCCTTAAGTTTCATAAATCTAACAACCTAAAGTAAATATCCCATAATTACCCTCCTCGTTGAAGATTAAAGGTTCTAACATAGGTCCATATACCCTACTGGTCCTCAATATCTCCCAAATCATTTTATTTAGAAAGCCCAAGGTTTATTCCACGATAAATTAATTCAACTAATTAGACAAGGGAAATAATAGGCTGCCAGGGAGGGTCGATCGATCGACGTCTGGGGTCGACCGATCGAACCTTCGATCGATCGACGCTCTAGGGTCGATCGATCGAACGAGCAGGTCTGTGAAAATTCTGCAGAAATTGCAGTGACGGGATTGCGTAAGTTTCTTCATCAAAACTCATATTTTCCAACTCTAATTGACCCAAAAAGTCTACTGTTAACATCCTAACATAATTCCAGGTATCTTTAACGATTAGCATGCGTATATACATCAATAAACATGGTTAAACAACCTAATATTTCATCTAATCATCAAGAACCCTATAGTTTTCTTAACCTTTGTTCTAATCAGTTTTCTCCAGAAATTCCTTCTAACAAATCATCATAATTACGTGGGTTAAACATCTACTTCACACATTAATTTCCAGAATAAGGTTCGTATGATTTCTACATGCAAATCCCTATTAAAATTGGGTTTTCTTCCATGGATTATACTCTTAATCATTCCTACACTAACATGATTATTGCACCAACGAAAATACGAAAGTTAAACACTTGCCTGGAATTTCAGAGGTCTGGTTTCCTGCTGATATTGGTGTGGCTGCGTTCTCCTCCTCGCGATTTACGCGTTGGTGGTGACGGTGGTGCAAAAGGTGGTGTTTTTGGCCTTGAATCACCTAGCAAGGTCCCTCCTCTCTTCTCCACTAGCCATCTTAGGGTTCTGAATGATCTAACCCTAAAAGTCTGACTTAAATGGCTGCTAAGGATGGCTGAAATTCGTGGGTTTAATTACCCTAATATGTAAAATGACCAAAACGCCCTCCCGGGTCACTAATTAAGCCTAAAAACATCCCGAGACCCAAACTAAACCCCCGGGTACACTTTTCTGACTATCTCGACCCTTCCGGATGCATTGGCGCACTCAAAACGACCATACGGACAACTTATAAAATATTCACTTTTTAATTAACATAATTAGTCCCGACGCGACACGAGCACGTCCCGACTTAATTTTTCCGAAATAGTCATTTAATTCACTTATGACATTCAATATAACCAATATAACATATTACTATGCTCATTAGTAATATTCAACAATTTTTCCATAATTACTAACTCTAGTCATGTTAATAATTATAACATAATTAATTTCTGGATTTTTATTGATTAAATCCCCAAATTAAATATAGCATAAAAATACGGGGTATTACAGGGGGTAAATTCTAATCCACCCGTTTATGTTGAGTATTTGCATTTTGAGCAAATATCTCAACATAAAGTGAAGGTGTAGAATTTATTTCCTTGAATGAGTTCTAATGTACAATTTTATAATATTAGGATTTGCATTTTTATCAAATATCTTTTATTATTTAAGCATCCGTTATGAATTCATCCATTATCATGTCATTTTTTTTCTTTTTTTTTTTTGTATTTTTTATTTTAGATTCAATAAATATATTAGTGAGTGATTGTAATTGAGAAATTGTTGATGTAATTGAAGATTACATTCCAATTCAAGACTTAAATGGGTTTGATTTATTCCTCTTTAATTACTCTAATCATCACATGCTTTCATTTGTTTACTTTTATTTTTATTTTTGGATGATGATTATTGAGGTGTAATCTCCCATTCATGGGATGAATTTTGAAGCCCTCGTGAGTCCAATTTAGTTAGTTTACTTATTAGCACAATTTTATTATCTCACTTTACTTAAATTAGCTTTTACATCTTAGTTAGTACTTTAAAAATTAGTATATAGCTAGTTAATTAATAATCCCTTGAAAAATCTGTAAAAAATATATATAAAGCAAAAATAGAAAAATCATAAATATAATAAAATGAAAATGAATTTACACATCTCTTCACCTATTTTTGTGTTTCATCCTTAGAGTTGGACTGATACTCTCTTACTTACCCATATGCATATTTTGAGTTTATTTATAGGTTCAAGGTATTTTTGATGGAAAATGAATTATGCAACAACGACAAATACATTAGAGACACAATTTTTTTCTCTATCACTGTTGATGGGTGAAAACTTAAATTATCCCCCAAACGGGCACGAAAGAGGCATGAACACCTCACATGGGACCAATATAACTTGTAGAAACTTATCGCATAGTCACGGGTCTCCTGATTTGTGAATATGATGATAATTTGAAAAAATCTAGATTATGCTTAAAAACATGTCGTCACAGGGTGAAAACCCAAATCAGCGCGTGAACAAACCAGTAAGAGGCACTAATGCCTCGCATGGGACCAATGTAATTCATAGAAAGTGACCGCGTAGTCATGGGACTCCCAAATTGTGAATATGGCGATAATTTAAAAATATTAAAATTTCACTTTAAAACTATTCATTAAAGGGTGAAAACCAAATCAACCCCGTAATGACCACGTAAGAGGCAAGAAAACCTCTCACGGGACCAATGTAACTTGTAGGAACTCACCGTGTAGTCCCGGGTCTCTCGGTTTGAGAATATGATGATAATTTCAAAAATATCTATGATATGGCTGAAAAACAAGCCATTAAAAGGGTAAAAACCCAAACCAATACTTAACGACATCGTAAGAGGCATGAACACTTCACACAGAACCAATGTAACTTATAGAAACTGATCGCATAGTCATGCGTCTCTCGATTTGTGACTATGATGATAATTTGAAAATATCTAGATTAGGCTTAAAAACATGTCAATTGAGGGTGAAAACCTAAACTAACCATCTAACGGCCCCGTAAGAGGCACTAACACCTTGTACGAGACTGATGTAACTCCTGAAACAAATCGTGTAGTCACAGGTGTCCTGGTTTGAGAATATGATGATAATTTGAAAACATCTAGATTAGGCTTTAAAACAAGCCATTAAAGAGTGAAAACCAAAAGTACCCCCCAAACGGCCTCGTAAGAGGCATGAACGCCTGGCACGGGACCAATGTAACTTGTAGGAACTAACCGTATCCTCGTTTAAGAGTATGAGGATAATTTGAAAATATCTATATTACGCTAAAAAATAAGTCGTTAAAAGGTTAAAAAGCCAAACCACTCCTGAATGTCCCCGTAAGAGGCATAAACACTTCGTATAGAACCAATATAACTTGTAGGAATGGACCGCGCAGTTAAGGGTCTCTCGGCATGTGAATATGATGATAATTTTAAAATATCTAGGTTAGGCTTAAAAACATGTCGTTTGAGGGTGAAAACTTAAAATAACCCTCAAACGGCCCTGTAAGAGTCACTAACACCTTGCATGAGAGCAATGTAACTCATAGGAACTAACTGCATAGTCACGGGTCTCCCGATTTGAGAATTTGATGATAATTTGAAAATATCTAAATTTGGCATAAAAATTAGGCGTTAATGGGTGAAAACCTAAACTAGCCCCCAAACGGCCTCGTAACAGGCATGAACACCTCCAATATAACTTGTAGGATTGATTGCATAGTCACGGGTTTATGAATATGATGATAACTTTAAAATATCAAGATTAGGCCTAAAAACATGTCGTTAGAGGGTGAAAACCCAAACTAGCACCCAGACGGCCCCGTAAGAGGCACTAACGCCTCGCACAGAACCAATGTAACTAGTAGGAACTGACTGCACAGTCGTGGGACTCTTAGTTTGAGAATATGAAGATAATTTGAAAATATATAGATTACGATTAAAAACTATCCGTTAAAGGGTGAAAACCCAAACCAACCCCCAAATGGACCCGTAAGAGGCATGAACACCTCTCACGGGACTAATCTAACTTGTAGGAACTGATCGCGTCATCACGGGTCTCCTAGTTTGAGAATATGATGATAATTTGAAAATACTACATTAGGCTTAAAAATAAGCCGTAAAAAGGGTAAAACCCCAAACTACTCCCCAATGGCCCCGTAAGAGGCATGGACACTTTGCACATAACCAATATAATATGTAAGAACTCACCGGGCAGTCACAGGTGTCTCGCCTTGTGAATATGATGATAATTTGAAAATATCTAGATTAGGCCTAAAAACATGCCATTTGAGGGAGAAAACCTTAACCAACCCTCAAACAGACCCATAAGAAGGACTAATTCATTCCACGAGACCAATGCAACTCATAAGAACTGACCACATAGTAACGGTTCTCCCCATTTGAGAATATGAAAATAATTTGAAAATATCTAAATTAGGCTTAAAAATAAACCATTAAAAGGGTAAAAACCCAAACTAGTTTTGAACGACCCAGTAAGAGGCATGAACACTTCGCACAGAACCAATGTAGCTTATAGGAACTAACTGCAAAGACATGGGTCTCTTGCTTTGTGAATATGATGATAGTTTGAAAATATCTTGATTAGGCTTTAAAACATGCCGTTTGAGGGTAAAACCTAACCAACCCTCTTTACGGCCCTATAAGAGGTACTAACTCCTTGCAAGGGACAAATGTAACTCGTAGGAAAATTCCGCATTGACGGGTCTCCTGGTTTGAGAATATGACGATAATCAAAAAATATCTAGACTGGTCTTAAAAACAAGCCATTAAAGGGTGAAAACCTAAACTAGCCCCCAAACGGTCCAGTAAGAGGCATGGATACTTCGCACAAAATCAATGTAACTTACAAGAACTGATCGCGTAGTCCCGGGTATCTCGGCTTATGAATATAATGATAATATGAAAATATCTGGATTAGGCTTAAAAATATGCTATTTGAGGGTGAAAACAAAAACCAACCCTATAACGGCCATGTAAGAGGCACTAACTCCTTTCAGAGGACCAATGTAACTTATAGGAACTGATCGCGTAGTCACAGATCTCATGGTTAGAGTATATGAAGATAATTTTAAAATATTTATATTAGTTTTTAACACAAGCCGTTAAAGGGTGAAAACTAAAACTAGCCCCTCCAAACGGCTTCGTAAGAGGCGTGAACACCTCGCACCGGAAAAATATAACTGGTTAGAACTGACCGCGTACTCACGGGTCTCCCGATTTGTGAATATGATGAAAATTTGAAAATATCTAGATTAGGCTTTAAAATATGTCGTTAGAGGGTGAAAACCCAAACCAGTGCACAAACGGCCGCATAAGAGTCATTAATGCCTCGCACGGGACCAATGTAATTCAGAGAAACTGATCGCGTAGTCATGGGACTCCCAGTTTGGGAATAAGAAGATAGTTGGAAAGTATCTATATTATGCCTAAAAGGTATCCGTTAAAGGGTGAAACCCAAACCATCCCTCAAATGGCCCGTAAGAGGCATGAACATCTCTCAGGGGACCAATGTAACTTATAGAAACTAATCGCGTAGTCACGCGTATCTCGGTTTGAGAATATGAGGATAATTTGAAAATATCTATATTAGGCTTAAAAATAAGCCGTTAAAAGGGTAAAAACCGAAATGAGTCCTGAATGGCCCCGTAAGGGGCAAGAACACTTAGCACAGGACCAATGTAACTTGTAGGAGCTAACCGCATAGTCGTGGGCCTCTCTGTTTGTGAATATGATAATAATTTGAAAATATCTAGTTTAGGCTTAAAAACATTGAAAACCTAAACCAACCATCTAACGGCCCTATAAGAGGCGCTGATACCTTGAATGGGACCATTGTAACTCGTAGGAACTGACTGCATAGTTACGGGTGTCCCGGTTTGAGAATATGACTATAATTTGAAAATATATAGATTAGGCTTAAAGAATAAGCCCTTAAAGGGTGAAAACGTAAACTATCCCCCAAGCGGCCTCGTAACAGGCATGAACACTTAACACGAGACCATTGTAACTTGAAGACCCCGTAATTTTATGGATAATTAAATTACATAAGAGGGCGTAATTTGGAAATTTGAGGAATTATTGTGAATTGTAATTTTTCGAGTTCGTGAGTGTTAGATGATTACCGAAGTGTGCTACATTTTCTTTGGAGATTTAGTAAATGAGTCGAAATGTTTTTATGTCATGTCGCAGCTGAGTAAAGCGATGAGAATTATTTTAGGTTATAGAAAATGCGTATCGAGATATGTTGGGTTTAATTAGTGAATTTTATTTAAGTGACTCAAATGGAGATTTTGAGGGCACGATTGGTTTCAGAATGGACAAGATAGTTATAATAGAGTATCCGAGGGCGGTGTTTAGGTTCCGGGGGCTTTTGGACTAGTAAGGACTCACATTTGAGTAAACGCATCATTTTTGGGTTTACAAGGGATAAACCCTTATCCTCTCTAATAAAGGCATGGGAGAGAGAGAGAGAGAGAGAAATAAAGAAAAGAAAGAGAAGAGAAGTAAAAGAGTGAGAGGGGAAGGAAAAGAGGAGATTCCGACCAAACTCCGTGGGATTCGACTCGAGGTCATAGAATTTTATCCACGAGGCAAGTGTTTACGTGCTTTATTCAATTGAGTGTGTGTATCTCATATTATAGTTGGTAAACTGTATGATTTTTGGGTTGGAACCCTTGAAATAAATTTGGGAAAAATTGATTTTGAGTTTACAAATTGATGTATTGTTAACTCTTGATGACTTCTAGTATTAAACCCATGTTAATGGTGTGTATATATGATTAGAAATGGAAGAAGTGAGAAAGTTAGGTTTAATTAAGTTAGGGGTTTAAATCTTTGATTGAATGATTGAATCACTTTATTTTAATTGATGTGTTAGTTAAATCATCATGTTTAGGTGATTATTTTGTTGGTTGTTTAGGTAGAAATCATGGAATTTGAGATGGGATTATGTTCGATTAAAGAGAAAGTTGGAGAAGATGACTAATAGTAAGACATCGTCATTTACAAATTGATTCGTCCTAGATGCAAATCGATTAGTTTCATAGTCAACAAATAAAATATGTAGAACTTTTCGATACGATCGTATGGGGGCCGATCTCATAGTTTTTTTTGTTTTTTTTAATTTATAATGATTTTTCTACCAAAGGCAGTCCGAGATCGAAATCGTTAGTTAGAAATCAAACCTGATATTGGGAGAATTAAGGATAAAATTATTTAGAGATTATTTTAGGGGATTCTAGAATTGATATTAGGACTCCTAGATAATGGTATTCAGGATGAGTAAACCTTGGATCGAAAGAGGGATCCTCGGGTTAATTTGTTGTACAATCCGGGATATGGATTTAATGAATGTATGAATAACATTCACAGGAAGTATTCAGTAAGCATATGCATATGTATTTACGTGGTTGGAAGAAATATGGGATGATTGTAATTGAGTAAATCCTAGGATACGATTAGGATGGAATTTAGGGTACGGGATCAAGAGAAATACGTGGTTATCCAGTACGTCTATTGACGACTATTATTATAGGTGATGCGATACCTATGGAATAAAAATAAGTTGAGATTATGCTTATTTAATTATTATGAATTGGTATATTTAGGAGCATATATAAATCCTTAAAAGTGATGAAGGTGCGAGTTATATATTAAGTAAGAGAATACTTATAAGTTTAGTATTGTAAGTGTGCAAATACATAGATACTATTACGAATGTGAACATTCAGGGTTATCAGCTATCGCTATGAGAGTTTGGCCATTTTAGCCATATAAATATTGAGAAGTGATATAATATTTATATGGAAGTTTTTAAGTATATATATATGTGATAATACGTAAATAAATATATCTGTGTGTGATAGGTATATTTGTATATTAGGGTCAGGTTCCACAAGCATCCCCATGCGTAGGGTTGGATAGCCAGGTTATATTTTTTCTAGTGCGATCCAGGGAGGTTGTGCGATGTGGGTGAATCCCCTGGCTTGAGGAGAAGGAAGAGTATATCCCCAGGTCATCTCTTCCCGTATACGAGTGCGATGTGTGTATTCCATTTACAGGAGGGAACATGGCCGCCTCCACCGTTGTGTATTTTTACCATGATCGTGAGTGAGTCTGGCTTGGTACCGTGGTTGAGTGAGTAAACCCAGATTCAGATAGGCACTATGAGACTGCATCCTCGAGTTATATCTCGGTGGGATGATTATTATACTTATAATTGGGATATGTATAATTATACTTGTTGCATACAGTATATTGTTTGTATATGAAGACGAGATATCATATAACTTTACTGGTGTAAAGTGTAAAATGAATAAAGTTTTATTCTCATTTCGGGAGATTATATCCGGATTTAAATTGTGATTCGTGTATTAAAATGAGAATTATATTGCCGAGATTTTATATACTAAAGTGAAAATGGTATTTTAAACTAGTGAAAATTTTGGATTATGAACAATATATCTATATATATGTGAGAGCCATATATAAATCTAATCGAGGATTATTTTAATTTCAGCTCATGTGATAGCTTACTGTATAACCGATATTATATCACGCAGGGTAAGTGATAGTTGTGAGGACTTTTAGATGGTGGTGAAACAGATTAGTTAGGTGGGGTAGCTTAACTAGGTTGTTTGAAAGGTATGCGATAGGTGCGCACTATTAGAAGAGGGGTGGGGGGTATCTCATGAGAGTGTGATACCAACTAAAATATGAGAGATTTCATATTTTAAAATTTGGCCTTTAATCACTTGCTAAATATTTTCAAAACTCGGGGTCCAACCTGTTTCTCTATTTTTTCCTCTCGCAATATATGTAAATATATTAGGTGTCCAGACAGAAGGATGCCTGGATGATGATTCTTTTGAGTCAAACGTTTGTTGCAGTAGCTCTGGATGCATGTAGGTTTATTATAGATGATTCTATCCTTGAGATCTAGATAGCAGGTATTGTAGAAACATTCGGGCCGATAACGAACTGCATTCATTTATTCTTTTTTGACCTTTTGGTGCGGCATTCGATTTGGTTGTATTATGTTAAACCGAGTGTTCGGTTATTTTATTCATTTATGTTTTTGTATATATAAACTGTGTGAATGTTTTATTGGATGGTTTGGTTAAAAAGATTAGTTAATAAAATTTTGACGCCAGTATAATCGGTTATTAGTAATTAAATTGGTTTTCGATAGTGATGCTAAGAATGAACCATATGAGACACCTATTTTAATTTGGTATAGGCTTGATCACCCGGTATTTTATTAGGCGGTGTGTCATAGATGGTATCAGAGCATCAGGTTCTAGTGTCCTTAGGAATATGTGTGGACGTATTATTCTTTCAGCGTTGCTTTTGATTTGATATAGAGCCTTATGATTAGTATTGTTGATTCCTCTTGTGAGATTTCGTTCTCCTTCCATTATGTAAGATTATAGTAAATCTTTTGCACGCTCATTCGGGACTCGCGTGTTGATCTATAAAGGGAGACCATGGAAGGCCATTATAAGGGTAGTAGGAGGTGGGGCTTAGTTGGAACTATAAGTTGAAGTTGAGGACGAGGACCGCAGTTGAGGTCACACCCTTTGTGGCATTATCAAGAATTGCTAAAATGACTACTAAAGTATAGTAGTTATAATTATCCACGTACCGCTATAGTAGAGAGTGGTGCTCAAATTGGAATTTCCCAGTGAAGTTAATTTGGGAAAAAGTCTGAAGGGTCTTTGATAAGGACCATACGTTGAATTTTAAGTTATACGAACGAGGTATATCATTATCCAATGGAAGTAGTAGGCTTAGAAGCTTTGTCTTAGAACAGGGTATAGAAATACCCAAATGTGAAAATTTGGGGAAAAATTTTCACTCGTTAGAGCAATGTCGAAATGATGGGGAAGGTAGTCTCCATATTGGAGGGAGAAGAATATTTTGCTCATCAAGGAATCTTACGGACAATTTTAACCGTGAGTTCCTTTGAATTATTAAAAATGAAGAGAATACTATTCCTAAATTATTCACATGATGATCGGTTAGAGGCTGGCAGTGAATAAAGAGTTATAGGGAAAAGTAAACCTTGTACTGAATTAAGGTAGGTACAATGAAGAGAGAGTCCTTTAGAGGAATGATAGGGTCACTAGTAAGTGTTTCTAACACTTATGGAGAAGTTGTGTTCGTGAAACCCCACAGGTGTATATCCACCTTGTAAATTCATTAAAACAGGGTAGTTAAGGCCGGTAGCATGTTTCCTTTAGAAGGAAGAAGTTTGTGAACTATGAAGGAGATTATCAGGATCGAGGCTATAGAGTCCGAGATACTGATAATCTTAACATGGTCAGAGTGGCCAGAGATGGGGAATGTTGCAATGTGGGGTGTAGAATTGCACGGCTAGTCCTTACCCAGTAGGAGTTATAAGACAAGATTCAGGGTTCGTAGATGGGGCATTGATTAGAGTAGTTCTTGGTTCGATTAAGACAAGTTTACTACGTCTGGGAATCATATATAGCAATCAAGGAAACTACCAGAGTTGTTGTTATGAGATTCACCTCAGATGAAGGAGGTATATTCCACGTGGCAAGATTGAGTCAAGATATTTTATTTTCCCTAGATTCATGTGTGATACGAGTTTACTGACAGTATCTGTAACATTATGTAGTGTATGTCTATATGTTTTTTCGCAGTAGCGGGTGTTTTATTTTTCTTCATTCTCTCTGAAAAGCGGGTGTTAGTATTTCGAATTTATATATGGTTTGTACTGCTCATTTTATGTGTGTTGTACAAGTATGGTACTATTATAAGTGTAAGGTATTTGTGTATTATCGGAGCGATAGCAGGATAATGATTACAAGACTATCGTATCCTCGGTTCTAGGGTTGAACGGGTTGTCGTTACATATCTCATCGGGATACAGATTGAGCTCGCCTTTATTATACGTTTAGATGGAACTTCGGTTAGTAGATGTTTTATTATCATGATTCGAGTGCGTGGTGACCTTATATATATTATTTAAGCTATGCAGGGTGTATTATTAAGCTATGAGATTAATCTTGTTGTTGTTTGCACAAGGACTTGGTATTAGTACAAGCTCCTTGTGGTATGGCTCCTAAAAAAAAGTAGGAGTTCTGAACACATCTTGTTCGTATATGGGATGGGATTATCCTAGTGGCATGTTTGAAACTCACGGAGCTCCACGACCGACAAAGTTAAGTAGTAGTGTATATGAGGGGTTCCTTGTTTGGATTTTGCTTGAGAGACATTCCACGCATGAACCTTAACGACGTCGGGAGTGGAGAGATGTTATGGGATGCAAGGATGATGGTTTTAATGATAAGTTAAATAGTGTGGAGAAAACACTATAAACTGAGAGTGATGTGATGATTGCATGCTTATGGAGATAGAAGTGCTATGGAAAATCACTCAAATGTTTCTCACACCGCAAGTAAGAGGGTGAGGTAAGGTTAAGGGAATTTATTCGAAGCTTATGGTCATGTCATGTCTAGGAGGCAAATTTTGAGGTAACATGTTTGTGTATGATGATTGTAACACTTGTGTAGGGTATAGACACCCCGATTAGTTAGACTTTCCATTTTGCTAAAATGGAACGACACAGAGGTAGAAGAGAGTTAGTATGATTGCGAGGAATGATTTAGAACGTCTCGATGGTGTGCCTTAGGCTGTTATATCTCGATGACCGTTGATGCAAGGAAGTAGTGTAACGGGAGGGTTACTTGTCTGGATTTTTCTTTGCGAGACACCCCATGCATGAAACCGAGCGAATGTCAGAAGTTGAGAGAGGTCTAGGGCACTATGTATATAGTTAGAATCGTACTCATTTTACGTGTGTGGGAAACACACCGATCTTTGGACTACCATTAAGTAAGGCTAGTAGGACTAGTGGTGCTGATATAGGGAGATTGTTGTGAGTTAATCACGAGAAGACTCACAGGAGTAGTCAAATGCTAGTTTAGTTTCCCTTTTGAGGGAAATTTTATGTCCTAATGTATATGAACGAATGCCTAGAGTACTGGATCTCCGTGGGATCAACAAGTTAGAGCGGTGATTATAGGCTCATTTTTTTCATATGTGGTAATAGAAATGCTAGGTTTGATGTGACATTATTAGAGTCACCTTACGACCGAGGTAGTGTGATAGCATGTATATATTTAATTAAGCTTGTGGTTAAACTAGTGAATTAGAATATAAACCTTATGATGGGTGAGTACCGTGAACGAGTATATGGTAGGGTACCATTTGGGTTTGTACCTTTCGACTTGTGTGTGCAGGATGAAGTGTGATTGGAAATCCTAGGTTGGTAGTACCGGACGTATTCGAATTTCGGGGACGAAATTTTGTTGTGGGGGGGGGGGGGGGGGGAGAGAATTTAATGCCTCGTACTTTTATAGGTAATTAAATTACATAAGTGGGCGTAATTTGGAAATTTGAGGAATTATTGTGAATTGTAATTTTTGGAGTTTGTGAGTGTTAGATGATTACCGACGCGGGCTACATTTATTTTGGAGACTGAGTGAATGAGTCAAAATATTTTTATGTCATGTCGCTGCTGGGTAAAGCGACGGGAATTATTTTACGTTACAGAAAATGCGTATCGAGATGTGTTGGATTTAATTAGTGAATTTTAGTTAAGTGACTCAGATGGATATTTTGAGTGCACGGTTGGTTTCGAAATGGCTAAGATAGTTAGAATAGAGTATCTGAGGGCAATGTTTAGATTCTGGGGGCTTTGGACTAGTAGGGACTCGTAATTGAGTAAACGCGTCATTTTTGGGTTTATAAGGGATAAACCCGTATTCTCTCTTATAAAGGTATAAGATAGAGAGAGAGAAAGAAAGAAAAGAAAGATAAGAGAAGTAAAATAGAGAGAGGGGAAGGAAAAGATGAGATTCCGACCAAACTCCGTGGGATTCGACTCGAGGTCGTAGAATTTTATCCACGAGGCAAGTGTTTACTTGCTTTATTCAATTGAGAGTGTGTATCTCATATTATAGTTGGTAAACTATATGATTTTTGGGTTGGAACCCTTGAAATAAATTTGGGAAAAATTGATTTTGAGTTTACAAATTGATGTATTGTTAACTCTTGATGACTTCTAGTATTAAACCCATGTTAATGGTGTGTGTATATGATTATAAATGGAAGAAGTGAGAAAGTTAGGTTTAATTAAGTTATGGGTTTAAATATTTGATTGAATGATTGAATCCCTTGATTTTAATTGATGTGTTGGTTAAATCATCATGTGTAGATGATTATTTTGTTGGTTGTTTAGGTAGAAATCATGGAATTTGAGTTGGGATTATGTTCGATTAAAGAGAAAGTTGGAGAAGATGATGAATAATAAGACATCGTCACTTCCAAATCGATTTGGCCTAGAAGTGAATCGATTAGTTTCTTGGTCAACAAATAAAATTTGTAGATCTTTTCAATACGATCGCGTGGGAGCCGACCACGTATTTTTCTGATTTTTTTTTTAATTTATAATGATTTTTCTACCAAAGGCAGTCCGAGATCGAAATCGTTAGTTAGAAATCAAACCTGATATTGGGAGAATTAAGGATAAAATTATTAAGATAATTTTTTGGGGGGATTCTAGAATTGATATTAGGACTCCTAGATAATGGTATTGAGGTGAGCAAACCTTGGATCGGAAGAGGGGTCCTCGGGTTAATTTGGTGTACAATCCGGGATATGGATTTAATGAATGTATGAATAACATTCACGGGAAGTATTCGGTAAGCATATGTAGGTATATTTACGTGGTAGGAAGAAATATGGGCCGATTGTAATTGAGTAAGTACTAGGATACGATTAGGATGGAATTTAGGGTACGGGATCAAGAGAATTACGTGGTTATCCGGTGCATCAATTGAAAACTATTACTATAAGTGATTCGATACCTGTGGAATTAAAATAAGTTGAGGTTATGCTTATTTAATTATTATGAATTGGTATATTCAGGAGCATATATAAATACTTAAAAATGATGAACGTGCGAGTTATATATTAAGTAAGAGAATACTTATAAGTTTAGTTTTGTAAGTGTGCGAATACTTAGATACTATTACGAAAGGGAACGTTCGGGGTTATCGGCTATCACTATGAGAGTTTGGACATTTTAGCCATATATATATTGAGAAGTGATATAATATATATACGAAAGTTTTTAAGTATATATATGTCATAATACGGAAATAAATATATATGTGTGTGATAGGTATATTTGTATATTAGGGGTAGATTCCACAGTCTTCCCCGGGCGTAGGGTTGGATAGCCAGGTTATATTATCTCTAGTACGATCCATGGAGGTTGCGCGATGTGGGTGAATCCCCTGGCTTGAGGAGAAGGGAGAGTATATCCCCAGGTCATCTCGTCCCGTATACGAGTGCAATGTGTGTATTTCACTTACAGGAGGGAACATGGTCGCCTCCACCGTTGTGTATTTTTACCATGACCGTGAGGGAGTCTGGCTTGGTACCGTGGTTGAGTGAGTAAACCCAGATTCTGATAGGCACTATGAGACTGCATCCTCGAGTTATATCTCGATGGGATGGTTATTATACTTATGATTGTGATATGTATAATTATACTTGTTGCGTATAGTATATTGCTTGTATATGTAGACGAGATATCATATATCTTTACTGGTGTAAAGTGTAAAATGAATAAAGTTTTATTCTCATTTCGGGAGATTATATCCGGATTTAAATTGTGATTCCTGTATTAAAATGAGAATTATATTGCTGAGATTTTATATACTAAAGTGAAAATGATATTGTAAACTAGTTAAAAGTTTTGGATTATAAACAATATATCTATATATATGTGAGAACTATATATAAATCTAATCAAGGATTATATTAATTTCATCTCATGTGATAGCTTACCGTAAAATCGATATTATATCAAGCATGGTAGGTGATATTTGTGAGGACTTTTAGATGGTGATGAAACAGATTAGTTAGGTGGGGTAGCTTAACTAGGTTGTTTGAAAAGGTATGCGATAAGTTCTCACTATTAGAAGAGGGGTGAGGGGTATCTAATGAGAGCGTGATACCAACTAAAATATGAGAGATTTCATATTTTAAAATTTGGCTTTTAAGCACTTTCTAAATATTTCCAGAACTGGGGTTTTAAGCCGTTTCTCTATTTTTTCCTTTCTTGCAATATATGTATATATATTAGGTGTCCAGGCACAGGGACGCCTGTATGATGATTCTTTCGAGTCAAACGTTTGTTACAGCAGCTCTAGATGCATGTAGGTTTATTGTAGATGATTCTATCCTTGAGATCTAGATAGGAGGTATTTTAGAAGCATTCGGTCCGATACCGAACTGCATTCTTTTATTCTTTTTCAGCCTTTTAGTATGGCATTCGATTTGGTTGTATTATGTTAAACCGAGAGTTCGGTTATTTTATTTATTTATGTTTTTATATATATAAACTGTGTGAATCTTTTACTAGGTGGTTTTGTTAAAAAGATTAGTTAATAAAATTTTGATGCCAGCCTAATAGGTTATTAGTAATTAAATTTGTTTTCGATAGTGATGCTAAGAATGAACCATATGAGACTCCTATTTTAATTTAGTATAGGATTGATCCCCGATATTTTATTAGGCGGGGTGTCACAGAACTAACCGCATAGTCATGGATCTCCCTCTTTGAGAGTGTGGGGATACTTTGAAAATATATACATTATGCTTAAAAATAAGAAGTTAAAAGGGTAAAAACCCAAACCAATCCCGAACAGCCCCGTAAGAGGCATGAACACTTCGAACATAACCAATATAACTTTCAAGAACTGACCGCATAGTCACGGGTCTCTTTTCTTGGGAATACGATGAGAATTTGAAAATATCTAGATTAGGCTTAAAAACAAGCCGTTAAAAGGATAAAAACCCAAATCAGTTCCGAATTTCCCCGTAAGAGTCATGGAAAGTTCATACAGGACCAATGTAACTTCTAGGAACTAACCGCGAAGTCATGGGTCTCTCAGTTTTCAACTCTGATGATAATTTGAAAATATCTAGATTAGGCTTAAAAACATGCCATTTGAGGGTGAAAACCTAAACAAACCCTCAAACGGCCTTGCAAAAGGCACTATCACCTTGCACGGGACCAATGTAACTCGTAGGAATTGACCACGTAGTCACGGGTTTCCCAATTTAGGAATATGACGATAATTTGAAAATATCTATATTTGTCTTAAAACAAGCTGTTAAAGGGTGAAAATCTAAACATGCCCCAAACGGCCTCGTAGGAGGCATGAACACCTCGTACGGGACCAATATAACTGATTAGAACTGCTCGCATAGTCATGGGTCTCCCGATTTGTGAATATGATGACAATTTGAAAATATCTTGATTTGGCTTAAAAACTTGCCATTAGAGGGTGAAGCCCAAACGAGTGCCCAGACGACCCCATAAGTGGCACTAACGCCTCGCACGGGTTCAATGTAACTATTAAGAACTAATCGCGTAGTCATGGAACTCCCTAGTTTGAAAATATGAGGATTATTTTAGCATATCTAGATTACGCTTTGAAACTATTCGTTAAAGTGTGAAAACCCAGACCAACCCCCAAATGGCCCCGTAAGAGGCATGCACACCTCTTATGGGACTAATGTAACTTGAAGGAACTGACCCCATAGTCATGGGTCCCCCGAGTTGAGAATATGACGATATTTGGAAAATATGTAGATTCATCTTAAAAACAAATTTTTAAAAAGGTAAATACCAAAAGCAGTCCTAAATGGCCCCGTAAGAGGCATGAACACTTCGCACAGAACGAATGTAACATTTAAGTACTGACCGCGAAGTCATGGGTCTCTCGGTTTGCGAATATGATGATAATTCGGAAATATCTACATTAGGCTTAAAAACTTTCCGTTTGAGGGTGAAAACATAAACCAACCCTCAAACGACCCCGTAAGAGGCACTAACACCTTGCACGGGACCAACGTAATTCATAGGAACTGACCGCGTAGTCACGAGTCTCCTGATTCGAGAATAAAATGATAATTTGAAAATATCTAGATTTGGATTAAAACATGTCGTTTGAGGGTGAAAACCTAAATCGACCCTCAAACGGCCCCATTAGATGCACCAACACCTTGCCCGGGACAAATGCAACCCGTAGGAACTGACCGCGTAGTCACGGGTTTTCCAGTTTGAGAATATGACAACAATTTGAAAATATCTATATTAGACTTAAAAACAAGCCGTTAAACGGAGAAAACCTAAACTAGCCCGCAACCGGCCTCGTGGGAGGTATGAACACCTCGTACGGGACCAATATAACTTAAAAAAACTGACCGCGTAGTCATGGATTTCCCGATTCGTGAATATGATGATAATTTGAATATATCTAGATTAGGATTAAAAACATTCCATTAGAGAGTGAAAACCCAAAACCATCACCCAAATGACCCCGTTAGAGGCACTAACGCCTCGCATGGAACCAATGTAACTAGAGGGAACTGACAGCGTAGTCATGTGACTCCGAGTTTACGAATCTGATCATAATCTGATAATATCTAGATTATGCTTAAAAACTATCCGTTAAAGTGTAAAAACCAAAACAAACCCACGAATGGCCCCGTAAAAGGTATGAATACCTCTCACGGGACCAATGTAACTTTTGGGAACTGACCGCGTAGTCACGGGTCTCCCAATTTGAGAATATGGTGATAATTTGAAAATATCTAGATTAAACTTAAAAACAAGCTGTTAAAAGGGTAAAAATCCAAACCAGTCCAAAACGGACCCGTAAAAGACATGAACACATCGCACATAACCAATATAACTTGTAGGCACTGGCCACGAAGTCTTGGGTCTCTCGATTTGTGAATTTGATGATTACTTGAAAAGTTCTAGATTAGGCTTAAAAACATGCCATTTGAGGGTGAAAACCTAAACCAACCCTTAAACGGCCCCTTAAGAGGAAGTAACACCTTGGACAAGACCAATGTAACTCATTGGAACTAACTGCGTAGTCACGGGTCTCCTGGATTGAGAATATGATTATAATTTGAAAATAATTATATTGGGCTTAAAAACAAGCCGTTAAAGGATGAAAACATAAACTAGCCCTCAAACAACCGTGTAAGAGGCATGAACTCCTCGTACGGGACCAGTATAACATGTGGGAACTGACCGCATAGTCATGGGTCTCCCAATCTTGTGAATATGATGATAATTTGAGAATATCTAGATTAGGATTAAAAACATGCCGTTAGATGAGGAAAACCCAAACTAGAGCCCTAACAGCCTCGTAAGAGGCACTAACACCTCGCATGGAACCAATGTAACTAGAGGGAACTGACAGCGTAGTCGTGTGACTCTGAGTTTACGAATCTGATCATAATCTGATAATATCTAGATTATGCTTAAAAACTATCCGTTAAAGTGTAAAAACCCAGACCAAACCCCAAATTGCCCCGTAAGAGGTATGAACACCTCTCACCAGACAAATGTAACTTGTAGGAACTGATCGCATAGTCACGAGTCTCCAAATTTGAGAATATGATGATAATTTGAAACTATCTAGATTTGATTAAAAAATAAGCCGTTAAAAGGGTAAAAACCCAAACCACTCCCTAACGGCTCTGTAAGAGACATGAACACTTTGAACATAACCAATGTAACATATAAGAACTGACTACGCAGTCACATGTCTCTTAGCTTGTGCATATGATGATAATTTGAAAATATCTAGATTAGGCATAAAAACATGCCATTTGCGGGTGAAAATCTTAACCAACCCTCAAACGGCCCCATAAGAGGGACCCACGCCTTGCACAGGAACAATGTAACTCGAAGGAACTGACCGTGTACTCAGGGGTCTCCCCATTTGAGAATATGACGATAATTTGAAAACATCAAAATTAGGCTTAAAAATAAGCCATTAAATGTGTAAATACCCAAACCAGTCCGGAACGGCCCCGTAAGAGGCATGAACACCTCCCACAGAACCAATGTAACTTGTAGGAACTGACCCCAAAGTCATGGGTCTCTCGGTTCATGAATATGACGACAATATGAAAATATCTATATTAAGCTTAAAAACATGTTGTTTGAGGGTGAAAACCTAAGTCAACCTACTAACGGCCTAATAAGAGGCACTAACACCTTTCATGGGACCAATGTAACTTGTAGGAACTGACCATGTAGGCATGGGTCTCCCGATTTTAGAATATGACTACAATTTGAAAATCTCTAGATTAGACTTAAAAATCAAGTCGTTAAAGGGTGAAAACCTAAACTAGCCATTAAACGGCCTCGTAAGAGGCATGAAAACTTAACATGAGACCAATGTAACTTGAAGAAACTGATCGCGTAGTCATGGGTCTCCCAGTTTGAGAGTTTGAGGATACTTCGAAAATATTTAGATTCGGCTTAAAAACGAGTCGTTAAAGGGTTAAAACCAAAACCAGTCCTGAATGGCCCTGTAAGAGGCATGAACACTTCGCACATAACCAATGTAATTTATAGGAATTGATCGTGTAATCACGGGTCCCTCAGCTTGTGAATTTGATGGTAATTTGAAAATATCAAGATAAGGCTTCAAAACATGTCGTTTGACGGTGAAAACCTAAATCAACCCTCAAATGGCCACGTAAGAGGCGATAACACCTTGTAGGGGACCAATGTTACTCGTAGGAACTGATCACGTAGTCACGGGTTTCCCAATTTGAGAATATGATGATAATCTAAATATATCTATAGTAGGTTTAAAAACAAGTCATTAAAGGGTGAAAACCTAAACTAGCCCCCAAATGGCCTCCTAAGAGGTACGAACACCTCACACGGGGCAAATATAACTGGTTGGAACTGACCACGTAGTCACGGGTCTCATGATTTGTGAATATGATGATAACTTCAAAATATCTAGATCAGGCTTAAAAACATGTTGTTTGAGGGTGAAAACCCAAACCAGGGCCAAGACGGCCTCGTAAGATGCACTAACACCTTGTACGGGACCAACGTAACTTGTTGGAACTAACATCATAGTCTTGGGACTCTGATTTTGAGAATATTAGGATTATTTGAACATATATAGTTTACGCTTAAAAATAAGACTTTAAAAGGATAAAAACTCAAACCATCCCTGAACGATCCCGTAAGAGGCATGAACACTTTGCACAGAACCACTGTAACTTATAGGAACTGACCACGTAGTCACGGGTCCCTCGGCTTGTGAATATGATGATAATTTGAAAATATCAAGATTAGGCTTAAAAATATGCCGTTTGAGGGTGAAAACCTAAATAAACCCACGAACCTCCACGTAAGAGGCGCTAAAACTTTTTAGGGGACCAATGTCACCCGTAGGAACTGATCGCGTAGTCACGAGTTTGCCGATTTAAGAATATGATGATAATTTGAAAATATATATATTTGGTTTAAAAAGAAGTCGTTAAAGGGTGAAAACCTAAACTGTCCCCCCAAACGGCCTCGTAAGAAGCATGAACACCTCGCACAGGACAAATATAACTGGTTGGAACTGACTGCGTAGTCACGGGTCTCTCGATTTTTGAATATGATGATAACTTGAAAATATCTATATTAGGCTTAAAAACATAGCGTTAGAGGGTGAAAACTCAAACCAACGGTAAGACGACCTCGTAAGAAGCACTCATGCCTTGCACGGGACCAATGTAACTCGTAGGAACTGATCGCGTAGTCATGAGACTCCCAGTTTGATAATATGAGGATAATTTGAACATATCTAATTTATGCCTAAAAATAAGCCGTTAAAAGGGTAAAAACCCAAACTAGTCCTGAACAACCCCATAAGAGGCATGAACACTTCGGACATAACTAATGTAACTTATAGGAACTGACCACGTGTCACGAGTCTCTCGGGTTCTGAATATAACGTTAATTTGAAAATATCTAAATGAGGCTTAAAAATAAGCCGTTAAAAGGGTAAAAACCAAAACCCGTCCTAAACTACCCCGTGAGTTGCATGAACACTTCGTACATAACCAATGTAACTTGTAGAAACTGACCGCGTTGTCATGGGTGTCTCGGTTGGTGAATATGATGATAATTTGAAAATATCTAGATTAGGATTAAAAACATGTCATTTGAGGGTGAAAACCTAAACTAACCCTCAAACGGCCCCATAAGAGGCACTAACACCTTGCACGTGACCAATGTAACTCATAGGACTTGACCGCGTAGTCATGGGTCTCTTGATTTAAGAATATCATGATAATTTGAAAATATATATATTAGTCTTAAAAACCAGCCGTTTAAGTGTGAAAACCTAAACTAGCCCCCAAACGGCCTCGTAAGAAGCTGAGCACCTCGTACGGGACCAACATAACTTATAGGAACTGATCGCGTAGTCATGGGTGTCCCAATTTGTGAATATGATAATAATTTAAAAATATATTGATTAGGCTTTAAAACACGCCGTTAGAGGGAGAAAACCTAAACCAGCGCCCAGACGGTCCCGTAAGAGGCACTAACGCTTCGCACGGGCCAATGTAACTAGTAGGAACTGACCGTGTAGTCGCGTGACTCCCAGCTGTAGAATATGATGTTAAATTGGGAATATCTAGATTACGCTTAAAAACTCTCCGTTAAAGTGCGAAAACCCAAATCAACCCATAAATGGACCCGTAAGAGGCCAGGACACTTCGCACGAGACCAATGTAACTTGTTGGAACTGACCGCGTAGTCAAGAATCTCCTGATTTGAAAAAATGACGATAATTTGAAAATATATAGATGAGGCTTGAAAACAAGTCATTAAAATGATAAAATCCCAAAAGACTCCCGAACGGCACCATAAGAGGCATGAACCTTCGCACATAACCAATGTAAAATATAAGAACTGACTGTGCAGTCACGAGTGTCCCATCTTGCGAATATGATGATAATTTCAAAATATCTAGATTAGGCTTAAAAACATGTCGTTTGAGCGTGAAAGCTTCAGTAACACTCAAACGACCCCATAAGAGGGACTAACGCCTCGTGCGGGACAAATGTACCTCGTAGGAAGCGATCGCATAGTCATGGGTCTCACCGTTTGAGAATAGGACGATAATTTGAAAATATCTAAATTAGGCGTAAAAATAAGTTGTTAAAAGGGTGAAAACCCAATCCAGTCATGAAGGGCCCCGTAAGAGGCATGGACACTTTGCATAGAACCAATGTAACTTGTAGAAACCAACCGCATAGCTATGGGACTCTCGATTTGTGAATATGATGATAATTTGAAAATATATAGATTACGCTTAAAAAACAATTCTTTAAAGGCTGAAAACGTAAATTATCTCCCAAACGGCCTGGTAAGAGGCATGAACACTTGGTAGGAGACCAATGTAACTTGAAGGAACTAACCGCATAGTCACGGGTCTCCCAGTTTGAGAGTATGAGGATACTTTGAAAATATCTAAATCAGGCTTAAAAACAAGCACTTAAAAGGGTAAAAACCCAAACCAGTCCTGAATGGCCCATAAGAGGTATAGACACTTCGCACAGAACTAATGTAACTTATAGGAACTCATCACGTAGTCATGCATTTCTGGGCTTGTGAATATGGAGATAATTTGAAAATATCTAGATTAGGCTAAAAAACTTGTCGCTTGAGGTTGAAAACCTACATCAACCCTGAAATGGCCACGTAAGAAGCACTAGCACCTTGCAAGGGACCAATGTAACTCGTAGGAACTGACCTTGTGGTCAGGGGTCTCCCGATTTGAGAATATGGCGATAATTTAAAAATATGTATATTAGGTTTCAAAATAAGTCATTAAAGGGTGAAAACCTAAACTAGCCCGATAATGTCCGCCTAAGAGACAGGAACCCCTCGTACGGGACAAATATAACTGGTTGGAACTGATCGCATAGTCACGGGTCCCCCAATTTATGAATATGATGATACTTTGAAAATATCTAGATTAGGCTTAAAATCATGCCGTTAGAGGGTGAAAACCCAAACCAATGCCCAAACGGCCCGTAAAAGGCACTAACGCTTTGCTCGGGATCAATGTAACTCATAAGAACCGACCGTGTAGCCGTGGGACTCCCAATTCGAGAATATGCTGATAATTTGAAAATATCTAGATTGTGCTTAAAAACTATTTGTTAAAGGGTGAAAATCCAAACCAACCTCCAAATGTCCCCGTAAGAGATATAAACACCTCTCCCGGGACTGATGTAACTTGTAGGAACTGATCCCGTTGTCATGCATCTCTCGGTTTGAGAATATGATGATAATTTGAAAATATCTACCTTAAACTTAAAAATAAGTCGTTAATGGGTAGAAACCCAAACCAGTCCTAAACGACCCCGAAAGAGGCATGAACACTTTGCAGAGAACCAATGTAACTTGTAGGAACTGACTACATAGTCATGGGTCTCTCAGTATTTTAATATGAGGATAACTAAAAAATACCTAGGTTAGGGTTAAAAAATAAGCTGTTAAAGGGTGAGAACCTAAACTAGTCCCCAAACAGCCTCGTAAGAGGCATGAACACTTGGCACAGGACCAATATAACTTGAAGGAACTGATCACGTACTCATGGATCTCCTGGTTTGAGAGTATGGGGTTACTATGAAAATATCTAGATTAGGCTTTAAAACAATCTGTTAAAAGGGTAAAAACCCAACCAGTCCTGAACACCCCGTAATAGGCATTGACACTTCGCACAGAACCAATATAACTTATAGGCATTGACCGCGAAGTCCTGGCCCTCTCGATTTGTGAATATGTAGATAATTTGAAAAAATCTAGAATAGGTTTAAACACATGCCGTTTGAGGGTAAAAGCCTAAACCAACCCTCAAACGGCCACATAAGAGGCACTAACTCCTTTCATGAGACCAATGTAACTCATAGGATCTGATCGCGTAGTCACGGGTCTCTCAGTTTGAGAATATAATGATAATTTGAAAATATCTATATTAGGCTTAACAATAAGCCGTTAAAGGGTGAAAACATAAACTAGACCCCAAACGGCCCTGTAAGAGGCATGTACACTTCACATAGAACCAATGTAACTTATAGGAACTGACCGTGAAGTTATGGGTCTCTCAATTTGTGAACATGACGATAATTTGAAAATATCTAGATTATGCTGAAAAACATGCCATTTGAGGGTGAAAACCTAAACCAACCCTCAAACAACCCCTTAAGAGGCACTAACACCTTGCAGGAGACCAATGTAACTCGTAGGAACTGATCGCGTAGTCACGGGTCTCCCGGTTTGAGAATATGACAATAATTTCAAAATATATATATTAAGCTTTAAAAAAGTCATTAGAGGGTGAAAACCTAAACTATCCCCCAAATGGCATCCTAAGAGGCCGGAACACCTCGTACAGGAAAAATATAAGTGGTTGGAACTGACCGCGTAGTCACGGGTCTCCCAATTTGTGAATATGATGATAAATTAAAAATATCTAGATTAGTCTTAAAAACATGTCATTAAAGGGTGAAAATCCAAACCAGTGCTTAGACGGCCCCGTAAGAGGCACTAATGCCTTGCACGGGCTAATGTAACTCGTAGGAACTGATCGCAAAGTTATGGAACTACTAGTTTAAGAAAATGATGATAATTTTAAAATATCTAGATTATGCTTAAAAACTATCCGTTAAAGGGTTAAAACCCAAACCAACCCCCAAATGGCCTCGTGAGAGGCATGCACAACCCGTACAGGGCCAATGTAACTTGTAGGAACCGATCGGATAGACACACATCTCTTGGTTTAAGAATATGACAATAATTTGAAAATATCTATATTAGGCTTTAAAATAAGCCCTTAAATGGGTAAAAACCCAAACTAGTCCTGAATGGCCCGTAAGAGGCACGAAAACTTCAGACAGAACCAATGTAACTGGTAGGAATTGACCACGAAGTCACGGGTCTCTCAGTTTATGAATATCACGTCAGTTTGAAAATATCTAGATTATGGTTAAAAAATAAGCTGTTAAAGGGGGAAAACCTACACTAGCCCCCAAATGGCCTCATAAGAGGCATGATCACTTGGCACTAAACCAATGTAACTTGAAGGAGCTGACCGCTTAGTCATGGATCTCTCAATTTGAGAGTATGGGGATACTTTGAAAATATCTAGATTAGGTGTAAAATAAGTCGTTAAAAGGGTAAAAACCCAAACTAGTCGCGTACGGCCCCGAAAGAGGCGTGAACACTTCGCACAGAACCAATGAAACTTATAGGAATTGATCGCATAGTCACGAGTCTCTCGGCTTGTGAATATTCCGATGATTTAAAAATATCTAAATTAGGCTTAAAAACATGCCAGTTAAGGGTGAAAACCTAAACCAACCTTCAAACGGCACCGTAAGAGGCACTAACACCTTGCACGGGACCAATCTAACTTGTAGGAACTGATCATGTAGTCATAAGTTTCCCCATTTGAGAATATGATGATAAATTGAAAATATTTATACTAGGAATAAAAATAATCCGTTAAAGGGTGAAAACCTAAACTAGCCCCCAAACAGCCTCGTAAGCGGCATGAGCACCTTGTACGGGACCAATATAACTTGTAGCAACTGACTGCATAGTCACGAGTCTCCTGATTTGAGAATATGATGATAATTTAAAAATCTCTAGATCAGGCTTAAAAATATACCGTTAGAAACCCAACATAGTGCCTAGGCGGCCTCGTAAGAGGCACTAATGTGTCGCGTGGGAACAATGTATTTCGTAGGAACTGACTGCGTAGTCGTGAGACTCCCAATTTTAGAATATGATGATAATTTGAAAATATCTAGATTAGGCTTAAAAACCATCCGTTAAAGCATGAAAATCCAAACCAACCACCATATGTGCCTGTAAGAGGCATGGACACCTCTCATGGGACCAATGTAACTTGCTGGAACTGACTGCGTTGTTATGGGTATCTCAATTTAAATATATGACAATAATTTATAAATATCTTGATTAGCTTTAAAACAAGACGCTAAGAGGGTAAAAACCCAAACCAGTCCCAAACGACCCCGTAAGTGTCATGAACACTTTACACAAAACGAATTCAACTTATAGGAACTGATTGCATAGTCAGGGGTCTCTCGATTTTTGAATATGACGACAATTTGAAAATATCTAGATTAGGCTTATAAACATGACGTTTGAGGGTGAAAACCTAAACCAACCAACTAACGACCTTGTAAGAGGCACTAGCACCTTGCATGGGATCAATGTAACTTGTAAGAACTGTCCGCGTAGTAACGAATCTCTCGGTTTGACAATATGACTATAATTTCAAAATATCTAGATTATGCTTAAAAAACAAGCCATTAAAGGGTTAAAACCTAAAATAGCCCCCAAACGGCCTCGAAAGAGGCATGAACACTTGGCACGAGACCAATGTAATATGAAGGAACTGACAGCATAGTCACGGGTCTCTCGACTTGTGAATATGAAGATAATTTGAAAATATACGGATTAGGCTTAAAAGCATTCTATTTGAGGGTGAAAACCTAAACATCCCCTCAAACGGCCCCGTAAGAGTCACTAACACCTTGCACGGGACCAATGTAGCTTGTAGGAACTGACCGCATAGTCACGGGTTTCCCAGCTTGAGAATATGATGATAATTTGAAAATATCTAGACTTAGCTTAAAAACAAGCCATTAAAGAGTGAAAACCTAAACTAACCCCCAAGCAGCCTCTTAAGAGGCATGAACACCTCGTACGGGACCAATATAACTCATAAAAATTGACTGCGTAGTCACGGGTCTCTCATATTGAGAATACAATGATAATTTGAAAATCTCTAGATTAGGCTTAAAAAACATAACGTTAGAGGGTGAAAACACAAACCAAAGCCCTGATGGCCCTAAAAGAGACACTAACTCCTCGCATGGGTCAAATATAACTAGTAAGAACTGACCGCGTAGTCATGGGACTCCCAGTTTGAGAATTTGAGGATAATTTGAACATAACTATATTATGCCTAATAACAATCCGTTAAAGTGTGAAAACTCATACCAACCTCAAAATGGCCTCGTAAGAGGCATGAACACCTCTCACGGGGACAATGTAACTTGTAGGAACTGATCACATAGTCATGTGTCTCTCGATTTGAGAAAATGACGATAATTCGAAAATATCTAGATACAAAACAATCCGTAAAAAGGGTAAAAACCCAAATTAGTTATGAGCATCCCCGTAAGAGGCATGAACACTTCGCACATGACCAATGTAACTTGTAGTAATTGATCGTACAGTTACGGGTCTCTCTGGTTGTGAATATGATGATAATTTGAAAATATTAAGATTGGGTTTAAAAACACGTCGTTAGAGGATAAAAACCAAAAACAACCTTCAAACATCCCCGTAAAAGACACTTACACCTTGCACGAGACCAATGTAACTTGTAGGAACGGACCGCGTAGTTACGGGTCTCCCAATTTGAGAATATGACTGTAATTTGTAAAAATCTAAATTAGGGTTAAAAAAAGCCGTGAAAGGGTGAAAACTTAAACTAGCTCCCAAACGGCCTCGTAAGAGTCATGAACACCTCGTACGGGACCAATAAACTCGTAGGAACCGATCGCGTAGTCATGGGTTTCCTGATTTGTGAATGTGATGATAATTTAAAATATCTAGATTTGGTTGAAAAAGATGACGTTAGATAGTGAACACACAAACCAGCGCACATACATCCCTATAACAGGCACTAATGCCTCACACGGGTCCAATGTAACTAGTAGGAACAGACCGCATATTCATGGGACTCCTAATTTGAGAATATGATGATAATTTGAACATATCTAGATTATGCTTAAAACTATCCGTTAAAGTGTGAAAACACAAACCAACCCTCAAATGGCCCTGTAGGAGGCATAACACCTCTCACGGGACCAATGTAACTTGTATGAATTAATTGCATAGTCACAACTCTACCGGTTTTAGAATACGATAATAATTTGAAAATATCTAGATTAAGTTTAAAAACAAGCCATTAAAAGGGTAAAAACCCAAACCCTCCCTGAACGGCCCCATAAGAGGTGTGAACACTTCGCACAAAAGCAATGTAACTTATAGGAACTAACCATGTAGTCACGGGTCTCTCAATTTGTGAATATGACGATAATATAAAAATATCTAGATTAGGCTTAAAAACATGTCGTTTGAGGGTGAAAACCTAAACCAACCGTCTAACGGCCCTATAAGAGTTACTAACAGCTTGCATGGGACCAATGTAACTCGTAGGAGCTGATCACGTAGTCACGGGTCCCCTGGTTTGAGAATATGACTATAATTTGAAAATATCTAGATTAGGCTTAAAAAACAAGTTGTTAGAGGCAAAAACTTAAACTAGCCCCCAAACGGTCTTATAAGAGGCATATACACTTGGCACAAGACCAATGTAACTTGATGGAACTGAATGCGTACTTAAGGAGCTCCCAGTTTAAGAGTATGAGGATACATTCAAAATACCTTTTTAGGCATATACACTAGCCATTAAAAGGGTAAAAACCAAAATCAGTCCCGAACGGTCCCTAAAGAAGCATGGACACTTCGCACAAAATGAATGTAACTTGTAGGAACTGATCGCGTAGTCACGGGTCTCTCGGCTTATGGATATGAAGATAATTTGAAAATATCTATATTTAGCTTCAAAACATGCCGTTTGATGGTGGAAACCTAAAACAACCCTCAAACGGCCTCGTACGAGGCACTAACACCTTGCATGGGACCAATGTAACTCGTAGGAATTGACCGTGTAGTCACAAGTTTCCTAATTTGAGAATATGATGATAATTTGAAAATATATATATTAGGCTTAAAAATTAGTTGGTATAGGGTGAAAACCTAAACTAGACCCCAAAAGGCCTCTTAAGAGGCATCGTCACCTCGTACGGGACAAATATAGCTTATTGGAGGTCTCTTGATTTGGGAATATGATGATAATTGGAAAATATCTGGATCAGGCTTTAAGACATGTCGTTAGATGCTGAAAAGCTAGTGCCTAAAAGGACTTGTAAGAGGCACTAAGGCCACGCACGGGACCAATGTAAATTATAGGAAATGATCGCATAGTCGTGGGACTCCCAGTTCGAGAATATGACGATAATTTGAAAATATCTAGATTATGCTTAAAAACTATTCGTTAAAGGATGAAAACCCAAGCCAAACCCCAAATCACCCCGTAAGAGGCATAACACCTCTCATAGGACCGATTTAATTTGTAGGAACTAACCGCGTAGTTACGAGTCTCCTAGTTTGAGAATATGATGATAATTTCAAAATATCTAGATTAGGCTTAAAAATAACCATTAAAAGGTTAAAAACCCAAACTAGTCCTGAACGGCCCCGTAAGAGGCATGAACACTTCATACATAACAAATATAACTTGTTGGAACTGACCACGTAGTCACTCGTCTCTTAGCTTGTAAATATGACGATAATTTCAAAATATCAAAATTAGGCTTAAAAACATGTCGTTTGAGAGTGAAAACCTAAACAACCCCTTGAACGGTCCCACAAGAGGCACTAACACCTTGCCTGGGACCAATGTAACTCATAGAAATGACCGAATAGTCATGGGTTTCCCAGTTTGAGAATATGATGATAATTTGAAAATATATATACTAGGCTTAAAAATAAGCCGTTAAAGGGTGAAAAGCCTAAACTAGGCCCTAAGCGGCCTCTTAAGAGGCATTAACACCTCGTAAGGGACCAATATAACTCGTAGGAACTAACTGCGTAGTCATGAGTCTCCCATATTATGAATATGATGATAATTTGAAAATCTCTAGATTAGGCTTAAAACCATACCATTAGAAAGTGAAAATCCAAACTAGAGCCCAGACGACCCTATAAGAGACACTAACGCCTTGCATAGGCCCAGTGTAACAAGTAAGAACTGACCGCGTAGTCATGGGACTCCCAGTTTCAGAATATGAGCATAATTTGAACATATCTAGATTGCGCTTAATAACTATCCGTTAAAGTGTGAAAACCCAGAACAACCCACAAATGGCCCCGTAAGAGGCATGGACACCTCTCACATGACCAATGTAACTTCTAGAAACTAAACTCACAGTCAAGGTTCTCCCGGTTTGAGAATATGACAATAATTTGAAAGTATATAGATTAGGTTTAAAAACTAGCCGTTAAAAGGGTAAAACGAAAACCAGCCCTGAACGGCCCCGTATAAGGCATGAACACTTTGCACTGAACTAATGTAACTTGCAGGAACTGACCGCGTAATCATGGGGCTCTAGATTTGTAAATATGGTGATAAGTTGAAAATATCTAGATTAGTCTTAAAAATATGTCGTTTGAGGGTGAAAACATAAAGCAACCATCTAACGGCCCAGTAAGAGGTACTAACACCTTGCATGGGACCAATGTAACTCGTAGGAACTGACCCCATAGTCACGGGTCTCTCGATTTGAGAATATGACTATAATTTGAAAATATCTAGATTAGGTTTAAAAACAAGCAGTTAGAGGCATAAAACCTAAACTATCCCCCAAACGGCCTTGTAAGAGGCCTGAACACTGGGCATAAGACCAATGAAACTTGATTGAATTGACCGTGTAGTCATGGATCTACCGGTTTGAGAGTAAGAGGATACTTTGAAAATATATAGATTAGACTTAAAAATAAGCCGTTAAAAGGGGAAAACCTAAACTTGTCCAGAACGACCCCTTAAGGCAAGAACACTTTGCACATAACGAATGTAACTTGTAGGAACTGATCACATAGTCACTGGTATCTCGGCTTATGAGAATGAAGATAATTTGAAAATATCTAGATTAAGCTTAAAAATATGTCGTTTGAGGGTGAAAACCTAAACCAACCCTCAAACGGCCTTGTACGGTGCACTAACACCTCGCACGGGACCAATGTAACTTATAGGAACTGATCGCGTAGTCACGAGTTTTACGGTTTGAGAATATGATGATAATTTGAAAATATCTATATTAGGCTTAAACCAAGCCGTTAAAGGGTGAAAACCTAAACTAGACCCCAAAAGGCCTCGTAAGAGATATGAACACCTCATACGGGAAAAATATAGCTTGTTGGAACTGAACGAGTTTTCACAGGTCTCCCGATTTGAGAATATGATGATAATTGGAAAATATCTTGTTTAGTCTTAAAAATATGCCATTAGAGGCTAAAAACCCAAGTCAGTGCCTAGACATCCTTGCAAGAGGCACTAAGGCCTCGCACGGGACAAATGCAACTCATAGGAACTCATCGCGTAGTCATGGGACTCCCAGTTTGAGAATATGATGATAATATGAAAATATTTTGATTGTGCTTAAAAACAATCCATTAAAGGATGAAAACCCAAGCCAACCCCCAAATCACCCCGTAAGAGGCATAACACCTCTCACAGGACCAATTTAACTTGTACGAACTAACCGCATAGTTATGGGTCTCCCGATTTTAGAATATGACGATAGTTTGAAAATATCTGGATTAGTCTTAAAAACAAGTCATTAAAAGGGTAAAAACCCAAACCAGTCCGGAACGGACCCGTAAGAGTCATGAACACTTCGTACATAACCAATGTAATGTGTAGGAACTGGCTGCGTAGTCACTCGATTTTTGAATATGATGAAAATTTGAAAATATCTAGATTAGGCTTAAAAACTTGTCGTTTGAGGGTGAAAACTTAAACCACCCTTCTAACGGCCCTGTAAGAGGCACTGCCACCTTTCACGGGACCAATGTAACTCGTAGGAACTGACCGTGTAGTCATGGGTCTCTCGATTTGGGAATATGACTATAATTTGAAAATATCTAGATTAGGCTTAAAAATAAGCCATTAAAGGGTTAAAACCTAAACTCGCCCCGAAACAGCCTTGTAGGAGGCATGAACACTTGGCACGAGACCAATGCAACTTGAAAGAATTGACCGCTTAGTCATTAATCTCCCAGTTTGAAAGTATGGGGATACTTTGAAAATATCTAGATTAGGCTTACAAACAAGCCGTTAAAAGCATAAAAACCCAGACTAGTCCCAAACGACCCTATAAGAGGCATGCACACTTTGCACAAAACCAATGTAACTTATGGAACTGATCGTGTCGTCATGAGTCTCACAACCTATGAATATGACATAATTTGAAATTATCTAGATTGGGCTTAAAAACATGTCATTTGAGGATGAAAACCTAAACTTGTCCGAAACAGACCCTTAAGAGGCATGAACACTTCGCATAGAATGAATGTAATTTGTAGGAACTGGCCCTGTAATTATGGGTCTCTCAGTTCATAAATATGATGATAATTTGAAAATATCTATATCAGGCTTTAAAACATGCAGCTTGATGGTGAAAACCTAAACCAACTATCAAATGGCCCTGTAAGAGGCACTAACGCCTTGCATGGGGCCAATGTTAATTGTAGGAAGTGATCTCGCAGTCACGAGTCTCTCGATTTGAGAATATGACTATAATTTGAAAATATCTAGATTAGGCCTGAAAATAAGCTCTTAAAGGGTAAAAACCTAAGCTAACCCGCAAACGGACTTGTAATGAGGCATGAACACTTGGCACGAGACCAATGTAAGTTGAAGGAACTGAACGCATAATCATGGATCTCCTAGTTTGAGAGTATGTGGATACTTTAAAAATATCTATATTATGCTGAAAAATAACTCGTTAAAAGGGTAAAATCCCAAACTAGTCCCCAATGGCCCCATTAGAGGCCTGAACCCTTCATAGAGAACAAATGTAACTTATAGGAATTGACCATGTAGTCAAGGATATATAATCTTATGAATATGATGATAATTAGAAAATAGCTACATTAGGCTAGAAAGCATGTCGTTTGATAGTGAAAACCTAAACCAACCCTCAAATGGACCCTTAAGAGGCACTAACACCTTGCACGGGACCAATGTAACCTGTAGGAAGTGACTGCATAGTCACGGATTTCCTGTTTGAGAATCTGACGATAATTTGAAAATATCTACATTAGGCTAAAAAACAAGCCGTTAAAGGGTTAAAACCAAAACTAGCCCCCAAACGACCTCGTGAGAGGCATGAACACCTCATACGGGACCAATATAACTTGTAGGAATTGACCACGTAGTCATGTGTCTCCGAATTTGTTAATATAATGGTAATTTGAAAATATCAATATTAGGCTTAAAACATGCCGTCGGAGGGTGAAAAGCCAAACTAGCACCCAAACGGACCATAAGAGGCACTAATGTCTCGCACAAGACTAATGAAACTATTAGGAACTGACCGCGTAGTCGTGGGACGCCCTGTTTGATAATATAATGATAATTTGAAAATATCTAGATTCGCTTAAAAATGATTCGTTAAAGTGTGAAAACCCAAACCAACTCCCAAATGGCCCTGTAAGAGGGTTGAACACCTCTCACTAGACCAATGTAACTTATAGGAGCTGACCGCGTAGTCACGGGTTTCTCGATTTGTGAATATGATGATAATTCAAAAATATCTAGATTAGGTATAAAAACATGCCTCTTGAGGGTGAAAACCTAAACCAACCCTCTAACAACACCATAAGAGGCACTAACACCTTGCACGCGACAAATGTAACTCGTGCAAACTGATCGCATAGTCACAGGTCTCCCGGTTTGAGAATATGATGATAATTTGAAAATATCTAGATTAGTCTTAAAAACAAGCCATTAAAAGGGTAAAAACCCAAACCAATCATGAACGGCCCCGTGAGAGTCATGATAGCTTCGCACAGAACCAATGTAACTTGTAGGAACTGACCGCGAAGCCATCGGTCTCTCAATTTGTGAATATGATGATAATTTATAAATATCTAGATTATGCTTAAAAACTTGCCGCTTGAGGGTGAAAACCTAAACCAACCCTCTAACGACCCCGTAAAATTCACTAACACCTGGCACGGGATCAATGTAACTCGTGGAAATTGAACGCGTAGTCATGGGTCTCCCTATTTGAGAATATGACTATAATTTTAAAATATCTTGATTAAGTTTAAAAACGAGTCGGTAAAGGGTGAAAATATGACTATAATTTTATGCTTAAAAATAAGAGGCATGAACACATCGTACGGACCAATATAATTTGTAGGAACTGATCGTGTAGTCATGGGTCTCCTGATTTTAGAATATGATGATAATTTAAAAATATCTAGATTAGGCATAAAAACATGTCGATAGATGGTGAAAACTCAAACCAGGGACCAGACGGCCCGGTAAGAGGCACTAACGCCTTGTACGGGACCAATGTAACTCATAGGAACTGATCATGTTGTCGTTGGATTCCCAATTTGAGAATATGACGATAATTTGAAAATATCTAGAATGTGCTTAAAAACTCTCCGTTAAAGGATGAAAATTAAACCAACCCCCAAATGGCCCCGTAACACTACAAGAAAAATGAGTATTAGGGGCGGTGAAAACCCGTCCCTAAAAGTACAAAAACCGTCCCCAAAGAGTATTAGGAACGAATTTTGCAACGGCAAAAATTTGTCCCTTATACTAGGCGTCGCAAATATTTTAGGAACGGATTTTACCATCCAAAATGTTAATTCATGGACACTCTACATTTGACATTAGAGTCAGATTTTTTCATCCCATATGACCTTCCCTCGAAAAACTTCCCGCTCCCGCCAATAGTATTAGGAACGGATAAACCGTCCATAATACTACTCAGATTCAATCAACCCAATTAGGACGGTAAAAACCATCCAAAAAGGTAATTTCAATTGATCCGAAAATGTGTATTAAGGACGGTAAAAATCGTCCTGAAAGGTATTCTCAATTCATACAAAATAGGTATTACAGACAGTTTATAACCGTCCTAATTGATAAATAAAAAATTATCATATATAATTATATTATTATATACTTTATGTTGCAATAATAAATGACATCTAATTTTCATTATAAATCAAATCATCTGATCATAGACGCAGTATATCAACCACATTCATTGAAGCACGTATCCAATAACAATTTCTTCCATTAAACTACATTCAAGTCGAAATATTTAAATGAGTATAAAATCATACTAATTAATAAGATATAAAATTGTCAAAAAAAAATATCATCCCTAAATTAATATGATTAATATGGTTGTCACGCTTCAAAAACTTCTCTTAGTGTCACATATAGTAGACACACTAAAAAACATGTCTCCTCAACTTCTTGTGCCCAACCTGCAATCAATAAATAATCATTTTATCAAAATAATATTATAGTAAAATAAAATATCCGAATATATTAGTTAATCATATCGACTTTTTAAAATTTTTAAAAAAATTCAACAGAGTCTCCTTTGTTTATACATGAAAATCAACCTGTTTAATCAATACAAAAGCCCGCACTGCCATAAAAAATTGAAAATAAGAAACTCACATATCAATAATTCTTGACAATTTTTAAAAAAATTCGATAGAGTTTGCTTTGTTTATACATGAAAAATAACCTGTTTAATCAACACAAAAGCCCACACGACCATAAAAAAAATTGAAAAATCTCCCATATAAACAATTTTTAAAAAAATTCGACAGAGTCTCCTTTATTGATACATGAAAACCAATCTGTTTAATCAACACAAAAGCCCGCACGTCCAGGAAAAAAATAAAACAACAATCCCACATATAAAAAACAATAATAAATAAACAATCTACATGTCGCAAACCATGGCTTTGTTCATGTGTTCCACACGAATAAAATATAACCCTAAAATGTTATCCTACTAAAAAATATAAGAAACAAAACAAAAAAGATATTAGTAATCAAATCATGTTTAAACCTAAGTTTAATGGTCTATAAATTATGATCGAATACACAAACCGGGAGTCCCGTGATTACGAGGTCAGTTTGTATGAGTGACATTGGTCACGTACGACGTGCTCGTGCCTCTCACGGGATTGTTTTGTGACTGTTTTATGTTTTCACCCTTTGACGTCATTTTATTAGACATTAGTCTAATTTTTGCAAATTCTCATTGTATACTCAAGCTGGGATGTCGGGTATTATGCGGTCAGTTCATACGAGTTACATGGGTCCCGTGTGAGTAGCTCGTGCCTATCACGGCACCGTTTTTTTGGCTATTTTACATTTTCACCCATTGACGCCATGTTTTTAAGCCCAAGTCTACTTTATTGCAAATTCCCGTCGTATAATCAAACCGGGAGGCCGCTGACTATGCGGTAGGTTCGTACAAGTAACATCGGTCCCGTGCGAGGTGATCTTGCCTCTAACGGAACCATTTTATAGTTGTTTTATGTTTTTTCCCTTTGACGCCATGTTTTTAAGCCTAAGTCATTATTTTGAAAATTCTCATCGTACCAGTTACATTGGTTCCATGCAAGGTGATCGTGCCTCTAATGGGACCATTTTGTGGTTGTTTTACGTTTTCATCTTTTGACGTTATTTTATTAACCATAAGTCTAATTTTTGCAAATTTTCATCATATACTACAATCGTGAGGAGGGTGACTATGCGGTCGGTTCGTACGAGTTATATTGGTACCGTGCGACGTGCTCGTGGCTCTCATGGGACCATTTTGTCGTTGGTCTACATTTTCACCCGTTGATGCCATATTTTTAAGCTCAAGTCCAATTTATTGCAAATTCTCATTGTATACTCAAACTAAGAGGTCGAGGACTACATGGTCGGTTCGTACGAGTTACATTGGTCTCGTGCGAGGTGCCCATGCCTCTAACGGGACAATTTTGGGACTCTTTTACGTTTTCACCCATTGATGCCATGTTTTTAAGCCCAAGTATATTATTTTACAAATTCTTGTTGTATACTCAAATCGGGAGTCTGGGGACTACACGGCTGGTTCGTACGAGTTACATTGGTCCCCTGCGAGGTGCTCGTGCCTCTAATGTGACCATTTTGTGGTTGTTTTATGTTTTCACCCTTTGACGTCGTGTTTTTAAGCCTAAGTCTAACTTTTGTAAATTCTCGTCGTATACTCAAATTGGGAGTCTAGGGACTATGCGGTCGGTTTGTACGAGCTAGATTGATACCGTCCGAGGTGTTTGTGCCTCTCACAGGACCATTTTATAGGTGTTTTACGTTTTAACCCATTGAGGCCATGTTTTTAAGCCCAAGTCATTTTTTTGCAAATTCTGGTCGTATACTCAAATCGGGAGCCGGGGACTACACGGTCGGTTCGTATGAGTAACATTGGTCCTGTGCGAGGTGCTCGTGCCTCTAGCAGCACCATTTTTGAATTGTTTTACTTTTTCACCCGTTGACGCCATGTTTTTAAGCCCAAGTCTAATATACTGCGAATTCTCATCGTATACTTAAACTGGGAGTCCGGGGACTACGCGGTCGGTTCTTACGAGTTACATTGGTCCTGTGCGAGGTGATCGTGCCTCTAACGGGACCATTTTTTAGTTGTTTTGCATTTTCACCTTTTGACGTCATATTTTTAAGCCTAAGTCTAAATTTTGCAAATTCTCGTCGGATACTCAAATCGGGCGTCCGAGGACTACGCAATCGGTTCGTACGAGTTACGTTGGTCCCGTGCGAGGTGCTCGTGCCTCTAACAGGACCATTTTTGGATTGTTTTGTGTTTTCACCCGTTGACACCATGTTTTTAAGCCCGAGTCTAATTTATTGCGAATTCTGATCGTATACTCAAACTAGGAGTTCGGGGACTACGCGGTCGACTCTTATGAGTTACATTGGTCCTGTGCGAGTTGATCGTGCCTCTAACGGGAGCATTTTTTTGGTTGTTTTGCATTTTCACCCTTTGACGTCGTGTTTTTATGCCAAAGTCTAAATTTTGCAAATTCTTATCGTATACTCAAACTAGGAAGCCGGGGACTACACAGTCGGTTCGTACGAGTAACATTGCTCCCGTGTGAGGTGCTCGTGCCTCTAATAGTAACATTTTACGATTGTTTTACGTTTTCACCCGTTGATGCCATGTTTTTAAGCTCAAGTCTAATTTATTGTGAATTCTCATCGTATACTCAAACTGGGAGTCCGGGGACTACACGATCGGTTCTTACGAGTTACATTGGTACCGTGCGAGGTGATCGTGCCTCTAAGGGGACAATTTTTTGGTTGTTTTGCATTTTCACCCTTTGATGCCATCTTTTTAAGCCTAAGTCTAAATTTTGCAAATTCTCATCGTATACTCAAACCGGGAGTTCGGGGACTATGCGATTGGTTCGTACGAGTTACATTGGTCCCGTGCGAGGTGCTCGTTCCTCTCACTGGAAAGTTTTGTGACTGTTTTATGTTTTTACCCTTTGATGTCATTTTATTAAGCATGAGTCAAGTTTTTGTAAATTCTCGTCGTATACTCAAATTGGGAGGCCGGGGACTATGCGATCGATTCGTACGAGTTACATTGGTCCCGTGCGAATGGCTCGTGCCTCTAACGGGGCCGTTTGTGGTTGTTTTACATTTTCACCCGTTGAAGCGATGTTTTTAAGCCCACGTCTAATTTATTAAAAATTCTCATGATATACTCAAACTGGGAGGTCGAGGATTACGCGGATGATTCGCACGAGTTACATTGGTCCCATGCGAGGTGCTCGTGCCTCTTACGGGACTATTTTGGGACGGTTTTATGTTTTCACCCATTGACGCCATGTTTTTAAGCCCAAATCTATTTTTTTACAAATTCTAGTCATAAACTCATACTGGGAGTCTAAGGACTACGCGGTCGGTTGGTACAGGTTACATTTGTCCCGTGCGAGGCGATCGTGCTTATAACATAACCATTTTGTGGTTGTTTTACATTTTCATCCTCTGACATCATGTTTTTAAGCCTAAGTCTACATTTTGCAAATTCTCGTCGTATACTCAAATCGGGAGTCCGAGGACTATGCGGTCGGTTCGTACGAGTTACATTGGTCCTATGTGAGGTGCTCGTGCAACTCACGGGACTGTTTTGTGGTTATTTTACTTTTTCACCCATTGACGCCATGTTTTTAAGCCCAAGTCTATTTTTTTGCAAATTCTCGTCGTATACTCAAATTGGGAGACAGGGAATATGCGGTCGGTTCGTACGAGTTACATTGGTCCCGTGCGAGGTGTTCGTACCTATCACGGGACCGTTTTGTGGCTATTTTATGTTTTCACCTTTTGACGCCATATTTTTAAGCCCAAGTCTAATTTATTGTGAATTCTCGTCGTATACTCAAATCGGGAGTCCAGGGATTATGCGGTCGGTTTGTACGAGTTACATTGGTCCCGTGCGATATGGTCATGCCTCTAACGGGACCATTTTGTGGTTGTTTTCCATTTTCACCCTTTGACGTCATTTTCTTAAGCCTAAGTCTAAAATTTGGAAATTCTCATCATATACTCAAACCGGGAGTTCGGGGACTACGCGGTCAGTTCGTATGAGTTACATTGGTCCCGTGTGAGGTACTCGTGCCTCTCACGAGAATGTTTTGTGACTTTTTTATGTTTTAACCCTTTGACGTCAATTTATTAAGCATGAGTCTAGTTTTTGCAAATTCTCGTCACATACTCAAATCGGGAGGCCGGGGACTATGCGTTCAATTCGTACGAGTTACATTAGTCCGTGCGAGGTGCTCGTGCCTCCCACAGGATTATTTTGTGGGTGTTTTACATTTTCACCCATTGATGCCATGTTTTTAAGCCCAAGTCTAATTTATTGCAAATTCTCGTCATATACTCAAACCGGGAGGCCGGGACTATGCGATCGGTGCGTACGAGTTACATTGGTCCTGTGCGACGTGCTTGTGCCTATAACGGGACCGTTTTGTGGCTAGTTTATATTTTCACCCGTCGACACCATGTTTTTAAGCCCAAGTCTAATTTATTGCGAATTCTCATCGTATACTCAAACCGGGAGACCGAGGACTGTGCGATCGGTTCGTACGAGTTACATTGGACCCGTGCGAGGTGGTCATGCCTCTAACGGGACCATTTTATGGTTGTTTTTCATTTTCACCCTTTGACATCATATTTTTAAGCCTAAGTCTAAATTTTGCAAATTCTCGTTGTATACTCAAATCGGGAGTCTGAGGACTACGTGATCGGTTCGTACGAGTTACATTGGCCCCGTATGAGGTGCTCGTGCTTCTTAAGGGAATGTTTTGTGAATGTTTTATGTTTTCACCCTTTGACATCATTTTATTAAGCAAGAGTCTAATTTTTGCAAATTCTCATCGTTTACTCAAATCGGGAGGCCGGGGACTCGGTTCGTATGAGTTATAATGGTCTTGTGCGAGGTGCTCGTTCCTCTCACAAGACCGTTTTGTGGTTGTTTTACATATTCACCTATTGACGCCATGTTTTTAAGCCCATGTCTAATTTATTACGAATTCTTGTCGTATACTCAAATCGGGAGTCCAAGGATTGTGCGGTCGGTTCATACAAGTTACATTGGTCCTGTGTGAGGTGGTCATGCTTCTAATGGGACCATTTTGTGGTTGTTTTCCGTTTTCACCCTTTGACATCATGTTATTATGCTTGAGTCTAATTTTTGCAAATTCTCGTCATGTACTCAAATCGGGAGGCCGGGGACTACGCGGTCAGTTCCTACGAGTTACAATGGTCCGGTACGAGTAGATCATGCCTATCACGGGATCATTTTGTGGCTGTTTTACATTTTCACTTGTTGACGCCATGTTTTTAAGGACAAGTCTAATTTATTGCAAATTCTCATCGTAAACTCAAACCGGGAGGTCGGTGACTATGTGGTCGGTTCGTACAAGTTTCATAGGTCTTATGCGAGGTGATTTTGCCTCTAACGTTACCATTTTGTAGTTATTTTACCTATTCACCCTTTGACGCCATGTTTTTAAGCCTAAGTCAAAATTTTGCAAATTCTCTTCGTATACTCAAACCGGGAGTTCGGGGACTATGTACGAGATACATTGGTCCCGTGCGAGGTGATCGTGCCTCTAACAGACCATTTTGTTGTTGTTTTATGTTTTCACCTTTTGATGTCATTTTATTAAGCATAAGCCTAATTTTTGCAAATTCTCGTAGTATACTCAAATTGCGAGGTCAGTGACTATGCGGTTGATTTGTACGAGTTATATTGGTCCCGTGTTAGGTGCTCATGCCTCTCATGGGACCATTTTGTGGCTATTTTATATTTTCACTCATTGACGCCATATTTTTAATCCCAAGTCTAATTTATTGCAAATTCTCGTCGTATACTCGAACCGAGAGGCCAGGGACTTCGCGGTCGGTTCGTACGAGTTACATTGGTCCTGTGCGAGCTGCTCGTGCCTCTTACGGGACCGTTTTGGAGTTGTTTTACATTTTCACCCGTTGACGCCATGTTTTTAAGCCCAAGTCTAATTTTTTACAAATTCTAGTCGTATACTCAAACCAGGAGTCGGGGGACTACGTGGTCGGTTTGTACGAGTAAACATTGGTCCCATGCGAGGTGATCGTGCCTCTAACAGGACCATTTTATTATTGTTTTACGTTTTCACCCTTTGACGTCATGGTTTTAAGCTTAAGTCTAAATTTTGCAAATTCTCATCGTATACTCAAACCGGGAGTCCGCGGACAACGCGATCGGTTTGTATGAGTTACATTGGTCCCGTGTGAGGTTCTCGTGCCTCTCACGGAATTTTTTTATCATGGTTTTATGTTTTCACCCTTTAACATCATTTTACTATGCATGAGTCTAATTTTTGCAAATTCTCGTCGTATGCTCAAACCGAGAGGCCGGGGACTACGAAGTCGGTTCGTACGAGTAACATTGGTCCCGTGCGGGAAGTTCGTGCCTATCAGGGGACCGTTTGGTGGATGGTTTACCTTTTCACCTGTTGACGCCATATTTTCAAGCCCAAGTCAAATTTATTACAAATTTTCATCGTATACTCAAATCGGGAGCCCGGTGACTACACGGTCCATTCACACAAGTTACATTGGTCCCATACGAGGTGATCTTGCCTCTAACGGGACCATTTTGAATTTGTTTAAGCTTTCAACCTTTGATGCCATGTTTTTATGCCCAAGTTGAAAATTTGCAAATTCTTATCGTATATTTAAATCGGGAGTCCGGGGACTACGCGATCGGTTCGTACGAGTTAGATTGGTCCCGTGCGAGGTGATCGTGCCTCTAATGGGATCGTTTTGTGATTGTTTTATGTTTTCACCTTTTGACGTCATTTTATTAAGCATAAGTCTAATTTTTGCGAATTCTCGTCGTATACTCCAATTGGGAGGCCGGTGACTATGCAGTCGATTCGTACAAGTTACATTGGTCCCGTGCGAGGTGCTAGTGCCTCTCACGGGACCGTTTTGTGTCTATCTTACATTTTCACCCGTTGATGCCATGTTTTTAAGCTCAAGTCTAATTTATTGCAAATTCTGGTTGTATAGTCAAATCGGGAAGTCAGGGACTATGCGGTCGGTTTACACGAGTTACATTGGTCCCGTGCGAGGTGCTCGTGCCTCTTACGAGATCGATTTGGGGTTGTTTTACATTTGCACTCTTAGATGCCATGTTTTTAACCCTAAGTCTAAATTTTACAAATTTTCATCATATACTCAAATCAGGAGTTCGGGGACTACACGGTCGGTTCATAAGAGTTACATTTCTCCTGTGCAAGGTGCTCGAGCCTCTCACTAAACTGTTTTGTGACTGTTTTACGTTTCCACACTTTCATGTCATGTTTTTAAGCCCAAGTCTAAATTTTTGCAAATTTTTGTCGTATACTTAAACCGGGAGGCTAGTCACTACGGGATCGGTTCATACGAGTTACACTGCTTCTGTGCGAGGTGATCGTGCCTATAACGGGACCATTTTGTGCTTGTTTTAGGTTTTCACCCTTTGATGCCATGTTTTTAACCCTAAGTCCAAAGTTTGCAAATTCTATCTTATACACAAACGGGAGGCTCAGGACTACGCGGTCGGTTCGTACGAGTTACATTGGTCACGTGCGAGGTGCTTGTGCCTATCAAGGGGCCGTTTTGTGACTGTTTTACGTTTTCACCCGTTGATGCCATGTTTTTAAGCCCAAGTCCAATTTTTTGCAAATTCTCATCGTATACTCAAACTGGGAGGCGGGTGACTACTCAATTGGTTCGTATGAGATACAATGGTCCCGTGCGGGGCGATCGTGCCTCTAATGGGACTGTTTGGTGGCTATTTTACGTTTTCACCATTTGACGCCATATTTTTAAGCCTAAAGTCTAAATTTTACAAATTGTCATCATATACTCAAACCGGGAGGCCGGTGACTACGCGCTCAGTTCGTATGAGTTACATTTGTCACGTGCGAGGTGATCGTTCCTCTAATGGGACCATTTTGCGATTGTTTTAGGTTTTCACCCTTTGACGCCATATTTTTAACCCTAAGACTAAATTTTACAAATTCTCATTGTATACTCAAACCGGGAGGCCGGGGACTACACGGTCGGTTCGTACGAGTTACATTGGTCTGGTACGAGGTGCTCGTGCCTCTCACGAAATCATTTTGTGGTTGTTTTACGTTTTCACCCGTTGATGCCATGTTTTTAAGCCCAAGTCCAATTTTTTGCAAATTCTCGTCGTATACTCAAACTGGGAGGCAGGTGACTACGTGATTGGTTCATACGATATACATTGGTCCCGTGCGGGGTGATCGTGCCTCTAATGGGACTGTTTGGTGGCTATTTTATGTTTTCACCATTTGACGCCATGTTTTTAAGCCTAAAAGTATAAATTTTACAAATTGTCATCATATACTCAAACCGGGAGGCCGGTGAATACACGGTCGGTTCGTACGGGTTACATTAGTCCCGTGCGAGGTGATTGTTCCTCTAATGGGACCATTTTAAGATTGTTTTAGGTTTTCACCCTTCGACGCCATGTTTTTAACCCTAAGTCTAAATTTTACAAATTCTCATCGTATACTCAAATCGAGAGGCCAGGGACTACACGGTCGGTTCATACGAGTTACATTGGTCCCGTGCGAGGTGCTCGTTCCTCTTACGAAACCGTTTTGTGATTGTTTTACGTTTTCACCCGTTGATACCATGTTTTTAAGTCCAAGTCCAATTTTTTGCAAATTCTCGTCGTATACTCAAACTGGGAGTTCGGTGACTACGCAATTGGTTCGTACGAGATATATTGGTCCCGTACAGGGCGCTCGTGCGTCTAACGGGACTATTCGGTGGCTATTTTACGTTTCACCATTTAACGCCATGTTTTTAAGCCTAAAAGTTTAAATTTTAGAGATTGCCATCATAAACTCAAATCGGGAGGCCGATCACTATGCGGTCGGTTTTTACGAGTTGCAATAGTCCCGTGCGAGGTGATCGTTCCTCTAATGGGACCATTTTGCAATTGTTTAAGGTTTTCACCCTTTGACGCCATGTTTTTAACCCTAAGTCTAAATTTTACAAATTCTCATCGTATACTCAAACCGAGAGGCCGGGGACTATACGATCAGTTCGTACGAGTTACATTGGTCCCGTGTGAGGTGCTCGTGCCTCTCACGAAACCGTTTTGTGGTTATTTTACGTTTTCACCCGTTGATGCCTTATTTTTAAGCCAAAGTCTAATTTTTTGCAAATTCTCGTCGTATACTCAAATTGGGAGGCCAATCACTACGCAATTGGTTCGTATGAGATACATTGGTCTCGTGCGGGGAGCTCGTGCCTCTAACCGGACTATTTGGTGGCTATTTTATATTTTCACCATTTGACACCATGTTTTTAAGCCTAAAAGTCTAAATTTTACAAATTGTCATCATATACTCAAACCGGGAGGCCGTACGAGTTACATTAGTCCCGTGCGAGGTGATCGTTCCTCTAACGGGACCATTTTGCGATTATTTTAGATTTTCACCCTTTGACGCCATGTTTTTTACCTTAAGTCTAAATTTTATAAATTCTCGTTGTATACTCAAACTGGGAGGCCGGGGACTACACGGTCGGTTCGTAAGAGTTACGTTGGTCCCGTACGAGGTGCCCGTGCCTCTCACGAAACCGTTTTGTGGTTATTTTACGTTTTGACCCATTGATGCCATGTTTTTAAGCCCAAGTCTAGTTTTTTTTGCAAAATCTCGTCGTATACTCTAACTGTGAGGCCGGTGACTACGCGATTGGTTCGTACGAGATACACTGGTCCCGTTCGAGGCGCTCGTGCCTTTAACAGGACTGTTTGGTGGGTATTTTATATTTTCACCATTTGACGCCATGTTTTTAAGCCTAAAGGTCTAAATTTTACAAATTGTCATCATATACTCAAATCGGGAGGCCGATGACTATGCGGTCGGTTCGTACGAGTGACATTAGTCCCGTGCGAGGTGATCGTTCCTCTAACGGGACCATTTTGTGATTTTTTTATCTTTTCACCCTTTCACACCATGTTTTTAACCCTAAGTTTAAATTTTACAAATTCTCGTCGTATACTCAAATCGGGAGGCCAGGGACTATACGGTCGGTTCTTACGAGTTACATTGGTGTCGTGCGAGGTGCTCATGCCTCTCAAGAAATCGTTTTGTGGTTGTTTTATGTTTTCACCCGTTGATGCAATGTTTTTAAGCCCAAGTGTATTTTTTTCGAATTCTCATCGTATACTCAAACCGAGAGGCCAATGACTACGCGGTTGGTTCGTACGAGTTACATTGGTCCCGTGGGAGGTGCTCGTGCCTATAATGGGACTGTTTTGTGGCTGTTTTATGTTTTCACCATTTGACGCCATGTTTTTAAGCCTAAAAGTCTAAATTTTGCAAATTCTTGCTTATACTCAAATAGGGAGGCCGATGACTACGCGGTCGGTTCGTATGAGTTACATTGGTCCCGTGCGAGGTGCTCGTGCCTCTCACGGGATTGTTTTTTGGCTATTTGATGTTTTCACCCGTTGACGCCATGTTTTTAAGCCCAAGTCTATTTTTTTGTAAATTCTCGTCGTATACTCAAACCGAGAGGCTGAAGACTAAGTGGTTGGTTCGTATGACTTACCTTGGTCCCGTTCGAGGTGCCCCGTGCCTCTAATGGGATAGTTTTGTGGTTGTTTTACATTTTAACCATTAGATGCCATTTTTTTAAGCCACAGAAGTCTAAATGTTTTAAATTCTCACCATATAGTGAAATCGGGTGATCGATGACTACGCGGTCGGTTCGTATAAGTTACATTGGTCCCGTGCGAGGTGCTCGTGCCTCTCACGGGACTGTTTTGTGACTATTTTATGTATTCACCCTTTGACATCATTTTATTAAGCATGAGTCTAATTTTGGAAAATTCTCGATGTATACTCAAACCCGGAGGCCGGGGACTACGCAGTTAGTTTGTACGAGTTATATTGGTCCCGTGCGAGGTGATCGTGCCTATCACGGGACCGTTTTGTGGTTCTTTTACATTTTCACCCGTTGACACCATGTTTTTAAGCCCAAGTCTATTTTATTTCAAATTATCATCGTATACTAAAATCGGGAGGCCGGTGACTACGCGGTCGGTTCTTACAAGTTACATTGGTTTGTGCGAGGTGATCTTTCCTCTAATGGGACCATTTTGTAGTTTTTTTACATTTTAACCCTTTGACATCATGTTTTTAATCCTAAAAGTCTAAATTTTTCCAATTCTCACGTATACTCAAATCGGGAGGCCGGTGACTATGCGGTGGGTTCGTACGAGTTACATTGGTTCCAGCGAGGTGCTCGTGCCTCTCACGGGACCGTTTTGTGGTTGGTTTACATTTTCACCCGTTGATGCAATGTTTTTAAGCCCAAGTCTAATTTTTTGCAAATTCTCGTCGTATACTCAAACTGGGAGGCCGATGACTACGTGGTTGGTTCGTTCGAGTTACATTGGTCCCGTCCGGAGTGCCCGTGCCTCTAATGGGACTTTTTTGTGGTTGTTTTACATTTTCACCATTAGACGCCATGTTTTTAATCCCAAAAAAGTCTAAATTTTTTAAATTATCTTCGTATACTGAAATCGGGTGGCCGGTGACTACGCGATCGATTTGTACGAGTTACATTGGTCCCATGCGAGGCGGTCGTGCCTCTCATGAGACCGTTTTGTGGAAATTTTACATTTTTACCTGTTAACGCCATGTTTTTAAGCCGAAGTCTATTTTTTGTAAATTCTCGTCGTATACTCAAACCGGAAGGTCGATGACTATGTGGTCAGTTCGTATCAGTTACATTGGTCCCGCACGAGGTGACAGTGCCTCTAACAGGATCATTTTGTGGCTCTTTTACATTTTCACCTCTTGACACCATGTTTTTAAGCCAAAGTCTAGTTTTAGCCAATTCTCATCGTATACTCAAACCGAGAGGTCAGTGACTACGCGTTTGGTTTGTACGAGTTACATTGGTCCCGTGCGAGGTGATCGTATCTCTAATGGGACCATTTTGTGGCTATTTTACGTTTTCACCATTTGACATCATGTTTTTATGTCTAATCCTAAATTTTTGCAAATATATTAACTTTAAACCACAATAATAGAGTGTGGAAATGGAATCATTTTATTTATGGAAACAAATTTTTTTGTAAAAATATTAAATGTTCTTTCTATTTTGATTTCGTTTTGTTTAATATATCAGCAGGTCTTGCTTTTTTTGTGATTTCTGACATGTGATTGTACAATTTAGTATTCGTATCCAAAATAATTTCTTCCTTAAAATTGGATAACGATGATAAATGAGGATACATGTTCCCTAGAGCACCACATTGGAAGTACTCGGGGAATCACCTGGTGGTATTGGGAATCTAGCATTTTGTATCGTACAAAATAATTTATTGGTGGTCAGTGACATTAGTTCTTTCAACTCTTCGATCTCTTCACGATGATGAGTCTCTCCCTCATCAATCCTCTTTTTTTCACGTACAATAGTCATGTCATATTTCAATAGTCACTATAAAATCTTGAGTAAAGAAATTAAAGGCTTCACATAAAGTATATAATAGGATTAAAATCAACAAACGAAGTTCTAAATTAGTTATCTATTTTGATTTTAGGTCTTTTTTTCTTAAAGACCCTTTTCGTTTAAACTTTTGAGAGTTAACCGGCATCATTTTATTTATGAAAACAAATTTTTTTGTAAAAATATTAAATGTTCTTTCTATTTTGATTTCGTTTTGTTTAATATATCAGCAGGTCTTGCTTTTTTTGTGATTTCTGACATGTGATTGTACAATTTAGTATTCGTATCCAAAATAATTTCTTCCTTAAAATTGGATAACGATGATAAATGAGGATACATGTTCCCTAAAGCACCACATTGGAAGTACTCGGGGAATCACCTGGTGGTATTGGTAATCTAGCATTTTGTATCGTACAAAATAATTTATTGGTGGTCAGTGACATTAGTTCTTTCAACTCTTCGATCTCTTCACGATGATGAGTCTCTCCCTCATCAATCCTCTTTTTTTCACGTACAATAGTCATGTCATATTTCAATAGTCACTATAAAATCTTGAGTAAAGAAATTAAAGGCTTCACATAAAGTATATAATAGGATTAAAATCAACAAACGAAGTTCTAAATTAGTTATCTATTTTGATTTTAGGTCTTTTTTTCTTAAAGACCCTTTTCATTTAAACTTTTGAGAGTTAACCGTGAATTCCTAATTAAACATGGATGGAGTAAAAAGCAACAATAAACCTGAAAAAAAATTCAAATCCTTCGTTCTCATTTGGCTCATGGGATTTAGAAAAATAAGAATTTGATGAGTACCACAACAATGAGGTTAAAAATTAAAACATCCACACATATATAACAAGTTTATTTAAAAAAACTATATTCATAGTATTTTTATAAATCAATGTTTTCTTTAGACATTTTTAATAGCAATGTAGTTGGAGACGCGAGTTTAAAATTATAAAAACCCATAAAAAATGTTAAATTTTGTAGCTAGAATTCGTTTGACATTTTCGGATTCGGACAGGATCCAATAATCAGACGGATCAGTACTTTGGCAACCGAATCCGAATTTGTTAACAATTCGGTAGTCCGATACGGCATTCCAATTGGATTTTTATTTTTTTATTTTTGAAATATAGTTTGCTATAAATAATTAAAAATCTGCTTTGCACTTACTAATATTAAATGCATGAAAATCCCTAACTAGTCTATAAAAAGATGTAAACAGATCACTAAACAAAACTATAAAAAATGCCTAAACTAATATGATAACAATCTAAGAAAATGCCTGAGAAATGTCGAAACAAATCACTACAGATCGTGTATATATGTGTCTGTCTGTGTAAATATATAGAGAGAGAGGGAGAGAGATAATATTTGTAATCTGCGTGAGGGAGGGAAGAAATGCTTGGAGGGGGAGAGGAGGGAGTGGAGTGGGGGTAGGGTTGCGCAGGGGAGAGGCTGAGGCGGTGGAGCTGCGCAAAGGAGAGGCGAAGGGGGTAGGGTTGTGCAGGGGAGAGACGAAGGGCAGCGAGAGAACAGCCACAGAGAGAGAGAGAGAGAGAGAGAGAGAGAGAGAGAGAGAGAGAGAGTGAGTTTGCTACGTAGAGGTTAGGGCTAAGATTTGGAACAAATGAAAATAAGTGGTGGAAAATTAGGAAAATCATTAAACGGATCAGAAATAACCGTCCCTTTTGCTATATTAACAGGCACGGATTTTAAAATCGTCTTTTTTGGTATATTAAAAGGGACGGTTAAAAAAATCCGTCCAAAATACTCATTTGGGAAAAAAAATATTCAATTTATACTAAATGGGACGGATTTTAAAACTGTCCCTTGAATTAGCCCAGGAAAAATCAGCGCTAAAAATTATAATATACTTTAAGGGACGGTTTAAATTATCGTCCTTTTTTATAATTACCAAAAGGGACTTTTTTAAAAACCGTCCCTTTTGCTACTATAAAAAACGACGGTAATTAAAACCGTCCCTTTTCGTATAATATAAGGGACAAAATGACACGGTCGTCCCAAATACTCCAGTCCCTAATATTCATTTTTCTTGTAGTGTAAGAGGTATGAACACCTCTCACGGGACCAATGTAACTTGTAGGAACTGACCGCATAGTCACGGGTCTCTCGATTTATGAATATGATGATAATTTGAAAACATATAGATTAGGCTTAAAAACTAGTCGTTAAAAGGGTAAAAACCCAAACCAGTCCTGAACGGCCCCGTAAGAGGCATGAACACTTCTCACAGGACCAATGTAACTTGTTGGAACTGACCACGTCATCATGGATCTCTTGGTTTGTGAATATGATGATAATTTAAAAATATATAGATTAGGATTAAAAACATGAAGTTTGAGGATGAGAACCTAAACCAACCGTCTAACGGCCCCGTAAGAGGCACTAATACCTTGCACGGGACAAATGTAACTCGTAGGAACTGACTGTGTAGTCACAACCTCCCAATTTGAGAATATGACGATAATGTGAAAATATCTATATTAGGCTTAAAAATATGTCGTTAGAGGGTAAAAATTGAAACCAGCGCCCAAATGGCCCTGTCAGAGGAATTAATGCCTCACACGGGAACAATTAAACTAGTAGGAACTAACCGCGTATTCGTGGGACTCCCAGTTTGAGAATCTGACGATAATTTAAAAATATCTAGATTATGCTTAAAAATAATCCGTTAAAGGGTGAAAACCCAAACCAACCGACAAATGGCCCCGTAAGAAGCATGAATACCTCTCACAGGACCAATGTAATTTATAAGAACTGATGAAATATTCACAGGTCTCTCGGTTTGAGAATATGATGATAATTTGAAAATATGAAGATTAGGCTTAAAAACAAGTCATTTAAAGGGTAGGCTTAAAAACATGTCGTTTGAAAATATCAAGATTAGGCTTAAAAACAAGTCGCTTAAAAATGGCCCCGTAAGAGGCATGAACACTTCGCCAATAAATAATGTAACTAGTAGGAATTGACCGCGTAGTCATGGGTCTCTCGATTTGTGAATATGAAAATAATTTGAAAATATCTAGATTATGCTTAAAAACATGTTGTTTGAGGATGAAAACCTAAAGAAACTATTTAACAGCCCTATAAAGGCACTAACACCTTGGATGGGACCAATTTAACTCATTGGAACTGACCGCATAGTCACGGGTCTCCCCCAATTTTATAATATGACTATAATTTGAAAATATCTAGTTTAGGCGTAAAAAACAAATCGTTAAATGGTGAAAACCTAAACTAGCCCCCAAAAAGCCTCGTAATGGCATGCACACTTGTCACGAGACCAATGTAACTTGAGGGAACTGACAATGTAATGACAGATCTCCCAGTTTTAGAATATAAGGATACTTTGAAAATATCTAGATTAGGCATATAAATAAGCCGTTAAAAGGGTAAAAACCCAAACCCATCCCGAACATCCCATAAGAAGCATGAACACCTCGCAAAGAACCAATTCAACTTATAGGAACAAATCGTGTAGTCAGAGGTCTCTTGACCTGTGAATATGATGATAATTTTAAAATATCTAGACTAGGTTTAAAAACTTACCATTTGAGGGTGAAAACCTAAAATGACCCTCAAATGGCCCCATAAGAAGCACTAACACCTTGCACGGAACCAATGTAATCTGTAGGAACTGACCGCGTAGTCACGGGTTTTCGAGTTTGAGAATATGATGCTAATTTGAAAATATATATATCTTAGGCTTAAAAACAAGACATTAAATGGTGAAAACCTAAACTAACCACCAAACGGCCTCGTAAGAGGCATGAACACCTCGTATGGGACCGATATAAATTATAGGAACAGACCGCGTAGCCACGACTCTCTCGATTTATGAATATGATGATAATTTGAAAATATATAAATTGGGCTAAAAAATAAGCCTTTAGAGGGTGAAAGCTCAAACCAGAACTAGACGGCCCCGTAAGAGGCACTAACACCCCGTATGGACCAATGTAACTAGTAGAAACTGACTGCGTAGTTATGTGACTCCCAGTTTGAGAACATGATGGCAATTTAATAGTATTGAGATCATGAATAAAAACTATCCGTTAAAGTGTGAAATCCCAAACCAACCCCCAAATGGCCCCGTAAGAGCCACGGACACCTCTCATGGTTAACTTGTAGGAACTGACTGCGTAGTCACGAGTCTCCTGGTTTGAGAATATGAGGATAATTTGAAATATCTAGATTAGGCTTAAAAACAAGTCATTAAAAAGTTAAAAAATCGAGCTAGCCCTGAACGGCCCGTAAGGGAATGGACACTTCGAACATAACCAATGTAACTTATAGGTACTGATTGCAAAGTCATGGGACTCTCAATTTCTGAATATGACGATAATTTGAAAATATCTAGATTAGGCTTAAAAACATGTCGTTTGAGGGTGAAAACCCAAACCAACCCTCTAATGGCCCCGTAAGAGGCACTAAATCCTTCCAGAGGACCAATGTAACTCATAGGAATCGACCATATCATCACGGGTCTCCAAGTTTTAGAATATGATGATAATTTGAAAATATCTAGATTAGGCTTAAAAATAAGCCGTTAAAGGGTGAAAACCTAAACTAGCCCCCAAACGGCCTCGTAAGTGATATGAACACCTAGCACGAGACAAATATGACTTGTAGGAACTGACCGAGTAGTCACGAGTCTCATGATTTGAGAGTATGAGGATAATTTGAAAACATCTAGATTATTCTTAAAAACATGTCGTTTGAAGGTGAAAATCTAAACCAGCCCTCAAATGTTCCTGTACGAGGCACTAACACCTATCACGTGACCAATGTAACTCGTAGGAACTGACCGTATTTTCATGGGTCTCCCAGTTTGAGAATATGACGATAATTTGAAAATATCAAAATTAGGCATAAAAACAAGTCGTTAAAGGGTGAAAAGCTGAATTATCCCCCAAACGGCCTCGTAAGAGGCATGAACACCTCACACGGGACCAGTGTAACGTATACGAACTGACCGCGTAGTCACGAGTCTCCCAATTTGATAGTATGAGGATAATTTTAAAATATCTAGATTATGCTTAAAAATAAGCCGTTATAAGGGTAAAAACTAGGGGTGGCAATTCTGGTTAACAGGACATGTTTCGGGAGGACACAACACGACACAACAAGGCTTTTTTCAGACACGAACACGACAAGACACGAATTCCTATTTTTTTTAGTTAACAAGAACACGACCCAAATAAAAAATAACACGGAACGACACGACATGAATACCAGAATTTCTTAAATTTTACGCTTAAAAACACGATAACACGACATGACATGGCTCATAATTGAGACACGAACACGACACGACTTCATGTTAAAAAACACGAAATGAACATGACACGAACATAAAACATCGTGATAATTTTGTGTTTTTTTGTGTCACTTTTTCGTGTCGTTTCTAAAATTGTCACCCCTAGTAAAAACCCAAACCACTCTCGAACGGCCCCGTGAGAGGCATGAACACTTCGCACATAACCAATGTAACTTGTAGGAACTGATAGCGCAATCATGGGTCTCTCGCTTGTTAATTTGACGATAATTTAAAAATATCAAGATTAGGTTTAAAAAGTTGTCGTTTCAGGGTGAAAACCTAAACCAACCCTCAAACGGCCCCGAAAGTGGCACTAACACCTTTCACGGTACCAATGTAACTCGTACGAATTGACTGTGTATTCATGGGTCTTTCGATTTGAGAATATGACAATAATGGAAAAATATCCAAATTAGGCTTGCCGTTAAAGTGTGAAAATCAAAGCTAGCCCCCAAATGGCCTCGTAAGAGGCATGAGCACCTCTTACAGGACCACTACAACTTGTAGGAATTGATCGCATAGTCACGGGTTTCCTGATTTCTAAAGATGATGATAATTTAAAATTATCTAGATTACGCGTAAAAACATGTCGTTAGAGGAGGAAAACCCAAATCAGGGCACATACGGTCCCATGAGAGGCACTAATGCCCCTCACATGATCATTGTAACTCGTAGTAACTGATCGCATCATCGTGGGACTCCCAGTTTAAGAATATGACAATAATTTGAAAATATCAAGATTACGCTTAAAAACTATCTGTTAAAGTGTGAAAATGCAAACCAACCCCCAAATGGACTTGTAAGTGGCATGAACACCTCCCACGGGACCAATGTAATTTGAAGAAACATCGTGCGTAGTCACGGGTCTCCTAGTTTGAGAATAGAACGATAATTTAAAAATATCTAGATCAGTCTTAAAAACAAGTCGTCAAGAAGGTAAAAAACCAAAGCATTCCTGAACGACCCAGTAAGAGGTCATGGGTCACTCAGGTTGTGAATATGACGATAATTTAAAAACATCTAGATTAGGATTAAAAATCTATCGTTTATGGGTAAAAACCAAAGCAAACCCTCTAATGGCCCTGTAAGAGGAACTAACGCCTTGCATGAGACCAATGTAACTCGTAATAATTGACCGCATAGTTGTGGGACTCCCTATTTGAAAATTTGACGATAATTTGAAAATATCAAGATTACGCTTAAAAACGTGTCGTTCAAGGGTGGAAACCCAAACTAACCCCAAAATGGCCCCGTAAGAGGCACGAGCACCTCTCACGAGACCAATGTAACTTCTAAGAAATGACCACGTAGTCACGGGTATCCCAATTTGAGAATATGATGATACTTTGGTGATATTTAGATTAGGCTTCAAAATAATCCGTTAAATGGGTAAAAACCCAAACCAGTCCCGAACAACCCCATAAAAGGCATGAACACTTTACACAAAACCAATATAACTTGTAGGAACTGATCGTGTTGTCATGGGTCTCTCGATTTGTTAATACGAGGACAATTTGTGAATATCTATATTAGGCTTAAAAACATGTTGTTTGAGGGTGAAAACCTAAACCAACCGTCAAACGGTCCCGTAAGACACACTAACACCTTGCACGGGATTAAAGTAACTCGTAGGAACTAATCGCGTAGTCATGGGTCTCCTAATTTGAGAATATACCAATAAATCAAAAATATCTATATTATGCTTAAAAAAAGCCTCAAAGGGTGAAAATTGAAACTAGCCCCCAAACAGCCTAGTAAGAGGCTTGAATACCTCGTACGAGATAAATATAACTTGTAGGAATTGACCGCGTAGTCACGGGTCTCCAGATTTGAAAATATGATGACAATTTACAAATATATAAATTAGGTTTAAAACAACGAGTCGTTAAAGGGTGAAAACCTAAACTAGCCCCCGAACGGCATAATAAGAGGCATGAACACTTGGCACGAGACCAATGTAACTTGAAGGAACTGACTGCGTAGTCACGGGTCTCCGGGTTTGAGAGTATGAGGATACTTTGAAAATATCTGGATTATGATTAAAAACATGTCGTTTCCCTATAAGAGGCACTAACTTCTTGCAGGGGACCAATGTAACTTGTAAGAACTGATCGCGTAGTCACAGGTCTCCCAGTTTGAGAAAAAGATGATAATTTAATAATATCTAAATTAGGCTAAAAAGCATGTCGTTAAAAGGTGAAAATCTAAACTAGCCCCCAAACGGCCTGGTAAGAGGAACTGACCACGTAGTCATGGGTCTCCCGATTTGTGAATATCATGATAATTTGAAAATATATAGATTAGGCTAAAAACCATACCATTAGAGGGTGAATACCCAAACCAGTGCTCAGACGACCCTGTACGAGACACTAACACCTCGCACAGGACCAATGTAACTCGTAGGAACTGCTTGCGTAATCGTGGGACATCCAGTTTGAGAGTATGATGATAATTTAAAGATATCAAGACTATGTTTAAAAACTATCTGTTAAAGTGTAAAAACCAAAACCAACCCCCAAATGGCCATGTAAGAGGTATGAACGCCTACTATGGGACTAATGCAACATGTAGAAACTGACCTTGTAGTCACGGGTCCCCTGGTCTAAGAATATGATGATAATTTGAAAATATCTAGATTATGCTTAAAAACATGTCGTTTGAGGGTGAAAACAAAAACCAACCGTCAAACAGACTCGAAATAGGCATTAAGACCATGTACGAACCCAATGTAACTCATAGGAATTGACAGCATAGTCGTCGATCTCCCTATTTGAGAATATGATTATAATTTAAAAATATCTAAATTCGGCTTAAAAATAAGCCGTTAAAGTGTGAAAACCTAAACTAGCCCCCAAACGGCCTGGTAAGAGGCATGAACACCTCGTACGGGACCAATATAATGTGTAGGAGCTGACTACGTATTCACAGGTCTCCCGATTTGAGAAGATGGGGATAATTTGAAAATATCAAGATTATGTTTAAAAACATATCGTTAGAGGGTGAAAACCCAAATCAGTGCCCAAACGGCCCCATAATATGTACTAACGCCTCACACGGGACAAATGTAACTAATAGGAACTGACCGCGTAGTCATGGGACTCCCAGTTTGACAATATGACATAATTTTAAAATATCTAAATTGCGCTTAAAAACTATCTATTAATGTGTGAAAACCCAAACCAACCCCCAAATGGCCCTGTTAGAGACTTAAACACCTCCCTCGGGACCAATGTAACTTGTAAAAATTGACTGCGTAGTCACGGGTCTCCTAGTTTGAGTATATGACGATAATTTAAAATATCTAGATTAGGCATGAAAACAAGTTATTAAAAGGGTAAAATCCCAAAGCAGTCGTGGATGGCTCCGTAATAGGCATGAACACTTTTCAAAGAACCAATGTAACATATAGGAACTGACCGCGTAGTCAAGGGTCTCTTCGGTTTTGAATATGAGGATAATTTGAAAATATCTAGATTAGCCTTAAAAACCTATCGTTTGAGGGTAAAAACCTAAACCAACCCTTTAATGGCCTTTATGAGGCACTAACACCTTGCATGGGACCAATGTAACTCGTAAAAATTTACCACGTAGTCACAGGTCTCCCGGTTCGAGAATATCACTATAATTTGAAAATATCTAGATTAGGCTTAAAAAAATAAGGCGTTAAAGGTTGAAAGCCTAAGCTAGTCCCCAAACGGCCTCGTAAGAGGCATGAACACCTCTCATGGGACCAATATAACTTATAAGAACTGACCGAGTAGTCATGGGTCTCCCGATTTGTGAATATGATGATAATTTGAAAATATCTAGATTAGGCTTAAAACCATGCCTATAGAGGGGGAAAATCCAAACCAGCGCCCAAACGGCCCGGCAAGAGGCACTAATGCCTCACATGGGACCAATGTAACTCGTAGGAACTGACCCCATAGTCGGGAACTCCTAGTTTGATAATATGATGATAATTTGAAAGAATGTATATTGTGCTTAAAAACTATCCGTTAAAGGGTGAAAACCTAGAGCACCCTCTAAATGACCCCTTAAGAGGTAGGAACACCTCTCAACGGACCGATGAAACTTGTAGGAACAAACCATAGACTCACGGGTCTCCCAGTTTGAGAATATGACCTTGATATAAAAATATCTAGATTTGGCTTAAAAACAAGTCGTTAAAAGAGTAGATAACAAAATCGGTCCTGAACGGCCCCGTGAGAGGCATGAACACTTTGCACAGAACCAACGTAACTTATCAGAACTGACAGCGTAGTCATGGCTCTCTCGGCTTGTGAATATGATAATAATTTAAAAATATCTAGATTAGGCTTAAGAACATGCCATTTGAGGTTGAAAACCAAAACTAACCCTCAAACGACCCCGAAAGTGACACTAACAACTTGAACGGGACCAATGTAACTCATAGGAATTGACCGCGTAGTCACAGGTATCCCAATTTGAGAATATGACAACAATTTAAAAAATCTAAATTAGGCTTAAAGACAAGCCGTTATAGTGTGAAATACAAAACTAACCAGCAAACAGCCTCGAAAGAGGCATGAACACCTCATACGGGACCATTATAACTTGTAGGAATTGATCGCGTAGTCACGGATCTCTCAATTTGTGACGATGATTATAATTTAAAAATATCTAGATTAGTCGTAAAAACATACCGTTGGCTGTTGAAATCCCAAACCAGCGCCCAGACGGTCCCATAAGAGGCCCTAACGCCTCGTAAAAGAAAAATGTAACTCATTGAACTGACTACTGGGACTCCCAATTTGAGAATATCACAATATTTTAAAATATCTATATTACACATAAAAACTATCTATTAAAGTGTGAAAACCCCAATCAACTCCCAAATGGCCTTGTAAGAGGCATGAACACCTCCCACGGGACCATTATAACATATAGGAACTGACCACGTAGTCACGGGTCTCCAGGTTTGACAATATGACGATAATTTGAAAATATCTAGATTAGGCTTTAAAATAAGTAGTTAAAAGGGTAAAAACCCAAAACATTCATGAACAGCCCCATAAGAGGCATGAACACATCGCAAAGAACCAATGTAACTTGTAAGAACTGACCGCGTAGTCATGGGTCACTCAAGTTCATAATATGATGATAATTTCAAAATATCTAGATTAGGCTTAAAAACTTATCGTTTAAGGGTGAAAACCTAAACCAACCCTCTAATGGCTTCGTAAGAGGCAGTAACACCTTGCATGAGAGCAATGTAACTCGTAGAAACTAACCGCGTAGTCATTTGTCTTCTAGTTTGAGAATATGATGATAATTTAAATTAGGCTTAAAAACAAGTCGTTAAAGCGCGAAAACCTAAACTAGCCCTCAAACGACATCGTGAGAGGCATGAACACCTCGCACAGGACTAATATAATATGTAGGAACTGACCGCGTAGTCACGGGTCTCCCGATTTATGAATATGATTGATGATGCTAAGATTTAGCTCCACCAGATAACATATAATGAGCTCAAATAGTAATAGAAATGGAACCAATAGAGTTGTATGTGTATAAGTATATAGAAGGGGATGGGTATAAGAGGAATGAAGATAATGATGTATAGTGGTTCATCCAATCAGGCCTATATCCACTTTGAGTGTGTTATCCACTAAATATAGGCACTAATGGACTTGGATACAATGCTCATAAGCTCATTCTCTCTCTACTGTGTGCATGAGCAGAGTTTTTGCTAGGATTACAATTCTCGATCTTTTGCAAGGTTGAGATGACAAGCTTATATAGGGCTTGGGTGGTGTAGTGTACCCCCTAACCATGCATTGAGCATGTGAATGATGATCTAACTAATTCCCTACTGACACCTGGCTGTGCCACTTATGAGTAATGATGACATAATATTCCCTCACACGAGGGGATGATATTGTTATAATGGTTTAGTCCATGTTCTATATAAGTCACATGCGCGTTATCCCACATGTCTCCCAAATCACGCGTTGTGATGATGTCGCTTATGATGCGCGCTATTTGTGAATCTAATGATAATTTGAAAATATCTAGATTAAGATTAAAAACATGTCGTTGGAGAGTGCAAGCCCAAACCATCGCCTAGATGGCCCCATAAGAGGCACGAACTCCTCGCACGGGACCAATGTAACTAATAGGAACCGACCGTGCAGTCATGTGACTCCTAGTTTGAGAATATGATGATAATTTAAAAATATCTAGATTATGTTTAAAAACTATTCGGTAAAATGTCAAAAAAACCAAGCCAGCCCCAAATGGCCCCTTAAGAGGAAAGAACGCCTCTCACGGGACCAATGTAACTTGTAAGAACTGACCGCGTAGTCACGGGTCTATCGGTTTGATAATATGATGATAATTTGAAAATATCTATATTACCCTTAAAAGCACGACATTAAAAGGGTAAAAACCCAAATTGGCCCTGAACGGCCCCGTTACTGGCATGAACACTTCACACATAACCACTGTAGCTTCTAGGGGTGCACTTGGTTCGGTTCGGTTCGGTTCCACTACGGAACCAGAACCAGAACCGAAATTGATCGGTTCCATGGTTTTGGAACCAGAACCAGAACCAAAATTGGTCGGTTCGGTTCGGAACCGAACCATCGGTTCTCGATTTGGTTCGGGTTGGTTCATGGTTCTGGTTCGTGGTTTAGGTCGTGGTTCTGGTTTGCGGTTATAGTTCGCGGTTCTGGTTCGCGGTTTTCATTAATGGTTCTGGTTCGTGGGTTGGTTCTCAGGTTGGTTAATGGTTCTGGTTAATGGTTCAGGTTCATGGGTCGGTTCTCGAGTAGGTTCTTTGGTTCGGTTTTTTGGTTCGGTTCCATGGGTTCGGTTCTCGGTTCGGTTCGGTTTGGTTCAGGTATAAAACCGAGAACCGAACCGAACACTTCGGTTCTTAATTTTTTGGAACCAGAACCAACCCGTGGAGGAAAAAAACCGAACCAACCCAACCCACGAAGGTCGGTTTGGTTCGATTCTTCGGGTTAACGGTTTTTTTGCACACCCCTAGTAGCTTCTAGGAACTGACCGCGAAGGCATGGGTCGCTCGGATTGTGAACATGACGATAATTTCAAATTATCTAGATTAGGATTAAAAAGATGCCATTTCAATGTGAAAATCTAAACAAACCCTCAAACGGCCCCATAAGAGGCATTAACACCTTGCACATGACCAATGTAACTGCTAGGAACTATCTGCGTAGTTACGGGTCTCTCGGTTTGAGAATATGATGATAATTTCAAAATACTAAGATTAGGCTTACAAACAATCTATTAAAGGGTGAAAAACTAAACTATCCCCCAAACGGCCTCGTTAAAGGCTTGAACACCTCGCACGGGACCAATGTAACATTTAGGAACTGACCGCGTAGTCATGGGTCTCCCGATTTGATAGTATGAGGATAATATGAAAATATCTAGGTTAGGCTTAAAAACTAGCAGTTATAAGGGTAAAAACCCAAACCACCCCCGAACGACCCCGTGAGAGGCATGAAGTCTTCGCACATAACCAATGTAACTTGTAGGAACTGATACCGCAGTCATGGGTCTCTCGATTTGTTATTATGACGATAATTTGAAAATATCTTTATTAGTCTTAAAAACATGTCGTTTCAGGGCAAAAACCTAAACCAACCCTCAAACAGCCCAGAAAGTGGCACTAACACCTTGCACAGTACCAATGTAACTCATAGGAATTAACCACATAGTCAGAGGTCTCCCGGTTTGAGAATATGACAATAATTTAAAAATATCTAAATTAGGCTTAAAAATAAGACTTTACATGATGAAATAAAAAATTAGGCCACAAACAGCCTCGTAAGAGGCATGACCACCTCGTACGGGACCATTATCACTTGTAGGAATTGATCGCGTAGTCACGTGTCTCCCGATTTGTTACGATGATTATAATTTAAAAATATCTAGATTACACTTAAAAACATACCATTGGCGGGTGAAAACCCAAACCAGCGCCTAGACGGTCCTATAAGAGGACTTAACGCCTCGCACAAGACAAATGTAACTCATAGAACTGACCGTGTAGTCGTTGGACTCCCAGTTTGAGAATATCACAATATTTGAAAATATATATATTAAGCTTAAAAACTATCTATTAAAGTGCGAAAACCCCAACCAGTCCCCAAATAGCCTTGTAATAGGCATGAACACCTCCCATGGGACCAATGTAACTTGTAGAAACTGACCGCGTAATCACGGGTCTCCTACTTTGAGAATATAATGATAATTTGATAATATCTATATTGGACTTAAAACCAAGTAGTAAAAGGATAAAAACCCTAAGCATTCCTGAATGACCCAGTAAGAGGTATGAACACTTCGCGAAAAACTAATGTACCTTGTAAGAACTGACCGCATAGTCATGGGTATCTCGGATTATGAATATGACGATAATTTGAAAATATCTAGATTAGGCTTCAAAAGTTGTCGTTTATGGGTGAAAACCTAAACCAACCCTCTAATGTCCCTATAAGACGCACTAACGCCTCGCACGGGACCAATGCAACTTGAAAGAACTGCCCACGTAGTCGTGGGACTCCCTGTTTGACAATTTGATGATAATTTGAAAATATCATGATTACGCTTAAAAACATGTTGTTAAAGGGTGAAAACCCAAACCAACTCCCAAATGGACCTGTAAGAGGCATGAACACCTCTCACGGGGCCAATGTAACTTGTAAGAAATGACCGTGTAGCCACGGGTCTCCCGATTCGAGAATCTGACGATACTTTAGAGATGTCTAGATTAGGTTTAGAAACAAGCCATTAAATGGGTAAAACTCCAAACCAATCCCGAATGGCCCCATAAGAGGCACGGACACTTCACACAGAACCAATGTAACTTATAGGAACTGATCGTGTAGTCACGGGTTTTTCGGTTTGTGATTAGGACGATAATTTTAAGATATCTAGATTAGGCTTAAAAACATATTATTTTCGGGTGAAAGCCTAAACCAACCCTGAAACGGCCTCGAAAGAGGCTCTAACACCTTGCATGGGACTAAAGTAACTCGTAGGAACTGACTGCATAGTCATGGGTCTCCCGATTTGATAATATGACAATAATGCAAAAATATTTATATTATGCTTAAAAACAAGCTGTAAAGGGTGAAAATCAAAACTAGCCCCCAAACAGGCTCGTAAGATGCATGAACACCTCGTACGGGACCAATATAACTTCTAAGAACTGACCGCGTAGTCACAGATCTCCAGATTTCAAAATATGATTACAATTTAAAAATCTCTAAATTAGGTTTAAAAAATAAGTCGTTAAAGGGTGAAATCCTAAACAATCCCCCAAACGGCATCGTAAGAGGCATGAACACTTAGCACGAGACCAATGGAACTTAAAGGAACTGACCACATAGTCATGGGTCTCTCGGTTTGAGAGTATGAGGATAATTTGAAAATATATGGATTACGATTAAAAACATGTCGTTTGAGGGTGAAAACCCAAACCAACCCTCAAACGGCCCTGTAAGAGGCACTAATTTCTTGCACGGGACCAATGTAACTTGTAGCAACTGACCGCATAGTCACAGGTCTCCCGATTTGAGAATATAATAATAATTTGTAAATATCTAAATTAGGATAAAAAAACATATCGTTAAAAGGTTCAAACCTAAACTTGCCCCAAATGGCCCCGTAAGAGGCATGAACACCTCGCACGGAACCAATATAACTTATGGGAACTATGTGCGTAGTCACGGGTCTCCCGATTTGTGAATATGAGGATAATTTGAAAATATATAGATTAGGGTAAAAAAAACCATACCGTTAGAGGGTGAAAACACAATCCAGTGCCCAGACAGCCCCGTAAGAGACATTAACGCCTCGTACGAGACCAATGTAACTCGTAGGAACTGACTGCATAGTCATGGGTCCCCCCATCTGAGAATATGATGATAATTTAATAATATCAAGACTACGCTTAAAAATTATCTGTTAAAGTGTAAAAACCCAAACAAACCCCCAAATGGCCCTATAAGAGGCATGAACACCTATCACGGGACCAATGTAACATGCAGGAACTGACTGCGTAGTCACATGTCCCCTGGTTTAAGAATATGACGATAATTTAAAAATATCTATATTAGGCTTAAAAAAATGGCATTTGAGGGTAAAAACATAAACCAACCCTCAAACGGCCCTAAAAGAGGCATTTAGACCTTGTACGGGACCAACGTAACTCGTAGAAATTGATCGCGTAGCCATGGGTCTTCCAGTTTGAGAATATGATGATAATTTAAAAATATCTAAATTAGGCTTAAAAAAAGTAGTTAAAGTGTAAAAACCTAAACTAGCCCCCAAACGGCCTCGTAAGAGGCATGAACACCTCGCACGGGACCAATATAACTTGTAGGAACTGACCGTGTAGTCACGAGTCTTCCAGTTTATGAATATGATGATAACTTGAAAACATCTAGATTAGGATTTAAAATATGCCATTTGAGGGTGAAAACCCAAACCAATGCCCAGACAACCTCGTTAGAGGCACTAACACCTCGCACGGGACCAATGTAACTCGTAAGAACTGATCGTGTAGTTGTGGGACTCCCTATTTGAGAATCTGATGATAATTTGAAAATATCAAGATTACACTTAAAAACATGTCTTTAAAGGATGAAAACCCAAACCAACCCCCAAATGGCCCCATAAGAAGCATGAACACCTCTCACGGGATAATTGTAACTTGTAAGAAATGACTGCAGAGTCATCGGTCTCCCGATTTGAGAATATGACGATACTTTGGAGATATCTAGAATAGGCTTAAAAATTAGTCGTTAAATGGGTAAAAACCCGCACCATTCCCAAACGGCCCCATAAGAGTCACGAACACTTCACAAAGAACCAACGTAGTTTGTAGGAACTGACCGCGTAGTCATGAGTCTCTCAATTTGTGACATTGACAATAATTTGAAAATAACTATATTAGGCTTATAGACATGCCGGTTGAGGGTGAAAACCTAAACCAACCGCTTAACGGCCCCATAAGAGGCACAAACACCTTGCACGGGTCCAATGTAACTCATTGGACTGACCGCTTAGTCACAGTTCTGTCGATTTGAGAATATGACGATAATTTGAAAACATCCAAATTGGGCTTAAAAATAAGATGTTAAATGGCGAAAACTAAAACTTGACCCCAAACGACCTCATAGGAACTGACCGCATAGTCACAGGTCTCTCGGTTTGAGAATATGACAATAATTTGAAAATATCTAAATTAGTCTAAAAAAACAAGTCATTTAAGAGTGAAAACCTAAACTATCCCCAAACGGCCTCGTAAAAGGCATGAGCACCTCGCACGGGATCAATGTAACTGAAGGAACTGTCCGCGTAGTCACGAGTCTCCCAATTTGTGGATATGATGATATTTTGAAAATATTTAGATTAGCCTTAAAAACATTCCATTAGAACGTGAAAACCCAAACTAGTGCCTAGACCACCCCGTAAAAGGCACTAATTCCTTGCACGGGACCAATGTAACTCGTAGGAACTGACCGCGTACTCGTGGGACTCCCTGTTTGAGAATATGACAATAATTTGAAGATATATAGATTACGCATAAAAACTATTCGTTAAAGGATGAAAACCAAAACCAACCCCCGAATGGTCCTATAAGAGACATGAACACCTCTCACGGGACCAATGTAACTAGTAGGAACCAACCGGGTAGTTATGTGTCTCACAGTTTGAGAGTATAACAATAATTTAAAAATATTAAGACTAGGCATAAAAACTAGTCCATAAAGGGTGGAAAGCTTGTAAGAGGAAAAAACACTTGGCACGAGACCATTGTAAATCTAAGGAACTGATCGCGTAGTCACGGGTCTCCCTATTTGAGAGTATGAGGATACTTTGAAAATATATAGATTAGGCTTCAAAATAAGACGTTAAAGGGTGAAAAACTAAATTATCCCCCTAAAAGCCCCCTAAGAGGCATGATCACCTCGCACGAGACCAATGTAACATGTAGGAACTGATCGCGTAGTCACGAGTTTCCCAATTTGAGAGTATGAGGATAATTTGAAAATATCTAGATTAGTCTTAAAAAGAAGCTGTTAAAAGGGTAAAAACCCAAACCACTCCCGAATGGCCCCGTATGAGAAATGAACACTTCGCACAAAACCAATAAACTTGTACGAACAGACAGCGTAGTCACGGGTCTCTCAGCTTGTGAATATGACAATAATTTGAGTATATTTAGATTAGGATTAAAAAACTGTTGTTTGAGGGTGAAAACCTACACACACCCTCCAACGGCCCCGAAAGTGGCACTAACACGTTGAACACAGGACCAATGTAAATCGTAGAAATTCACCGCGTAGTCACGGATCTCTTGGTTTTGAGAATATGACGATAATTTAAAAACATCTAAATTAGGCTTAAAAATAATTCGTTCAAGGGTGAAAACAAAAACTAGACCCCAAACGGCCTCATAAGAGGCATGAACACCTCGTACGGGACAACTATAACATGTAGGAATTGACCACATAGTCACGGGTCTTCCGATATGAGAAGATGATGATAATTTAAAAATATCTAGATTAGGCTTAAAAACATACCGTTAGTGGATGAAAACCTAAACCAGCGTCCAAACGGCCCCATAAAAGGCACTAACGCTTCTCACGGGACCAACGTAAATCATAGGAACTGACCGCGCAGTTGTGGGACTCCCAGTTTGAGAATATGACGATATTATGAAAATATCTAGTTAATGCTTAAAAATATGTCGTTTGAGGGTGAAAACCTAAGCCGATCCTCAAATGGACTCGTGAGCAGCACTAACACTTTGCATGGCATGAATGTAACTTGTAGGAAATGACCTTATAGTCACGGGTCACCCAGTTGGAGAATATGACAATAATTTAAAAATATCTAGACTACGCTTGAATGCAAGCCGTTAAAAGGGTAAACACCCAAACCAGTCTTGAACAGCCCCGTATGAGGCATGAATCCTTCGCAAAGAACCAATGTATCTTATTGGAACTGACCGCATAGTTATGGGTCTCTCATGTTGTGAATATGACGATAATTTGAAAAATATCTATATCAGGCTTAAAAACCTATCGTTTGAGGGTGAAAACCTAAACCAACCCTCTAACGGCCCCGTGAGAGGCACTAACTCCTTGCACAGGACCAATGTAACTCGTAGAAACTGTCTGCATAGTCACGGGTCTACCAGTTTGAGAATATGACTACAACTTTAAATATCAAGATTAGGCTTTAAAACAAGCCTTCAAAGGGTGAAAACCTAAACTAGCCCCCAAACGACCTCATAAGAGGCATAAACACCTCGTATGGGAAAAATATAACTTATAGGAACTGACTGCGTTGTCACGGGTATCCCAATTTGTGAATATGATGATAATTTAAAAACATCTAGATTAGGATTAAAAACATGCCATTTGAGGGTGAAAAATCCAAATCAGCGTCCAAACTGCCCCGTAAGAGACATGACACTTTGCACTACGCCAATGCAACTTGCAGGAATAGACCATGCAGTCATGGGTCTCTCGACTTGTGAATATGATGATAATTTGAAAATATCTAGATTACGATTAAAAACATATCGTTTGAGGGTAAAAACCAAAACCAACTCTCAAACGGCCTCGTAAGAGGCATTAACACCTTGCACGAGACCAATGTAACTCGTAGGAACTGACCGCATAGTCACCGATCTCCCGATTTGAAAATATGACAATAATTTGAAAATTTATAAATTAGGCTAAAACATAAGTCATTAAAGGGTGAAAACCTAAACTAGCCCAACACGGCCTCGCAATAGGCATGAATACCTCGCACATAACCAATATAAATTGTGGGAACTGATCGCATAGTCACGGGTCTCCGAATTTGTGAATATGATGATAATTTGAAAATATATAGATTACGATTAAAAACATGCCATTAGAAGGTGAAAACCTAAACCAGTGCCCAGACTGCCCCGTAAGAGGCGCTAACGCCTCCCACGGGACCAATGTAAGTCGTAGGAACTGATCGCGTAATCGTGGGACTCCCTGTTTAAGCATATGCCAATAATTTGAAGATTATTAGATTACTCTTAAAAACTATCCGTTAAAGGGTGAAAACCAAAACCAACCACCAAATGGCCCCGTAACAGGGATGAACACCTATCACGGGACCAATGTAACTCATAGGAACTAACCGTGGAATCATGCATCTCCCAGTTTGAGAGTATAATGATAATTTGAAAATATCTAGATTAGGCTTAAAAGCAAGTTATTAAAGGGTGAAAAGATAAGCTAGCCCCTAAATGGCTTTGGAAGAGGCATGAACACTTGGCACGAGACCAATGTAACTCTAAGGAACTAACCGCGTGGTCACGGGTCTCCGAATTTGAGAGTATGAGGATACTTTGAAAATATCGAGATTAGGCTTAAAAATAAGCTGTTAAAAGAGAAAAAAAAACCCAAACAAATCCAAAATGGCCCCGTAAGAGGCACGAACACTTTGCACATAACCAATGTAACTTATAGGAACTAACCGCGCATTCACGGGTCTCTTGACTTATGAATATGATGACAATTTAAAAATATCTAGATTACGATTAAAACATGTTGTTTGAGGGTGAAAACGAAAAAAAACACAAACAACCCTGTAAGAGGCACTAAGACCTTGCACGGGACCAACATAACTCATAGGAACTGATCGTGTAGTCACAGGTCTCTCGATTTAAGAATGTGAAAATAATTTAAAAATATCAAGATTAGGTTTAAAAACTAGTCGTTAAAAGGGTAAAAAACCAAACCACTCCCGAATGGCCCCGTAAGAGGCACGAACACTTCGTACTAAACCAATGTAACTTGTAGGAACTCATCACGCAGTCAGAGGTCCCTTGGCTTGTGAATATGAAGATAATTTGAAAATATCTAGATTAGGATTAAAAACATGTTATTTGAGGGTGGAAACCTAAGCTAACCCTCAAATAGCCCCTTAAAAGGCACTAACACCTTGCACGAGACCAATGTAACTCATGGGAACTAACCGTGTAGTCACAGGACTCCCTGTTTGAAAATATGATGATAATTTCAAAATATCAAAATTAGGCTAAAAATAAGTCGTTAAAGGGTGAAAACCTAAACTAGCCCCAAACGGCCTCATAAGAAGCATGAACACAGCGCAAGGGACAAAAATAACTGGTGGGAACTGATCACGTAGTCACGGCTCTCCCAATTGGTGAATAAGATGATAATTTGAAAATTATAGATTAGGATTAAAAACATGCCATTAGAAGGTGAAAACCCAAACCGGTGATAGACTGTCCCATAAGAGGCACTAACGCCTCCCACGGGACCAATGTAAGTCGTAAGAACTGCGCGTAGTCATGGGACTCCTTGTTTGAGAATATAATGCTAATGTGAAGATATCTAGATTACGCTTAAAAACTTTCCATTAAAGGGTGAAAACCCAAACCAACCACCGAATGGCCCCGTAACAGGCATGAACACCTCTTACGGGACCAATGTAACTTATTGGAACTGATCGCGAAATCATGCTTCTCCCAGTTTGAGAGTATAATGATAATTTGAAAATATATAGATTAGGCTTAAAAACAAGTCGTTAAAGGGTGAAAAGCTAAGCTAGCCCCCAAACGACTTTGTAAGAGGCATGAACACTTGGCACGAGACCAATGTAACTCTAAGGAACTGACCACGTACTCACGGGTCTTAGGATTTGAGAGTATGAGGATACTTAGTAAATCTCTAGATTAGGCTTAAAAACAAGTTGTTAAAAGAGAAAATAACCAAACAAGTCCTAAACGCCCTCGTAAGAGGCATGAACACTTCTCACATAACCAATGTAACTTGTAGGAACTGACCGTGGAGTCACTGGCCTCCAGGATTGTGAATATGATGATAATATGAAAATATCTAGAATAGGATTCAAAATATGCCATTTGAGGGAGAAAACCAAAACCATCCCTCAAATGGCCACTTAAGAGGCACTAACACTTTGCACGGGACCAATGTAACTCATAGGAACTGACTATGTTATAACGGGTATCCCGATTTAAGAATATAGCGATAGTTTGAAAATATATATATTAGGATTCCAAACAAGCCGTTAAAGGGTGAAAAACTAAATTATTCCCCCAAACGGCCTCCTAAGAGGAATGATCACCTCGCACGGGACCAATGTAACTTATAGGAACTGACCGCATAGTCACGAGTCTCCCGATTTGAGAGTATGAGGATAATTTGAAAATATCTAGATTAGTCTTTAAAATAAGCTGTTAAAAGTGTAAAAACCCAAACCACTCCTGAACGGTCCCGTAAGAGGAATGAACACTTCGCAAAGAACCAATTAACTTGTAGGAAGTAGCAGCGTAGTCACGGGTCTCTCAACTTGTGAATATTACAATAATTTGAAAATATCTAGATTAGGCCTAAAAACATGTCGTTTGAGTGTGAAAACCTACACCAACCCTAAAACGACCCCGAAAGAGTCACTAACACATTGCACGGGATCAATGTAACTCGTAGAAATTGACCGCTTAGTCGCGGATATCCTGATTTTGAGAATATGACGATAATTTAAAAACATCTAAATTAAGCTTAAAAATAATTCGTTCAGGGGTGAAAACAAAAACTCGCCACCATACGGCCTCATAAGATGCATGAACAATTCATACGGGACAACTATAACTTGTAGTCACGGGTCTCCCGATTTGTGAAGATGATGACACTTTGGAAATATCTAGATTAGGCTCAAAAACATACTGTTAGTGGAAGACGGCCCCATAAAAGGCATTAACGCCTCTCACGGGATCAACGTAACTCATAGGAATTGACCGCATAGTTGTGGGACTCCCAGTTTGAGAATATGACGATAATATGAAAATATCTAGATTATGCTTAAAAATATGTCGTTTGAGGGTGAAAACCTAAGCCAACCCTCAAACGGACCCGTAAGCAGCATTAACACCTTGCACGGGATCAATGTAACTTGTAGGAACTGACTGCGTAGTCAGGGGTCACCCAGTTTGAGAATATGATGATAATTTGAAAATATGTAGATTAGGCTTAAAAAAAGTCGTTAAAAGGGTAAACACTCAAACCAGTCTTGAACGGCCCCGTAAGAGGCATGGACACTTCACAAAGATCCAATATAACTTGTTGGAACAAACCGCGTAGTAATGGATCTCTCGACTTGTGAATATGACGACAATTTGAAAATATCTAGAGCAGGCTTAAAAACTTGTCATTTGAGGGTGAAAACCTAAACCAACCCTCAAATGGCCACGTGAGAGGCACTAACACCTTGCACGGGGCCAATGTAACTCGTAGAAACTGCCTTCTTATCACCTTTCTCCCAGTTTAAAAATATGAATACAACTTTAAAATATCTACATTAGACTTTAATAATAAGCCATTAAAGGGTGAAAACCTAAACTAGCCCCCAAACGGCCACAAAAGAGGCATGAACACCTCGCACGGGTCAAGTATAACTTATAGGAACTGATTGTGTAGTCATGGGTCTCCCGATTTGTGAATATGATGATAAGTTTAAAACATCTAGATTAGGATTAAAAATATGCCATTTGATGGTGAAAACCCAAACCAGCGCCTAAACTGCCCCATAAGAGGCATGGACACTTTGCACTGAGCCAATGTAACTTGTAGGAACTGATCGAGCAGTCACGGGTCTCTCGACTTGTGAATATGATGATAATTTGAAAATATCTAGATTATGATTAAAACCATGTCGTTTGAGGGTAAAAATCTAAACCAACTCTCAAACAGCCCCGCAAGAGGCACTAACACCTTACACAAGACCAATGCAACTCTTAGGAACTGGCTGCATAGTCATCGGTCTCCCGTTTTGAGTATATGATGATAATTTGAAAATATCTAAATTAGGCTAAAAAGCAAGCCGTTAAAGGGTGATATCCTAAAATAGCCGAACACGGCATTGTAAGAGGCATGAACACCTCGTACGGAACCAATATAAATTATGGGAACTGATCGTGTAGTCATGGGTCTCCCGATTTGTGAATATGATGATAATTTGAAAATATCTATATTAGGTTTAAAAACATGTCATTAGAAGGTGAAACCCCAAACCAATGCCCAAACTGCCCCATTAGAGGCACTAACGCCCTGCACGGGACCAATATAACTCGTAGCAACTGACCGCATAGTCGTGGGACTCCTTATTCGAGAATATGATGATAATTTGAAGATAGTTAGACTACGCTTAAGAACTATCTGTTAAAGGGTGAAAACCCAAACCAACCCTCGAATGGCCCCGTAAGAGGCATCAACACCTCTCACAGGACGAATGCAACTTGTAGGAACTGACCACGAAGTCACGGTCTCCCAGTTAGACAGTATAGCGATAATTTGAAAATATCTAGATTAGGCTTAAAAACTCACCGTTAAAGGGTGAAAAGCTAAACTATCACCCAAACGGCATTGTAAGAGGCATGAACAATTGGCATGAGACCAATGTAACTCTAAGGAACTGAACATGTGGACACGGGTCTCCCGATTTGAGAGTATGAGGATACTTTGAAAATATCTAGATTTTGCACAAAATTAAGCTGCTAAAAGGGTAAAAACCCAAACCGGCCTCGTAAGAGGCATGAACACTTCGGACAGAACCAATGTAACTTGTAGGAACTGATCGCGTTGTCATGTGTCTCTTGGATTGTGAATATGATGATAATATGAAAACCTAGATTAGGCTTAAAAACATGTCGTTTGAGGGTGAAAACCTAAACCAACACACAAACGGTCCCGAAAGAGGTACAAACACCTTACAGAGGACCAATGTAACTCGTAGAAATTGACCGCGTAGTCACGAGTCTCCCAGTTTGAGAATATAATGATAATTTAAAAAAATCTAAACTAGGATTAAAAATAAGCCAATAAAGGGTAAAAACCAAAACACCTCGTACGAGACAATTATAACTTATAGGAGCTGACTGCGTAGTTACAGGTCTCCCGATTTTTTAAGATGATGACAATTTGAAAATATCTAGATTAGGCTTAAAAACATACTGTTAGTGGGTGAAAACCCAAACCAGTGCCTAGACGGTCCCATAAAAGGAACTAACACCTCGCACGGGACTAATGTAACTCGAAGGAACTGACCGCGTAGTCATGTGACTCCCAGTTTGAGAGTATGATGATAATATGAAAATATCTAGATTAGGCTTAAAAATATGTCGTTTGAGTGTGAAAACTTAAACCAACTCTCAAACGACCTCGTAAGCGGCACTAAAACTTTGCACAGGACCAATGTAACTTATAGGAATTGACTCCGTAGTCATGGGTCTCCCAGTTTGAGAATATGAGGATAATTTGAAAATATCTAGATGAGGCTAAAAAATAAGCCGTTAAAATTGTAACACCCAAACCAGTCTAGAACGGCCCCGTAAGAGGCATGAACACTTCGCAAATAACCAATGTAACTTGTTGGAACTGACTGAGTAGTAATGGGTCTCTCGGGTTGTGAATATGATGATAATTTGAAAATATCTAGATAAGGTTTAAACATGTCATTTGAGGGTCAAATCCTAAACCAACAGTCTAATGGTCCCACAAATGGTACTAACAACTTACACGGGACAAAAGTAACTCGTAGGAATTATCCGCGTAGTCAGGGGTCTCTCAGTTTGAGAATATGACTACAATTTGAGAATATTAAGATTAGGCTTAAAAATAAGCCGTTGGAGGGTGAAAACCTAAACTAGCCCCCAAACGACCCCGTACGAGGCATGAACACCTCGTACGGGACCAATATAACTTATAGGAATTGACTATGTAGTCACGGGTCTCTCGAAAGGTGAATATGATGATAATTTGAAAACATTTAGATTAGGATTAAAAACATGTCGTTTGAGGGTGAAAACCCAAACCAACACCCAAACTACCTCGTAAGAGGCATGTACACTTCACACTAAACCAATGTAATTTGTAGGAATTGATCGCGAAGTCACGGGTCTCTCGACTTGTGAATATGATGATAATTTAAAAACATCAAGATTATGATTAAAAACATGTCATTTGAGGGTGAAAACCTACACCAACCCTCAAACGGCCCCGTAAGAGGCACTAGCATCTTACACGGGACTAATGTACCTCAAAGGAACTGACAACGTAGTCACGGGTCTCTCGATTTGAGAATAGGATGATAATTTGAAAAAATCTTGATTAGGCTTAAAACTATCGGTTAAAGTGTGAAAACCCAAACCATCCCCCAAATGGTCCTATAAGAGGCATGAACACCCCTCACGGGTCCAATGTAACTTACAAGAACTGATCGCGTAGTCATGGGTCTCCCTGTTTGAGAATATTATAATAAATTGAAAATATCTAGATTTGGCTTTAAAAAAAACCATTAAAAGGTGAAAACCTAAATTATCCCCTATACAGCCTCTTAAGACTCATGAACACCTCATCCGGGACCAATATAAGTTTTAGGAACTAACCGTGTAGTCAGGGGTCTCCCGATTTCTGAATATGATGATAATTTGAAAATATCTACAGTATGCTTTAAAACAAGTCCTTAAAGGGTGAAAACCTAAATTGGCCCAACACGGACTCGTAAGAGGCATTAACACCTCGCATGGGACCAATATAACTTTTGAGAACAGACCGTGTAGCAACGAGTCTCCCAATTTATGAAAGCCATTAGAATGTGAAAGCCCAAACCAGCGCCCCGACTGCCCCATTAGAGTCACTAATGCCTCGCACGGGACCAATGTAACTCTTAGGAACTGACCGCGTAGTCGAGGGACTATCCATTTGACAATATGATGATAATTTGAAGATGTCTAGATTACGATTAAAAACTATCCATTAAAGGGTGAAAATCCAAACCAACCCCCGAATGGCCCCGTAAAAGGCCTAAACACCTCTCACGGGACCAATGCAACTTGTAGGTACTGACCGCGGAGTCACGGTCTCCCAGCTTGAGAGTATAACAATAATTGGAAAATATATGGATTAGGCTTAAAAAATCACCGTTAAAGGGTGAAAATCTAAACTATCCCCCAAACGGCCTTGTAAGAGGCATGCACACTTGGCACAAGACCAATGTAACTCTAAGGAATCGAACGCGCAGTCACGGGTATCCCGATTTGAGAGTATGAGGATACTTTGAAAATATCTAGATTAGACTAAAAAATAAGCTGTTAATAGAGTAAAAAACCAAAACGGCCCCTTAAGATGCATGAACACTTCACATAGAATGAATGTAACTTGTAGGAACTGACCGCATTCTCACGGGTCTCTCGGCTTGTGAATGTAACAATAATATGATAATATCTAGATTAGGCTTAAAAATATGTTGTTTGAGGGTGAAAACCTAAACCAACCCTTAAACGGCCCCGTATAACCGACATTAACACCATCACGGGACCAATGTAACTCATACGAATTAACCGCGTAGTTACGGGTCTCCCGATTTCAGAATTTGACGATAATTTGAAAATATCTAAATTAGGCATAAAAATAAGCCGTTAAAGGGTGAAAATTGAAACTAGCCCCCAAATGGCCTCGTAAGAGGCATGAACACCTCGTACAGGACCAATGTAACTTGTAGGAACGGATCGTATAGTCACGGGTCTCCCAATTTGTGAATATGAATGATTATAATTTGAAAATATCTAGATGAGGCTTAAAAACATGTCAATAGAGAGTGAAAGCCTGAACCAGTGCCCAGAAGGCCCAGTAAGAGCCACTAATGCCTCGTTTGGGACCGATGTAACTAGTACGAACTAACGGCGTAGTCGTGGGACTCCCAGTTTGAGAATATGATGATAATTAAAAAATATCTCGATAACACTTAAAAACTATCTATTAAAATGTGAAAAGCCAAACCGAACCCCAAATGGCCCCGTAAGAGGCATGAAGACCTCTCGTGGGACCAATGTAACTTGTAAGAACAGACCACGTAGTCACGGGTCTCTCGGTTTCAGAATATGACTATAATTTAAAAATATCTAGATTATGCTTAAAAACAAGCCGTTAAAAGGGTCCTAACCCAAACTAGTCCTGAACGGCCGATAGAGAGGCATGAACATTTCGCAGAGAACCAATGTAACTTGTAGGAACTGATCGCGTACTCATGGGTTTCTCGGTATATGAGTATGATGATAATTAGAAAATATCTAGATTAGGCTTAAAAATAAGTCGTTTAAGGATGAAAACCTAAACCACCCTCTAACGGCCATGAAAGAGGCACTAACACCTTGCACGGGACCAATATAACTCATAGAAATTGGCGCCGTAGTCACGGGTCTCCCGATTTTGAGAATATGATGATAATTTGAAAATATCTTGATTAGGCTTAAAATTATCCGTTAAAGTGTGAAAACCTAAACCAACCCCCAAATGGACTTGTAAGAGGCATGAACACCTCTCACGAGTCCAATGTAACATATAGGAACTGACCGCGTAGTCACGAGTCTCCCAGTTTGAGAATGTGATGATAATTTAAAAATATCTATAGTTGCCTTAAAAACAAATCGTTAAAAGGTGAAAACCTAAACTAGCCCCTAAATGACCTCGTAAGAGCATGAACACCTCGTACGGGACCAATATAACTTGTTGAAACTGACTGCGTAGTCACGAGTCTCTCAATTTGTGAATAGGACGATAATTTGAAAATATCTAAATTAGGCTTCAAAACATGTTGTTCGAGAGTAAAAATCCAAACCAGCCCTCCAATGGCCCTGTAAGAGGCACTAACACCTTGCATGGGACCAATGTTACTCGTAGAACCTGAACGCATAGTCGCAGGTCTCCCGCTTTGAGAATATGACGATAATTTGAAAATATCTAGATTAGGCTTAAAAAATAAGCCGTTAAAGGGTGAAAACATAAACTACTCCCCAAATGACCTCGAAAGGGGCATGAACACCTCGTATGGGACTAATATCACTTACAGGAACGGACCACGTAGTCACGGGTCTCCCGATTTATGAATATGATGATAATTTTAAAATATCTATATTAGGCTTAAAAACTTACGGTTAGGGGGTGAAAACCCAAACCAGCGCCCAGATGACCCCGTAAGAGGCACTAACGATATGACGATAATTCCAAAATTGGAGGATATGCTTAAAAACTATCCTTAAAAGGTGAAAACCAAAACCAACCCCCAAATGACCCAATTAACAGACATGAACATCTCTCACATGACAAACGTAACTGGTAGGGACTGACTGCGTAGTCACGGGTCTCCCGGTTTGAGAATGTGACGATATTTTGAAAATATCTAGATTCGGCATAAAAATAAGTCGTTAAAATGGTAAAAACCCAAACTAGACATGAACGGCCCCATAGGAGGCATGAACACTTCACACAGAAATCAATGTAACTTGTAGAAACTGGCCACGTAATCATGGGTCTCTCGATTTGTGAATATGATGATAATTTGAAAATATCTAGATTAGGCTTAAAAACATGTCATTTGAAGGTGAAAACCTAAACAAACGCTCTAACAACCCAGTTAGAGGCACTGACACCTTGCACGGGAGCAATGTAACTCATAGGAACTGACCGCGTAGTCACGGGTCTCACGGTTTCAGAATATGATGATAATTTGAAAATATCTACATTAGGCTTAAAAAGAAACTATTAAAGGATGAAAACCTAAACTAGCCCACAAATGGCCTCATAAGAGGCATGAACACCTAGCACGGGACCAATGTAACTTGTAGGAACTGACCGCATAGTCACAGGTCTCTCGATAATTTGAAACTATCTAGATTATGCTTAAAAAAGTTTTTAAATAGGTAAAAACTCAAATCACTCCCGAAGGGCCCCATACGAGGCATGAACACTTCAGACATAACCAATGTAACTTGTAGGAACTGATGCCCTAGTCATGGGTCTCTCAGTTTGTGAATAGGATGATATTTTGAAAATATCTAGATACGGCTTAAAAACATGTCGTTTGAGGGTGAAAACCAAAACCAACCCTCTAAAGGCCCCGGAAGAGGCACTAACGCCTTGCATGGGAGCAATGTAACTCATAGGAACTGACGGCGTAGTCACGGGTCTCCCGATTTAAGAATATAGTGATAATTTTAAAATATCTAAATTAGGCTTGAAACTATCTGTTAAAGTTTGAAAACCCAAACTAACCCCCAAATGACCTTGTAAGCAGCATAAACACCTCTCACGGGACCAATATAACATATAGGAACTCACTACGTAGTCATGGGTCTCCCGATTTGACAATACGACAATAATTTGAAAATATCTAGATTTGGCTTAAAAATAAACTATTAAAAGTTGAAAACCTAACCTAGACCCCAAACGTCCTCGTAAGACGCATGAACAGCTCGTACGGAATCAATATAACTTGTAGAAACTGACCGCATAGTCCCGGGTCTACTGATTTGTGAATACGATGACAATTTGAAAACAACTAGATTAAGCTTAAAAATATGTCGTTCGAGAGTGAAAACCCAAACCAACCGTCTAACGGCCCTATAAGAGGTAGTAACACCCTACAGGGGACCAATGCTACTCGTAGAGACTGATCGTGTAGTCGCAGGTCTCCCGATTTGAGAATGTGACTATAATTTGAAAATATCTAGATTAGGCTTACAAAATAAGCCTTTAAAGGGGGAAAACCTAAACTATCCCCCAAACGGCCTAAAAAAGGTATGAATACCTTGTACGGGACAAATATGACTTGTAGGAACTGACCGCGTAGTCACGGGTCTCCCGATTTGTGAATATGATGATAATTTCAAAATATCTAGATTTGGCTTTAAGGCATGTCGTGAGACAGTGAACACCCAAACCAGTGCCCAAATGATCCCGTAAGAGGCACTTACGCCTCGCACGGGACCAATGCAACTCGTCGGGATTGGCCACATAGTCGCGGGGCTCTTAGTTTTAGAATATGACAATAATTTAAAAATAACAAGATTACGCTTAAAACTATCTGTCAGAGGGTGAAAATCCAAACCAACCCCCAAATGGCCCCGTAACAACCATGAACACCTTTCACGGGACCAACGTAACTTCTAGGAACTAACTGGATAGTCACGGGTCTCCCGATTTGAGAATGTGACTTTAATTTGAAAATATCTAGATCAGGCTTAAAAATAAGCCATTAAAATGATAAAAACCCAAACCAGTACTAAACGGCCCCGTAAGAGGCATGGACACTTCACACAGAACCAATGTAACTTGTAGAAACTGACCGCATAGTCATGGGTCTCTCAGTTTGTGACTATGAGGATAATTTGAAAATATCTAGATTTGGCTTCAAAACATGTCTTTTAAGGGTGAAAACCTAAATTAACCTTCTAACGGCTCCGTAAGAAGCATAAATACCTTGCACGGGACCAATGTAACTCGTAGGGACTAACCGCATACTCACGGGTTTCCCGATTTGACAATATGATGATAATTTGAAAATATCAAGTCGTTAAAGGGTGAAAATCAAAACTAGCCCCCGAACGGCCTCGTAAGAGGCATCAACACCTGGCATGGGACCAATGTAACTTGTAAAAACTAATCGCATAGTCACGAATCTCTCGATTTGAGAGTATGATTATAATTTGAAAATATCTAGATTAGGCTGAAAAATAACTCATGAAAAGGGTAAAGACCCAAACCACTCCCGAACGGCCCCATAAGAGCCATGAACATTTCGTACAAAACCAATGTAACATGTAGGAACTCACTGCGCAGTCATGAGTCTCTCGGCTTGTGAATATGAGGATAATATGAAAACATATAGATTAGGATTAAAACATGTCGTTTGAGGGTGAAAACCTGAACCAATCCTCAAACGGCCCAGAAATAGGCACTAACACCTTTTACGGGACCAATCTACCTCATAGGAACTGACTGCGTAGTCATAGGTCTCCCAGTTTGAAAACATAATGATAATTTGAAAATATCTAAATTATGCCTAAAAACAAGTTGTTAAAGGGTGAAAACCTAAGCTAGCCCCCAAACGGCCTAGTAAGATCCATGAACACCTCGCATGGTACTAATATAACTTGTAGAAACTGACAGCATAGTCAAGGGTTTCTCGTTTTGTGAATATGATGATAGTTGGAAAATATCTAGATTATGCTTAAAAACATGTTGTTAGAGAGTGAAAAATAAAACCAGTGCCCAGACGGCCCCGTAAGAGGGACTAACGCCTTACATGGGAAAAATGTAACTCGTAGGAACAGACCGCGTAGTCGTGGAACTCCCTGTTTGAGAATATGATAGTAAATTCAAAATATCTAGATTACACTTAAAAACTACCCATTGGTGAAAATTCAAACCAATCCCCCAATGGCCCCAGAAGAGTCATGAACGCCCCTGACGGGACATATGTAACTTGTAGGAACTGATCGCGTAGTCACGGGTCTCCTGATTTGAGAATGTGATGATAATTTTAAAATATCTAGATTAGGCATAAAAATAAACCGTTAAAGGGTAAAAACCCAAACCAATTCTAAACGGCCTCACAAGTGGCATGAACACTTTGCACAAAACCAATGTAACTTGTAGGAACTTACTGCGTAGTCATTGGTCTCTTAGTTTTTGAATATGCTGATATTTTTCAAATATATAGATTAAGCTTAAAAACATGCCTTTTGAGGGTGAAAACCTAAACCAACCCTTTAACGGCCCTGTAAGAGGCACTAACACCTTGTATGGGACCAATGTAACTCATAGGAACTGACCGCATAGTCACGGGTCTCCCAATTTGAGAATATGATGATAATGTGAAAATATCTAGATTAGGCTTAAAAACACGTTATTAAATGGTGAAAACCTAAATTAGCACCCAAATAGCCTCGTAAGAGGCATGAACACCTGGCATGAGACCAATGTAACTTGTAGGAACTAACAACTTAGTCACAGGTCTCCCAGTTTTAGAGTATGAGTATAATTAGAAAATATCTAGATTAGGCTTCAAAATAAGTTGTTAAAAGGGTAAAATCCCAAACCATTCTCGAATGGCCCCATAAGAGGCATGAGCACTTCGCACAGATCCAATGTAACTTGTAGGAACTGATTGCGCATTCACGGTTCTCTCTCCTTGTGAATATGACTATAATTTGAAAATATCTAGATTAGGCTTAAAAACATATCGTTTAAGGGTGAAAAACTAAACCAACCCTCAAACAGCCCCATAAGAGGCACTTACACCTTGCACGGGATCAATGTAACTCATTGGAATTGATCGCGTAGACACAGATCCCAGGTTTGAGAGTATGATAATAATTAGAAAATATCTAAATTGGGCTTAAAAACATGGCGTTAAAGGGTGAAAGCCTAAACTAGCCTCCAAACGGCCTCATCAGAGGCATTAACACACAGCACGAGACAAATGTAGGTGGAAGGAACTAACTGCATAGTCACGTGTCTTTTGGTTTGAGAGTATGAGGATACTTTGAAAATATCTTGACTAGGATTAAAAATAAGTCGTTACCCAAACAAGTCCCGAACGGCATGGTAAGAGGTATGAACACTTTGCACAAAACCAATGTGACTTGTAGGAACTGATCGCAAACTCATAGGTCTCTCGGCTTGTGAATATGACGATAATTTGAAAATATCTAGATTAGGCTTAAAAGCATGACATTTGAGGGTGAAAACCTAAATCAACCCTCAAATGGCCCAGTAAGAGGCACTTACACCTTGCGCGGGATGAATGTAACTTGTAGGAACTGATCGCATAGTCACGGGTCTCCAGTTTTGAGAATGTGATGATAATTTGAAAATATCTAAATTAGGCTTAAACCAAACCGTTAAAGGGTGAAAACCTAAACTAGCCTCCAAACGGCATCGTAAGAGGCATGAACACCTCGCACGGGACCAATATAACTCATAGGAACTGACAACATAGTCACGAGTCTCCTGATTTGTAAATATGATGTTAATTTCAAAATATCTATATCAGGCTTAAAAACATGCCGTTAGAAGGTGAAAACCCAAACCAGCGCCCAGACAGCCCCGTAAGAGGGAAAAAGACCTCGCACGGAACCAATGTAACTCTTAAGAACTGATCGCGTAGTCGTGGGACTCCCTGTTTGAAAATATGATGATAATTTGAAATATCTAGATTACAATTAAAAACTACCCGTTAAAGGGTGAAAACCCAAGCCAACCCCCCAATGGCCCCGGAAAAGGCATGAACACCCTTCACGGGACCAATGTAACTTCTAGGAAATGACAGCGTAGTCACGGGCTCCCGATTTGACAATGTGATGATAATTTGAAAATATCTAGAATAGGCGTAAAAATAAGCCATTAAAAAGGAAAAAACCCAAACCAGTCCTGAACAGCCCCATAAGAGGCATGAACACTTTGCACAAAACTAATGTCACTTGTAGGAACTGACCACGTAGTAATGGGTCTGTTAGTTTGGGAATATCATGATAATTTTAAAATATCTAGCTTAGGCTTAAAAACATGTCGTTTGAGGGTGAAAACCTAAACTAACCCTCTAATGGACCCTGTAAGCGGCACTAAAACCTTGCATACAACCAATGTAACTCGTACGAATGGAGCGCGTAGTCACGGGTCTCCCGATTTGAGAATTTTACGATAATTTGAAAATATTTAGATTAGGCTTAAAAACACGTCGTTAAATAGTGAACAAGTTAATTAGCCCCTAAATGGCCATGTAAGAGTCATGAACACCTGACACGAGACAAATGTAACTTGTAGGAACTGGACGCGTAGTCATGGGTCTCCTGGTTTAAGAGTATGAGGATAGTTTGAAAATATATAGATTAGGGTTAAAAACAAGCCATTAAAAGGGTAAAATTCGAAACAACTCCCGAACGGCCCTGACACTTTGCACATAACCAATGTAACTTATTGGAACTGATCGCGCAGTCACGGGTCTCTCGGCTTGTGAATATAACAATAATATGAAAACACCTAGATTAGGCTGAAAACATGTTGTTTAAGGGTGAAAACGAAAACCAACCCTTAAATGGCCCTGAAAGAGGCAGTAACACCTTACATGGGACCAATGTAACTCGTAGGTGTTGACTGCGTAGTCACCCGTCTCCCGATTTGAGAACATGATGATAATTTGAAAATATCTAAATTAGGCCAAAAAATAAGTTGTTAAAGGGTGAAAACCTAAACTATCCCCCAAGCGGCCTCGTAAGAGGCATGAATAGCTCGCACAAGACCAATATAACTTGTAGGAACTGAGAGCATAGTGAAGGGTCTCCCGATTTGTGAACATAATGATAATTGGAGAATATCTTGATTATGCTTAAAAATGTCGTTAGAGGTTGAAAACCCTAACTAGTGCCCAGACATCCCCGTAAGAGGGACAAACGCCTCGCAAGGGAAAAATGTAACTATTTGAAACTGACCGCGTAGTCATGGGACTCCCTGTTTGAGAATATGACGATAATTTGAAAATATCATGATTACGCTTAAAAACTATACGTTAAAGGGTGAAAACCAAACCATCCCCCCAATGGCCCTAGAAGAGGCATGAACACCACTCACGAGACCAATGTAACCTTTTGTAACTGACCGGGTAGTCACAAGTCTCCCGATTTGAGAATGTAACGATAATTGGAAAATATCTAGATTAGGCATAAAAACAAGTCGTTAAAAGGGTAAAAACCCGAACCAGTCCTGAATAGCCCATAAGAGGCATGAACACTTCGCACAGAACAAATATAACTTGTAGGAACTCACCGTGTAGTCATGGGTAGGGCTGTGTTTCGGCCGGATCGGATCGAAAAATGCCTCTTCGGAAAAATTTCCAATTTTTTCGGAATTAAAATAACTATTCCGATATTCGATTTGATATTTTCAGAAAATTAAAAAAATATCCAAATTTGGAAAAATCGAAAAATCGAAAAAAATTGAAAATTCACAAAAAATATTAAAAGTCCAGAAATTTCAGAAATTCCAAAATTTTAAAAAAATAAATTATGGATTTTCTAATACTCGAAATTCTCATTATAAAGAAACAAAGAAACTAGCTTAACCCAACATGTAAATACATGAGGATTTGACACATTTTTTCATTTGTGTAGAGGTTAGGAGGATACTCTCCTTTTATAAAGCAAATTTTGGAGCCCTCTCCCTCTCCGTCTCCCAACCGATGTGGGATATGGAAAACTTTCAAAAAATTGGAAAAGAAATCGAAAAATCAAAAATCAAAAAATAATTCGGAAAAAAATCGAAAAAATTGGATCGACATAGTTTCGAAAAAATAGAATCGAAAATTCAGAAATTCAAAATTATTTCCGATTTTCGATTCGATTGTTTTCGAAAAAATCAAAAAATCAGAAATCGACAAACTAAAATTTCATTCCAAATTCGAAAAAAATCTAATCGGAAAAATCGAAAAGTTCAAAAAAAAACCACAGCCCTAGTCATGGGTCTCGATTTGTGAATATGATGATAATTTTAAAATATCTATATTAGGCTTAAAAACATGTCGTTTGAAGGTGAAAACCTAAAGCAACCCTCTAATGGCCCTGTAAGAGGCACTAACACCTTGCATGGGACCAATGTAACTCGTAGGATTTGATCACGAAGTCACGAATCTCTCGGTTTCTAAATATGCCTATAATTTTAAAATATCTAGATTAAGTTTTAAAAAACAAGCTGTTAAAGGGTGAAAACCTAAACTATCCCCCAAACGGCCTTGTGAGAGGCATGAACACCTGGCACGAGACCAATGTAACTTGAAGGAACTGATTGCGTAGTCACGGGTCTCTCGGTTAGAGAGTATGAGGATACAATGAAAATATCTAGACTAGGATTAAAAACAAGTCATTAAAAGGGTAAAAACCCAAACCAGTCCCGAACGGCCCCGTAAGAGGTATGAACACTTCGTACAAAACCAATGTAACTTGTAGCTACTGACCGTGTAGTCATGGGTCTCTCAACTTCTGAATATGATGATAATTTGAAAATATCTAGATTAGGCTTGAAAACATGTCTTTTGAGGGTGAAAACCTATACCAACCCTCAAACGGACCTGTAAGAGTCACTAACACCTTGCGCGGGTCACGGGTCTCCTGGTTTGATAATGTGACGATAATTTAAAAATATCTAAATTAGGCTTAAAAACAAGTCGTTAAAGGGTGAAAGCCTAAACTAGCTCCAAATTGCCTCGTAAGAGGCATGAACACCTTGCATAGGACCAATATAACTTGTACGAACTAACCGCATAGTCACGGGTCTCCCGATTTGTGAATGTGATGATAATTTGAAAATATCTTGATTAGGCTTAAAAAGATGTCGTTAGATGGTGAAAACCCAGTGACCAGACGACCCCGCATGAGGCACTAACGCCTTGCACGGGACTAATGTAATTCATAGGAACTGATCGCGTAGTCGTGGGACACCCAGTTTGAGAATATGATGATAATTTGAAAATATTTATTTTACGCTTAAAAACAATCCATTAGAGGGTGAAAACCCAAACCATCCCCCAAAAAGCCCCTTAAGGGGCATGAACACCTCGTAGGGGACCAACGTAACTTGTAGGAACTGACTCCGTAGTCACGGGTCTCTCGGTTTGGAAATATGATGATAGTTCGCAAATATTTAGATTATGTTTAAAAACATGTCGTTTAATGGTGAAAACCTTAACCAGTCCTCAAACGGACCCGAAAGAGACACTAACACCTCGTATAGGACTATTGTAACTCGTAGGAGCTGATCACGTAGTCATAAGACTTTTAGTTTGGGAATATAATAATAATTATAACTCGTATATGCATTTTTCAACTTGAATACATTTTAAAAAAAAATAGTTGGTTACTAATATCATCTTTTTTATTCTATTTTTTGCAGGATAACATTCTATCATTAGCTTTAATTCATGTGGAACACACTAAGAAGTCAATGGTTTACAATAAGGGGATTATTTATTTAATGTCGTTAATATTTCGGATTCTATTTTTTTAGGTTATGGTCGTATGGACTTTTGTAGTTTTATTGGTAACTTTTATGGCCGTGCGGATTTTTGTAATTTCATTGTTATAATTTATGGTTGTGCGGGCTTTACATTATGCATGTTTTATATTAGTAGGTTTTATATTAGCATGTTTAGAATGTCCAAAAAGTAGAGGAAACTATGCCCAATTTTTTTTGGTCTGTAAACTTATAAGACTTGTAATATTTTGAAGTTTGTATGCACATTAGTTTATCAATAATGTGCGAGATTCGTAAATTGTAAATTTTATTGTTTAAAAAATAATTAATTTTTTTTCTTTGATCCAAAAATTTAGCACAGTTCAAAATCATGCTAAAAGTGTATCAAATTTTGGCACGTTTTTGAACTGTGTCAAAAGTGTACCAAACTGCAGTTATAAACTATGCCAAAAGTGTGCCAAAAATATTAAATTCTGGCACGGTTTAAAAGTGTGCCAAAAGTGTTCCTGTTTAGGCAAATCTGGCATAATTTCAAACTGTGCCAGAAAAAAATTGCCATTTTGGAACACCTGATTCTGGTACAATTCGAAACCGTGCTAGATTGTTATTTTTGGTGTAGTGATTATTGAACTCCATTTGTATTTTTTCCCACATCGCTCTCCCGCATTGGTTAGTGCCCATCTTTCCGTCAATGGAATATTTACAATATTCATAACACAACACGATTTCATCAGACAAGTTAAAACCAGGGACTCACGTTATTTGTGAAGGAGAAGCCATATAGAATTTGTTAAAAATTTATGGAGTAAATAGAAGTATGAAATAGGTAGTAATTTAGTGGGATATATTTTGGGGTGGAAAATATAATATTTATAGGGAAATATTCAAATGTAGTCGTTAATAGCCGTTGGGAGGGGGACTTCTAGGCGTGTAACAGTCCTGCGCTAGCAGTGGGGTAGGTAACTATCAACGCCCGGCCCCAGATACCCAATAATTCCCCCGCCTCTGCCATACTTGAATTTCCACTACCTCTCCTTTGCACTTAATAGACGGATAAGGGATCCACTCAAAAAACTATGGGGTTTATCTCCAACTATGACTCATGTTTACCCCAACTAAAGGATCCATAATGGTTTTGTAGTACCCATTATAGATTAGCTAGTGGATAAGAAATGGTGCATGTCTTCTTTGAGTATGAACATATCCTTTTTTTTTTCTTTTTTATGGTTGTATCGGCCACATAATATATAATGCAAAGAAAGAATTGAAGTTGATGAGCATTTTTTTATGCCTTTACAGTATGGGGACTGGTTAAAATTCACTCAAGAAATAAAGAAATCCAGTCAAAATTATGGGGAGGAAAAAATACAATTGGACAGTGCCAAAAATTATCGTCGGTGACCACTCATATCGTCGAAGAATCGAGAAAAAATTGGAGGGTCAATCCCCAGACCGAAAAGAAAGATTGTCAAATTACGAATCCCGCGACACTTACTAATGGAGTCACATTTTAAGAAATAATGGAGGTAAGTGGAGAGTATGGTGGAAATGATAAATTTAATAAAGGTAACGGTCATGCAGAGGACATAGAATAGACAAAATATATGGATGAATACTTCTTTACCAGTGATGGGTGTAACACCCATAATATCCTATTACCCACTAAAACAAGTGTGCCATTTATTTTTAGTCAACCTATAATTATTCAATTTGGCAATTAATATCCCAACCTCACAACTCCAATACACTAAACACTTATTTAGACACCACACTTAAAGGGAAATGACAACAGACCCACTACACAACTTTCCACATATGGCACCCAAAACCCATCCCAATGTCAGACAAAACTTTGTAGTAAAAAAGATGAGAAACCCATCCCCATATTACATAATTATCCAACCCATGCACCCAATGCATTCTAGTGTCGGTTGCGGCCGAACTATGATGGGCATCAGTAAATAATATACCATTCTGAGCATGTGACAAAAATGTGAGACAATATTAACTTTTATTCCACAAGATTTAATTTTAATAAATCCAATGAATTTATATATCCATGGAAATTAAAAATACATCACCATGCTATATCCAAAATAATTCCATTTTCAAATTAATAAACTCAAATGAAATAATCCAACTATAAATATCTAACTCAAACCATAAACAACCGTGGAACCGATTGGCCCACCAAATCCATAAATGAAAGACTCGTAATAAAACGAGAAATTAAAAAATAAATCAAACTACTACTAAGCGATACAAATAAATATCCAGTTGCACTCCAAATATCTCCAATCCATCATATCCAACTACTCTAGCATTATACCTGAAATGTTAGTCAACGCAATGGGTTAGAACCGACTGCACTTGCTACTCCTCCCAATTAGGACCCGTAAACCCAGATAAAAGTATTATACATGATAAATATCATAATAGAGTTTTTTAAATTAAAAGAGATCAATATTATTATGCAAGTATAAGTAAACTACCATTATCTACCCACATAACTAAGACACCCCAATGTTTAAGTCCAATTATGATATTACGATCATCAAATTATGTTAAAGCAACTAATTCAATTTAATTCAATTAATCAAATTATTATTATAGCGGCACCATTATAGCCAACCGACCTTTCTATTGGTCTTGCATTAATCCTAACACGCCTAATATTTTACACCACACACATTCCCCTCGCTATAGACAGTCAGCCCAATTTAGTTAGCATTACACTTATTGACGAGGTACCACGCGCGAAACGTCACAATAACTAGCCATCCCAATTTTCCTTAGCGCTGCACTTATTGGTGACCCCAACACACACCCTCTCGCACTAGCCAGCCAACCCAATATTCATTAGCCTTGCACTTATTGGCGACGCAAATTCATTTTAATACCCTTTTATTATCTTATGCATTAATTATCAATTTGTTTTCAATTTATTATTTTTCTCTATTAGCCCCACCCTTTATTCAGGTAATCCAGCCTAAATCACCCCTACTTCCATATCTAGAGATAAAAAAATCACAAGTACTTCCTAGCCCATCCCTTAGGAAATATACCTACCACAAATCACCACCTAATGTCACACCTAGACAAATGAAAAACACGATGGCTTACTACCTAGTCACACCCAGGACATATCCAACCGTACGATTTTACACCGCTAGTCTCATACCTAGAGAGTGTTACCAACCATAAGGCCTACCTACTTGTCCATACCTACCAAGAAATCTAAAAATAAGGGTAAAAGTATAACTACTAAAAATCCCAATGCCCCGCGATGTCAAAAATATTAACGCAAGCAACATTCAAATAAAACATATTTTCAATTCACCACTACAATTCTTCCAATTAACTTTTCGATTACAATATCATCCAAATTAGGTCTTTTTAATTTATATAATTAAACAAGTCTATTAAAAGTAACATAATTTACCAAATTTCCAAGATTTTTATACAAGTGATAATTTATTCCGGTTAACATGATTCCACTTGAACATGTATATTCATGATATTTCATGATGAAAATTTCATTCTACAATCTGCACATCAATATCGTTATTATACGAGTTGAAACATTATTACTAATTCATATTTTTAGTATTCAAATGCAATACATCCCACAACTCTAGCGTAATCCAACCCTCTAATGTAACCATCCGACTGTTTTGAGTCTTAAATCATATTATATTTTTTAATTAAAAAAACAGCTTAGTAATTACTTTAACTTTCCCTAGTTAATCTTCCTAATTTATTTTAAGAAAAAGTCAATTATTAAAGTTTATGCAATATATAAAATTCATAACACTTAAGGTGGACAATAGAAGTATTCAAGCCTGTAAAAATTCTTTTAAAGAATCTAATTGCATGATTGCGTTCCACTCAAGAAACCAATACAGACGCAATCTTGGACGATCATTAGAAAACATGGTTTAGATCTTTAAAACTTGGGTTGAAAGTTAATTTAAATGGGGTCTAGATTTTGTAGAAGATAGGAGATAAAAATATGGAAGGCAACTGATTTTTTAGAATGGTTAAAAGTATTTTGAAAAGTCTAAACTCGTCCATTTTATAAAGGATTTAAAGAAACCGTTCTAATCAAACACAAACACACAAAAGTACATTCTGAACGATCGGACCATTGGAATTTGCTGAAATATTGATATGTTATAACTGAAGGTGAGCTGAAGCTGTTGTCCAAAAATAAGCTCCAAAAATTAACTCGATCAAATGATGTTAAGGTCGTCTGCATCACATTTTAGAGATCAGATTGTCAGATTTCTTTGAATTTTTTATATGTTCTAGCTGAAGGTGAGACAAAGTCGTATAAGAAAAATAAACTCGACTGGACATTGCTAATGTCGTCTGCATCATGTTTTGAACATCAAAGACTAAAATTTGTTATCCTTCTAGGTTAGATCCCCTTTGATTTTTATATTAATAGTTATAATTTCCAAATTTTAATTTTCATTTAAATTCCACTTAAATAATTAATGTTATATATAAAAACCAACATTTTTACATACCAAAATAGATTCCAAAAATTATTTTTCTGAAATTTTTAATTTAACAAAGATTTTTATGGCTAAAAAAATCGCAGGCTATTACATATCCCCCAATAATATAGAAATTTTGTCCTTAAAATTTGACGAAGCATAAACGGCAAACGTAATGGAGTGCAAACAAAAAGGGCTTACATATGCCTATACGTAGAATGCTACGATTGGGCACCCATATACCCAATCCTATACGTACTTACCTCACGAACAAAGATACAATATATATCATAACTATATATATACGCGTAACCATGAAAATAATGATGTACCAGGCTTTGCCACAAATCACCACTCGATTCTATCTCAAAAAGTAATCGCAGCACTCAAATCATCAAATCAAATAACATCACTGCATAGATACTTGATATACCAAATATTTATACTAACGATCCAAATAAATATCGTCTCCAAAATTAACTTCAAGGATCTTCACATCAAGATTACTACATCTAACCTCAATGCATATAACATCCTTAACAAAAAAACTCCCCCGCTTCAAGAAATACAACTAACACGTATTGTAGACCCAAAATCTTAGAGAGTACAAATCAATAAAGGGAATAAAAGATCGTTAATGTGAAAACTAAATGGACTCACAACTTATGAAACCTAAGAGCATGCTCTGATACCATTTGTAACACCGTGCGCATCCTGGCATTAGCCGCCACCAAACTACGTCGGGCATCACTAAATAAAATACCATTCTCATCATGTGATAGAAATATGAGACATTAAAAACTTTTAGTTAATAAAATATAATTTGAATAAATTCAATGAATATAAATTTCCATGTAAATTAAAATCCATCACCATGTTATCTCCAAAATAATTCCAACTCCAAATTAATAAACTCAAATGAAAAATCCAACTATAAATATCTAACTGAAACCATAAACAATTGTGGAAACGATTAGCCCACCAAATCCATAAATGAAAGTCTCATAATAAAATGGTGTAATTGAAAATAAATCAAACTACTACTAAGAGATACAAATAAATATTATGCTGCACTCGAGCACTATACTTGAATTTTTAGACAAAGCAATGGGTCAGAGACCACCACATGAATACTAGCTATTCTTCTCAATTAGAGCCCGTAAACAAGGGGAAAAGCATTATACATGATAAATATCATAATATAGTATTTTAAATTAAACGAGATCTATATTATCATGCGAGTAGAAATAAACTACCACTATGTACCCATATAACTCATTCACCCCAATGTTCAAGTTCAATTATGATATTCTGATCATTAAATTATATTAAAGTTATCCATTCAATTTAATTGAATTAATCAAATTATTATTATAGCGACACCACCATAGTCGTCCTACCTTTCTATTAGTCCTGCACTTTTTCGGGCACGTCTAAAGTTTTACAGCACATACATTCCCCTTGGTATAGCCAGCCGACCCAATTTTATTAGCCATGCTCTTACAGGTGATGTTCCATGCACGATATGTCACAATAGCCCGCTAGCCCAATTTTCGTTAGCCCTTCACTTATTGGTGATGCTAACACACACTCACCTCGCTATAGCCAGTCAGCCCAATTTTTGTTAGCCCTCCACTTATTAGGGATGCAAATCAATTTTAATATCCGTTTATTATCTTAGGTATTAATTATCAATTTAGTATCAATTTATTACTTTTCTGTATTTTTCCCAACCTTTATTCGGGTAATCCGGCCTAAGTCATTCTCATTCCCATACTTAGAGATAAAAAAAAAGTACTTACTAGCCCATTACACACGAAGTATACCAACCACAAATCACCACATAGTCTCGCACCTAGACTAACGAAAAACATGTGATGGCACACTACTTAGTCCCACCTAGGAAAAAACTAACTCTATGATCCTACACTCCCTAGTACCATACCTAGAAAGTGTTACCAACTATAAGGCCTACCTATTAGTCCAAAACCTAGCAAGGAACCTAAAAACAAGGGTAAAATCATATCTAACCAAAATCCCAACATCCCCGCGATGTCGAAATATCAACGAAAGCAACATTCAAATAAAACATATTTTCAATTTATCACTACGATTCTTCAAATTAACTTTTCGACTACAATGTCATCCAAATTACGTCTGTTTTATTTATATAATTAAACAAGTCTATTAAAAGTTACACAAGTTATTAAAATTTCAAGATTTCCATACAAGTGATTATTTTTATAGGTTAATATAAGATTCCACTTTAACATCCATATTCACAATATTTCATAATAAAATTTTTATTTTACAATCTACATATCAATATCGTCACTATACGAGTCGAAATATTATTACTAATTCATATTTTTAATATTAAAACACGAAATGTCCCACAACTCTAGCATAATGCAACCCTCTAATCTAAGCATGCAATTGTTTTGAGTATTAAATCATATTATAATTTTTAATAAAAAAAACCCATAAATACTTTCACTTTTCCTAATTAATCTTCCTAATTTATTTGAAAAAAAAACATCATTTATTAAATTTTAGGCAATATTTAATTTGCATAATATTTAAGGGGAACAATAGAAGTATTCATGTTTGTAAAAAGTCGATTGAAGAATATGATTGCACTGTTGCGTTCCTCTCAAGAAACCAATATAAACGCATTGTTGCTTTCCTATCAAGAAAACTTAGTTTAGATCTTCAAAATCTGGGTTAAAAGTTGATTTAAATTGGGTTTGGGTTTTGTAGACGAGCGAAAATAAAAATATGGAAGTCTACTTCTTTTTTAGAAGGATTAAAAAAGTTTTAAAAAGTCTACACCGCCCATTATATAAAGGATTTAAAGAAAGAGTCATAATTAAACAAAAACACACAAAAATACATTCCAGACAATTGGACCGTCGAAATTCATTGAAATTTTCATATGTTATAGCTGAAGGGGAGCCAAAATCGCTAGCCAAAAATCAGTTCGATCGGAGGTCATTAAGGTCATCTGCATCAAATTTTATTTATCACACACTCGAATTTCCTTGAATTTTAGATATGTTCTAGCTGAAGGTAAGAAAAAGACGTGTAAGAAAAATCGACTCGACGAGACATCATTAAGGTCATTTGCATCATGTTTGGGAGATCAGACAGTCAAATTTCTTATCCTCCTTAGGTCTGGTCCTCCTCCGATTTTTATATCAAATGTTATAAATTCCAAATTTTTATCGTGGTTTAAATTCCACTAAAATCTTTATTTTTATATATAAAAACTAACATTTTTACATATAAAAATTTAAAATATTCCAACTATTATTTTTTCAAAAGTTTTTATTTAACAAAAATTTTTATACACCCACTAAATCCCACGTGAACACACTCGAACATAGAAAATTAAGCCTCTCCCAACACCAAAATAGCTAGTAGCCATGCCACCTTAGTTCTTCACCAAAGATTAATATCCTCTCGCATAACTGACCAAACTATTCTTTCCCCCCAGAACGATACAATTTCCCCCTCTCTTGGCTTATATTGCTCCATCAACCCTGGCCGGAAATACTTCCAACCACCCAAAGACGGAACCTGCTGTCGGCTCCTATTCCACCCATCAAAACAAAAATGTTACCTCCGACCGATCGCAAATAGCAAACCCTGCTGTGGGCCCTTATCCCACTCAATAGAACCTCACCGTTATCTCTGCAAGAACACATATAGATACCACCCTAACCCATATTCCATCACCACCATTCATAACCCGTAAGTGTTTTCCAAAGGTTCTCCAACACACCCCTCAAACTAACTCTTCGCCCTATTTCTACGATGCCCAACTGTACCAGAAAACATTACCAAACTCACAGGCAACCCAAGAAAGATATCTTTCTCAAAATGTGCTAAAAAAGGAAAATCAAATCGAAACGAAAGTTCAACAACAACAAAAAAAATCAAGACTAGATGGAAGTGAAACCTGAGACTGGGATAACCTTTGTTTTTGGTCGATGAAGTTTGCACACGAAGTGGCGAGAAAAGAAAGGGAGTCTCTGCAAATATGAAAGTAAAAAAAACGAATAAAGTAAGTACCAAAAGATTTCCACCACCTATGTTTGGTGGATAGGCGGCGACCGTTGAGCAGTCCCGTTGCATTCAATGAATGCTATAAGTTGGAACTGTCATGCGTCGGGGAATCCCTGCGTGGTTCAGTCTTTGTGTGAATTAACACAAATAGAAAAAGCCCAATTTTTATTTCTTTGTGAAACAAATTTAAATTCAAAAGAAATGGAGCAGATTTGTGTGAAGTTGAATATAGCAAATTCTCTCTGTGTTGCCAGCGAATATAAAGTTGGTGGTCTAGCTCTGTTGTGGAATTATACTTTAGCGACCCAGATTCAAAGTTATTCCCACAAACATGTGGAGTTGGTATTAATGGACTTTCCTGAATCAAGGCTTGGGCATCTCACAAGGTTTTACGTATATCTTGAGGTTAGTAAGCGTAGAAACTCGAGGTTCATTTTCAAGTAATTTTTATAAATGAGTAATGATTCATTCTTAGGATAAATATTGTATATATTTATATTTATTTAACTTGTTATATTTTTATGTATATAAGTTATATATACATGCTATTTATGTGAGAAAATTGTCATTTTGTGCGAGAAATTGATTTAACTAGAATAAAATTATATAGGGACAAAATATTCATGACATTAAATGTGTAATATCAATGAAAATATTGTTATATATTTTCAAGGAAAGTTTATGTTAAAACCCAAAAGAGCTAAGTTGTGTATATATGATATACGCGAATGGGTGTGAGTTTAAAAATCACAAATATGTCTGTACACCCCATTCTAATTCCACTATACACCTTCATATGTCTAAACACTATCACTTAAAACCTCAGACCCCAGTCCTTCTTCAAACATTAAATCGTAGATCATTGCATGCTTCTCGACTTTCGTTTTACTTTGGTAAACTCTCATACTCAAGAGTATCTAAAGACACTTTTATATGGATCAAAATCCGCTTTCTAATTGTCCATGTCATGCACGAATCAAATTTACCCGAAAGGTCACAAAATGCTTCCCAAGCTACATTTGACTTTAGTCGACTTTTAGGCCTAGCATTTCTCAAAACACTTTCGTAAGTGTATGAATACCCTTTTCAAGGTTCATACCATGCGTGAATCCGACTTATGGATCGTATTTAATTGCCTTTTACTTTAAAAAAAAAACTAAATCGGAGGTCATCAGATGCTTTCGAGATCCGTTTCACTTTTGTGAACTTTCGAACCCGAGAGTATCTCAAATATCCTTTATAGATCTTTAAATTCTCTTCCCAGTGGTCCCAATTGTGCATGAATTGAACTTAAGGTTTGTATTTTATAGTAATTTTTCTAAAAAGTCGATCTTTTGACTGACTATAGGCACCCTTTCATCCCTGCCTATAGGCAGAGGGCCTTACATAGCCACCAAGTGTGTCACCTATTGCAATAGTCAAGATAAGGCCTATACCGATCGTTAAAAAAAACACAGTTAGCTTGTTCTTTTTTCCTTTTTAGGGACTCCTATTTAAGAAAACCCGGACCTCATTGATTCAGAACCTTTGGCCTCGTAATCAATGCACAAAGTTTTAAAACATCCATTTTCAAATATTATTTCCCATATTCCATTGCCTCACTGTAACCTCGCCTTTAACCACCATTATACCACCAATCAAAATAAACCTACATTCCTCCAAAATCAAATTTCAAGTTCATTATAAGGTCTATATTCTACTCGTTCAATCTTGCAATTTTTTTGTCTTTTCTTACACTTTGGTAGTCTTAGCATATCTTTTCATTCAATTTCTATTTTATCACCTCTAATCATCTATTTTATTATCTATATTCTCATAAAATCTATTTTCCTAATGTTCAAAAAAACCCAAAGGGGGTTTAATTCATAAACTCCAAATTAGAGTTTTCTTTATTTCTTTACATTTTCACCAGTTGTGCATGTTTTTTCACAAAAAAAAATAGAAAAATCTACATGGTCTTTGAATACAGCCCTTATATTGTTTCGAACTACGTGATCTTTGATGTCAATTCTCACCATATAGGCTTCCTAGGTATTCTGGGATTCGAGTCCTCTTTTTTCATATTTTACCCATTAATTTTTGTAACACCCCACGTAATTCTGGCGTCAACCACCACCAAAACAATGCCATGAGTTATTAAATTAAATATCATTCTTAGCATGTGACTGATATGAGATATATAAAATTCATTTCGCAAGATAATAATCAAATTGAACCAATAGATATGCAAGACTAAAATCCATCACCATGCTAACTACAAAATAAATCCAACTCAAATATATATAAACACCAATGAACAAATCGAATGTAAATGTCTGAATGAAAACCGTAAACAACTGTCGAACCGAATGTCCCACCAAATCCATAAACCGAGTCTCAATATAAACGCGAAGGAATAAAAACTAATCCAAACTACTAAGCATAAAATAAATAACTCCAACAACACCTCCAAGATATATCCCTAAGCTCCTATGTCGCTACTCCTGTACTAACACCTTAAAAAGTTAGTCAACGCACACCGTCAGAGCCCTGAGCATCAATACCGGCTACTCCCTCCAATTAGGGCCCGTGAACCCGGACAATAGCATTATACATGATAATTATCAAAATAAAATATTATAAATTAAACGAGATACATTTATATGCGATAAAAAGAAATCTCTATCTACCCACGGCAAAGTCCGTCTAATTCCCGAGTTCCACTATTTAAATTTCAATAACTTCATTTCATTAATTAACTCGATTTACTCAAATTTATTATTTACTCATTTTATCATTACCAGTCGCGGTGCTCCCGCATTTAATGTCGCACCATATTAGTTGTGGGACTCCCACTAAGTTTTTCCTCATTTTATATGCGGGACTCCTACCTAAAGTTTTTCATCATATTTATTGTGGGGCTCCTACATGTTTTACACCACACCCATTCCCTTTGTAATAGCTCTCCAGTACATATTCTGTCAACCATGTACTTATGGGCAAAGTTCAACGCATGACACGTCATAATATCCAGCCAACCCATTTAACAATCAACCTTGCATTTAATATGTCCTCACTCACCCACACATCGTAATAGCTAGCCAACCCGTTTAACTGTCAGTCCTACACTTATTAACGATATCAATATATTTTAATACTCATTTACTATAATAGGCATTAATTCTCAATTTCTCATGTATACTTATTGTTTTATTATATTTACCCCAACCTTATTATTGACGTAAGATCCTAAGCACCCTTAGTCCCATACCTAAGAGCCTAAAAAAATACAAATACAACCTTCCCTATTTTTATAGGATGAATTTCTATTAATAATTTCTTCCTAGCCTCTTACCTAGGCTAGCAAATCAACGGAACGACATAAAAATCAGCCCCACCCTCGAATATCCCATCCGTAAAAATCTACACCAGCTAGTCCTACACCTAGGTAGTGTTAACCGCAACTAAAACCTACCCAATCGTCCCATACCTAGAGAGCATCCAAAAATATAGGTGAGATCATACTATCCAAAATCCATTCGTTCCCGTGATGGCAAATACAAATAAAATCAATCGCACAATTCAACATATATATACGCAATTTTTTAATTCACTCATAATGTAACAATTTAATTTAATTTAATTTAATTAATACCACATTCGTCGTGCTTAACACACTAGTTTCCACCTAATAATTTTAGATTAATCAACATGCAAGTTTATAAAATACACAACAATCGTCCACTTTCATTAACTACAAAATTTTATATGTGTGTATGCACCCTGTTTCCATTTAAATAAATGCTATAAAATTCTTGTGATCCTACACCCATAACCACCAAATTTCAATACTTTATCCTACGCATCCAAGAGTTTCAAATCTTATTACAAATTAAAAAATTTCATAAAGACAGTATCAAATTAGTTCTCATTTTTCTTTCCAATTAAAGTTGCTATTTTCTTTTAAGAAAACATCTAATTAATTGTTTAGGAAAAATGCATAATTCTAAAGGAAGAGAATACAGTATCCATGCCTGAGTAAAAGTCGTTTAGAAATCTGCGTAGACGGTTGGAATCCTCACGAAAAATTATGAAAGATTGCTTCTTGAACCAACTTGAAAAAACACCATTTGAGCCTTCGAATCTTAAATTAAAACTTGAAAACTTTAGGGCTAGGGTTTGTATGAGGAAGAAGATGAAAAAAATAGAAAACTACTGATCTTAAGATGTTTAAGAATGAGTTTTAAAAGTCCAAGCCCCGAAATATATATATATATATATAAGTGGCATTAGAATCCTATTAAAACTAAAATAGTTCGCAGGTTAGTCACGGTCCAGAACCGTGACAAATATTTTTTTAAGAGAATTTTATGTCATAAGGACTCTTCTAAATGACTAAAGACTTGTATATACTCATATTAGGAGTCTTTTAAGCTAGCTTTTTGAGTTTCGAATAAATTTAATTAACTACCGAATAAAATTACGAGTTGTTACATACTTTCCCACTAGCACAGGAATTTCGTCCTCAAAATTCGATGAAGCGTAAATGCACAAAATAAATTAAGGCTCACATATGCCTACGTAAAATGTCATGATTGAATACCCATACACCCAATCTTACACGCACTTACCCCATGAACAAACATACAATATATACCATAACTATATAATAGGCATGCCTATGAAAATAACGGTGTATCAAGTTCTCCCATGAATCATCACAATCTGTCTCCAAAAGTCATCATAACACTTAAGTCCTCAAGTCAATTCATATCTCCAAATTGATACTTACGATACCTAGCATCTACACTAACAGTCTGCAAAGTAAATATCGTCTCCCAAAATCAGTTCTAGGTATCCTCACATTCAGATTGTTAGTTCCAACCTCAATGCCCACAGCGTCCTTAACGCAAAACTCCATATCTCTAAGAAACACATCTAACACATATAATAGACCCTCCACCTTAAGGAGTATGAATCAATAAAGGGGATCAAAGATCGGTAATGCATAAGCTAAACGGAGTCACAACCTACAATACCAAAGACCATGCTCTGATACCATCTGCAACACCCCGTGCATTCCTGGTGTCGGCCGCCACCAAGACTACTCAAGGCGTCATTAAATTAAATATTATTCTTAGCATGTGACAGAGATGAGACATATAAAATTCATTCCACAAAATAATAATTAAATTCAACCCATAGATATGCAATACTAATATCCATCACCATGTTAACTCCAAAATAAATTCAACTCAAATGAACTAATCCAATGTAAATGTCTGAATAAAAACCGTAAACAACTGTGGAACCGAATGGCCCACCAAATCCATAAACTGAGACACAATATAAATGCGAAGGAATAAAAATTAATCTACACTATTAAGCATAAAATAAATAACTCTAGTTGCACCAACAAGATATATCTCAAAATTCCTATGCAACTACTTTATTATTAACACTTGAAAATGTTAGTCAGCGCACATGGTCAGAGGCCTAAGCATGAATATTGGCTACTCCCACCAATTAGGGCTCGTGAACCCAGACAATAGCATCATACATGATAAATATCACAATATATATATATATATATATATATATATATATATATATATATATATATATATATATATATATATATATATATATACTAGGGTGTACCCGTGCCGATGGCACGGTTGTAAAAACGTTCCAAATAGTTTTTAATAGTAAATAGGTCAAACAAAATAAGACACGCAATAAATGATAATATAGTTGATTAAATGAAAATAAATTTCTACCACAAATATATTTAAATTTTTAAAGGAAGAAAGTGTTATGCATTTTAGTTTGAGCCGCAATACATACGAATTTTCATTGCCCATGAACACAATATATACGAATTTTCACCACCCATGATCACGCCTCTTCAGTTGAGTGTGTGCATATAAAATTAAGCAATAACAAAAGTACTTGAGTACTGTTAAGAGTCACTCCAAACCCTATAATTTGCTTTCAATCTGCAAAAATTACAGATATTTCTAAACAAATAACATCTTGTATTGAGTATTATAATTTGAATTGGGGGTTATGATATTTTACCATAGTAAAATTATGTATCCATCCCAAATAAAATAATGATATTATGAAATATTTAAATCGTGAACTTTATATATAGTAGAAACACATAATTACTTCAGTTTTATTTTTTACTTCACAATGGATGTGATCATGAGAGAACCCATGCATTTTAAATGCAACTTAAGATAAAAAAATTGAGAGAAAGAGTAATGCCGAGAAGAGTTTTTCTTTTTAATGAGAAAAAAATAAAATTTTGGATAGTCCCACAACAAATAATGCATGTAACGTGTGTGGAAGTCATTCCTTATTTTTTAATAATTTAAAATATTTCTTCAACATTACAAATGAATTATAAATATAATTAGAATGTAAAAACAGGTTTTATTTATAAAATGAAGTAAGCAACTTACAATGTTTTATTAATAAATATGATATTTAGGTAATTACTAATAACTAAAACAATTCTTCATATTTACTAATTCTATTATGTTTTTACTATAATTAGTCAGTTTAGCTCCATCATTCATCATATGTTACATAAAACATTCACATGAGATCACATGCACACGTACATTAGTTTTTTTCCTATTTGGTGTGAAGTAAATTTAGTTCATTTAGTTACTTTTTATAAAAAAAAATGTTGTTGAACTTCATTACCAATTTTTAGTTTTGTTCATGGCAAGACATGATGCCTATGCCCTATTGGGCCTATACCCTAGTGTGTCAGTTAAGAATAGTTGGTTAAGAACTTCTGTGTCAAAATTGTGTGTGGCTATCAAACACATTTTTTTCTCTCTTTCGGCTTCATACAATGATTTTGATTGAATTCTGTCAAAATATCTGCGTGCTCACTAATGTATAATATTTGAAAAAGTATCCCAATGACTTTTAACAATACTTGAACGCACCAATTGTCCTTCCCTTATCTTGTTGTAGCCTGCTGTACCAAACTACCTGCTCTACCAGGTAGCATCGTCCTTTCCTTGGGTGATAATATATATTAGTCTGATTCTTAGACATGCCTTTTTTTCCTCAGAATTGATATTCAGCCTCAAATTTAATATACCTTGGGCCCCTCGCCTGTTACCTTTAAGGACGATTTTCTTATTTTAAACTGTTATAGGTTCGTACTGTGTATGATTTAATTCTATATATAATCGAGTTTGTGTTATTAACCATAGGTTTCAACCAAATAAGCATGTTAGCTCCTTTTTAAATCGTTAGATCCATTAGATATAGTTGTAGGCTAGTACTTGCTTGTTAGCAATAGGTCTCAAATTTGCAGCCTTTTATTTGTTTGCCTTTTATTTGTTTTTTACATGTGTCCCATCCTGCTTCTCTGTAAGCTTACAAATATTTGAAAAAAAATATCATTAAGAGTATTTGTACAAATATTTGTACATTATTACTTTCAACCTTAGAAATTACAAATATTTGTACATTATTAGTTTCAAACTCCAAGATTATCATTGAGAATATGAAAAAAAAAATATTTAGCGTTTTTAAAATAATACTATTACGAATATAAAATACTAATATTGAGAATATAAATTTATTCTTTAAAAACATAATATCGAGAATAAATAAAAACAGTAAGTAATATTGATAATATAAAATAATAATAGTCAGAAAAATTAAAAAATATGAATCTTCATTAACTAATATTGTACAACCCTTAGTTCCTGCGTTTCCAGTGATGATAGCCATAGAAGTTAAGCATGTTAGTTTCATATCTCATGAATCTTCATTACTTGCCTCGAGCAGTGGGCTATAATAGCAAGTTCAACAACGTTAAATGAATCTCCCTTATAGAAATAAATTTGGCCATGCTTTGTCCTCCCCTGTTGTAATATTAGAACCTAGCTCAAAATTTGTTCATGGAATATTATAACCTAGCTCAAACTATATAAATTTTATAAAAAAAAATTCGCATTACCAAAACATCAGTTATCCACATAGACACATTTATTAAATTTTAACCACAAAAACTATTAAAATAATTTCGGGAACATATATAAACTAATGCCTCACTTTAGCAATAACAATATTCTCTGATCTGACTTGATTGCACTTGAAAACATTGTGTTACTTCTCATTTAATGTTTAATGTGTTCCTACATAAAAAAATGAAAATAAAAATACCAAAACCAAAACCAAATTTACATTTGCCACCAACGATGAAGGGTAAACCCATTTTCACGGAAAACTTCACCTAATACAACCCATTTTCACCGACACAACCTACAATGGAATCAAAATGACATTTTTAGTTTCTGAAGAAACCAGAGAAACTAAAAATTGATACAAAATGCATAAATCAGAGCTCCAATATTCCTAAACATAGATACAAAAGGAATAAAATTGATAATTGGCAGCAAACCCTATGGTTTTTAGTTGCCAAAATCAAAGTCAAAAAATCAACAAATCTTAAAAAACCTTTGCCTCACCGACATAGCCACATAAAACAACACTACTCCACCCATTACACAATCTAACCGTCCAATCTCTCCTTCTCCCTAGATCTACTCCACCTCACGTGGCACCACGTGATTGGCCCCGAGCGTCTGGCGCATGTACCCCATCATTGTCATCGCCGGAAACAGAATCACCGTATCTGAATCTCAGAAGGCATTGAACACTATGGATAGTAAAATCTTTTTAACCTTATCTGCAGTAAAAAAGATTTCAACACATAAATATAAAAAATAAGTGAGGGTTTGAGAGAGGGAAACCCCACCATGACAATAATCGTTACCCAGAGATGGGATGTTATGACGAAACCCAAACCCCTCAAAAATAAGTGAGGGTTTCGCCACATCCAGAGATGGGATGTTATGACCCTGTCAATAATTGTTACCCAACATGCGAGGGTTTCAAAACAAATTTGAGGAAATAAAAAGTTCTATGTACCGGACAAAAAAAAGTTATGTGTACCCGACTTTGCCCGGTGGTGATAACAGATCTTCAGCAAATTGCGGCGGCAGGTAGGAAAACAAAGGCCTTGCCTTATGTTACTATCAACGGGACGAACTATATGGTGTGCAAGAGAGGGATGAGATCGTGGGAGGCGGTGGACTGAAACGGAATGAGAGGGAGAGGATGGGGGAGAGCGGCGGACTGAACGGGATGAGATATGTGTAATATTTCTCTCTCTTTATGGTAAAAAATTTGGTTGGCACATGTGAGAGAGAAGATATGAGATATGATATGGTTGTTGCAAGGCTCGAGGTAGAGGATTTGGTTCCAATGCATACGGCTGTTGCAAGGCTCGAGGTGGAGGATTTGGTTTGAAGACCAAGAATCTTTCCCAGCCCTTTGATTCAAAATCTCTTTTTCAGCCCTTAGATTCAAACCCACCAAACTTAATCTCAACCACCAGTTGATAAAGACCAAATTCACCAAATTGAATCTGAACCGTTAGTTGGGAGAGACCAAAAAAACCTCCTCCTTTATTTATATATATATATATATATATATATATATATATATATATATATATATTGATCGTGTTGGAAATCGAGCGTCCATGTAAATACGCTAGTCGTTGTTATAGGCTTCCGACCAAAATACAAAAAAAAAACTAAACTTTAACTACACTCTTCAGAGTATAGTGGCGAGTCTGGGTATCTAATCCACGGGGAATGTTTGATTGATTTTAATTGATTTATTACTTCAAAAAATAAAGTGTAAAAGATGGTTGAGTGAGAAAGGAAAAAAGGAAAAATAAAGAAGTTAACTAAAACTAATTAGAAAATTAAGGTAGAGACACAATCCCCCAACCCTAGAGTATTGATGGTATAAAACTAATCGTAAATTTAAGTGATTAATTAGACCCAGAATTTAGTACTCCCAAGCATTACGGATATGAGGTTCAAGCCCGCACCATACTTAATCAGAGGACGAGTAAATCGATATTGCGATAGTGACACTCGAATTGCATTCTGAAGCATCACGGTTACCCTGAAGCAAACGAGATCCAAAGATCTACAATTATCACGTTTCTACGCAATACGGTCATAATCAAATCATTAAATTTGGAGGACTAATTTTATACGCATGCAACTACCACATCAGGTTGAGTTCACGCATCCCAACCTTTAAAAACCTAGCCTAACATGAGAAATAATAATAAAAGTGCTAGGAATAAAATTTACCAAGATTGAAGAACAAGAACATGCAAGAAGAAATCAAAGATTGAAGAAAAGCTGGAAAAGCTCTTGAATTAAAGGTGCAAAATATGTGAATCTTTCTCCTAGATGTTCCTACTTGTTATGGATATTTTACATCAATGAATTCTTCATAAAAAGAGTCCTAATGACTAAATATATATGCTAGAGGTCGTTTAGAAGAGTCCCCAAAATATAAAACTATTTTGGCTAAAAGATAAGCACAAAATAAAAATTCCGTATCTGAAAATTTATCACACTTACAAAGCGTGACTAATTTTGTAACGTGTCTAGAGCGTGACAAATTTTGTAACGGATTCTGAGCGTGAATAAATGTACGGATCGGTTAGTTTAATTTCCATCAACTTCGATCCGTCTTCGGTCCGGGGTTCTCTGGAATTTTGTATTTCGGATTGGTTTGATCTGGATCGGTCTGATTTTCATTGACTTTTTCTTCTATCTTTAACTGCTCATAACTTTCACACCGGGACTCTGATTGAGGTGCCGTTTTTTCCAGTGTTCTTGTAATTGAAAGCTATTTAACTTTCCAGTTGGTCCCACCTCCGAACTAAGGCTAAAAACTTATGAAAATTCCCTTTAACTCTCCATTTCTTGGTTTTCTTTCACTTTTTTTAGTTCTCTTTAGCACTAACTTGCATGAAATACCTGTAAAACACATAAGAGATACACAAAATACGAAATACATTACAAAAAGGGTTAGTAACATAAATATAAGACAAATGAAAGCTATTTACACCGCACGGGATCATAAAAATACCGAAATTAAGGAGATAAATGTGAAGAATTTATGCCTAATCAAACCCCCAAACTTAGAACTTTGCGCGTCCCGAGCAATGTAAAAGAATGAGAGAGTTAAGGAACCTTCAAAAACTTTATTAGGATAGAATACCTCTTTCGCAGGCAAGCGATTGCATTTAGCGTATGCAACAAGCCTTTAAACCCCTAAGTTACCCTGGTAGGACGAGTGGTGTCTCGTGAGGGTTTGCAGTGAATATACCCACAAAATTCAATATTGACTCAAAGAAAAATAAAAATATTTAAAAATTGTACAATTTAAACTCTCCAAAAATGGTCACCGCAAATTCATATTCAAGAGTCTCAAGTCATAGTGTGTGTGTGCGAAGCCAAAAATTGAACCTCTAACTTCCACCGATTGATCATTACGTTACTTTTCAAAAATTCGTTTTGATTCAAGTGCTCACGGGATGCTCTCTCAAACGAATCTCTAGAATTGTGGCTATTCTCTCGGTATGCATGATATAAAGAGTAAATATAATGGACGCAAAGTCACGCACACAAATTGAAAGACGAAAATATATGGTGAATAGATCTCATCATCAGAATCCGGTCATTAGGAAAGGGGAACATCGCCTCTTTTTCACACATTTAATCTCTTATATTATCTTTTATGCCTTAGCTCTCCACGCGGTAAGTAATTTCGCAATTCGAACTCGGTTAGGATTTTTTCGGGTTTTAGGTGTAATGGGTACAAGGAAATGGGTTTTGAAAAATTTAGAATTGGAAACTATTCTTAAGATGTCCATGAGTGCTTTTCCGGGCTTTTTTTTATTTTTCACGCTTTTTTCTTTTTTTGCTATTTTTGTTGAGCATTTCTATTCTTTTCTTGCCCCTTTTTATGCACTTTCCGGACTTAATTTCTGGGATTATCAACTTCACAATTCTGGGCTATTTGGGTTTTTCGGGTTGTCAAACGAAATGAAAAATTATTCGGTTCAAATTTTGGGTTACAATAGGGATGATTTTTTTCACAACTTTTTATGGCTAATATTTTTGGGTAACAAATGATGGCCTACTTCATTGTCCGAATTATTTATTAATTTACCATATGCGTCTCGAGATTAATTTAATTTAGAGATTTGTAGCGCACTTTTCGAGGCAACATCACACATGTTTCCTATAACCGATCAAAACAAAGAAATAGAGATCATCAACGACTTTTTAAAACGCTAAAATTAACTTTGAGTTAACAATTAACTCAGATTGATTTAAAAACTCAAAAATATCGACAGGCTCGAAATCTCACCGGGTTTTGTTAGTCTCCACACTTATTCGTTAAGTCATCAATTTTTGCACAATTTCCATCTTTGGTCAATTTCGACTTTGTGCATTTGATTTTTACAACTTGAGAAAAAATATTTGTGAAATTTTTGAAGCTTTTAAATTCCAATCTTTATTTATTTTGAAGAAAAATATTTTTGGCTTTTTTTCAAAATTTTTTGATTTTTTTGATTTTCTAAAAAAAACACTCTTGGAAAAAACATGTGATCGAATCAATGAATCTAAAAAATAAACGGGAAGAATATCCCACACCCCCTAACTTAAATGTTGCATTGTCCTCAATGCAAATCAAGAACACAACATAAAGAGAGGAAAAGAAAGATATTACCCAAAATGGAGCGATCCCCGAAAAGTACAAGTCCATTGAATCCACAAAATATGTTAGAACCAAGCATAGCAAAAAGAATAACAAAAACTCTAAACTAAAAAAAAAAAGCTAACTATTGTACGAACTATGATTTTCAAATTCTAATAAGTTATATACTAGAAGTCAAAAAATTTGAGGGTCCACCCAAAATACAATATGACTTTGAGGGATTAATGGTGTACCCTCACTAGGATGCATGCCTCCCGAAATATAAGGATTCCATTTGAACAACGGAAGGCATGTGTGAGATGGAGAAAATAAATCATCACAAATTAAAAAATTTAACAAGATGATGGGTGGTTTGGATGCTAGGAGGGACAAGTACAATTGAGATCCAAGAAAAATATAATCACCTCCCAAATATTTTTGAAGTAGTATGGGGAGAGGGGCACACAAAAAAGAAGAGTCCATATTAGAAAACAATTCTAGCAAAGTGTCTTTGTCGGTAAAAGGTGTAAACATTTCAGAATTTTCAACCGACTCATAGGAATCTAGTGGTACTTCTAATGGTTCAATAACGGTGAACGGGAATGGTGATGAGATAAACTCAATCTCAAGTGATTCATCATCCCTTGGAGATTGAATTTCAAGGGGAAAAGACTCACTTTCAATGAGATGTTCTTCAAAAATTTGAGGTGACACACAAGTCTCAACCTCCTCTTTTTTTTCCAATCATAATGCATCTCATCGCAAAGTGAGAGAATTTCCTTAATAAAACCAATATCGATATTCATCGTGCTTTGGGTGGAAAGAATATTGAGTATTTGTTTGATTATACAAAAATATTATTTCTTCCCAAGTAGGATTCCTTGGCTCTATAACCTCGGGAGAAAAGTCGTCATTGGATTCGAATAATGCATCCAAATCTTACTCACAAAAACGATTTGTTTCCCGATATTTGTTTTCAAGCCCTTCATACTCAATACATAGACACGCCTCACCAATGGTAATAGTTCGAGGACGAGGTTTTTGAAAATAAAAAGCTCGAAAATGATTTTCTTCCCGATATATATTCTCAAGCCTTTCATTCTCAAGAATTCGAAGGCCCTCACCAATAGTAATAGCTCGAGGCACGGATTCTTAAAAATAAAAAGTTTGAGAACTATTCCCATATATACAATTATAATTACCGAACTCACTATGAAAATACATGATTACCAAATGATTTTTAAATGGACAATCCACATAAGGAGGTGTGCGGTTGAGGATTAAACGTTTCTTGGCGCTCAATAGTGCAATCCTGCAAAAAGGTTAAAACAAAAAAAAAGACGAAAAATATCTTACGAAATAGTAAATCAATTATAATCTGTAAAAAAAACACTCCTCGGCAACGACGCCATTTTGATCGTGTTGGAAACCGAGCGTTCGTCTAAATACGCTAGTCGTTGTTATCGGCTTCTGACCATAATACAAAAAAAAAACTAAACTTTAACTACACTCTTGCGGAGTATAGTGGCGAGTCTGGGTATCGAATCAACAGGGAATGTTTGATAGATTTTAATTGATTTATTACTTCAAAAAATAAAGTGTAAAAGATGATTGAGTGAGAAAGGAAAAAGTGAAAAATAAAGAAGTTAACTAAAACTAATTAGAAAATTAAGGTAGAGACACAATCCCCCAACCCTAGAGTATTGATTGTATAAAACCAATTGTAAATTTAAGTGATTAATTAGACCCATAATTTATTACTCCCAAGCATTATGTAAATGAGGTTCAATCTCACACCATACTTAATCAGAGGATGAGTAAATCGGTATTGCGATAATGACACTCGAGTTGAATTCTGAAGCATCCCGATTACCCTGAAGCAAACGAGATCCAAAGATCTACAATTGTCGCGTTTCTACGCAATACGGTTGTAATCAAATCACTAAATTTAGAGGACTAATTTTATACACATGCAACTACCACATCAGGTTGAGTTCATGCATCCCAACCTTTAAAAGCCTAGCCTAACATGATAAATAATAATAAAAGTGCTGGGAATAAAAGTTACCAAGATTGAAGAATAAGAACATGCAAGAAGAAATCAAAGATTTAAGAAAAACTCAAAAAGCTCTTGAATTAAAGGTGCAAAATATGTGAATCTTTCTCCTAGATGTCCCTATTTATTATGGAGCTTTTACATCAATGAATTATTCATAAAAAGAGTCCTAATGACTAAATGTATAGGCTAGAGGTCATTTAGAAGAGTCACCAAAATATAAAACTCTTTTGGCTAATAGATAAGCACAAAATAAAAATCCCGTATCTAGAAATTTGTCACACTTAGAAAGCGTGACTAATTTTGTAGCGGATCTGGAGCGTGACAAATTTTTTAACGGATTCTGAGCGTGACTAAATGTACGGATCGTTTCGTTTAATTTTCATCAACTTCGATCCATCTTCGGTCCGGGGTTCTTTGGAATTTTGTATTTCGGATTGGTCTGATTTTCTTTGACTTTTTCTTCTATCTTTGAATGCTCATAACTTTCACACCGGGACTCCGATTGAGGTGCCGTTTTTTTTCGCTATTCTTGTAATTGAAAGATCTTCAACTTTATAGCTGGCCCCACCTCCGGACTAAGGCTGAAAAATTACGAAAATTCCCCTTAACTCCCCATTTCTGTGTTTTCTTTCACTGAATTGAGTTCTCTTTGGCACTAACTTGCATGAAATACCTGTAAAACACATAAGGGATACACAAAATACTAAATACTTTCCAAAAAGAGTTATTAATATAAATATGAGACAAATCCAAGCTATTTACACTGCACGGGATCATAAAAATACCGAAATTAAGGGGATAAATGTGAAGAATTTATGCCTATATATATATATATATATATATATATATAAAATAAAGTAGGAAACTTATGTATGGCATAAGTTTGATCGATGATGTCATCAATATAATTTATTCCTATAATGCCTTTTTTTCCCTTCACATTTTTAATTTTTTCCTCTTTTTCTGCTTTCTAAAATTACACTTTAATTAAAAATTTTGGATATTTTTGTCAAAATGACTTTATCCATTTTTTCAGACTCTCTCTCATAGTAAACTCACGACTCGGATTAAATTTTGAAAGTCTAATGATTTAAGAGTTTGCCATGTGGACGATTGCTTTTATGGCGGTATGGATATTTTGTACTAAGAGAGCATAACCACATGAACTATATCTCCCACACTCAAAAATGATTCTGAGTATTTGTACTACCTCGAGCCTCCCACCCATCCCATCTTTCACTACTTCCTCTTAAACACATAGAAGTTTTACGTCTTAGATATGTTGTTTACATTCCTCCCACTTAATTTATCCTCTCCCACACGACAACCCCCCTTTCTTTCTTCTCAAAATCCATAGATGACATGCGATTTCTCATTCCGATGTGGTTCATTGGTAGTGATTTTCATACCTTTTTTTATTTGTGTGCTCTGTTTTTATCATACCTTTTAGATTTGTTTGCTCTGCTCCGATTTCTTTTACTGATTTGAAAGGTATGCCCTCTTTTTTTTTCGAACGCTTGAGATCAGGTAATCTCTCTCTATCTCACCCTCTCACACACACACATGCACACACATATACAAAGGTAATCTCTCTATCTCACACTCTCAGGCACACACAGACGCGCATACACATACACAAATCTGAAGGTTTTTTTTTGCGATTTGGGGTTGATAAAGATTTTGGGTTATTATTTTATTTTCTTTCTAATAAATTTGCTAATTTGTCCAAATAGATTCAACCACCAGAGCCTAACTCATATTTTCGTGCAACCACCAACTCAAGGGTGTGTCTCACAGCTTCATCTCTATGTCTTTGATGTTTTTTTTTTTTTTTTGGGGGGGGGGGTATTATTTTCAAATAATGTGTTTTATGTGATTTACAGATCTTTCACTCCTGATTCAGCACATCACGTTCACATAAGGTATACCATCTCTTCTTTTTTATCCTTTTTTTCTTGGGTTACATTAAAAGTAAAATGAGACATATGCTTTTATCATACCTTTTTTTATTTGTTTGCTCTGTTTCGATTTCTTTTACGGATTTGAAAGGGAGGACGTAAATAAATTGCTTTCCTTCCTAATATGGTGTTATCCGTGGTTTGGTATTTATTTAATTTTCTGCATTTTTTTAATTATTTTTCTCTTTATTCTTGATCTCATCCGAGGTTTGGTGGAATTGTTTGTGGCATTAATATATCCTCTTGCTGGAATTGTTTGTGTAATGATTTTGTAATAGTTAACACTGTCAAGAGCCACTGAAAAAAATGAAAAATACATGAGCTTGATAGAAAAACACACTGTCAAGATCCATTTCATATTTATAAGATGAAAAACACATGAGCTTGATAGAAAAAAACACCCTATACGAAAAATGCCCAGAGTTGTTCGTTGTTTAGCCAAAAATGATGTTGGTTCATTATTGTTCGCCGAGAAGCCATACAACCAAAGGATGTTGGTTTATTTTTGTTGGTCTATCCCTGATAGAGTTGTTCAGCCGATTAAGGACATGCTGATTAATCGAACATAGGCATATGAATCTCTTCCGGTACTACTTCACAAGACTCTTATCAGATCATTTAAGGTACTTGATCAACTACTATTGATACATGATCATCTGGACACTGAAATGGATATTGATTTCTAGGAGGACAATAAGATAACCCTCATTATTTGATTTTGTTTTGAAGTTTATAGTATTCTAAATATTTTGCTGATGTGTTGATATTAGTGCCGAATGTTCAATGAAATGCAATTGTGACAAATGTTGATTTTTAGAAGTGAAATGGCTTCCTTTGACATTTCAATGTAGAGCCAATTATTTACCTTTGTGATGTAAACTCCTTGGTGTTGTTCGTGTACATTGCCCTCATTTTCACTTCACCACCTCTAATTTTATGTTTTAGACTTAACCACCTCAACTTATTAAACGATCTAACTTACCTCCTAACCTATATAAGTATCAACTCTTTGGATAGACGTATCTTCATGAGTAGATCACATGAGGTTATTGTTGTCCAATTAAGTATAAAATAGCTATTTAGTAAGTAAATATCACTTTCCACAACTATAAATTTGCTATATGGGGGTAATTTAAAATTAAGAATTTCGGGGAATTAAATCTAAAATAATAAATTAGGGGTGTTGATATCAGTATTAAGTATTGGGTTCATTTGGATTTCATAATTTATCTCGTTCTTAAAAATATTAGAGACTTGTTTTTAATTTGGTATCTTATTTTGTATTAAAATTGGGACTGTCCTATAAACAAATGAAATTTTGCCCAAAATTTCTAAATTAACAGACATTTTTTATTATAATATAAAATGTTTTACAAAAAAATTAGTCGATTCAATACTTCGAAAGTATTCGCCGTGCCTTCAAGAAAATTGACCGTGATTAATACTATAATACAAAACTTTTATGACTTGATCACGATTGATACTTTGAAAAATTATCGTCGTGCCTTCAGGCACGAGCATACCCTAGTGTGTGTATATATATATAGCCAGGCTATAGTACATCATGCTCTATACATCACCCATGCATCACGCCTAATTACAGGCCCTAAAAAACTTTTTTTTTCAAATTTTATATTTTCCCTTGAAATTAACGTTCCAATCAACCCATATGCAAAAAATTAGGTCAAAATATATTTTTTAGCTATTTTTAAAAAATCCACAAAAAACTGCTAAAAATTCCTTATTTATAAGGGTCTGCGCTAGCAGTTTGTGTGGGTTTTTTACAAATAGCTACAAAATGTATTTTGACCTAATTTTTTGCATATGGGTTTATTGGAAGGTTAATTTCAAGGAAAAAATATAAAATTTGAAAACAAAGTTTTCTAGGGCCTAGAATTGGGTGTGATGTATAGTGCATGATGTAAGTGAGCCTTCCTCTCTCTCTCTCTCTCTCTCTCTCTCTATATATATATATATATATATATATATATATATATATATATATATATATATATATATATAAATCACTATCTACCCACAACAAAGCAAAGTCCTTCAAATACCCAAGTTCCACTATTTAATTTCCAATAACTTCATATCATTAATGATGATGCTGGAAATAACACCACCAGTCAAGGTGTTTGTAAGCTCAAACTAGTGATAACAATGGCAGCACAAGAGTATACTAAATATAAGAGATTGAGGTGAGGAGAAGAGGATGAACACTTGAATGTAAGTGTTCAGCCAATCTGGCCTACGTCCACTGCGAGTGTGTGTGAGTAATATTACTGAATGAAGGCACTAATGGCCATGGATACAATCTCTCAAGCTTTCTCTCTCTACTGTGTAAAATAACAGAGTTTCAGCTAGGGTTGTCAATGTGGGTCCTTCTACAAGGTAGAGAATGACCTCTATATATAGTGCCTGGGGGTGTAATGTACCCCCAAGCATACAATGAGCGTGTGCATGAGCATCGAACCAGTATGAGAGTGACACCTGGCTTATCTTAACTAAGCAATGATGACCTCAATACTCCCTCACGTGGAGGGAATAATTTGGGTATAAAAGATTTGTCCACGTGTTCCAAGTTATACAAGACCGTGTAGAAGCTTGGTTGTCCTCGACTGGTACCAACCTCGGCCTGGATGAGTACGAGGTTGGTGAAGTACGACCTTTGCTTTGTCTGAGATCAATGTTCCATAAAGACCTCAGCCACGATGGTCGGCCGAGGTTGGATATGAGGTGCAATGTCGTCCAGGGCCGATGATGACATGATAATTGTTGATTGATCCTACGAGGCTTTTGTTGACCTCAATTGATGAAGGGTCAAGGTAGGTGTACAAGGTAGCTACAACATTGGATATTAATGACCCCACGGATGCTGAATTCTCAACTTCAAGCTAACCTCAGCTACTTTCATGCCGAGACGATGTTAGGACGTCGACTGTGGCCAACCCATGTAGGAAGACACTGTTGATAGGTATCCTTGGGTTCTATTACCTCGGCTCCAATCCAGGCCGAGGTTGAGGTCTCTGGTCTCTCAGGTGTACTCTGGGCATATCAATCACCCCCTAGCCCTTAGTTACATGTGGGAATAGGTGACTATGGGGTGTACAACTCCGAGGTCTTTGTTCCTTGTGCTAATATTCCTTTGACAAGTGTCAATGACTGAAGTGGGTCGCGTGCCTGGCAAGTGTAAGGATGTCAGTTGTCCCTTGGGCTCCCAAGGCAATGATGGGCCTTGGGACGCGTGTGGATTTATTTGAGGGTTAAGGCCTCATTCTCTTTCGTTCTTCTTCATTTCTTCTTTTTCTCGCTTTTTATTTTGTTTGCAACTCTCTCTCTCTCTACCAGAGCTAGGTTGGGCTTCTCAAAGGTCTTCTCATTCCCAATCGTCTTCTCCTTCGCTAAGGTTTCTTTCAGGTACCCTCGTCCTCTTTTCTCCACTCACTTTCAGCCTTTAATTCTGCTTTTTTCACTTTCTGGGGAGTATTTTGAGTTTTTCGGCGACTACATGCATCTTTCGGTGGCAATGGTTCTTATTGTTCTTGGTTATTTTTGCTCAAAGTTAATAGTTTAATCCTTAGGCAGTTCCAGTCAAGTTGTTTATTTTTATCTTGAGTCTATAAGTGTAAGGTCGTCCCCATATGCTTATACCTCTTTATCAACTCTTAGAGGAATTTCCTTCTCTTAGGGAGAAAACCTTAGATAAGATTAAGCAAATAGAACGAGCCCAAGAGGAAGATCGTAGGAAAAGGCATTCCCTCTCTGGACTATATTTCCACCTCCTTTGAAAGTGATATACCCTGATCCCTCTGTTCCTGCAGAGGTCCCAGTAGAACCCATCCCTATGTCTGAGTCTGAGTCATCAACCTCAGACCCTATGTCTGTGGATTCTTTTCAAGAAGCTATGGATTATTCCACCAGGATGAATCATGCCCCTGATTAAGACGAGGTTTCCAGCTAGGCCTCTTCTAATAAGAGTTCTAGCACCTCGCATTCTTCCTCTGATGTTGAAATTATAGGACCCAGTGTGGCTGTTCCACCAATCCTAGACGTTATTTCCTTATCAACCGCCATAGGGGCTGAGTTTGCTCAGAGGTTCCCTAATGGTAATCCCTCATACACTCTATTCGACGTTGAAAAAGACGAGGATGATGATAGCGAGAGCGATGTTGACACTTCGAAGGCAGTCGAGATAGAGAGCACTGTCAGCGAACTCGACCTTCTTGCCTTCATACACCTGTATTCCATAGGTCCTTCCATAAAACTTAGGAGACCTCTGAGGGACGAGAGGGCTTTCGGCGACCAAGATGGTGAGATCTATTTGTATGAGTAGATGTTCAAGTTAGGATTTCGTCTTCCCATCTACCCAATTATTAGGGCCATATTGTCCTATATTAACTTATCCCCTTCCCAGTTATCCCCCAACACCTAGAGGGTGATAATTGGAGCAATAATTCTATGGAGGGCAGTCCACCATTCAGACCTTCCTGTCCAGGTCTTTACTGGGTGCTATGTCCCTTCCTCTGCAAGGAATCATCCGAGCTATTACCACTTTTTAGCTCAAAAGCCAAATAAGAACATACTGCAGGTTACCCAAACTTCGAACCACAATTGGAAAACGTGATACTTGTTTGCCTCAGGGTCATGAGGATTTAGCCCCTGTGCCTCCTCTTCGTCCTTAGAGCCGAGGATGCTCCTGAGATGGGGAAAAGTGACAATGGCTGCTAGGGCCGAACCTAGGCTAAGCCAACATAATCTTTAGAAGGTCAAAGACCTTCAGGATCAGGGGGAGCATGGTCTGCTAGTCAAGTATGAGAATTTTATGATCACCTATTATCTCTCTGAAACTGGCCTTGGGGGGACTCCTCTGACCGATCTCCGTAAGTTGCTTTATTATTTCAATAAGTTATACCTCTGAATTTTTGATGTCTCTGATTTTCTAACTCAGACCTTTCTATTTGCAAAGCGCCCCAAAGGAATTTTTGATGACCTCTGGGAGATGGCAGCCACCAGCCTTATTAAGCTCGTGAAGAAAGCAAGTCTGAATGAACCTCCTCCTCCTCCTACAACTTCAAAGGCTGAGGCCTCCAAGAAGAGGAGATCTACTGACCCTGCCCCTGAAGATCAGAGGTATAAGAAGAAGACTTCAAAGGGGGATCATACCATCCCCATCTCCTCTAAGGATGTATTAGTTGCTCGTCTCTAGCAACTGAAGATTAGTGACAACCTTATCGACCAAAGTCTGAAGGCCCTGGACTCTATCGGCTCTGTCATGATCAACTTCGATAAACGCTTCTGTCGTTCAATGGACACCCCTATGTTGGTTGAGTTTGGTCTCCACCGATCCTTCCAAGTAAGACTCTTTGCTTTTGCTTTTTCTGAGTAAGTGTAACCTCATCTTTGACTTTTAAAGTCTTGAACTAACATCTCTGCATATGTTCTGTAGGGGCTCCTGTCCTTGCACCACTTTGTGGATAGGACTCTGAGGAAACTTCCTCTAATTGAGAAGGGCAAAGAGGCCCATAAGACCGAAGTTGCCTTAAACGCTGAAGTGGAGTGTCTGAAGGCTTCTTTAGAGAAGTCTGAAGCTAAGTTCAAGTAACTGGAGAAGGATATGGACAAGCTCAAAAAGGACCATACCTCTTCTCTGAAGACGCAGGCCGACTCTCTCCAATATAAGGTTGATGTCGCTGTGAAGGCCGCCTTGGAGGATGCCTTAGAGAAGATCTTGGAGGACTACAAGGTCTCTGATGAGTTCGTCAGCTTCGGCTTCGAGTACCTAGAAAGAGGTGTTAAGGCCACTCGCAGGTGGGCTGAGATGAAGGAAAAAGAGTCAGGGAGCCTGGAAGCCTCTGACTTCATTGGTCTGGGCTACGCCGATCCTCGGTTTGCTCAGGCCTCACAAGAGGTAGAAAAGGAGGGAGGTTCCAACCTACCAAGACTGCTCCCAAGTTGACACCAAGACTGAAGACGTTGGTCCTCAAGATGATGGGGTAGAAGTGACCAACGTCAGCCAGGGAGATGCGGGCGTGGCAACTAACCCTGAGGCTGTAGACACTTGACCATTTTGTGAAGCTCTTTGTAATTTTTAATTTTGATTTGAAACTGTAACCTGTGATTGCAAACTCTATTATATTGTGACTTATAATTCTTAGCTTTAGTCTGTATCAACCTCTGAGGAGGGCTTTATTTCTTTAGTTGCTGAATGTTCTTTGAATGATTTTCTATATCACACAATGTGTGTGTTAAGGCCTGAAGCCTCTATATGATGTTTTCATAAGCCCCATAAATAAAATATTCACCAAATTAATGATGTTAAGGTCCGGGGTCATCACCTAAGATGTTACCCTCATAAAATATTCACTAAATTAATGATGTTCAAGGTCTGAGGTCATCAAAGTATGATGTTCACCTCAGACCTTGTCACCAAATATGATGTTTAAGGTCTGAGGTCATCAACTAAGATGTTACCCTCATAAAATATTCACCAAATTAATGATGTTTAAGGTCTAAGTTCATCAAAGTATGATGTTCACCTCAAACCTTATCACCAAGTATGATGCTTAAGGTCTGAGGTCATCAACTAAGATGTTACCCTCATAAAATATTCACCAAATTAATGATGTTCAAGGTCTGAGGTCATCAAAGTATGATGTTCACTTCAGACCTTGTCACCAAATATGATGTTTAATGTCTGAGGTCATCAACTAAGATGTTACCCTCATAAAATATTCACCAAATTAATGATGTTCAAGGTCTGAGGTCATCAAAGTATGATGTTCACCTCAGACATTGTCACCAAATATGATGTTTAAGCTCTGAGGTCATCAGCTAAGATGTTACCCTCATAAAATATTCACCAAATTGATAATGTTCAAGGTCTGAGGTCATCAAACTATGATGTTAACCTCAGACCTTGTCACCAAATATGATGTTTAAGGTCTGAGGTCATTAACTAAGATGTTACCCTCATAAAATATTCACCAAACTAATGATGTTCAAGGTCTGAGGTCATCAAAGTATGATGTTCACCTCAGACCTTGTCACCAAATATGATGTTTAAGGTTTGAGGTCATCAGCTAAGATGTTACCCTCATAAATTCTATCATTAGAGCATAATAAACCAAGAGTTGACACGGAAACTGATCTTGTCATTAATAATCTCTTCATAAGATGATACATTTTGGTAGGAAATCTTGCAACATTATATGTAATACTTTTTAGAGGATCAACATTCCAAGGATTAGAGAAAGGTTCCCCTACGAGATTTTCTAGTCTGTAGCTCCCAGGTACAGCCTCCTCGATTACTTTGTAAGGGCCATGCCAATTTGGGTGGAGCTTGTTTGCCTTCTGTAACGTCTTCTTCAGCACGAGGTCTCCCACGGCTATGGGTCTTGATTTTACCCTTTGATTGTAGAACTTTGATGTTCTCTATTGATAAGTTTCCTATCTGATCTCTGCGTCTTCCCTTCTCTCTTCAATCATATCTAGGTCAAGCCTTCTCTACTCTCCATTTCCCTGAGGGTCATATGAGTAGGGAGTCCTATTTCGGTTGGTATGACGACCTTCGAGCCATTTACTAACATAAATCGGGTCTCCCTCATTGGTGTCCTAGCCGTTGTCTTGTAGGCCCATAACACAACATAAACCTCTTCAGTCCATCTTCCCTTATCTTCTTCTAACCTCTTCTTAATCCCATTAAGGATAGTTCTGTTGGTGACTTCGGTCTAACCGTTTGCCTGAGGTCGACTAGGAGAAGAGAAAAATTTCTTTATCCCCACTCTTTCACAATATTTTTTTAAGGAAGAATTCTTGAAATGGGTGCCATTATCTGAGATGAGGGTGTTTGGATGACCATATTTGCATATGATGCTCTTCCAGATAAATTAGAAGGTCTTCTGCTCGATAATCATGATCATCGTCTCGGCCTCTACCCATTTAGAGAAGTAGTCAATGGTAACTATCAAAAACCTTTAGTTCTCCGTCGCTCTTGGTAAGGGACCCACCAAGTCGATTCCCCGTACTGCGAACGGCCATGGAAAACTTATTGACATCATAGGCTGATAAGGTTGATGAGGTTGATGGGGGATAGTGGAGAATCTTTGGCATTTGTCACACCTCTTCACATAGGCTGCAGCATCCTTAGCTAAGCTCGACCATGAGTATCCCTGCGTGATAATTCGCTTGGCTAAAGGTCTTCCTCCTATGTGACTGGAGCAAGAACGCTCGTGCACTTCCTTTGAGATGCGGGGAACTTCTGTGGGATGGATACATTTGAGGAGAGGTAATAGAAATCCTTTCTTATATAGGACGTCTCCTACTATTGAGAACTTTTTAGCTCTGTACCGCAGTTTCCTCCTCTCTAGCTTTGATTTCGGTAGTTCTCCCTCTCTGATATATATGATAAGGGGATCCATCAATGAGTCCCCCAAGTTCAAATTGAGGCAAGGGTTGCCTTCCTCTTCTTCTTTAATGTAGCCTTGGGCAGGATCTCGACTGGAACTGTCCTTCTGATGTTTGTCCTGGTTGCTGAAGCCAACCTTGATAGTGTGTCTGCATGACTATTATTTTGACGAGGTATTCCCTTCATCTTTACCTCTTCGAAACCCTCTAATATCACTCTTAACCTCTTTAGGTATTTGGCCATCCTTTCGTCCTTGGCCTCATAAACCCCTAACACTTGGTTAACAACCAACCTTGAGTCACTATAAAGAAGGAGTCGCTTATCCCAAGGGTCTTTGCCAAGGAGAGACCTGCTATCATGGCCTCATATTCTAAATCGTTGTTTGATGCCTTAAAGTTAAACCTTAGGGCATATTCAATGTTGGTACGATCCGGGGCTGAGAGTATCAGTCCCGCACCGCTTCCACTTTCGCAAGAAGATCCGTCAACAAAAAAGTTCCAGATGTCTTTATCTGATGAGAAGCCCCCTTCTAACATGATTCCCTGCCTGAAGAGGTATCGGTCTTCCTCATTCTCGGCTACTCTATTTCTAGCCTTCTTGGATACAACCTCTTCCAGATCTCATAAGACGTTGTTATTTGACCCCTCTGTAGCCTCTAGGTTATTTTCAACCTCGATCTCTTCCCATGTGAACTCAGCAACAAAATCTGCAAGTGCTTGCCCTTTAATGGCCACCTTAGGTTGATAAGTAAGGTTATACTCCCCTAACTCAATGGCCTATGCCATCAATCTACCCGACTTCTCGGGTTTGTGGAGGACTTGTCTTAGTGGGGAGTTAGTGAGGATGATCATAGAATGGGATTGAAAGTAGGGATTCATCTTCCTAGAAGCATGTATCAAGGCGTAGGCTAACTTTTTTATCCGAGGATAATTGTGTTCAGACCCTTGAAGGACCTTACTATTGAATTATACAGGCATTTGGACCCCAACGTCTTCCCATACTATGGCTGCACTTATAGCTGATTCAGAGACTACCAGATAAACATGCAACTTCTCTCCCGCTATGGGTCGAGATAAGAGCAAGGGAGATCCAAGGTAGGACTTGAGCTGATTAAAAGCCTCATCACACTATTTTTCCCACTGGAATGCCTTTCTAAGCACCTTAAAGAACGGAAGACACTTGTCTGTCGCTCTGAAAACAAATATGTTGAGTGCATCTACTATTCCAGTGAGTCTCTGATGTTTTTTATGCTTCTTGGTGTCTTCATGTAGAGAAAAGCTTTAATTTTCTCAGGGTTCGCTTCTATTCCTCTCTAATTGGCAATGAATCCAAGGAACTTCCCAGCACCTACCCCGAAGACACACTTCGTAGGGTTGAGTTTCATTCTGTACAAGTCCATGGTATCGAAGGTTTTTTCTAGGTGTGCCACATGAGTGCAGGCCTTTAAGATCTTCGTCAACATATCTTCTATGTACACCTCCATATTATTTCCTATTTGAGCCTGAAACATCTTATTCATAAGACATTAATATGTTGCCCCCACATTTTTTTAATCCGAAGGGCATAACCTTGTAGTAATATGTCCCTTTGCCCGTGATGAAGGTTGTCTTCTCTGAGTCTTCGGCATCCATGAAGATCAAGTTGTAACCTGAATACGCATCCATGAAGCTCATGAGCTCATGCCCTGTAGTGGGATCTACTATCTGTTCAATCCAAGGTAAGGGATAGTTATCTTTTGGGCAAGACTTGTTTAGGACAGTAAAGTCTACGCACATCCTCCATTTTCCATTGGCTTTGGGCACTATGATTGCGTTTGATAACCATTCCGGATATATGACTTCCCTTATAAACTCGGCCTCTTCCAACTTTTTGACTTCTTCTCGGATGACATCATACTTCTTCCTAGAGTAAACTCTTCATCTCTGTTTGATTATCTTAGCATCCTTAGTCACGTTGAGTTTATGGCACATAACCTCAGGATCGATGCCAGGCATATCTGTGTGGCTCCAAGCGAAGACACTCTGCCTCTTCTTCAAGAAACTTTTCATCTCTTCTTTGATCTCTGCTTTTAAGACTTTTCAGACCTGGACGATTTTTTTTGGTTCGTCCTCATTGAGGACGATGGATTCTACCTCTTCTGTGGCCTCTCATTTATTCAACTTCGTTTAATCTCTCGGGTCAAGTGTATCAATGTTATATGTGGTAGTTTCTCTCTTATGGGCCTCTCTCTCTTCGACTGAGTTGAAGTTGCATTCCCGTGCTTTGGTCTGGTCACCCTGCACTTCCCCTACCCCATAGGGGGTCAAGAATTTTAACATCTGGTGGGCCGTCGACGACACGGCCTCAAACTCCTTAAGGGCCACTCTTCCTGTGATGAGGTTTTAAGCCGAGAAGACATTTTCGTCCATAATAAAAAAAATTAATCTTCCGAGTCAACCTCTTAAGCCACTCATCACCCATTCGCACGTCCATCTCATACATGCCCAATGGGTGGACCTTTTCACCGCCGAAGCCCATTAACGGGTGATGATAGGGTACCAGCCTAGCTCTGCTAAGGCCAAGGATTTTGAAGCAGGGCCAGAACATCACATCTGCTGAACTTCCTCCATCTATGAGGATTCTCTGTACCTCGCATCCATGCACCCTTGTTATGATTACTAAAGGGTCATCATGCGAACCTAGGATGCCTTTGAAGTCGGGTCAGGAGAATCCAACTATGAGATTGTCCATATCCACTTTCTTTCTCTTCTGCTTGGTTTCGAAAGATGTCAGATTTACCACTTATGGCTTGGCCACTGACTTGGCCTCCACCACATGAGCTTTTCGGTCAGCCACTTCAGATTCACCCCCTGCGAATCCTCCGCATATGGTGTTAACACCAAAGGATATCATACCGACCCTCTTCATCAGAGCGTTGTCATCTTTTGGTGGGAGGTCCGAATCGTTCTCATCATCACCCTCTGAGTAATTGTCTCTTCCTGCTGGAGTATTATCATGACATCTGTCGTTTCTCTTCTTTCTAGGGTCATCTCTTCCCCTTTTAGGAGCCATGCCATCAATATACTTCCTCAACTTTCCTAATTTTAACATCTTCTCGATCTCATCTTTCAAGGCGAAGCACTTATTTGTAACATGGCCATGGTCTTGGTGGAATTATCACCACAAGTTCTTGTTCCTCTTATATGGAGGAGCCTTCAGCTTCTTTGGCCATCTCAGCGATCGGTCATTCTTGATCTCATTTAGGATGTGTTCGTAGCTCACAGTTAGAGGGGTATAGCATGCGAACTTATCGTCGGCAGATCTCTTCTTTCCATCCTTCTTTCTTTGGAACTTCCCGCTACTACCGCCATTTTTATCCTCATACTTTGCGACCATGGCCTCTTCAGCGTTCATGACCTTCCCCGCAGTTTCCAATAGCTCTGCCATGGACTTGGGAGGGTCTTTCGTAAGTTTCCACAATAACTTCCCTTTCTGCAGACCTCCTATGAGGGCAGCATGGCGATATTCTTTTCATAGTCTTCAATCTCAAGTTTCTCTTTGTTGAATCTGCCAATGTAGTCTCTTAAGCTCTCGCTCTTGCCTTGTTTGACATACAACAAATGGGTGGTCTTCTTTTGAGGTCTTACCCCAAAACAGAAATGGTGAATGAATCGTTCAGCCAAGCCCTTGAAGTTCTCAATTGAATTCTTCAGGATAGAAGTAAACCAGATGTGTGTCGCTCCTGTTAAAGTCCCTGAGAAGGCCTGGCACTTCATCTCATCCGATATTGAATAAATGTTCGCCGTTGACTGGTACATCTCAATATGATGTACAAGGTTGGTGCTACCATCATACTTGGAGGACACCGTGGGCAGTTTAAACTTAGCAGGGGTAGGGAAGCTAACTATCTTAGCCACGAATGGAGAGCCTTCTGAGAAACCTCTTTGCAGTGGGTCCCGACTTTAGATGAGGTCTCCTATCTTATCCTCAAGACGTTGGATGGAGTCATTCCATGGTCTTGCAAGGTTGCCACCTCCAAGGGGTGGATTGAGGGTTCCCCAGCCGCACCACAACGTCGGCTGTTAACCTCTTCCTGGTCTATACCTCGTCCCGTGATAGGTCGGCCTTGATAAGGCCGATGTTGTCCAATGTTCCTTTGTGAATCGGCTACACTTCTCGACCTGGATAACCTCTGTCGTAGGTCATTTACTGGGCTCAGCCTTTCAAAGCCCGACCCTCTGCTTAATCGATCAAAAGCTGGCCCTCTTTGTTGGGCTTCTTCACCTCTTCTACCTCCACGACCTCGGCTCTGATGGATAGGACGTACCGTGTTATTTGAAACCTCATACGGCTCCCAATAATCTTTTGGAGCGTCTTCTGCCTCCAAATCATCATACATATCCTCAAGGCAAGGGTGTCCTTGCCTCCCCAAACGTAAACGTCTGGGGTCAGAAATGTACCTCCTCCACTGAGGCATAGGTTGGTCTTTTCGTGGTGCCTGCGGTGGTCCCATGGTGCCAGGATGAGGCTGAACAGCCACCGGAGTGATCATCTCCAGTGAGACCCCAGGCGGCCTCATCATATTCTGGCTGAGTTGTGCAAATTGCTCCTTCATCGCTTATTGCGTTGAAGCTAAAGACCTCAAGGTTGTTGCTACTTCTGCCATTTCAAACTGAGGCGACGCCTGGCTAGAACTAGGCCCTCCAGCATCAGGTGGTGGAAGAGGTGGCGGTAATTCCAGTGTCATATGTTAACAGTAAAGAGCTTGTAAAGTAAATGAGCTTTGTACCTTGACAGACCTCTTTCAATGGTGAAGTATCTCCACACAAGGGGTGAGGCCTGGTTCACCCCCAGAGTCTCCGGTGAGATTAAGCAAAAGAATGAGGAAGAGATAGGCTCTCGTTTCAACAGACGGCGCCAAAAATGATGATGCTGGAAATAACACCACCAGTCAAGGTGTTTGTAAGATCAAACTAGTGATAACAATGGCATCACAAGAGTATACTGAATATAAAAGGTTGAGGTGAGGAGAAGAGGATGAACACTTGAATGTAAGTGGTTCAGCCAATCTGGCCTACGTCCACTGTGAGTGTATGTGACTAATAATACTTAATGAAGGCACTAATGTCCATGGATAGAATCTCTCAAGCTTTCTCTCTCTACTGTGTAAAATGACAAAGTTTTAACTAGGGTTGTCATTTTGGGTCCTTTTACAAGATAGAGTATGACCTCTATATATAGTGCTTGGGGTGTGTAATGTACCCCCAAGCATACAATGAGCATGTGCATGAGCATCAAACCGGTATGAGAGTGACACCTGGCTGATCTCAACTAAGCAATGAAGACCTCAATATTCCATCACGTGGAGGTAATAATTCGATTATAACAGATTTTTCCACGTGTTCCAAGTTATACAAGAACGTGTAGAAGCTCGACTATCCTCGATTGGTACCAACCTCGCCCTGGATGAGTATGAGGTTGGTGAAGTACGACCCTTTCTTTGTCTGAGATCAATGTTCCATGAAGACCTCGGCCAGGATGGTCGGCAGAGGTTGGATATGAGGTGCAATGTCGGCCAGGGCCGATGATGACATGATGCTTGATGATTGAGCCTACGAGGCTTTTGCTGACCTCGACTGATGAAGGGCTGAGGTAGGTGTATAAGGTTGCTATAACACTGGCTATGGCTGACCTCGCGGATGCTGAGTTCTCAGATTCAAGCTAACCTCGGCTACTTCCAAGCTGAGATGATGTTAGGACGTCGGTTGTGGTCGACCCATGTAGGAAGACGCTACTGATAGGTATCCTTGGGCTTCTATTACCTCGTCTCCAATCCAGGCCGAGGTTGAGGTCTCTGGTCTCTCAGGTGTACTTTGGGCATATCAATTAATTTAATCGATTTACTCAAATTTATTATTTTCTCATTTTATTATTATCACTCGAGGTTCTCCTGCATTTAATCTTACACCATATTAGTTGTGGAACTACCTCTAAGTTTTTTCTCATTTTCGTTGTGGGACTTCAGCTTAAAGTTTCAATCATATTCGTTATGGGACTCCATATGTTTTACACCAAACACATTCCCTTCATAATAGCTAGCCAGTTCGTATTCTTTCATATCTGCACTTATTGACGAGGTTCCACGCTCGACGCATCCTAATAGCCAATCATCCTATTTAACTGTCAATATTGCACTTATTATGTCATCACTCACCCACACATCCTAATATCCAGCCAACACGTTTAACTGTCAATCCTGTACTTACTGACGATGCCAATATATTTTAATACCCTTTTATTATCTTAGGCATTAATTCTCCATTTCTCATGTTTTCTCATTATTTTATTGTATTTACCCCACCCTTATTATCGACGTAAGATCCTAAAAACCCTTTGTCCCATACTTAAGAGCCTCCAAAAAATACAAATAAGTCCTACCCTATTTTTATAGGATGAATTTATATTGGCAATCTTTTCCT